>JAVJGG010000055.1:4579414-4624414 GCA_035590195.1 Aviceda cuculoides | reverse complement strand
CTTTTTTTTTTGTTTGTTTTGTTTTGTTTTTGTTTTTGTTTTTTTGTTGTTGGGTGTTTTTTTTTTTTTCACTTCGACATAAAATGTTCCCAGGAGTTGTTTAAATATTAACTTGAAAGGCTGCTGAAAAGGAGGCTGTAGCACAGGATGCCACAAAGGAGAGGTGTAAAATACAAACAAATAAGCAAAACAAATGCCTCTTCTGAGAAGAACCATCACCTGCAGAGGTTTCATCTTCATTGACTAATAGAGGTTTTTAGACTAACAAAATGGTCTCCTTGAAGTGTGAGATGAAAGGCAGCTGGAGAATAATTGGACTGTGTATCATTAACACAAAATAATTTCTCTGGAATGGGGCAATTTAGTCCATTCCCCAACTTCATAGTACCTCTCCATTTTAATTTTTTCTGAACCATTCCAAATAAAGCCCTGTCTAGACAAACCTTTTGTTAGTCATCTCTACAATGAAAAAGTACAGAAGCTTCCCTTCTTAAAGTCTACATGTATTTCTTTCCCAATACTCGTAGGCACAAACATCTGCCCATTTTAGGGATTTATAAATTTTTTATTACGAGTGTCCTAACTTCTCACAAGCTTTAACACAAACTTATGGTGCACCTCTGAGGTAGTGAAATCTCATTCCCATTTTACAGATGAAGAGAAAAAGAAGGTAAAATGAGATTCTATGATTTTCACAGATCTGGAAGTCTATGGAAAAGTCTGAGGCTGCAATAGGCTCCCTGGACTATCTTTTATCTCTGTCAGCTCAAAAGAGATTTGGAATAGGAGTTATTCCAGATTTACAAGAGGAGCAGCCTCTGTTATCCCAAATTTGGATACTCCCTGTGGTACTGTAGTTCCTGACTTCAATCCATATTCAAGACACACAACAGAAAAGTAAGCCCCTTATTGAGAGTCATTACAGTAACTCAAAGTACACTGAAGTAGAGCACACTTTTTCATGTACTGACATACCCTGTTCTACAACTCCACTTGCCTCTGCCCTACAATGTTCTTTAATGTTTTTTTAAAACGCAATGTGAGAAGCAATATAGACAGAGAAAATCCAGAGAAGAAAGGTTGCAAAGACTTTTTCAGTCCCTTAAAGGAAACAAAGTATAATAAAACGAAACTGAGCACAAGCAAATATGTAATGTGCATGTGTCTACAGTAACTGGACACCTTAGGATCTAATTTTTCAGTCTGAGGAAAAGTAATCTGTTTTCTCTTAATGCAGTAAGGAATAAGACAAACAAACACAATAATCGTAATAATTGTTAAAGTAAAGCAGAAAAATGGGAAGAATTGCCATGGTAGGAAAAATATCTTCTCTGCCAACATTCAGGGAAAAAGCTACCAGGAAGACAGAGTACTGGGGAACCGATCCACTGCAGGCACCACCCGCAGCTGCCTGTGCCTTCACACAAAACCCAGGTGCAGTTAAGCCCAGCTGCTTAGCCTGCATAAGAGATGTGAGCCTTGCCAGAGCAGACCATCTTAGGGCACAGACCTCAGCCAGAAGTGGATGCCCCACCAACAGGGGATGTGGAGGACTCATCAAACTGTGGTGAAGTAACTGCACCCTCGGCTTCAGCTTGTGTGTCATTAAAATGATCACTCTGACCTGTCTCAAGATCAAGGCCGGGGACGCCAGTTGCATAATGTTTATCTCACTAGTGTCTGACGAGATAAATTTAATGCCTAAAGCCACCATGCCCCACAAATAGTTAACCTTGGAGAAGAATCCCCCTGACAATACAAGGAAAAGCTGTCCACTGTGTGGGCACAAACTTCAATGTACCATCTTCTACAATATGTGCGATGCTGCATCTTTAAAACACTTCATCCAGCTGAAAAAAAATAAATAAATTTCGAGGCAGCATGAGTGTAAACATATTCCCATAACACATGAGGTAGGGACAAGCACACAACTACTTGACTACATGAGTTTCACAGCTCACTGGGTGTCATTCCAAAAAGCATGTCACTGCCACTGGCAATGGATTTTGAAAACAACTGTATTTTGCATCTTGGAGTTTAACAGGATCACACAGCCACCAACAAAGTACCTAAGACTAAAGACTTACCTCTTCAGATCTTGTCCTTGGTTATATTATCAGTGACAGGACTGACAATGTTGCTAGGATGGTGTTAGACAGCAAATTCACACACAGATCTGACTTGTCAAATAAGCACTTTCTGTCTGAACTTTTCCACAATTTTTTTTTTTTTCATACTAAACATGTTCCATTTGAGGTTTGTAAAGTTTTACTTATTTCAGTAATTCCAGAAGAGCAAGTACAGGATTAGAAAATATATTGTGTCTTGCAAGAAAAACAGAAACCACTTGCCACCTCCATGCTGAGATGTAGGTACAGAAGAGGTGTTTATAGCAGCTAAAAATCTCAGGGGGCAAAGAAAGTGGCCTCTTCAGGCCACTGGGAATTTGTCTGCAATAGCATCAGGATTTACTCCTACCTGCATATTACTATTAGATGTGAGAAACTGTTGCACTGTGGGCCATATTAATGCGTAGTAAGATGGAATCCCAAATGCAAATTTTAAAAGAAAATGGATGAGGAAAGATTCAAGGCACAGAGAGGTAAATTAATTGGCCTGAGTTCAGTGGCAGAGTCAGAAACAAACCCCAGATTTCTCTTCTCCAGCGTTCATTTTTCTGAAGTAGGCTATTCTCCCATACAGGCTCATTCGAGGGCTATAACTGAACTGTGCAGAGGAGCTGTACTTTAGCCAGAGATAAGGGAAAAAGTTAGAGTTTAACCATGAACAAAATTACTGCTCTAGAGTTGGTTTAGTCTACTATCAAAAATAAAAAAATATTTTGGTGACTTTTATATTAATTTAAATAGCATCTGAGTTTATCCTTACCTGTGTACTTGCAAAATTGCTGCTGGGAAATAATCAAGATCAGAAGACTAACCTAAATTTGTACATTTTTATCCCAAAGACCCATTCTGGCCTGTCAGCAGCACTATATCAATTCAAACAAGAGAACTAGGGCAAATGCACACTAGTGACTTCTACTGATAAAAGCATATTAGCAAGGAGTATAAAGTGATGTGATATCATCTTGGCCATTCCTGATGCTTTCTAGGAGGGAAGCAATAAGGCCTGCCCTTATTGTCTCCCACAGAAATGTAGGTAGCATTGTTGTTCCTATCACCTGCCCTGGCTGACAACCCACGAAGCTGCTGGACTAGGACAGGGCATATGCAATAATGTCTCAGCATAGGTTTGTCAGGCACAGATGGAACAATCCAGGCAGGACATCCCATGGTTCTAACAACCTGTGAATAACTTTCAGTGTCCAAACACATGAATCTGTTTTTGCAGTGCTCACCTCTGGAATGTTTTGACTCCAAATGGGCAGACACACACTTTGATGCCCATGTGGGGGAGAAGAAAGAGGGTATTGAAGAGTCTGAGGAAGCAGCATGGTACACTGGGTTGATTCTTACTCAGCAGCCCACATTTCCTTGCTGCAAGTGCTGCTGGTAAGTGACATAGTTAAGGGTCGGACTGTGGCAATCCAAGGGCTATGAAAATGCACTCACGCTTGCAGTCTAAAAGATTTATTTTGGTTGCTAATATTTCTTCTCTTACCCACAGTGTGTTCTGTTTTGATCTTGATTTTGGGCCCAGGTGGGAATTCAAACATACTGTTAGAACATATCTTCCAAAACATTGTTATCCTAACATCGGTTTCTACCATACGAATAGGAAAAATATAAAACCCGAATCATCATTCCACCATATGAGTCAGAAGCACATCCTTTTTAAATATAGAATGGAGAATATAGCTGGCTTTGTTCATTGCTCTTCTTTCTAGGCTGTGAGGCGTTATTGTCCATTTAAAGTATGTGGATGTTGAGAATGAAAAAAAGATTAAATCATGTATTGGAAATCACAATGTTTTTTTCTTCCTAGCAGCTGTATAGCAAGTTAACACTTCAGTTTTTCTAAGAGGCTGTCTGCATTTATCAGTAGTCTTTGTCTAAATTGTGACTGAAAAGCTAGGTTAAAAAAGAACAACCTCTGCAGAAATGAAAACAATGTTTGCAATAATTGCCTAATGATGTTTTTTTCTACTTCTGTGCTAGGAACTGTAGCTTGGATTATACAAATGATTTACAGGGGGGGTAGTAAATTGTCATTCTCTCTATGGATTTACAAGATCAATCTTGGTAATTTGTTAGTTACAGTGTATGCAATGTGATATTATTGTTCATGTTACACAAGAGGATTACATGGCTTACTAAATAAAGCAGTGGTCTTTACATTAGGGACCATACTTCCTTCCAGACTGATGCCTAGACAAGTGAAGTTAGATGGTGATCTCAGCCTTAGGACCATCTCTGGTGAGTATAGACTGAGATCCCCAAATGACTAAACACAACAGAGCCAATCACTCATCTCTGTATGCTTGTCCCTAACACCTGGATTCCAGATTCTTATGTGTTTTTTATTCATCAGCTGTTGAAACACACTGATGTGTGTTTTTTCAGTGAAAGATTTACCAAGTCCCAAATTTGTACTTACACTCCTGGTAGTTTATTAGGGGCCTGTGAAATTCTATTCAGGTTGTATAAGAGCACATTCAACTTCTCTGTTTAACAGGCTTCAATATTTTGCAGTTTGAAAATCCATCCATATTTCATCTTTGACTTTCAGGGGAGGTGATATTGTTATTGCTGTGTTAGATCGTTGATATAAATCAGAGAGAACAGAAAAAAGAAAGAGCTATTAAAATTTGCAGTTTTGTTTGAATTCAAGTTTGTTCTTTGTAACATTTTTGCTCTTGGAAGTCCTTGCTTTGATATTCTGCTGCTCAGTCTAAAATCCTTTATATTTAATTTTGCCTCTCACAGACTAAATCCTTTTCCTCTGTCCATGAAGTGTGCCCTTTTTTATTATTTGCAGACTGCTATCTGTTCATAGATGTCTTATCTCTCCTTCCCATGATTAATATTAACATTGTTTTCTGAGCTCTGTCTAACATTTCAATATATTTCAGGTGAAATGGGTCCTATGATCCCAGATGTAGCTGATTAAAAGAGAATGATATCTTAACCACCTAGGATCAAACTGTTAATGTTTATCTTCCCTTGATTATTTTCCCCGTTCTAAAACTTTTGAATAAATTTTGTATTGATTAAAAGAGCTGCACTGACAGCTTTAAGCCTGCCAGTCTCTGTTTATCCACAGAAGGGTAAAGCACAGCATTGCACTGTCAGTCTAGATAAAGCTCTGACCATGAAAGACCATTTCCGTGGCTGAAAGACTTGTATTTAAGCGAAGTTAGCCTAGCCATAGACCCCTCAACATTGGTAATTTTTGATCAACCTCAAGCATCTACCAATCCTTTACATTGCAAAGTCAGTGACGAAATGAATAATGCTCAGATTTTCAAAAATACTTGGGTACTCAAAGATGTGGGGCACATTTAGAATAAGGGTTGACCTTAAGATCACTCTGAATCACATACCCACTACCCGTTTCTACAGCAAGCCTCTTAGACTGACTCCCAGCATTAAGCCTGCGTAAGTCTCAGAGCCTGTCGAGGTCCCTGTGCTGAGGCCAAGCCCACCCCTGCTCTTGTGTCCTCTCTTCCACCTGCAGCATGGTACATGGTAACATTGGAAGTGCATCGGTACCAGTCCCACAAAATCCCTCTTTCCTGATTTAGGACTTGTCCCTGCTTCACCTTCTGAAACTTTCTTGTGGGCCAAACGTGGAAGGGCAGATAAGCAGTCCATCCACTAGTGCCAAAGGCTCTCCCATTTAGCAGCTGTACCTGCCTCAGACTGCTTGAGGACACTCTTTGGTGAAAACTCTAATAATAAATGGGCTCTAAAGCCAAGCAGAGGAAATCTGGGATGTGATTTGTTTGTTACATTCACTTGAAAAAAGACTCTATTCCATTCCGGGCAGCCTTTTTTGGTTCATGCACATTTCTGAAGAATTCTGCTCCATGGCACAACTGAAATAATAAATAAATAAGTAAATAAATAATAAAGGCCCCCCAGTGTATCTTTAGGCTCTACTGAGAGAGGCAACAAGAGTACCACTTGCCTGAGTAATTGTGCTTTTCTTATGAGACAGCTGAACTATCAGGAATGGAGGTGCGACTGCCTACTCATTTTAAGCAGAAAATGTCTGTAAATCACTAACTTCTGGTTACCGTCGACCAAGACTACTTGAACAAATAATCTATAGGTCCAAGTATCTGCATCCCATTACCAAGCTCCAAAAGCCACTTAGTCACTTCAGTGCCAATACTGCAGCTGCCGTGCAATGTGGCACAGACGGCTCTAACGAGTAGTTTCAGCAGCCTTGGTTTGGCTTTGCACTTTGCAAGGACACAGGCATGCTAATAGGCAAGGGATGGGTAATTTGAGGGATGTTTTCTGCATTTTTTGTTGCTGCTAAAATAGAACAAAAACTTGCTGTAGTTTAGATCAGCAGAGGCAATACCAGCCTGTCAGGCAGAGGAGGCATGTGGTTGGGTTATAGCTCAGGAGCTGCACTGGTTCATGGTGGCTACAAAGCATCTCCCCATATCAGCCAGCACACAAGGGGCAGAGGCCTGAATGTGGAAGGAAGCTGAGGAGCAGTTGGAGATCTGAGACTACACAACATAACCCTGAGCCAAAGGAGATGATGTGATCCTAGTGTTGCCCCACTTCCCTCCTGACCCCATCTGGAGATCATCTCCAGAAAGGGGCAGCCCAGGCATAGGGCCAGCACCCATGGGTGGCTGCTCAGAGAGGCTCTTGGAGGGGCCATCAGCTGTACCATGCAGAGTCCTGCCGTCCCCGTCACCCAGCGGTCAGGGCTCAGAGGTCGCGGAGTCGAAACCCTCTTAGACACCACCAAGGCTATTGGTGACCCCCAAATAAAACAAATGTGGGGGAGAGAAGGGGTAGGATAGAAACCCACTTCCCAAAGGGATCAACTAAGGTCTGACAGAAGCAATTTCCCACTGCTTATTGCAGACAGAGACCCCACGTGTGTCAGGCAGACAGCAAGCAGAGGAGGAGCAAGGCTATTCTCCTAAAACCAGTGTTGTAAAAGGGTTATTGCTTTATGCAGAAGAGATGTGGGAGTGAGAGTGACAGAGATCGGGAGTTCTGCTCTTTGAGATTTTTATAAGGGAGCAATGAGCCTGTGTGACTGAAGCTCATAACAGAACTTACACACGCATCATCAGTGTAGTTGCCTCCATTCCCAGATTTTTAGCTCTAGTTCAGTTTTTCCCCCCCGTTCAGAGGTACAAATGCCTCTGGCTTTCTGGAAGTGACTAGAGCAGAACTGACTTGCTAGTTTTTACCCTAAGAAACTGTTGGTAGCCTACAGGTAGAAATCAAAAGCGTGTCAGTTGAGATTTGGGTAAAGTAAGACTTGTACAGCATTAAGGCGGTTTAAGCACTCAGATCTGCAAATTAGCCTGGTCTTCGTACTTTTCTTGCTTTACCAAAAAATCTAGAGTGAACCTTGCCATTGTGGGTTATTTCACCATCAATCACACAGACAAATGAGGCTTTGGGCATACACCTTCGGGGGATTTTTTTAAATGGTTTCAAAAACTTCTGCAGAGAATGAGAAGGCAGCTACTGATCATTTAGAAATCATTAATAACAAACAGTGTTAAGAAAGTCAGTTCAAATTAGTTGATAAAGAACAAAATATGCAATTTTTTTTTTTCTGTGGAGTATTGGTGATTACGATCACTGGATATTTTCCCCTCACAGGAGGGGAAACCTGCATCAGACCCCAGCCAGTATTATTTAAATAATATTATGTTATTACCTTGATTATGAATTGTTCAGGGAAGTTTACTTACCGTGAAATTATCTACAACTTTGGTTTTTGATAATTACTTTGTGAAAAATTCTGCATTATAAGGCTTGGTTCAATTTTCTGACAAACTGCAGCTCATAATGAAACTCAATTTATAATATATAAATTGACAGAAGTTCTCCGTTGCTTCCACACAGGATATAAAGAAGCTGATGTCTCCAAGGTGGCAGAAATGCTTCTAACAGTGACAACAAGACATCTCCAAAGACTTTTTTTCCCTGCAGAAGTACAGGTTGCCGAGGCTAGGCAGGTGGGATGGGAAGATCTTTCCCTCCAATGCACTTTCTCCTGAGGGCGTAAACAATCATTTTAGTCCATGTGCCTCAGGAGACTGACACAAAGTCTTTTAAGCCAAAGGGAGGGTTTTCGTTCACATCAGCAGGCATTTGCTGACGAGCCAAAAGGCTATGTGAATTAAATCAGTGAATCAGAAAAGGAGGATGGAGCCAGGCTCAGGCTGGACTTCAGGAAGCAACTGAGTATTATGAGTTCAAAGGAATGAAGCCCAGAACCACAGCTCCAGTATCACCCTATCTGCAATCCCTTTGTAGGTTGCTGCTCTCGGATCTACTCGGGGGTTCAGCTTCTAAGAGTGAAAGTAGCAGTTTCCCCATTCTACAAAACAACTACCAGTGTCTCCAAAAACAGCAGCTAGAGCAGTGGTTCTCCAGGGTTTGCCATGCTTAACTGATTTAGACAAAGACAGGGGTATTCAGAGTCCTGACAGGGGCAATTCTCATGTCACAGGCAGTACCTTATGCTCCATTTCCATCTAAGGCACTCAAACCTCAAAAATACTGATTTCTTTTTTGTTTCCCAGAGGGAGCACAAGGAAGCATGCCACAGCAACACAAACCTTCATAAAATTAGGCCAACAATAATGTTTTTTTGCAAAAGTTTTTTTTTTTTTTTTTCAATGGTTTGTTTGTACTCTCCTGCTGGGCAGAAAAAGACAGAGAATGACATGTCTTTCGTGTCAAAGTCCCCAACAGCATGAATGCAATAAAACCAACATGAAATACAGGGAGTTTTTAAAAGTGTGTTTTATCAACCTTCTTCCCTCTGCCTGTTTTCCTGAGTGATTGCAAAAAGAGCACAAAGAGATAAAATAAGACGAGTTGGGGACAAAGAGGCAGATCTCCAAGGTATTGCCCGTCCCAGCCCTGCACCTGGTGACAGCTCCCACCTTGTCAGGCTGAGGTGGTGGGTTGCGGGCCTGAAGCGTGCATCAAGATGCATACATGAGAGGATGTGACGGGTTCCCACCTCCCGTATATGAGTGGCATGGGCTGGAGCAGGAAACTTGCCATGAGATTGAAAGCTGAACATGACTTCTCTAGAGCATGATGAGGTCCACCAGTCCTCCCATCCACTAAGGGAGGGTAACCAAGCCCTGGAAGCCTGCAAGCTCCAAAAGGCAAAGCCTCTCCAGAGTCAGGGAGACATTTTTCATTGACACAATAGAGAAAGCAGGTGTAATGATGTCATCATGTATAAATGCCATAATAGGTGGATCTCAAAAGGTAGACATAGTTGCTACTGAAATGGTTGTAAGTGCTCTGCAAGGACTGTGGAGCTTTAGCCTGCTCTCAAAAATTACTACTGAGTTTTTGAAGTGGAGTTGTTTTCAGCAACTTAACAGTCAAACACACCTGAATAGGTGGCGGCTTGCAACATAAAGTGTATCCTCATTTACATTAAAAAGTAGTTGCTTTCCATAGTGGAAAAATTAAGGAAGCAAAATGTATCATTTAAAAACACACTTGATTAGCTGAGACAGATTTTTACGCATGCCAATTATTATGTTTTACTCCTAAGATACCTATCTCTACTAGCAACATATTTTATGGGTTTATTAAGAACATCACACTGTCTTTTCCTACTTAACTGTAGGAAATAATTCAAATAACAATAATTCAAACAAAATGTTGAAAATTTTCCATTGTGGCTTATTAGAAAAAAATGTTATCTTTCCAAAACAGTTATTTTAGAAAAAATCCTAAATATTTCAGAACTGATTTCAGTATTCAAGCAAAGTCCAACGTACTGTGAAAAAAAACTTCCTTAATACATGTGGAGCTTTACCTGACAGATTCTTGTCAAATACTTTCCCGTTTTGCAGAGGAGCTCTTTGGAAAAGCTCTGGCTAAAGACCACATTGAATGCCATCTGGCTGGAGAGCCTACCTACAGAGGCAACTCTCATGCCTACAGAGTAGCAGAGGACTTAAATTCCAGTCCAAATATTTTCCCTTTCAGGCAAGGTATTTTAACTTTTTTACTAACGTAAATAAATAAAATACCATAAAAAGCAAATACTTTTGCAAAAGAAATCTCACATCATCAGAATTAGAGCTGTGTAAATGATTGGATTTTTTGGTAGAGAAGTCAAATGAAAATATAAGTAGGAATAAAAATAATAATTAATTTGCAATCTTGCTAAGCTTATTTACTTATTTATTTGTTGCACTTTATTTCAGAAGATGGAACCACAAAACACCAAAATTTTCTGTTCATTGAAAACCTTGGTTATTGACCTGCTCTGTCCATGACACAACTTCCACAGCCCGTGCTATTTTTAATAAAGCTAGCAGAGCTCAGAATAGGCAATCGCAAAACAAGGATAATTTAAACCACTACTGCTGAAAACACCTTTCAGCTGAACTCTGAAATTCCTGAGATGTGACTGCTGTGGTTAATTTAAAGTCTACTGGTTGGGAAAGAACTTCTTTAATCATGCCATTCATAAGAAATAAAAATCTACTCAAAATGAGTCCAAGACAAATGTTTTTTATATACAGGCTCAAATCTAGATTTTGAAATAGTGCAAGACTGTAAAGTCCAATCAGTTATTATTTCCTCCAAAACTCCATTTTCAAGCACAAGTCCATTTTAGAAGACTCCCAACATTCAATGACATTTCTCTCAAATTATACATTTAGGCTATATGAACACAAGCACAGCTTCATTTATAGCTTCATTCAAGATTAACTATATGGAATAATTCAGGCACAATGAACAAATGCAAACCTCAAAGCTAAACGTCAGACCCCATTAAACATATCACTCTTCATACTTACAGAAGCCCCTGTTAAAATGTACAGGACATCTGAATTATTTGCTGTCTGGTCCTCACGTTGGGGCAGAGAGGGATTTGCTTGTATTTTAGAAGTTAATCAGCCTTTTGTGGCAGTAACTCTAAAGAAGTGAAGTGTTACCTGGTGTGCCAGGAATGTCCTGTTTTCTTTTGAAAGGAGCCTGCCAAGGTACTGCATTACCATCATATGCCTTTCATAACCACTCACTATTATCAGCTTCTCAGTTTCATCTCTTGGATCAGCAGCAATTCCTTAAAAGTATTTATTTTCTTTGCTAGCCCAGCAAAGGGCTGTCACAGCACATTGGATTACAGCAGCAAACGGGCCCACTGGAGCTGCAAGGCTGCTCGCCTCTCCCCAGCCTCCCACACCCCCATGGAGGCGTAGCTGGGGGTGCATGGCTGGCTTACCTAGAGAAGGGTAGGGAAGATGGGGTACAACTTTCCATGGCACGTGTAGGTTTCATCTCTTCTTTTGGGCACACCACTGCTGCCAGGGACAGTGCCCATCCTGCAGGGAGTGCAAAGATACTGCCCGTGGGCAAATAACTTGCTACTGCACTGTGCCAGGCTGCAGAAGAGAGCAGGTAGGTTAGCAATATTTTTCCCGCAGAAGGATGACTTCGTTGCCTTGTAACAAAAATTGAAATCTTCTTCCCTCCACTTTACGTTACAAAAAGGACAGGAGCAGACCAAAGGGACCCTGCAAACTCTATATCAGGTTGGGGAAACCTCTCCTGTCACAGCTGCAGAAGAGGACAGCTTAGAACCCACTTGCAAGTGCCAGCACAGAGAGTTGGAGTTGGTTTGCAAGAGCAGGATGCAAAGTCTGGGTTACATCTACTGAGACCTGGGGCAGCCTCTGCAGTGGACAGGGCTGCCTGGGCCAGCTGCTGCAGCTGAGGCTGCTTGCACTGGGGACCATCTGCCCCAACAGCCTTACTTCCATGCTCACCTCCTCTGCCTTGGTATCTGTGCTGTTTGCTGCTGCCAGAAGGTGCTCTTCTCCTACCACCTCTACGCTGCCCATGCCTGGGACATAGGCAGAATTAATGAGAGCATAGCTCCATTCCCACTGGGGATCTTGCCTATCGGCACCAGGCAAGACAAATGATGATTTTGCTCTTGTAGCCGATTGTTCCACTAAACAAATTTCTAGGTGAAATCAAGGCCTGAGGTAGGGGCATCGCAAGTCATTGCAAGGATCTCTCTAAAACTGAGAAAAATCTTGGTGTCGAGTGGCCTCGCTGCCTCCTCTCCACCCAAGCAGTGACTTTAGTGCTACACCCGAAGGGCATCCCTCAAGGTCCCCATCCTTATCCCTCCCAACACGCACAGAACAAATCGCCCTGACATGGCTTGTGGCACAGAAAACCTCAACAGGCAAAGAGAAACTTTTACATTTCCAAGAGCTCCTCCACACAGCACTTCAAAGAAGGTCAGAAACTCTTTGTCTCACCGTTTCAGACTGACGGCTGTCACCACTGCATGCTCTCCATGTAGAATCAATTAGTAATAGCCAAAGTCTCTGGTGACTCTGCAGAGACGGATTTTCTTCCTCTTCTGAAATACCGTCAAGGTTTTCTCATCAAAGGATTATGCCTATGACAAGAAAGCAATGTAATTTAATATAAGCTGAGAGGGAAATGGAAAACTCCCCCACCTGAGGCTAAAGCTGGGACTGTTGTATCTGGAAACACAGTTGTATAATCTCCAAAATGATTTCTCACCTCTGCCTCAAAAAAACCCCCAAACCTTTCAAAACAGCCTTTCCAGAGCATACATGTGTGAGGGAGAAAATTAGCTTAGGTCAATTCCATGCCATCCAGCATAGATAATTCCCTATTTCAGATACAGTTTTGTTATTTGTCCTGTACAGAAAGATGAAAAACATTACAGACAGAAGTAAGGTTTTCAGACCCTGCTTAGACTCCTTCTAGACCCTTTTTTCAGTTGTTATAAATTAGAAGTCAATAGATCTGTGCAGTTTACAGCAGTGAATTTCTGACCCACTGAGACTAAAACAGGAAATAGGTTTATAAGATAAATGGCCACAAATTCCCTATTATTTGGTATATTTTTTTAGAATATGCATTCTTTTGGCAGCATACCACTTATTATGGGTGCCCACATTTCTGTCACAAATATTTCAGTGAAGTAGCCTTTTTAAAATACAATATCATTTGTGGATGACCATGGACTCGGTGTGTGTCCATTCCTTAAATTAATCTGCCTGATGGCTGTATCACTTTTTCCTTTTTTTTTCCCCTTTTGTGGTCACATATTTTATTTACCAAACTAGCTTGTGAGAGTTGGAGGAAAGGTACTGTCTGTGCTTTCCTCACACACAACGGATTCCAGAGACATTTTAGTACTATTCAGAAGGAGAGTTTGGCAGGCCTTCCCTGTCATGGTAATTCACAGAGGCTTAAGGCTACCACTCAGACAGAAAGAGAAAAACAAATATAAGCAGAGGAACAATTTTCCTAGTTGTTTACCCTTTCTGTACAAACTTATTCACGAAACTTGTGTCTCTATATTTTTTTATATGCTGTTATAGAATAAAGCATTTCAGTAAAGAACACAGACATGGTGGTTGTTTCCACTTGGGTACTGTTTTCTCACGGTGCCCATGGTTTCACAAAGTTGCTGTCTTTGCTTTCTCTGCTGACCCTGCATGGCAGGCACAGTGACTTAGCCTTCAGCAGTCTGGATTCACATGAGTTTTGGGGTGACAAAAAGAACAACTAGAGCAAAAAGCAACGAGAAAATAATTGGCATTAAAAATCTACCCATTATCATCATAGCCCTGCCAGGAGAATTAAGAAGACAGAAGGCAGAGCTAGCAAGAGGAGAGCAGGTAACAGGGTGTTTTGCCCCCATCAGGCAGAGCAGCAGACGAGCACTCCCATCCCGCGTGGCACCACCGCAGCCTTGGACCTCCCCGGACACAATTTCAGCTGGTAAACTGCCGAATCAGGTTTTAAATGCTTTGCTGTTCTGAGGTACTTTGTGTCAGCCTTTTTTTTATGAGGAGGAATGATTGCCAATAATTTGGTTTTCAAAGAGAGACTTCAAATTCACCAAAGACTGAGGGTATTCAGATCTGGATTTCAAATTCACCCAAAACTTGTATAAATCCTGAATGGAGCCTAACTGAGCCTTTAAAGAGTTGTATTAATTTTTCCTCTAATACAAGTGGCTACAGGTGAGAGCATCAAAATGTCACCAAGAAAGTTCTTCTGGCATTATTTCCACCTTAACTGTAAGAAGAAAACACCAGACAAACCTAATTAGAAAGCCTGAGAAAAGAAAGATTTTTTCTTTTTAATTCATTATGTTCTTTTGCTTTTTCTCACTTCCACACCAAAATAACACTAGAGAGTGGAGGATGTTTTCCCAGTGTGTTCCCAGAGGAATGATAGAGTTGCCTGTGGTACGGGCAAACTGTCTTGGACAGGAGTCACAATTTCCTTTGCAGCCTCTACAGAACTACAAAAAAAGCTCTGCTGGATGCAGGAGCCACCAGCCTTATTGGCTTTCCACTCCAGGACTAAGAAGTATTTCTTCAATCACATGTTTATGTAAAAAATAATAAAAGAGCACAAAAATCACATAATGCAGCAGATATAAAACACTCCTGGTGAGAAGGCGAGAAACTTGAGTACAGCAGACTTGATTTAGCGTCTGTGGGATTTGTAGAAGTAATCAGTCCTTAGAAAATGTGTGACTGAAGAGGGCATTAAGGCCTGGTCTAAGGGATGATCCTACCTCAGGAACAGCACAGAAAGGAGGAGATGAAGGTGAGAAAAAAAGAAACAAAATGGGTTACAAGACTGGCTCCATTTGAGGGCAATATGTTATTCCCATCAGACTGTTTCCACTCTGGGTTTTCATACTTGAGAAGCTGGATAAGCCTTGGACAAGCCTCTGACCTTTTAAATGCTTAGCTGAAGCTGGAATTCCAAACCTTTTGAAGCTGGCCCATCACAAACACTAACATACAAACAGCTTCCACATAAATATTAAATGTGAAAGATGTAATTTATAAAAATGTCAGTGTGCCAAAGAATACTACTGAACCTGTCCAAAGATGTTTTTTTACATGTGCCACACACGGAAAAGTAGCTAGACTAGCTCAAGGCTGCTTTTAAAAATGTTTCACTACAGCTATCATTGCTTCATTGGATCCCCGCAGTTACTTTGAGAAGTAGTGTGCAAAACTCAGCTGTTTCACTTCACATCAGATTGCATTGGCATCTTCTTCAAACTTCAGATCCTGAGATGGTAGCCTAAACAAATGAGCAGAATTCCCCTGAGGTCCAGCTATTAATATTTATTATTTGTATTCAGAAGTTCAGCTATGCTGTCTTTGTGACAGACATATTACAAGAAAATAATTTGCCTTAGATAATGTATATTGTTGCATTCCAGTTGAGCTAAGAGGGCTATAAGAGTTCAAGGTTACTTACTAGATCCACGTGTAATATTCATAAGGCTTCTCATTTTTCATGATATCAGCATACTTGTAAATTGATTTGAATGTTCTTCAAACCACTCAAAACCCACGTTCCATGGAAGCACCAGTGAATGCAAGTTTGTAGGTACACCATCATTTAAAAGCACCAACAGTAACTATTGTCATTCAACAGGAAGATGCAAGCCACACCTTCCACATGCTTTTATTATAGCAGTCTCACTAGAAAAAGCCAACATAATGGTGTCTACCATTGCCTTTTTGTGCATATGTCTTTAAGTTCAAGCACTTCACATGGACTTCCTGCCACCAAGGATTAGTCACATTGTAGACACTCATTCATCAGTTCAGTTGCTCTACATTTCAAGAGATTCTTCGACAGCCATCAGTCAGCCACTTGGAAATGCAGTCCAAGAAACTACAGTGATTTGGGCAGCAAAAGTAATGTGGTTACTGGGAGAAAGTTTGGGGAAATATATTGGCAGTATTAGCGGAAGAGCATTTCCTATAATTTACTGACCACCAAATTAAAGGCTATTATAAAATATTATTAAAGCTGACTTGTAGTCTGCAACTCTTTGTACATGTAGCTATGAAAACTGAGCTCAAAAAAACTGGGCACTCACAGTGACAGTGTGTCTTTTTCCCAGAAAAGTATAGTTGAATGAACAAGATTAATGAAATTCAGATATGTGCTTTCCAGAACAACTATAACTATCCCATTTGTGCCTCTGCAGTACTCAAAAAATATTTTTATGTTCTTAAATATTGTGACAGTATATCTGAGCAACAGTCATTTGTAGCAACCATAACATAGATGTTATCAACCTTTAAAAGCTTCAGCCATGTAACATTCAAATGCATTCAGGTTATCTTCTGTTTGTTTGAAGGCAAAGAACTATGGAAGGTTTTACCTCCAAAGAAGTTGCTAGTGATTTTATCTAAATAAATACAAGATGATTTCTAAGCATGTATTTTTCTTAATCTTCCAAAAAATAGGGCTCACATGGCAGAATAATGCATGACACAATGCAAATTTGGCATCTATATCTCTGAGCTTATAACAAACAAACGTAGCTTCTCATGGGGAACCAATAAAGCCCATATGACTTGTATTTCTTTCAAGGAAATATCAGTATATTCATTTGTCTGACCTACTAGCCAGAATGCTACCCGTATTTTGTACTCCAACTTGACCCCTGCTTCAAGGGGACAAAGGGTAACTTGGGTGTTGCTCATACCTCCTCCTTCCAAACCCAAAATTTACCTTTGGGTTCTTTCACCCGGTCCTTGTGGATGCCAAAAACCAGAGGAAAGTCACAAGTGCAAGGCAGTAGCAGGAATAAGTCACAAATGGAGAGGGACCCAAAGGAATGCCTTTGTTAGGGCAACCATTAAGCAAGGCTCCTCTCAAGCATGTATATACTGCAAATGCATATGAGGCTCCAAACTTCAGTAAATGGTTGAACAAGTTTACTGACATGACTCATTCTATTGCTATGTCTAAACCAAATCAATTTTAGCTATTCAGCTTTGATGAATGTTAAGGTCATAACAACCATAAAAAATAAGAAAGGCACCTGAAAACATTAACAACATGGGAAAAAAATGGGGTTTAGCTGAAAATAAACAGAAGAAATTTCAAAACA
This sequence comes from Aviceda cuculoides, assembly GCA_035590195.1. Taxonomy (NCBI): domain Eukaryota; kingdom Metazoa; phylum Chordata; class Aves; order Accipitriformes; family Accipitridae; genus Aviceda; species Aviceda cuculoides. Next base: position 4,607,311 of record JAVJGG010000055.1, on the reverse strand, counting down.
AAGAGCAAGTTTATTTGTTCTTTCCCAGAAAGATTACCTTCTCTCATAAAAGGAGCTTGTTATTAAAGTTCCTTTGCTTCCTCAGCAAGGGTACCATGGTTCTGTGACACTGTTAGTCTCGTCAAAGCCTATGTGGGCCACAGAAACCAAGGCAATGACAGTGTTTATGAGAGCTGGAAGCAGGAAGAGGGTGAGAAAGATGAGGAGAGACAATATTAGTCATCTACAAAATAAAGAGCTAGGCAAGAGGACTAAATTGCTGAAGGGTAGATAGAGCTAGTAGTGCAGAAACACAGTCAACTTCTTTTTAATAAAAGGGAAAAGAAAATTGCACATGCTCAAAGAAAAGTCCTTGAAAGTACCTGACAGCCAACTCTGACTGAGGGGGAAATAGAGATTAATTTGGAGCAATTTAGATCCAGCAAAATCTTATCCTGTTAACCCCTTTTGTTTAGTAAATTCAGTTCAAAGTGCTTTTGCTGATAAGGATTTTTAGGGCCCAGTCACACAAAATCTTATAGGACTAGGATTTTATCTTGTGGGCTCTGCTGCTGAATGTTTTAACTGGCTGAAGCCGTAGTAGCTGAAACTGCTGAAGTACATCTATGCCTACACTTTATATTTTCTCCTATTCTTAGTTTTAAGTCATTGCTGGAGTTCTACACGGGAGGTCACAATTTGGGCATCAAATATGATATTTTCCATCCACCAGCTAGAACCTAACAAACATTGCTTCAAATAAATTTGTGCCCTTGCCAAATTCAAAATTAACTTCCCAAGCCAAGCTAGGGTTCGTGGGATGGGGCCAAGGGGCCCACAACTCTGCTGTTGAGCTAATGGAGCAGCCTCAAGCTGCCAATCCAACAAGGGAGACTTTTTTATTTAACATATACATTACACAACATGTGCAATACTTTCCACATTCAAGGAGAAGACTTTATTTATAAGCTGCCTGTGTTGAAATGGTCTCTTATTACAAGGAAGTGGCAAGCCAGGTTGAGCCTGGAAATGAATTCTCATTTTCTCCTTCACTGCAACGTTCAGTGATATGTTGCTCATTCCCTCCAAAAATATTTTGCAGATGGTTTTGGCCATTTACTGAACATACAGGCCCTGGAATAATGACATTTATCCCCAAATCTCCTCATCTTGTTCAGCCTTCATTACTTATTGGAAGAGTCAGTGAGATACTGAGTTTAAGAAATTGTATCTACCTCCAGCAAGAGTACCTATGGTGAAGATACACAGTTTCATTTTTCAGCCAGAAAAGTGTCTTTTGTCATCATCAACAGTTTCAAATGGTTTGAACTTTTGCAGACAGGTTTCATATATAATTTTGAATCTTTTCTATTAATGCAAAATTGAGTTAGATGCTTCAAAGTTTGAATGAATGGGCCAAATCTTCACATCTATGCTGATGGCAATATGAATTGATACTTACACAAATTAAAAAAAAAGATGTCCACAGTTCTGTCTTCATTCATGGGCCCAGGATGCTTTCTCTGAGAATTCCTACTTCCAGATTCACCTGTGATGTTCATCAAATTTCTTATCACATAGGATGTTATTCAATATTAAAAAGAAGTCAGCACATGTATGAAGCCCTTGTTCTGTAATAATAATTTGTTATGCAAGTCTTTGGGATATCCTGCAAGTACACATATATAATGAAAATGACTATTCCATTTCTACATCCTTGATCTCATGTTAAGTACTTTTTCTACATCTAAGACATCCAAAAGATGGTCTTGGGTGACAAACCCCAGAGGAATTTTCTGAATTGTGAATCTTGGTCCCACAGAGGCACCATCTAGCAGCTTTGAGTTAAATACATATCTTTCTGAGAAATGTATTTCCCAACATCATTATCTTCTCAGTATTTCCTATTGTTTGGCTTAATTTACTTCCTGTTGGAGAGTACTCATAGAACCACTGGTGGCTGTGAAACCTATTTTGGATAACTGCCTTTACTCATATACTCTATAAGGAATTAATGGTGTGATTACACAAACCAGTGCATTGTCCTGTGGAGATAACAGAGATATCTCTCTGAACAAGCCAGTTGTGCTGCAAGCACCGTGACTAATTCAGGCTGATAGCCCTAACGACCTCTGGTGTGACCCTTTCCACTACAGGAGAGACCAGATTCTACGCTGCTAGTTGCAACAGATGTTTGTTTAACAGAAGATATGCATTAACCTAGGCAACCAGTACATAATTATTCAAATGCCCTATAATTAGCACTTTGGTTTACTCCTCTCTCTCTCTCTGATCAGGGAAGAAGGACTAATTAGGAAGAGGTTTCATTAGTAACCAAGGACATTTTTGAAATAGTCCTACAGAGGAAAGACAGTCTCTGTCTATGTTAAAAGAAAATCACACTGTAGGCACTTAAAGTTAGGAAGGTGTCAGGGGAGTTTTAAAACGAAAGGCTGTAGAAAGAGTGCAAAGATTGGAATGACTCATCCTCTCCTGGGAGAGTCATAAAAACTCTCTGTCCTTTGAAAAAACACATGTTAGGTCAGAAATCAATAAAATTCTGATAGGAAACAATGACATTTCAATAGCAGTCTCAATAATAAAGTCCCATTTATGTACTGCATACCAAAATAGGCAAGAAGACCACAAGTAAATACTAATTCCCATATAACTGCTAGAAGTCTAGCAACATGCAAAGGCTGACCCAAAATGCCTGGGTGTAAACATTGATGGCAAGGGTTTTAGGGTCTCTTGGTACTTGGTAAAAGACAGCAATACCAACCTGTCAGTGGTGACATGATGAGTGAGACCAGAGCCACTGGGGGGACAGAAAACACACAGAAGTGAGGCAATTTGATGGTCTCAGATATACGGACAATTGCCATTTCCTGCAGTAACTATTTTCTTGAAGCAACTGGTCAGAGAACTTCCAAAAAATGAAATTGTTGATTGATTAATTTCTGAACCCAGCAGAGGTTCTGACTCAAAATGTTACTTTTGAAAATTCTGACTCTGATGTACTTGTAATCTACCTCCTTGGAGGACTTAAAAAGCCCAAACCAAAAACCTCACCCAGGAATTATTAATTAGTAGGTTAGACAAAAAGAAGCAAAAAGAATCATCAAAAGTTACTCACAAATGCTATAGAGCTGTTTACAGACAACATTATAAAAATATATGGCTGGCTGGAGATTTTGAAGGAAGTGAGATAAAAAAATGCTAGAGCTAAGCACCAGAGTAAAGAGGAATATTAGAAACAAGAAGGCATGCTTCACAATGTGGAGACCATATACAACAGAGAAAACCAGAAAACAGCTAAATCAAAGCACGTCGAAAGTAAAACCAGAGTAAGAAAGGACAAAAGTGACTTTGAGAAAGAACTTTCTAAAGGAGTAAAAACTAACAATAAAAAACTTTTTCAAAAACATCACAAGCAGAAAGCCTGCCAGAGAGGCTTTAGGGCTGATAGATGATCGCAGCCTAATAGGAGCACTTGCAGAAGATACAGTTATAGCAGAAGAGCTACTTCTCTCTGATTCATTACTGAGAATTATAGAGTTTGTTTTCAGGGGAATGAGCTGGAAGAACTGTCTCAAATTGAAAACTTACAACAAAAAGTCTTAGAATAAATCACTAAACCAGTAACAAATGTCACCTGGAGGAGGTGACATTTGCTCAGGAGTCGTGAAGAAACTCAGCTATGAAATTCTCAAACTACTAGCTGGTACAACTTACTGCCTGAATGTCTGTCAGTACCATAGTGAGGGAAGATGGCAGACATGACACTGCTTTTCAGAGTAGGCAGATGAGTAGCTTAGGAAAAGTACAGATTAGGAAGTCTGACTTGTTTATTGGGCAACTTGGTAGGAAAAAATTTGGGATGCTGGCAGCCAATTGCATATGGGAGGTCAATCCAGGTCCCTTTGGCAGCGGGAAGCAAGGCAGCACAGATCTGTTCAGATTTGTTGAAAGAATAAATGAGCTGGAACCTGTGGTATCTGACTTACCTATAACAATGATTTGGAAAAGGAAGTAAATAATGAAGTTATAAAGTTTCATGATAGTACCAAAATACTCATGCAGTAAGAACTGCCTCATTGCAAGATTGCAAAGAATTGCAAAAGAACTGGGAAACAAAATCACAGCTAACATTCAATACTAGTAAGTGCAAATAAATCCATGCAGAGAGAAAAACATCTACATTTATGGGCTGTTAAGTACTCATCACAACACAGGAAAGAGATTCTGGAGCTTTTGTGGATAGGTCCATCAGATGGTAGTGCTCAGTAAAGGCAAATGAAGAAAATGGAGTTTTAGGAATTGTTAGGAAAGGAATAGAGAAGAAAGCAGCAACACAATATTTTGCTGTGCTTCGCCACCTCAGCCTTTCTGTGTTATGCACACCTTTAATTCCTACATCTCGAAAATCATGTAGCAGAGCTGGAAAAGGACAGAGAAAAGCAAAAAGGATGATCAGCAGTATGGCATGACTTCTATAAGAGGAGAGGAAATGGACTGTGATTCTTCAGCTTGGAAAAGAAATGACTGATGGAAGATAAGCTAGAGTCTTCAAATCATGACTGGAATAGAAAGGTTATTATGGGCCAATTATTTGTTATTTCTCCTGACACAAGACCTAGGGGATGCCAAAGCAAATTCTTAGGCAGCTGCTGTAAAGCAAATAAAAGGAAGCATTTTTTCCCCATAGGATTTATAGTAAATTAATTGCCATCCAATGTTGTGAAATGAAAAAGCCCCCAACTATAAATATGTTCAAAAAACAATTTGACAAATTAATAAGGAAAAATAACAGTTCACCAAGGGTTATTAGACCTATGGATACAGCCTTTAGTCAGGAAGTCCTTGGGAGTACACTAAAGACTGCTGGGGTGTAGAAATTTGTAATAGAAATTATAAGATTGGATGAATGGAAAATGAGGAGGTTTATCTGGGTGTGGAAGCACCAGAAAGAAGAGCAGAATAAGGCACATAAGAATTGCAGGCACTGGTGGCACCCGGATAAGCAGATGCTCGAGTTCCCAGCACATCTACATGCAACTTTCCAGGACACCTAGGATGAGAAATTGAGGAAGATTTGAGAACAAGGAACAGTCTCTACCCAGACTAGACAAAGGCTTACATCACTGAGAAATAATGGCAGGGAGAGAAAGGGCTAGAGCTTAAAGACACCAGGTAAGGCAGATGGTGGATAAATACTAAGAAAGGTGAGATAGGATGGAGAGACAGAAGATCACAATCATGGTCAGCTCCTGAAGGGTACAACAGGACATCCAAAGCCAGCACGTATTTCCTAAGGATAATACAAGATATGATAAGAACTCAATATCCAGATTTCCCCATCCCCTTTTGCCTCAAGGAACCCTGACCAGACACAGGTCTTGGTGCCTGCATGCTGGCAAGAGTATTTGGACACATGCAAAGTGGTGCTTCTGAGTATGTGAATACGAGATTGGGATTGTGAGTGCAGTCAGTTTTGTTTTAAAATAGACTTGCACAATCACAGCACTGTTGAGGTGGGAAGGCACCTTGGGAAATCATCTAGTTGAGCCCACTGCTCAAAACAGTCAGCTAAGGCAGGTTGCTCAGGCCTATGGCCAGCTGGGTTTTGAATGTCTCCAAGGATGAAGACTCCACAACCTCTCTGTGTGGCGTGGTCCGGTGTTCAATCACCATCACAGTAAAAGAGTGTTTTCTTATGTTTAAATGGAATTTCCTGTTTTGACTTGTGCCCATTGCTTTTTGTCCTCACCAGGCACTAGTGAGAAGAGTCTGGGTCCACCTTCTTTACTTACCCTGACACACACTGATAAGAATCCCTGAGCCTTCTCCAGGCTGAACAGTCCCAGCTCCCTCAGCTTCTCCTCATATGTCAGTGCCCCAGTCATCTTTTTGGCACTAATCATGTCTCCTCTGACAAGGTTTCAGATTAAGCTTTGCTGTGTCGTTCCTACCTCGGCGCTGAAGTATGTATCAGAGGTGAATTATCTCTGGATTTGCCTTATTCAGAACATAAAGCTTTGGTCAGATCCAGTACAGCTGGTTTTAGATGCCTTCATTGTCCTGGTTAGGTTCTGTCCCTACAGCCATGCAGACAGTCCCTCTCCCAGTCAAATGAGCATCTCAAGGACAATGGACTCAGTGTATCAGAGCTTCTCACTTCCCAAGGGCAAGTGCAGTTGAATACAGTACGAACACATTTACAAAGAAAATGTTTACAGACCTTTTTCTGAAATGTTTCTGAAATGTCGGTGCTGCCTCCCGACACAATGCTACATTCCAACAGTAGAAGCCAGGGGAGCTCAGCTAACAAAAGCAGAAAGGTCTAGTTGTGTTATATTTATTGCAGCCCACACAAGAGCAGCAAATAAAAGACCCAGCAAAGTAATGGGGAACTATAACTGAACTTCAAGTTCCAGTGACGCAGCTGGGTAATTGGTTCCCTGCTTTTATACATACCTCTCTTTATACATCCTTCATTTAGATACCAAAGGTCTCTCAAAATGGTTTACATTTTTATAAGGAGCCATTAAGCTAAGAATACAGAATGAACTATTTGCAACATCATGAAATGAACTTTTTTACACTTGGACAACAGGGGTTTTAAATTCACACCACACTTCAAGCATGAGTTATTTACACTGGGAAAGTCTTTTCAAACTTCAGACAAAAAAGTGAGATTCATTATATATTGTGCAAAAGCTACCAACTCATATACATGACATCAAGTCATATATTACAGACATGAAGCCTTTCACATTTTACTGAATGTCATAAGGTTTGCAGTTCCCACATTGTGTTTTAGTATTTCTGCCAAAATTGCCAACAAAGAACGTGTCTTTAATTTCTCTGACCCTATTGTGTCAAAAACATCTCTCATGCACCCCATACTGTATCTTTTAGACCTACTCAGTGTTCATTTCTGAAATTTCAGAAATGCTCAATAGGAAAACCTCAGAGCATACAATACAGCTTCCTTACTCACATCTGGAACCATACATCAAAAATCACGCCTATGAACAAATGTTCTGCAATATTTTTCTTACAAAATTAATGAAAGGACTACTAATATTTCCACCAAAATAAGCTGGATCTTGTAAATGGCTAAAAAAGAAGTAACTGAGCTGATAAAAATTAAATTACTTTTGCTATTTAACTCTTTGGCAGGCCTTAAATATCTACCAAGAAGGGAAGACAGAGCTCATTAATTCTAGTAGCAAAATTGTAACTTCATATTCATTAGTGTATCACTCACTGCATAAAATTGTTTTCTATTTAGATCCTGATTTATAGCTTCCCTTACACATTTTTCTCCTTATTTATTAGGCATGATTAACAATATATGAGTATTCCAAAGTAAACCTGTAAAAGTTCATTAATTCTTAACCTGTATCTCAGCTCAACAAAATCAAATACTGAACAAGTGCCTCTCTCACCAGTTAATGAGTGCTTTCCTATTTTCTTTTACCAACGTTGTGGCTGCTTGAGGAAGAAGACCACTGATTATGGTCCAGAAAAGACACTGGATTTCCTTCAGGCAGAGTCTTCCACTGTAATGGATCCTCCAAACTTTTTCTTCTCAATAACAGTATGTATCAACACAAAAACTCCTTTGAGAACGTATATGCTTTCCTTTAACTCACAGGATAGCTGTGAAAAAGCTATAGGAATGAGGAATATTAGCTGAAATTTATACAGGGCTTTGAAGGTGAAGGCACAATTTTTTTTTTTGTTATGGTCATCACATAGTTAAGCAATGAATTTGTATACCCCAGAGATTTTTCAAATACAATGTTAAACCTGGTACTACTTGGTTTTGGTTTTGTGAAAATACCACTTGTGTAATTTTTAAAAATGCAAATTTTTGTTCTCATTGAGTCACCAGAGTCTTCTCTCCCATCAGAAAGGATTTGGGGAATGTGTTATTTTTGTTTTATTTTCCTGGAACTTGAACTTCAAACACCTACTTCATTCACTTACAGTTCTTATATTCAGGTTCAGACAGGTTCCTCAGCTGTCACTCTACCTGCAAACTATTTTTCTAAAGACCTCAGGTTGACCTATCTTGAATGTTATTAACCTTGGCTATAGCCAGCCATAATAATCTATGAATAACAAAGTCCCATTCCCTTCTCACAAGCCTTTAGAGCAGCCAAATGACTTGCCTTAAAGACTGCTCAACCAGCATCAAAGCTTTGGTCAGCTTAAGAGAAAAAGCTAGTAAACCCCACCACTTTGCATATCAGAAAAAGACATAACGATAAATTCAGCAAAAACCTATTCATAAGCTAAGGATTAACCAGACTAGACAAGACAGGGGGGAGCTAAAGAAAAAAACCCTCATCTCGTGCAAGTCTAAGACAGTGTCTCAATAAACTCCTCAGGCAATGAGGTGAGCTGGAACATGCCGAAAGAACTGAGGGTATCCAGGCCTCTTGGTGGAAACAGTATCAGTACTGTAGCAGAACCTGGATATCTTGGCTTAACCCGGTATCAGAGCATCGTTGGTACTGATAGACAGGTTCTTCCAAAGTTAATTAAGCCACAGGGAGCTCCAGCAGGCAGAGAAATCCTCCCATGGTTAAATGAAAAAAAGGGAATGCTGAAAAAGCATTGCTTGTAAAAGTAAACATGTTGGAAACAGTTTTCTTATTCTTGAGAACAACCTTTCACCAACAAAGGATGCACAGAAGAATAAGGGATTTGACACAGAAGTTGGCACTTCTGTTTGCATCTCCCTAGGCAGACATATTGAAATGCAAGCGTGTTAACACTTAGGAAACTCTAACCAGTGGCAGGTAGCAAATGGCAAGGACACTGCTTTACACTAGCCAAAGACTGACAATCCTGAGAGGAAAGCTCAGGAGTGCCACAAATTACTTGCTAGGGTGTGCAAAGACTGTAAATCAGATGAAGACCACATAATCTGTGTGCACAAAACTCTCTTGTCCAGAGCATCAGCCCACCATGTCAGACTTACCGCTTTGCCTCTTGTGGTACAGTACCCGGCTGTGGAGATAGCTCTGGCTAGAGCCAGAGATGATGTGACATGGTGTCTCATCACATCAGCAGTATCCACTGTATTCTACCCTGTTGCAAAAAGAATATATACACAAATATTGAATTTCTGCACTATCAGAATAGTATTATACACATCAACTTGTTATAGCTCAGAAGCAAACCCTTGACTGGTTCTGTGCACAGTTGGTGGATATCAAGCAGTGAGGCCATTTAATCATTGACAGTGAACAAAATTCACTCAATTTTTCAAATGCAACATATTTATACAACCCGTGTTTTAATTTCTGTTTACATAATAGCAGCAGCACTTAAACCTATTAACAGAAAGAACTCAAACAAAGCACAAGGACAAATTTCCTACAAAGTTTTCTATTTCCTTTATGGAGTCACAGGTGCACAGTGATACTGAGAGTGAAATTTGTTCTGGAGTCTGTTTCCATGACAAACATTTGGACATCCAGGTTTTATAGTCTTGACTGGATCCTAGACACTCCTAGGAACATCTTTTTTGTAGTTGTTCATCAAAACAGTTGAAGACAACATTTTGATGACCCATGGAAGACATCTGCTAAATGAGCTTAAATTATTTGAGAAAGATTTTGGCTTCTGCTCAAAGAATTCCTTAACTCTTCAGTAAGGACTGAACCTCCTGTGCTGGATGGCTTTAACTAGTATACAAATGAGCTTGCTCTCTTTACCAATGTCCTTCACGCTACCAAAGCTGAACCAACCATTCCTTAGTATTTAAGCTGTCTGTGATTCTTCCATTATTTCCATGAGTTTGGTCAAAGACCTATCATGAGCATGAAATAACAGTGAATGTATCAATACTCAAGATTTTATAAGTTAGATTATAAAATAATTATTATCAATAAGCCTACAACAAAGACTGCAGGAAGCAGACAATTCTGGATGTCCATAATACATACTATTGCATAACCTTGCAAATTTAACACAGAAGTCAAGACTGGTTTGCCTTCCATTAGAAGGCCCTCTGGCCATGTGCTGAGGTCTGGTATTACAACAGGTTAATTAAAAAGAAAAAAAGAACAAATTCTGCCCAGGATAATAAAACGACATAACTACACAAAGATGATAATCTTTATCTCACAGACAACTTATATAGAAAACTGTGCTTCATTTGATGCAACCTGATCCAAAGGATCTTCACTTAATCAGCTCCTGTGTATTCGCCACGCAAATTAAGATGTCTATGCAAATGACTATGAACATCATCAGGTAAAGAAAAGAAAAGCCCGCTGTATCAGTGAGAAAACTTCTTTGCAGTCAGGAAGTTTCCTTCTGTATTGGGAGCCTTGTAGAACATACTGTCTTTGGGGAGTTAGTGATCTTGGGCAAGCCATGCTGGACGTAGTAGACCTGGTAACCCTTATGCTGGCAGCAGTGACTGCTGTGACAGTGTATGTGTCAATGCCAGAGGACATGTGGGACCAACCTGAACATGTACTGTTCCTGGGTATCGTTCCTGGATACATGAAGCTGGACATGGTCTGGTGGACAGAGAGAAAGAGATAACATTCCTACCTGTCAAGACAGGCAATACGGTTTTGTTTGTTGCAGTGAATAAAAGGCACCACAGTATGGGAGGGAGACTGAGCCTCTCCATGGAGGGGAATTGTGCACAGCATGCTGTGGCTGTCTACCTGGCATCCGTCCGATGCAGGACAGAAGCAGGGTTCCCAGCATCCAAAGGGACGTAAGATTTACTTGCTATCTATATTTCTCTTCCTATTTCTATCTTATTATTATTAAAGCCATTTTGTTACATTATTTGTAGCCATGCCTTTCTTACTGAGATCCAGAAAAAACTGTGCATCCCCTCTGGTGCAGAACACCCTCCAAGATGATAGGTATGGCCAGGGAAACTGCTGATGCAACTGCAACTGTGCTGTTGGAAATCACCATGCAGCTACCAGCGCTGGAATGAGTTTGTTTCCACCATCCACTCTTTTGGTTAAAACGTTACAGAACTCGGTTATCTTCTCAGAACAGGTATGAACTATATATATAAGGACAATAACATGTGAGCCAGGAAATTCAGCCTTCTTATCAATCATATTATAATGTCTGAACATTTCCCACTAGCTTTTAAAAAAATTAGTTATCAGTATGTCCACAGATTATGTATTGTGGATGGATGTTTACCTGTCATAACTACAGACTTGAAAAAAGAAAAGTGCAAGCCAAGTTTTATCCCAACTCTGCCACGGGCAGCCACAGTAGATAAGACCAAAAGTCCATCCCAGTACCCACTCATATAGCTAGTAGAGGTGCTTAACAGGAGAGTTTTAAGAACCGGGCAAGCACACAGTGAAGCTTTGCCCAGTGTCTTACCAAATTCTGGCAGAGTTTAGTGATTTCTCAGTCTATTGTATCTTTTTGCTGCAATACAACCTAGTTTCTTAAAGAGCCTTTGCTGAGACACACCTTGGAAAATGCTTTTTCTGAAATCTGAGTCCAAATTTCTTAACCTCTTTGCCTCAGCCAGCTAGATGGAGCGATTAAGATAAAAATGTCTCTCTCTGTGAAGCATCTTTGAGATATTCTAGGCCAAGTCTCCAAACGAATGTACAGTATTAGATTATTAATATATTTTTTGATAGGGCTTCTGTCTTCCATTTTATTCTGAAGTCAGTAAGCACAGTACTTCTCATGTTCCACTGTGTGGTTTGCTTTGTTGGCCAAAACCTGGTATCAGCTTCCCTATTAATATCATTGCACTGTCTGAATGTATTTTAAGAGCTTATGATACTTGGCGATGACTGGGTTTGATTTTGTTATTGTTGGGTCAGAATGCAGTGCCTTTAAATGTTAGCATAAGATGGGTTTTATCTGATCAAGAAACCATGCAATAATAGGAAGGGGTATATTTCGTTTAAAAAACAGGCACCCCTTGATATATTTTCAATGCCAATGGTTTTCATCTGTTTGAATGACAGCCACATAGTCCCATTACACTGACCGGAAACCAAGAACAGGGAAGCTGGACAGCGATGCAAAAGTGGATTTTTTTGGCAGCTGTATGTAACATTTGAACTTGTGAATGAAAGATGGTGACATGCCTTCAGCTCACCCCAAAAGTCCTTTCTCTGGCAAAAATCTCCTCAAGACATATTTGCAGAACAGTGTCAAAAAACCAAAAATTGACCAATGCAGTTTTACTGGAATGTGCCAGTAGGAATTTAAGCCTTTCCTCATCAATGATACCGATTAATGGAGCGGGTCTGTTGGGAGTTAGTTGCTGTGCTCAGCAGCCTTCAGTGCCTCAGGCCAAAGAAGCATTTCCAAACTGGTTCACCATCATCCAAACACCAGCATGGCTTCCCCCATCCATCGCATGCCACCGAGCCCGGGCCACAGCAGATGGCGCTGACTGGGGCTACAGGTCACTTTGCTCCTGCGTAAGAGCTGCTTACGTGCTTCTGAAACTGGGCCCCCACCTCTCTTTTTCATCTGATTAAATCTGACATTTCCATTCAGTAAAAGAGGGAACATACACAGGAACTTCACCAAAAGTTTGAACCTCGTAACAGTTTTATTAGTAGTGACAGCAGCATCTGGGTTTTCCAGAACATACACCCCAACATAGTTACATATTTATGTGAAAAGTCACCACCCTTGCATTAAAGCTTATATGTTTAATGCTTACCTTTAAAATTGCACCATGCCTGGCATGGTTACCTGGACATGGCTTGTTTATTTGAAGTATGCATTTCTTTCTTGCATTTTTTTCTTTCCTCCCCTTTGGGTAGTGGCATATGTTGATTCTTCTTAGCTTTAACAGCAATGTTATATATACTGAGATTCTAACTGGACAAGAACTGAACAGAAATATTATACACAGCTAAATAAGAAAACACAGATTATTGCACGAGCCCCCGAAGGCCTACTTTGTCTGTGCAACAGTTTGTTTTACTTTTCATAAAATTTAGTTTGGCTGTAGCCAGATTGATGGTGATTATGTTTGAAATCCCTCCCACAAATCTGTCACATAAATGCATCATTAATTTAAGATTTTTACACTTATTTGGATAATTAATGTGTTTTCTTATTCATTAGCAGACACTGGTCATCTCTATAACATCAGCAAACAATAAAATGCTCCCTGTGTGAGCAGCTTTTAGTTGCTGGATTTGCTACAGCTTTAAATGCATTCACCATAGTTAGAAACCTACACAGCTTTAAGAAAAAAAAAAAAAACAAAAACCCGAAAAAGCCACCTCAAGTAATATCAGATGTCTTATTAGCGTAGAAAGATCAATCTATGCAACCTGAGAGGTGGCAAAATGTCCTGGTTCTCCTTTTGCCAAACAAAAAAACCTCCAACACAACAACAAAAAACCCCACCCTTAATCAGATTTTTGAAGTTTGATACAAAGTAAATCCTGAGCTTCATTGGCATTTCTGCTGATAATACCTGTAGATTTGATATATTCCAGAGGGGAAAAAAAAGGGGGGGGGGGGCAGAAAGAAAAATCAATCTTGAACTGCTGCAGCAAAGGGGGCAGGAAGTGCCCACTGCAGGGTCTGTGGTCCGCACAGCTTTTATTTCATGGAGACACACAGACAGCCTATTCCCTGGTGACAGCTCTCTGTGCTTTCCAACCCTGCACAGGATTTCCTTCTGTCTGAAAGTGTAAGAGTTGCTCCAGTAAACACTCTGCATATGCGTTCCAGCTGCTGCACTCATTCTGCCAATGCAGCCCAGTGACAAGAAAAGTATTATTTCCTACTAAAACCTTCTAATCACTAGCCCATGCCATTTTCATCTGGCTGTTTCAGGCACCAGGAGCTTGCATTGCTTTCGGTAACTTTATCATTATTAAGAAATTAGCTTTTGTATCCCAGAATGTTAATCTTCATCTCAGGATTCTACAAGATGAACTTGTGAGCCGGCTGGGCTGTGCTAAGAGCCCAGTTTCCAGGAAAGCTTGCATTGATTATATAGGCTCCAGAACACATATTTTTGAAAATATTGATATGTATGCAAATTCATGTAAATACACACATGCACATATACACACTGTACATGTATACTCACATTGTATATAATACATACACAAGCACTTAAAAGAAATGACCATCTGTACCATTTGCTGCAGTCCCTATTTATTTTGGCAGGGTCTTGCATTTACAGGAAGAGGGATTTTTTCACTGTGAAGCCTTGCACAGCTTTGCCATTCCTTTCCAGAACAACTGCATGGAACGCAATGGAGAGAAACTTTCTCAACCTGCAGTAAAGAAAATAAGACTTAAGAACAAGCTTAAGACATATCCTATTACTAGCATAACAATGAATTTTTTCAAAACTGGACTATCCTGTCCCTAGGGAAACTTTAGCAGATTTCTTTTTAACCCTTTCTTTGGAGGGAATTTTGTCGACTTTTTTTTTAAAAAGACTAATTCTTCAAATATTGTTCAAAGAATATATTTTGTTCAGTGCTAAGGTTTTTTTCCTTTGAAGGGAACCAGTGACAACAGCCCTGCTACTCTGCATTTCCATAAATTTTTTTGAAAGGCAAAACAAAACACAAGGTCCAGTTCTCATCAATTTTCATTTTCAGGTTTACATTTTTTATCCCTCTTCTTTAATGAAACAAAATCCCCACAACTCCCCCTGCACCCACAACAGAAAGATTTTCATTGTGCAGCCCATGTGTACTCAAGTGGAGTGACAGGAGAACCCTGATTGTCCAAATGGAAATTGGAGCATGGTAATTACACATTCAAAGCAGGCTTCAAACAAAGGACAAAGCTTTTTGTATACAGCACAAAATATGCAAACATCACCTAAGTTCAAACAAGGGCCAATTCAGCAAAATACTCTTTTCTATACAGCATAGAGGAATTATATTTTGAGTCTTAGCAAATATTTTCATCCCTCATATTTACATTTTGATGATTATTTTAATGTATTAACATACATAAAGGAGGTCAAGGAAAAGTGGACATTTTCAGACCAGTAAATATGACAAACATGTTACCAACATTTATGCTGGCACTGGATTTCCCCACTTAGTGTCATATTAGCACAAAACTTCGCATTTAAAATATCCACACAATTCTGTTTTTTTGAAAAGTTATGTCTTTCCATAACCCATTTCATATGAAAATAACCATGTTATGCCCTTCCTTTAAAACCAATCAAAATACTTTGCAAGGTCAATGAAGTAGCTTGGCAATTTGGCATCTATCTCTGTATCGCCATTGAGGATGATAGTTCAACTCCTAGCTCTACCAGCTGAAACAAATGGGAAACCACACCACCAATCTTCACATGCTGTATGAAGGAACTCTCTCCTTTGGAAGAACTGCCTCCCTGGAGAGCAGAGGGCCAGGCAAAGGTACCAAAGTGAGCTGGGGTTGTGGATCACCAAATAATGGGTTTTATGGTAGGACTGCCCTGCTATGGACAGGCACTGTATCATTGTCTGCCATCTGCGTTTTTATCAAGCTGTACTACATACATGAGTTGATCCTGTTTAAAGTCCGTATGATCTATGCTTGAAGTATACAAGACAAACATTTAAGGAGGAAAAAAGCAAAAACACCAAAGAAGCCCTTGCAATATTTTGCTTCTTATTAAAAATCATTCCTTTGGGGTGTCTTTAATGATGAAAACTTGACACAAATAGACCTTTTTGAGTGTCTGTCAGTGATGTTATAACCATGTTAATATTCATGCCTAGTGCATTCACTAGTTTGTCTGTTCCTCTTAATATTGTTCTTAAATTCCTTTTTGATAAGTCTCTCCAGACAGTGCATATCAAAGGGATTATTGCACTTAATGGGTGGTTAAAGCCACTTGCCTTTCAGCCTCATGCCTGTGATGCCACCTTAGGCATACAATAATAACCCTGAAACGACTAGCTGTCATGTCTCACTGCTTAATTATATTGTCATGAAGGATCCCTCCTCAGAAACTTTTTTAGAAATTCCAAAAGAAATAGACTCCAGCAGTAGTTTTCTTTTCTTCAAAGGTTTTTTAAAATTATTATTATTTTATTTCTTAAAAACTTAAAGCAAACACCAACAGTTTTAAACAAGCGAACCCATAGAGCCACAAGTTCAGAAAGTCCCGGACTGCAGGCTGATTTGAAATACCTCCCAGAAGGTGGAAACCCTGGCCTGGCAGGACTCCACTACAGCAAAGAGAAGCTCAGTGGTTACTATAGCCTGTAATACCTGTTGTTCAGCAGTAATTCTGAAGGGCATTAATTTCAGTTCAGGTGAAACATGAAAGCCAGGGACTTTCCAAACCCCTTGAGTCACTGGCTCCCAGCCTGCCCAGGGAGGGACAGTGGGGGCCTCTTGGGGACAGCCCAGAAGTTTCTTGGTGGCCAGAGTTTTAAGTTATTTAATGGCCATCTTGCTTCACCTAGTTTGGTTCAAGCGCTCCACAACTTTTGTAACACTGCATGAGCAGCCCCAGGCATTCCTTGGCAAAGTGGATGACCCACACTTTTTTCTTCGTGTGAAAACACTATGAGAGAGACTTAGCAATAATTAAATTCTCTGTTTCATCCCCAAATTTGCCCATGTACAAATCAGCGATAACTCTTTTTCATTCTGTTTTTCCACAGGAATGGATGACATTGAAGCTATTTCTAGTGGCTCTATTCACAGAATTTCCATGGGGAGATACAGCACAGGCACTGAATTATGTTTGTCTAGCTCAACACAGGTTTTTAACACTGCTCGCAGCCCTACTTCTTTGCCATCCGAGGGGCACGATGGAAGGCAGGATGTATGGGGCAGTCCCCTCCCATGCATGGAGCCAGGCCCAAGATTTACTTCCTCCTTTCTGTGCTTTTTTACACATTTATGTACACACACATGCAGAGTCGTAGCTCACTTTAAATAAATAGGGCCAATACCACTTCCAGTTAAAAAATATGCTACAGGCAATAGTATAAGGGAGGAAATCACTCTGTAACGTATTAATTATGAAATTATAAGAGTTTGACAGCTGCTCATGATAAAACATTTAAGAATTTAACAGAGCTGTGACTTGATAGCTTCTTATTATGACAAGCTACTCCTGTCTGTTCGTGTTTCAGTGATTAACTCCCATCACTCTCCATCTAGCTTTGTGCAGTAAGAGCAGTTTTAGCCATGGAAACTTTCTTTGCCCTTCTGCCACTTATTCAGAACAGCTATGATGTGTCTGAGTTTGTCATGACAGTATCAGCAAGAGACATAAATCTGGGAATACAGCTTAGACTAGATAAGCCTTAGGAACACTGCAAAAGAATG
The DNA here is from genome assembly GCA_035590195.1 of Aviceda cuculoides. NCBI lineage: Eukaryota > Metazoa > Chordata > Aves > Accipitriformes > Accipitridae > Aviceda > Aviceda cuculoides. Next base: position 4,590,016 of record JAVJGG010000055.1, on the reverse strand, counting down.
CTTGCCTGCAGTTTTACTCCTCTAATCAATTTTTATTAGCACGTTGGTAGCAATGAAATTAATGTGAGCCCTTGACCGAGTATTCATGTGTATTGAGAGCTGGAGACCTCAAGTATTCCATACTGTCATGGCACAATGTAAGTTGCTTTTACATGGTGCTACATGCATCTCCATGTGTGATATCAAATCAACTACATTTATAGCAACTATTAAGCTGCTCATGCAAAGTACAGGATGGGTATACAAGCAAGCAACATTATGCTAGAAAGATCCATCAGAATTTCAAATATTTTCTTGCAATGCAGCATTTTGAAGTGTACAGCTGACTTCCAGAATGACTGAAATTTTCACCTGTAAAAAAATGATCCTGTTCTCTGTAATTTCCATATGTGGAGTCAATCCAGTCCATTACAATTCAATTCACTGACTCCAACAGTAAAGAAAACAACCATTAGCTAGCAACCTATAAAGATTTCCTTTCTTCACATGGTTCAGAGCCTTTAATCTTTTAGCAAGCACAAGTGGCTGCTGAAGTGCATTTGTTCAGGGCTCAGTTTAAAATGTGAGTTAATGGAGTTGTAATACTGCAATAAATGAAAATCTTTAACATTACGCCTAAACATTACAGATAATCTATAGTAGATTAGATCAATTGAAAACACAGTTACAGAGGTTTACGTGAGTTGGGTGTCCAGCTAGGTGTCCTTATTAGAAAAAGAATCAAAAGACAATTTAGCTGCAACTGCAATTTTGCTGCACAGCAACTACTGTAATTAGAAAACCTCCTATAATAGCACAGAGCAGCAACAGTTAATGGAGTTATTTAAAAAGGAAAAAAAAAAAGCATTACCTCAAGAGGGAATATAGTTCTTCTTTTAGAAAAATGACTTTTAAATAACATCCTAGAAGGCTAACAGGCCATTAGTCATTTTCAGTAATGACAACAGGTAATTTATTGTCATGCACATGCCACACAGTTAACAAAGGGGTCAACTCTAGGTGTGTTAGCAGCAGGAGTTCTCAAAATAGATGTACAAGGAACAGTCACACTAGTCTAAAAATTAGGTCAGATTTTCCGTTTTGTTTTGCATCAAATTATTCTCTGATAGGAATACAGAAACATACAAAGAACCAGATTACGTTCTTAAAAGCTGCTAATCACTTTGAGCATTCAATTGCATTAATATAGCCAGATTATCAGAATTTGGGTGCAGCATTCTCCAAAAAAAAAAGGCTGTTTAAGTTGTCTCAGATAATTTCCACGAAGTCAGGACCCTGTAAAAGTGACTGCTTCAGAAACTGTACCTGTTAGTTCATGTGCAAATATGTTGTAAGTCCATAAACAAGTATGTATGTGGTCAGATCCACATCTTGATCAACCCTCAGCAGGTTCCAGCACCATTACAGATTCTGCATTTGAGCATTTGTACAACAAGTGTCTGCAGGTTTCCTGGCTGCTGTGGAAGAAGTATCCCTTAACTACATTATTACACAGAAAACCTGTAATGTGGTCATCTTTGGTTTTAAAGAACAACTACTAAATGAGGCTTGCTTCCACCAACACTGAATCAACTTTTAATTCAGACTAGTACATAAAGTATGTGAAAAACCATCCATCTGAAGAAGAATGCCTTGAGTTTTCATTATTGTCAGGAATAGCCTCAATGGAACAAATCTGGATGATACTTGGCGGAAGCTGGTTGCCAGGGTTCCCCCAAGCTTTTCCTCACCCTGTGAACACCACCTGGGATGCATAAGAAGCTGAGACTTGCTGCCTTCATAACTTCATTGGCTTGGTGACATGTTATGAATGGGAGAAATATTAGGAATTATTTTAAGCATTCCTTCTCTGACGCTCCAAATCCCTTGTTTACTTTATTGCCTGAGAGCTGTCAAGATTGCCCCTGAGTTGACAAGTCTCGCAGTTGAGTGAAGCTGTCAAACAATGATTTGCAGTAGGCAGCCATCTCCAAAGGGTTTCAGTATACAGGAATTCAAAGAGAAACAGTGATAACCTTTCAAATTCTTCTAGCTTTCTGCTGTTTGACATGCACAGAATTTGAAGCAATGCCATTTAACACAAAGACATCAAACTTAAAGTAATTAGTCAGCTGCATGGGAAGAGGTAGGAAAATACTTCCCTTTTTTTAAACAAGATTCCAGGTGGTGCTGATCTTGAACCTCAGAAAGCTTTATCAAAAATTATCAGCCTGGAAAAATACAGCCATAAGCAAGCTTCTATTGCAAAACCAGTATTGCTATAGAAATTAGTCCACATTATTAAATTCAAATCCAAGTATGGGCTACTCCAAAAGTTTGAATTTGTTTGGGTCTGGAATTTTAATGAAGTTTAAGCTTCCTCTCTTTCAGTGTATAAACCTAGGGAACAGGTAGAGAATTTTGATGATTCTTATTTACCCAGAGAGAGTAAGTTTACAACTTGCTTTGGAAGTTTTCCATAATTTGTCATCCAGGAAGGGTCCTTTGGGTTCCTCTCTGGAGAATGCATGAACTATTTCAGTATTGAACTCTGTTCTTTAAACAGCAACTTTAAGAGGACCCTGAAATTCAACTAGTTTTTCAGAAAAGTGCATACACTTTTCAATAATAAATCCATCATTAAACTTCTTGGCCTCGTGGCCTGCATCTCTTAACACCTTGCACCATTTGTACATGTTCTGAAAGGCTACAGAAGGATGCTGTTGGCTGATGGGGCTGCACTAGCAACTCCAGATTTAAGGAAGAACAGAAACCTTTTTTTTTAGTAAGCTGATCCACTTTATACACAAGTGCTAAATGACTACGAAAAGGAACAGAACTATATTTAGCAGTGAAGCACATAATTTTTGTTTACAGCCTAAGAAAGTAAAATATTCTTGCTTAAATATATTTAGGCTTACATAAAATTGTGTGTGTATATAAATTCACATAAGTATGGCATGAGAAGATAGCACGTCCTCATACTTTGGAAGTATGGAAGTATCTTATAGATTTTTGTGGATTGCTGTATCTTTGCTTGCTTGCTAACTTAATATTTAGTAAAATATAGGCATGATTTATAGTCTCTGTAGAAATTTCACAAAAACAGCTTTGTAGGTAATTCCTCTTTTATTAAATTAATTAAATCATCAGACACACTTTTTCCTGACTTCCTCCCTCAGGCTGTAAGAAAGAGAGCAGAATTCCCTGTTGCATTATTTTCTTTAAAATCAGTCCAATAGAAGGAAATGAAGTTTTCAAAGTGATTGCACAGAGGCTACAGAGTTGGGATTGGTGGGGTCTGTTTGCACTCCGGCACTGATATCCTCTGTGGCCTTTGACAAGACACTGAGCCAGTTTCCAGTTCAGTTTCCCTGTATGGTAGAATGGGATTTTTATAGCGTTAGACACATCAGCTATGTAGGTCTTGATCTTTTATTTCCTACAGTACTTATACGAGTCCCACTCACTTTAAAAGAGGTTTCTGGCATCACTTGGTACTACACAAACAGTAATACTAAACCCTAACCCTTTACAGGAGGAAAGTAGTCCTCCAGTTTAACCTGGTCCAAATGGCATGGTGTGAGAGCTGAGCATCATCCTTAGTTGGAAAAAAAGATGCAAGAAAAAGTGACAAATGCTAGATATCAGTCAGGTCAGCCAGCAAGTGACTGCAAACCACTCCAGGATTACACTGACACAAGAATGCAGAGCACACACTCCTCTCCTGACACCGTAAAAAGCAAAAAAAATTACCAAAAGGCAACCAAACAAAGTGAAGCACCTGCAGCATGAGTTTCTCAGCTTTGGCGTAAGAATTAGATCATGTTGCTTACAGGACAGTAATTACGAAGGGAGTTTCTAGTCTCATAACTGAAGAGTGAAGGGCTTACCAAGCCCTGAGTTGCAGATGTATTACGTGCCATAAAAGGTGTCAAGAAAAGTTCAGGATAGTTGTGAAGAAATCCTGCCAAAACTCATGCCCAAACACATTTAATAACAAAATATGCGTACATGACAAGCATGTCTGACAGTTCAGTTTTCTAGACACTACATGGTGTTTTGAAGAAACATTAGATGCTGATAGATCTGCTTTTTACATTTAATGGTGGAGACTGAAAGGAAAAAAAGTTATAAACATTGCATAAGCAAAATAATGCATTAGTAGAGTTTCTTCCTCATAAACCTTGGCAGCAAATCCTTTTTCTTTTTTTTTTTTTCCTCTTTTTTTCCAAATTACTGACACACAGCTATTTTGATCCTGTTGCAAGGAGTCCTGTTAGCTTGGTAAAAAGTGATAATATTCATTTCAGTTCTGGATACTTTCCTGCCCTCTCCTCCAGCTTCATATTTGCCACTCGTTGAAACAAGTGATGTACTTTCAGTCCACAAGCTATAGCTGGGTTTGCTAAAAATATCACACTGTTTATGCGCTTCATCCCAAATGGTTAATGGTGCTGATAAGCAGAGGGGACCCACTCCTGTCAAGGCTTTGTACCCACCCAGGGACCCCCTGAGCTGTGAATATCTGGGTGGGAGCACTGGGATCGTTCAGTTTTGTGGTGGCTGGCAGGAGGATTGGGGTCTAGCAAAGTGGGGCAGGCAGACACCATACTAGTAGATAGGAAGCCGTGTTCTGTTTTCCACCTCCCTAAGGGTGCCTTGTGATAACAGCTTCTCCTTCTCTTTGCTGTAGGTTTTTAAGTTGTAAGTCCAGTTCTGTGAGGCTTTAGGCACGTGCTGAACTTTTTCTTCCTGTCTGCAGTCCCAGGGAAGTCAGCAAGACTGCTTGAAATACGTACAGCATGTACATCTTTGCAGGATCAGGGCCTAATACAAACAAGCCTGTGACATTTAGTCTCCTCCTATATGCAAGCCCAGACCTTCATGCTATAGGGCACATACAATATACAGAATACAGCTTTGCATTCCCAACTGCAGTAACTGATTTGAAGTCAGTAAAACTATCCATGTGATTTAGGAATGGTGAATGCGGCCTTGGGAAAAGGTTAACATTGAGAGCACTCTAAGGAGGCTAACAAGATGGAGTTGCAAGCATATTTTCTCAAGAAAAGCAATTAAAAATGCCATGATGTTAGAATAAGTCAGTCTAGAAAGAATAACAGAACATTCACCTGCAAGTAATCTCTGGTGACTGGTGAACACTTGGAAAAAAAAAAAAAGCTGTCTCACAAATTGCCCAGTGTTTAACTTGAAGTCCATTTGTTAATTTTGTAAACATCACTGCTTCCGTTCTGCACTGACACACTATTGACAGTGGGAGTCGAATCCTGATAGGAAGGAAGTATCAGGTTTCGGGCAGCTTCAGGACGCTTCTCAAGTCTATCTTCACCTGAAGGGCTTTGGCAATAGTTACTGACAGAAGGAAACATGGTGCAATTCAGACTCCATGTGAATGAAAACTGCCTAACATTTCAGGTAAGTGTTTGGAAACGTGGTGCAGTGGGTGCCCGCGGCCAGCTCCAGTGAGGTTGCACTCCCTTTTACCAGCCTCCACCCCAGATGATTTCATTTGCACTGTGCCAGCCACACTTGCAGCCCCAGCTGACAGCAGATTTCTGCTTCCCAGTCAGCGTTTGCCCCAGCGTGGATCCAGGCAGATGGGCTGGGAGACGTCCACGTGGGACTGGGTCTGGGATCTTCAGCCCAGCTATCCCGTGGGTTGCCCTATCCTGCTGCCAACCATCCCCATCAGTTTCTCAGTATGATTTCACCGGTTGCCTCTCCCATTTGACATAATTAATCGCTGGCTAAGCTAGAAGTGTCCTTAATAATGCAGGTGCTTCTCTGGCTTCCTTGTATTCCTTGGTTTAAGCTAAACGGTTTCAAACAGAAGTCCCAGTGCTGCGACTTTTAAAAAGCTTTCCTGCTGGAGGATTAGATGCGGACTGCTCAGGATATGAGAAAAGAAATTCCACGTATATAATACTGGAAACCATAGGCCTATATCACATTAACGATGCAGACAGGAAGGCACCTTAGGCAACTGGTACTGAATATGTACTAAATAAAGAAGAAACTGGCTTCTAGCCTGGGCACTGGGAATCCTGGTCAAGTCATTTCGGATTACACATAGAAACAATTGCACACTGTTAGATTGAATACAGGCTCTTGCTAGCTTTGGGCTACTAGGTCCATATGTTAACTTTGAAGGTTGAAATAAGTATTTTGCTTTAAAAGAGCATACACAGTAATTTGACAAGTGATCTGAAACCCATCAGCCCATCAGCATTTAGCAGGTCCTGTTGAGCATCACAAACCATGAGGTAGCTCCTGGAGGTGTCCCATCACTGTGAACAGGGTCGTCCTTAATTGAGGTGCCCCAGGCAGTGTGCAGCTTGCTGTGGGTGGAAATAGGCACCCAGGGAGTACTACCTGGAGCCATACTGCAGCCACTGGGGCTCCTGCAGTCCCAGCTGATGGTCTCCAACCACTCCTGATGCAGTCAAGGTGTTGCCGCACCAGCTGCTCAAGGCAAACTTTGTGTCACAGCCATCTCCTGCATTTGTCACCTCTGCACACGGCGAGTAGGACACACTCTGTAAGGACTATCACTAGAGGCTTCTCTGTGGGTTCAGCTCAAGAAGGGGAGACTGGTCACTGTTAAGCAGTGCACGAGAATACATCTATGTTGTGAAAACCTTTCAAGCCGTCCAGTGAGTTGCAGTCCATTTCTAAATGTAACTCAAAGAACTGCATTTTCATTTCAATCCTCCAATTTTTAGGACACACACATTTTTTCCTTTTTCTTTTTTTCTTTTTTCTTTTTTTTTTTTAAGCCTTCCTGCTTGCTTTATTTATACCTCAGGTATATGTGGTAGGAAGGGCTAATCTTAAACATTTACAGCCTGAGGTTGGTTTGCGGTATTTATTTTGACTTATTATATATTATAGTATGTTTTTGCTTATATATGACAATCAATTTGCTGGAATTTATAGCTTTCTGACTAATATGCTTTCATGATGTACTTGCCCTTAATTTGTGGATTTTATAGAGAGTTTATTGAGGTTGGATTTCCCGCTTCTCTTTCCACTAGCACTTTCTTTTTAAATTTCTATACGTGTAAATGCATGACAGAGAAAGAAACAGAGAATATGAAAGCTTAGTGGTCATAAAAATTGCTAGATCAGTTGTCTCACAGAATAAAATACCCAGAGCAGTCACACAGCAGCCTTTCCTGGGCTGCTGCCTTTCAGAGGTGATTTGGTGGAGATCCCCTTTACCTTTGAGTTTGGACCCCCAGGGCAGAGAAAATCTCTTGAGCACATGCAGGACCGAAGATGGGAACTGCACCCCAGCATCAGCAGGAGAGAAGAGGCCAAAAGCGTGGGTGGCCCCAGCCCAGCACAGACAGGGAGGACACAGCCAGATTTACTCCTTTCTGGCAGAATACCCTGAGCAGTGGCATTCATCCTCCTTTCCACTCGCTTTCTCACCACTGCCCAGCTCCCCATCTGTTTGCAAACATTCCCCCTGCCTCTGGCATATATGCTGAGGCTAATGAAAGGCATACAGGAACAAAAGAAAGAACTTGAATTTGCAGCCTAGACCCGCATTTTTAAGCTCTTCCTATACCAAACACTTCCTCATTTAAACCCTTTGGTTATGAGATTTAGGTAGCTCCCAAGCAGTGTTTGTTTGATTTTTCAGACCAGAGGAAAAATGTTTAACATTCTCAGCAAACAGGATTTGACACAGTGCTGAAATGTAAGAAGGCAGGGGGAAAGGGGTGTTCAGGTCGGCATCTTAGTTTAGGTAATGAATGAACGTGCAAAGCGTAGTAAATGGGCCATAAGTAGAGGCAGATTGCTGCAAGGAGGAGGTAAGAAACCTACTGTGAATGGGGCAGGGACCTCAACCAGTACCCCCACAGGCAGTGATTACAGCAGTCAATGACTGAAAAGTGTGTAACAGCCGTGGCATCAAAGTCTGCCCAGAGTACCTTCCTGTGCAGACACCTTCACAGGGGCTGTCTGGTACTAGTCTAAACTGGACACATCAAAGAAACATCAAGGCAGGTATTGCTGTGAGCTGTAGGGAGAGGGTGACATATGATGACACCTGATAAGAGTGGGAGTGAGACCTACTAGAGCCTGAGGCTGAGCTCTGATGCACTGCTGAAGGGTCAAGGAGATGGAGAGAAGCCAGAACAGACCCGGACAAGAGGTATCTCCTACTCACCAGAGCAGGGGGTGTTGTATCAGGCTAGGTAGGTATGGAGAACAGACCTTGACTTTTGTCTTTACTCTGATCTTCCTCCCAAGACTGTTGCTTCATGTGGCCTCAGACAACTGGGGAGCTCTACACAAACTGTGGCAAAAACAGAAAAAAAGGAGGAGGAGGAACGCTCAGAAAAGGGAAAATGTAGGCACCTAGGAGCCCAAGTTTCATTAAATTTTAATGGAGCTGAAGCTTCTTTGTGACTGAAATACTTATAAGAACTCTACAACAAATACCTTCTGACCTTAGACAGCACCCAAAATACAAAGCAACCTAAAATTTAGCAAAGAAAAGAAGACTTGCTATAGAACTCTCTGAAAGAGGCAGTCTCTAAGGTTTAAAAATGCCTTAGCAGAAAAAGATGCAAACTTTTTAAAAACTGTCCATGGATTTTTAAATTAATTTCTACTCAAGCCTATTATATTTCTGCAGTTCTTTGCAACGGACCATTGCTGTTAAATACAACTGGGCTTTTTCCATAGCCACTGCTCACCCTCCTCACCCAGACTCCCCCCCTTCCAGGGTAATTCTGGTTTGAGATGCTGGTCTTCCTATTAAAACAACAGGAGCCATTTGAGAAATTATTTGTTGTTAGTCTAATTCAAAGGCATCACCTACTACCTTTTGAGAGGGAGGAGCGGGTGGCATCCTGACGAGGGAATTTCTAACGGTGTCCACTTATTGCTAAATGCCTTTTGGGTTTGCAACACGACGGGGAAGGGGGAAACTATGCAGTCATTGCTCGATCTCACAGACCTTGCTTTTCTGATATCCTCACTGAAAAGATTATACAAAATTACTAGACTCCACAAAGACTGTAAAATGCTTTACTTCACTCAGAAGAGGGATTAAGTGTATTTTACCGTACGACACTACAGATCTCATGACACCACAAACTGGGTGAATATTTTGGGACATCTGCACTTCTGAGCTCCTGCCTCAAGCTATTCCTCATTATTTACTGCTAACTAATGAGCAGTCAGGTGGCTGATTCTTTTAACAGAGGGCACCGTTTAGACTGCTGTATACCCTCGAGCGCCATTTACCATCTCACACTTTGGTCTGGGCTTTTCATTTAAGCAAATATCTCCCTTCCTTGAAACGCTGCTTGATATAACAGATAGAGAGGCAGCCATGTACCAAAATAGACGTATTTCTAAATATTTCCAGCTGCCTTTAGGGCACATATAGTATATGAGGTGAGATACTGTGAGGTTTCACCACACAGTAAAGAGCAGCCAAAGGGCATTTTCTAAACTTTTTTTTTTCCTACTGTCTTCCATTTGATAAAAGACTTGTGGTTAAACCTTTATCTTCTATAAACATTTAAAAGTAGGTTACCTTTTATTTTCACATCTCACTTTTGTTTCATTAAAAGACAGATTTTACGGCAGTAATTCAGGTGATTGATACTTTGGATCACCTTCAGAAAATACATGTTAATGATCTGTATCTATGTCTGTATTCCAGCACAGATGTGCACACAGACGTATTTGCATGCAAGATGCCACAAAGCAGTGTTTCTTTCTGATGGCAATTTTTCTTTGCTTTTACATAAGGCAGCTCCTATGCACGTGGTATGGAAACCTCTAAGAGCAGTATTTTTGTGAGATTGCTCTCATTCTACTCTCTTCCTCCCACAGCCCAGCAGGTACCTCCATGCCAACCCACTTTACTGATTTTTTAAACACTGGACCACTGCTGATTCTGTGGCACGCATATGAATGTGGTTCGTAATCAAGAGGGTCCTCAAATGGACACCCCCCCCCCCGAGCCTTTTCCTCTGCCTCCTTTGGGGGACTTGGCCACCACAGCTGGTATTCCTAAATTCTCTGTGAAAATTCCTGTCACAGCCTCACCATTGAGGAAAAGAGTGACAACACAGACCCTGCAGGTAGGCAGGCATTTTCTGTCATTTTAAACAGTTATTGAAACTAACTGTGCTTCAAGTCCACATTGCACAACAGCTCAAGCACTGGCTGGTGATTTGCATTAGCTGTGCCATTGCAAACCATGGCTGAACTGCACATCTAGCAGGGACCACTGGAAAATTTCAAATATGAAGGGCTTATGTTAAGTATTTACTATGAATAACACTCACCCCTTCTCCCAGTGAAGAAACTGTGCAGCAGTTGCTGTCACTACTCTGAATATACAGGTTGAACAGGAAGGCAATACTAACATTTAAATAATGCCTAAAATGTTTCAAAAAATCAACACTGAATAAAGCTGCATATCTACATGAACACTAATTCTTCATGGAGTGACAGATAAAAATTTGACAGGTAAACTGTTAATAAAACTGCAGCTTACACAGGAAAGCTGGAATTAGTAAAAAAGCTCAGAAAGCTATAACAGATTTTAAACCTCCCTTGTCCTTA
>JAVJGG010000055.1:4539767-4576635 GCA_035590195.1 Aviceda cuculoides | reverse complement strand
GTAGTGAGGTGGGTGCTGGTCTCTTCTGTCAGGTGGCTGGAGATAGGATGAGTGGAAATGGCCTCAAGTTGAGGCAAGGGAGATTTAGGTTAAATATTAGGAAGAATTTCTTTACTGAGAGGGTTGTAAGACATTGGAATAGGCTGGCCAGGGAGGTGGTTGAGTCACCATCCCTGGAGGTATTCAAAAAGTGCATAGACGAGGTACTCTGTAACATGGTCTGGTGGGCATGGATGACGGTTGGACTCGATAATCTTGTAGGTCCTTTCCAACCTAAATGATTCTATGATTCTATGATTCCATGAAAATGTGAGAAATACTATTAATCTCATTTGCTTTCTCTTGATGTCAAATATTTTGCTAAACATCTCCTACTGAGTGCAGAATATGCTTCCCATTGAAATACATGATCACAAATGGAAACGATACGCTTCTGCTTATGTCTAGGTTTGAACTTATGGTGCTGTACTGCTCTGAGCATAAAAGCCTCTGACCCAGAGGCTGTCAGATAAACAATAGTGCTGACTCCTTGCACACACAGAGAAAATACAAAAAGTTAAAATAGTTGGCTTGTCTGGTCATTGCTCTAAACCTTTAGCACTGCATCAGTGATTCTCAATGAGTTCATTTCCACAGTGGACCCAGTGCTGTTAAATGTCCAATTGCTGGTACCAAGTCATTAATTAAAACTAAAAAGCAGTTTCTTTCAAAAAAATTGGCTTCTACCTGGGGCCGTGCTAGTTTTTCTTTAATGGATAGTCTTTCAGCTCCCTTGTTGTCATCAAAGAAACATTTTACTAAAATACTGCAGTCTTCATCTCTCATGGTTGCTGATCTTTGCTGGCTCCACAGTATCACCAAGAATTAATTATTTTGTTTCCCTGTTTAAGGAAGGGAGAGATTCTGCATTTTTTGCACACAGAGAAGGGAGGCTGTCACCTGTGAGCTGGAAGAGCTGTTGGCAGTGGCAAGGCCAAGCGAAGGCTCCATGTTGCCAGTGGGAGAAGTGTTAACATCAGTTCTGTCAAAAGATATTAAAATAATTCCTTGTTTCAGACCACCACTATCCTGCTGAAAGGCCGAATCAGCTCAATTATTAGGCATGACAAAACTCAGCTCAGTACTGAACATGTTGCAGTGAAGAAAAGCCCTGCCACTCTTCTCTGCCTTCCTGGAGCAAAACATTAACTTGCTGAGGGAAAAGGCAGATGTGGCTGCTGAGGAGATGACCCAAGTCCGGAAAGGCAATTGTATCCCCACATCGGGGCCAGGTCTGTTGAAGAAGGTTTCCAAAACTATGCCACCCCTCCACTTTAGCAATGAACCCAAGCTGCATGTTACACTATTACACACTTCAGATCATCTCCACCGCAAGCTGCAGCACTAAACCCCAGATGTTAAAACCACGTGGGATGTATCAGTCCTTGCCATTATTTCCTTGTCATCATAGGTAGATGGGATGCCCCAAGACATTTTTCCTGTGGCTTCGAACTTTGTCATGAGTAGCGTTGAACAGTAGCACTCACAGTTGCTTTGGCCAACAGAAGACGCAGGACAACAGAGAACCAACCTGTGTCTGTGCCAAGAAAAACCTCCTTTGTAAAGGCTCAACCGGGCATCACCTTCTCCTGCCAGAGCCTAAACAGTTGCCCCACAAGGCAAAGTCACGCTTGCAGGTGGTGGCTGCAAGGAAGCGTAGGTGACATTGCTCGATTGGCGAGACCCCGACCTCAGCACATGAATGTCCAGTCACTCCAGGCCTGGTCTACAGCATGCTGAAGTCAAGTGGTACTATGATTGCAAGTTAAATGCAAACTGATTTCTGATTTTCTAATCAAGATAGCTTAAAGTCATGAGCAGTTGACTAAAATTACTAGCACCAATTTCACAATTAATTATTGATTATAGCACATAAAATTTTATACAGTAATGCATGGAGGTCCTACAAAGCAATACTTATGTTTTCAGACACACTTAAACATTCAGGCTAGGAAAATTTTGTCTCATTTTGAGTCACTTTTCAAAGACTTATACACCAGTTTGCTCCCTGGAAAAAATCACATACAGAAGTGGAGTCATTAGTTACATTCTTTGCAACTGCCTGATTTCTACTTCTCTGTACCTGCAGAGACAAGCACATGAGTTTTCATGCTGCTGAGTGAAACCACTTGACATAAGCCTTTCTGGCAAAACTCCATTCACATACAAATAAAAAGCTCAGTCTCATTATAAAGAGGAAAAAAAATGCTGATTTTTAAGTGATTAGTAGCATACGCTCCATTAAAAAGCATGAGTTCAGATTACATTTGTAAGACATTGCATCTGCAGGATAACAAGGGGCACCAGTCCTAGCCAAGACTACAACTGTATTTTAAGCCATAATGATACCTTTGAAAACTTTGAGGGCTCTTCTTGACAATTCCTTTTCTGGGGCAGCAGCAGGGGCCAAGAGGGCTCTGACACTTCCACATATACTACCTCAAGGAAAACAACACTTTCAGTCCTGGCTATCTGCTCTGTTCTGCGACATCTAATCTTCAGAAAAGGACTGTTTAACCAGCATTTGTCAAACTCTGACCTCCTGCAACAGAGGCCCACAGCACTGGTACAATAAAAATAATACATTTGTACATCTAGACAAATGAGTTCCTCCTTTTCCTTCAGCAGTGTCATCTTGGCTTATGCACTCCCTTCAGAGATGCTAATAACTGGCAGCTCTGCTCAGGGAGATCACTGATCTAATTTATTTTTCCTTCTTCCTTTAGGGAATGCTATCACAACACTCTAAGATCATTGCCTTGTACATCTCACTCCCCTCCCCTGATGAAATGGCTCTGAAATGTCATCACCTGATCTGCGGGGGAAGCTGCACCCTTGCAAGCCCTTCCATTAACTATTCCTGTTGACAGCTCATAGCTTCTTCAGTGAGCTGTCTCTCCTTACCCAAGGGGGCGCTTCTGCAGGACCTTTACGGCTGGCTTTTAGCAGTCTCATAATCACAGCTCACAATGTACTGGTTGACAAACTCCTGTTTTATTAATATTTTATCCTCAACACTAGATTTTCCATGATGCTGCTCAGCTTTAACTCAGAGACACTATTTCCATGCCATCTCTTGATGTGCCTAGGGCTTAGCAGCAACAGACATGCTTGGAAACCTAAATAACCCCACCTCTGAGGCTTCAGATTATGCTATTTCTTCTCTTTTTTGAGGCATTTGAAACGCTTTCACAAGACGGAGAGGAGCTTTACAGGTTTGTGCTTGTTCTCAAAGCGTATTTGTTCAGCAACAGCTCCTTGTAAATGGTTGATTTGGGGCTGTATTTAAACTGGAAAGCATCTCAGAACAGTTGAATGGGAAACATGTTACAGGCGAACGCAAATAGTCATCTGGAGGAGCTGCTCTCTGGGGGCCGCCAGCCTGTCCTAGCAGGAGAACATCGATGTTGGCTGGAAAGCCATAATACATAATAAAACACAGGAAGCCCTTTTTCGTTATTGTTGCTACAAACTCTGGCAATTTTCCATGGCATGCAATACTCCCCACCCTTGTGCTCATGCATTCTTCCACACTGCCCCCTCTCTTTGGGATGACTTCTCTATTCCAGCTCAGAGAAGTAACATTTTAAAAACCTAAATATTATATCACTCTTCCTTCCCAAGATGGCAGTTGCAGTGTGACTTTTGGCCTTTTGACATACTACGCGCATGGTCTCCCACAGCAGCACCTTTTAGTACCACCCCAGTTACCTATTGGCAGAGCTGTTAGACTGCTTTGATGGACCAGATAGCTGGTGCTTTTACAGCTCTCCCCCTGATGAGATACAGCTTTTCTATTTCTCACACGAGGACTAGAAAACTGGTAGCTTGTATGCCAGTGGCAAAAGTATCCATTCCAAGATAACTTGTTCTCCATCTTCAGGCAGAGTATTCTGTTTAAAGATCAATTCACAAACCGAGCTTTTCTTGGTCTACGAGATGTTCACCAGAGCTTACCCCTGCCCAGGCTTTAACATGCCCAATTTTGTGTGTTCCTGTCCTTCTCTGCCATTTTGTCACGCCAAATACAAATTAGACTATTTACACATTAACACAGTAGCCCTGTATGTTCCAAGACAAAAATAATTACCTTATTCAGAAATACGCATTCGTTTGCCATTGTTTAAACTTTTCTCTTACCCCTATAAATATATAGCCAGATTTTGCATCATGGAAGCAAAAGCTCTGGCCCATTAATTAAAAAAAAAAATTAATTTAAAATTATTTAAAATAATAGCTAAAAATAGAACTGAGTGCGCATATGCTACAAAAGAATGTAGGCACTTGCTCATCAATCTCTTCCAGCTCATTAAAATACATGATCATTTAAAAAAAAATTATAATTGAAAATTAATTTACATAAATCCGCAGGATGAAATTGCTGAGAGTAGGGACATAAAAACTATTTGCTGATGCACTGTTATTATTTCATGACAGCTGCCAGAATATTTCTTTACATAGAAATACCTGTGTGTGTGTGTGTGTGTGTACGCATGTGTTTATGTATATATGCATGTATGTATATATAAAAGATAAGTACAATGCAATGAAGACTACATATAAAAAAAACTTGGCAACTCTAGAAGGCAGGTGTTCCCCATGGCTCTCTGTTAAAGAGCATACTGCAGTTAACGATGCTGTGAAAGACTGCCTGTAGACCAGAAACATATGCATCAACAGAAGATTACAGCCATGAAAGACCTGCAGGTATATGGGTAAAAAACCAAAGCTAAACATCAGTGCACTCAATACACTCAATCCTACATCTAAAAGCATCTTTAAAGAAAGAAGTTGTTGTCTAGAATGATATACACACCGGTAATGTGGCAGCTGCAAACATTGCTACTTCCGCTCTGGAATAAAATCAAAGGCGAAGGGCTAGATTCCTAAAAAGTAACATTCAGTCTCCCACTTTTCCTCTTAGGTTACACCCAAGAGAAAGTAAAGCATAGGATCAGATTCTGGTCTTCCAGCAGTATGAAAGACCCCATTGAAGTCAATGTGTAAAACTCAGCAGTTCCCTACCATGCAATTTTCTACATAACATTTGTGCCATTTCCCACTGGAATTAACGGTAGCCCTGAAAATCTCCTGAATTTGAGGCTTGTGCTGTGGAGCGGATGCACGGCTGCAGAGGGAGCAGGATGAGTGGGAAGCCTTGTCATACCCAGTGCTCCCCTGGTGAAGACCCCTGCCTTATGCCTGCTCTGTAGCGTTAACTACAGCACCTTCTGAGCTGGGAGCAGGGTTTACCACTTATTATTTCTTAATAACAAGAAAATGTGAACACGTCCACCTTGGTTAAGTGGCCTGATCAACTGTGGTATGTAGCACGTTCGGCCCGCAGCGGAGAACCAGGCAGTACCCTTGTCAGGGAAACACAAGCCTGGGGAAGCAGTCCAGCCTTACAGCCTAGGCTGTCCTGTCTCCCCAGGCTCACCTCTGCCCTCCAAAGCCAGCCATTGCCCCTACCCAAGCTTATCCCTGCCTTTTTGTAGTCAAAGATAACATACTGCACATCAGAAGTGATGTACAATATGTCTGGCTTTCCAAATTTGGAAGCCAGCAATAGCATGTTTCTACCAGTAACTATTGCTCTTCCTGAAAAATGAAAATACAATCTTTGAGTTATTAAAAAAAAAAAAAAATCTGTCTCCCTCTACCAATGTTGCAAGCACCTCCCTCAGGAAACTATTTTCAACCCAAGAAAACAGCAAATGCAAGGTATTTTCAGGCAGTTGGATTTTATCTAGGCTTCTAGAAATTTAACTGAAGGCTAGAAACTCCAGCCACATCATAACCCACATAGTTACTTTCTGTTTACCTGCGTAGGCTCTAATCACCTGTGCAACATCTGTTGGTACTCTAGCATTACTGGCAAGACACCAAAATAACTGTATTCTGTATAACAAACAGTTGCAGTTTCCATCTCTCTCCTGGTCTACCCGCTTCAGCTTACAAAACCAGAATAAACCCTTCCTGCCTGCCAGGGTGGGAGCGAGATCACAAAATGCCCCTTCAAGGGGGTGGTAGAAACCAGAATTGCTTGATAATGGTGTTTCTTCAAAAATACGTCTTTGGGTAATTTTCAGTTCCTGTATGAAAGAGTAGGATCAGATGATAAAAAGTAAACCACAATCAGAGCAGCAGAGTTAAATACCAAGCCCTTTTGGACACAAACTCAAGAGCACTTGGAAAGACCACTGGCTACACCCTTCAGATTTCTAAAATACATCTTTTGAAGCACTTTATTAAAGCACAGGTTTGTTTCCAGGTTTGGGGGCAACTGTACACCAGCAGGAGAAGAGAATGACCTTTGCAATGTGTTTTCTGCAGGTGGGGAGCAACTGCCCCGCTCCTACAGGGTCTGCAATCAGAGCAGAGGTGGCAGAAGAGGAAAGTGGTGGGGAGAAGCACACGAGGTCTGGGAGGCAAAGTGACTTCCTCAAGGTTGCGCACCCGGCCAGAGCTGGGAGTGACTTCACCAGAGTGGGGTTTTTTACCTCTGGGTTTTCCAGAGGTCATGCCCAAACCAACGTCACTGCTGTTGAGACTCTCAGAGTCTCCTTTTTCTTTCATCTTTCCCATCCCCTTGGCTTCTCCCTATTCTCTACAGCAGACCTTTCACATGAAGTGAAGGAGGTCCCAGTGCACAAAGGTGTTCCCGCCCCTTGGGCAGCACCTAA
Source organism: Aviceda cuculoides (assembly GCA_035590195.1). Classification (NCBI taxonomy): domain Eukaryota; kingdom Metazoa; phylum Chordata; class Aves; order Accipitriformes; family Accipitridae; genus Aviceda; species Aviceda cuculoides. The sequence goes on along the minus strand of JAVJGG010000055.1, from coordinate 4,569,910 downwards.
CACCACCACCACCCCACCAGGGCCTCTCCTCCCCAGAGGTGGGGATCAAAGAGAGACCTCTTATGGCTGCAACTCAAGCGTGAGACCCTACCGCGATGACAGAGATGCCTGTGTGCACAGTAAACCTGCAGTTGCCATATCCACTGTGGCTAACCATCCTACAGGTCCTGAGGAAAAGGCAAAACAAAGTTATAGGATTACACATATGCTCAGGGAATACGGGGATCCGTCACGCAGACATATTTACTTCGCTGATTAAGATCAGTAAAGTTAACTGAAGAGCAAAGATAAAGAAGGTCATCATATACATGTGTTTTCAGTTTATAACTTACTCTCTCCTATTTTATTTTCCTTCTCATATCTTTCAAGGTAAAAAAAAAAAAAAGCAAAACATCTTCCCCAAGGGAGAGGCAAGAAGTACAGTGTACATGGCTGAGGAAAATAGCACGCTTTCCTGTTGCTGAAAAATATCTCACACACTTGGATTACTTCAGCTTTTCCTCAAAATTTATACAGATGCTGCTGACCATTTCCCTTTTATACTAATTAGCTTTGTCCAGGAAGCATTTTTTTTCCCCAAACACTCCTTTCCTTCCTGAAGAAGCTTGGTTCATGTTAGAGGATGTTTCTGTCAGAATGAAGTCAGAAAGTTATTTTTAAGATGAAAATCTTGTGTAGAAACAGATTCTCCAAGACTTGTGAAGAAAGTAGTTTGGCAAAAACCCCAAGACCTATAAAAATACCTTTTTTTGCCTTAGTTTGGTTCGGTTTTTATTTTAATATAGTTTTTATTTTATGAAGGACAGGGGGTTTTATAGCTTTGAATAAATATGGTTGTATCTGCTCATCTCACTCAGAAAATATTGCTACCAAATATTGCAAAAATATTTTGATATGGCAACAGTACATAGGAGCAGAATGTAACTCCCATCAGTGACAAGAATTTTGTCATATGCTATAGGTGTGTTGATTTCTGCTCCGGACTGAGATTACCCACATCTGTGTTTGGTAGGTCTGGACTGAGGAGCATAAAGCAATCTGTGCAGAATTGACAGAACTTGCTGGGACTATTTTTGTCTCTGTCTTTCATAAAGTCGTTACCAAAATTGCTAAAGCAATACTGAAAGAAAATCACCTAAATAAAACATAAATACATCTTAAAAGAAATCATAAACTCAGCCAAAGACTTGAGGTAGTGAGCAACATGAGGAACAGTATTCGATAAAGAAAACATAGTAAATAATCTGAAAATTGAGATCTGTATACCTTGTGATGATGTAAGATCAAAGAACATGTCTGCTGGGACCTCTCTGAACTTAAGCTCAGGCACCTGCTTTACACAGATAGATTAAAATGATAATACAAATCTCGGGAATAGATTTTGTCTCTGAAACTATAATTAATAAAGGTGCATGGCATATTAATTATACACACATAAATAACATGTATGCATGCAAATATTTATAAGACATACTGCTGCAAAACACAGGGTTTCTGTCTGCATGTCAGTGCTAAGCTTCCCTTGACTTTACCAGTGGAAGATCAGGCCTCAAGTTTAAATTAAAATGTAATTGGTGAGATAATCCTAGGGGAAAAAGGGCTCTTGGGGACAAGGGAGACCCACTCAGAGAGTTAGGACAACTCTGTCAAGTGATTTCCAAATCAAAATTACTATTTTTCTAAAACTTGAAACACAGCCAAAAATTCAGCCCTGAAGTTTAGGAAAATCACCACTGTATCCATCAAACTGCTGAAAGACTACAGCTCCCAGGCAAGGCTAGAAGTCCTTCTTTTTCACCCTCACTAATGCACATTTCTCTTCTCTCACCTCACCATTATGCCCAAAACAAGAAGCCCCACCACCACCAAGGAACTGGGGGGACTGGAGGGGAAACCATCTGCTTCCCAGTTAAAGTCACAAAATCTGACTTGCTTGTCCAGGTGTGACCAAAGCCTTTTGCAAATTAGTGGACACCCCCATGAAGCAGGTTTTTAGCAGTGGCACTTACTCTATTCTTTGCTGGTTATTTCCAGGCACTACAAAACCTACCTCTTAGTAACATCTTTGGTGACAGACTTGCCACAAAAGCACACCTGGTGTAGCTTGAAACAGAAGAGATCTGTCAGGCTCTCATAAGTCCCTAAAGAAAATTAAAACAAGTAGTGAGTCAGTGCGGGACAGCTATGCTTTCTGGTCCTTATGCTGTCTCTTCACTGCACAGAAAATTTATAGCCTTCAGGTTCCTGAACTAACACCTTCTCTGTTAATCACATTCGCCAGTGATATGATATAGCCATAAAAATAATGCTCAAATGACACTGGATCAGATTTGTATTTCCTACCTTAGCAATGCAAGCAATGGAAAAAATCACATTTCCTTATATACTTCAAAGGACCACAAGTGTATGTATGTACACACGTCCACACATGCGTGCACACAACTGTACATAGAAGCCATCTGTCACAACCAGTTTCTTAAATTTAAAAACATTATTAACTCAGTGACAGGAGGGAGCCTCGGGAGCAAGGGGAAAAAATTGCTAAGATAATGACTTTACTCAAAATAACCAGACAACCTCTCCTTCTTTGGCATTTTTAATCACTGAGAAAGACAGAACGTGACGAGGCAACTTGCATGACCAGTGTCACTGGTTTAGAGTTTCTTCAAGCAACTTGAATTTATACTCCTGTAGGGTAGAATAACTTTATTTTTTATGCTTAGCTTATAACTATGGAAAATCCTTTATAAGCATACTTCCTCCTAACACACAGTATCTATCCAATGTATCCTGAAGCATGAATACTGACCCATATTCTTCCTTTCAAAAATGGCAACGGTCCAAGGAGTTTTCCCCTGCTATGGTTTGGGGGCTTGGTTTGGTCTTGTGTTTAGGAACTAATTTCTCCTAACCTACTACCAACCTATTACAGATTCTCAGAGAGAAGATGCTTGTGAACAAGATCCACTGTCATGAACCATTTGCTTGCCTGCTGAATTTCTTACGAATATAGGTGGGAAAAGGTAATATCATCAGCGCAAGACGCTTGTCAAGTGGCAAAGTTATAGTCTGATACCAAGCTTTACAATGGTATGTATAGATCCATTATAGAGCTCTAGGAGAGTTAAAGGGACCATTCAAAGATAAGGAGAGTGCTGGAAATGAGAGTGAAGAAAGAAAATGAGAAAAAAGTTTGTTTATCCAGCATGTGAGCAAGTCACAGCAGGACTGCATGAACACACCAGATGACACGGTCAGCAGGGAAGGAAATATCCAGTGTATAGTCCTAGGTGAGCCAAGATTATCCATTAATCTAAGACTGCAGAAAACTGAAAAATATGATCACAACCCCTAGTAGAAAGGAGGGGGAAAGGGAGGGGAAAAATCCTGGACTCTGGTAATTTCACCCTGCTCAGTGAACCTTTATTTTTTCACAATAATCATTGAAATAAAGAAGATAGTTTGCTGCTGGTGTCTGTTTGGCTGCTCTTAATCAAAGACATTGAGTGGATTTCTTAATAGCGTTCCAATAAACATTGCAGTGAAAACAATACTAAATTAGATCTTAAGCAGCCAGCAATCTGCTTAGCAGATACAGATCTTTATGCAAGTATTTTACTTCCTCTTTACTTAAAAAATATCACAACACCTTCTTCCACCATCCTGGAATTTTCTTCAGTAATTGTGCCAAAAGTCATACAAAAATTAATGAAATCCAAGGGGTAATAGATCTATCTTCCTTTAAGATTTACTAAGAGATGCATAGTTTTCATTTACAGACATGCAAAAGAAGTTTGAAAGCATTATTATGGTTAAAGAACATCTCAGTGCAGTTTTTATACAACAGGCTTTTGTTATTTAAATAGCCAGTTACTGCACAGCACCAAGTTTCTGAATCCAGACTGATCTTGTGAGCAGCTCAGCCCAGAGAGGGCTGAGGGTGCTCTGCATATTTCCAGAAAACACTTTGCACTTCTGGGGATTGGGCTTTTATATTTGAAACAACTTAAAAAAAATTGGAAGTTAGGGAAACATCATTCATAGACAGAATTGAGCTGTGGGCCAGCATCTCATTATGGGAATCCCTCTAGCTGCCTTAGTAATTTGAAGAAGCTTTCATTAGAAGACAGTCCTATTTGATGGAAGACATCTTATGATCGATGTGTAATTATGCTCGATGTTAAAGAGCCATTCTCTTCTCCAGCAGCTCTGAAAGGTGAATTAGTGTATGAATGTTTCATAGAACATACTTCATTGAATTACACTGAATAAAAAGATATACTTATTTCAAGAAATGCATGTCTGATTCCACTGGGCTTTATACTGTAAAATTAAGAATATTTATTAATCTTAGTATCAAAGCAACCAATGTTTTTTAAATATTTATCTTTCAAATTCTTCAATAACTATATTATTAACAATAACATTTTTTGTGGTTTAATGTTTCCAAACTTAATGATTTTTATTTGCCTCAGGTTCTCACAATGTTTAACCTCACAACAGCATCTCAGTTAAGACTTCTTTGGGATTGACATGAATGATGTGGACTGAGATTAAAAAAGACAGCAGATATTAGAAATATCATAGGATTTTAAACAAAAAATGGGTTGTGGATCTTTCTAGAAATAATAAATATAAAGAATAAATTAATATAGATAGCAGAATTCACACATATGTCACATCCTGAAAAAAAATTTTTACAAAACAGCACATTCCTATCCATAGCCAGCTATATCAAGTCATTTTTGTAATTCTCAGTCTCTTTTATACCCTGTTGGGAAGCTGTATGCGACTCAACTAAATTAATTTCTCTGTGTTGGAGGTTCAGTATGAACTCTTCGCTTCTGGCACAGGAGCCTAACCCTGGTCTCAGCGAAACAGTTATGTTGCTCATGTAAACCTGTGGAAATTTTATCAAGGAAACTGGTACATTTTCTGGTTTTACTAGGCAAGCCGAGAGCAGAATTTGGCCCCACATAAACTTAGTCTATAACAGTTAGAGTTACCCAAGTGCCTCACTGCTCTCTGGTACCAATAGCCTCCCTCCCTCTGTATGGCTTTGACTCTTTTCGGTGTCAGACCACAAGGCTCCTGCAGAGCTTCCAGTAATGGAAAACTTTCTCACTCAGATTGATGAGGACAAACTCAGCCCTTATCCTCAAAGGGGGCAGAACAGTGTCTTAATGTTGCAACTCCTCCCCTTAAGGTCCCCCAGCTCATTTCCAAATGCATTGCATTTTCTTCCTATCCACCTCTCTAGAATCACTGTTGTCCCTTCCCTCAGAAGTCACGAATTCTCCCATCTAAGATCCACAGCTTTCTGCTGTCTCACTCTTTGGTTTCTAAGGTTTCCTATAGCTTTCAATTTCATATTTGTGGGGTTTTTTTATTTTCCAAGAGGTCCCGCAAAGCTTACCCTATCTGGTCTCTTTTGGGTTCTTTCCATCCTCCTCATAGTCCAAATCTCATCCCTCTACCCCTGAATGTTACTGTGATTTTGATAGGCCCCCATCACCTCTTTTTGGCTGTGGTGTCAAATCTGTCAACAACCCCAAACAAAATCTTCCTAGAATGATGATTTGCACAAATTTCCATCAGGCCCCAACTTAGACTGGGGCTTTTCCCTGTATCACAGCTACCAGCTGAACCAGTGCAACTGCTAACACAGATAGGCAAAGCTGGCATTCGCACCCATAGTTTAGTAGTTTTGAGGCGTAAAGAACTTCAGAATTGCAGATATCCTTTTTTCCCCCCTCTATTGTTTAATTAATTTTATTTTACTTATTTATTCAGGCTGATTGATTGTCATCTTCAAGATGTCCTGAGCTGAAGGCCCCATTAACTACGGGAAGATTAAATTTAGGGTCACTTTTTCAAAACAACAGAAGTGTCCTGGAACAAACTCCTTAAACCATTATTATTACAAGACATTCCAAATAACACAAAGTCCAGCAAGGAAATAAAAGGCAAAAAAAGGCAAATAGATGATAATTTCTTAAAACTGACTGCTTCTAAGAATGTTTTTATAAGTAATACAAAAAGCAATGAAAAGGTTCTCACCAGGTTTTATTGAAATATCTCTGGAGAAAATCCATTAGAAATACATTTGCAATCGGTCCAGTATCAAATTTCTACTGTAAATATGGCAATTAAGAAGGTCAAGTTGCCTGAGGTTGTGTAAGAGTGAGATGGGAGGTTAAAAAGGAATTTATGTTGAGAGTATTTTGTATACAATGTATGTCTTTTACTCTTTGTTAAAACACATCACACTTTTTCTTATAAGTTACATGACATTATATTCACAATAATGGACTACTGAAATAACGACGCATTGTTGGTTTCCTTATCTCCATGCAAACGCTTTGCAATTGTGCTTGAATCTGATGCGCTGATTAGCTGAGAGCTGAATCCATGCCAATAAGACAATTGCTGTAAATTGTTGGATAAGTGTAAATTACACCGACACCACTGGTGTAGCAGAGAAAAATATGTAACTTGAGATTATGAAGTTTCCTGCTGTGACGTAAATGGAGTGGAAAGGCACTTAGTCCAGAGAGGACCATAAAAGGTTTAAAGCCAAAAAATGCCCAAGTAATGGGTATGGGAAGAAGAGTGATTAAGGAAGTGACAAAAGCCAAGGTGGTTATTTAACCTCTAGTGCTCCAAGGTTTCATAATAAAGGGTATCCTGGAGCAGTCCCAGCTTCATCCACAGATGGGCATGCTGGACAGCCACAGCTGTGCTGATGTATGTATTGGGGGAACTGCTCAGTGAATGGGATCTATGAACTCACCTCGATTAAGCCTCTACCTGACACATCAGAAAGAGTTATTCTGAACCAGGATCGGTTCATCATGGCCCCACACTCTTTACCACTGGGGTAGCATGCTGGTAACACAGTGTCTCTGGCACAGAAGTGTAACCCATACGTCTACAACTACGAATTCGTGTAATGTATATGGCTCAGGAAACAGTGCCTTAGTCATACATGAGTGAGGAGAGCCAGCATCTCACAGTAAGGAGGGCTACACTGTGGTACAGCCCCAGCAGTGCCGCAGAGATATTGCTCAAGTGGCGACCAGTGCATGAAGAGATGTGCTCTGTCCCCTTCATAAGCAGCATGTGGGAGAGGATCAGCAGCTGAGTGAAAAAAGATAATGCTGGAGACATGAAAAAATAAAAAGCCTAAAAAGAGATGGCACTAAGAAAACAGAAATGGAACACAAAAAAATACAGTGGTTGGAGGGGAAAAACAAACAACTTGCAGCCCTAAAGAAGATACCAGTCAGAAGCTTTCAGGGAGCAAACAGTAACCACCCCCAGAGGACAGCTTCCAAAGACAAGACTAGGTCCCTGGAGAGACCACAGAATGATGGAGGCACTGAAACTTCCACGCACAGCCACCAGAGCCAAAAGACTTTTGATTCCGTGCATGGAGATTGACCCTTAATGTCACTAAGTCAGGACTGGAGAGAAGCATAGAAATGACTCCTTTGGATGTTTTGTTTACCTGTTCCCTATCACAGTACTTTCAAAGCACTTCATAGTCATTTAAGATTTCTTCTCACAATGCCCCTCTGGAGGCAGTGTAGTAGTGTTATTTCCATCCTGCAGGAAGGCAGGCACAGAGGATCAATATTACTTGCCCACATATCATAGGATGCCTGAAACAGAGTGAGGAAGTGAGCTCAGATTTCCCTTCACATCCTGCTTTGTCCTTTTCTACTTCTCTCTCATCCCTTGTGAATGGGCAATGATGGGAAAGGTGCCACTTCTGTGCTCAGAAGTAAAACAATCATGAGGGTAAACCTAGAGAGCCACAGCTGAGTCCAGTCTTGCTACCATTTAAATTGATGTCTAAAGAAGTGTGAGACTGCTTTAGGTAGAGGTTACTAAATGTCCCAAGAGCCATGATTCATGTTGGAGAGGGAACAACTTCAGCCAAAAAGACACCAAACCTTACTGTCAAGTCAACAGTAAACCAAAGGTAATTAATTAAAAATATATAGATAATAAATTATATTAAGGAAGAATGGAGAGTAATTGATAATAATTCAAGGTTATGAAATGAAAAATTAGATCAGAGAAAACAAAGACTTTGGGAGAAATATAGGACTGATAGGTTTCAGGGGAAAAGAAAAGAGCTTTTTGTGTTTGGAAACAAAAAATTAGTCTCAGCATGTCCTTGTCCTTTATGTGAAGGAAAAAGTAAGTGTGTTGATGCTGTTAAAAAAGCAGAAGTTGTTAGTTTTTCTGTTTTAATAATTAAAAAGAAGGATGATATACACACAAGGATGATAAAATATTGCTCAGGTAAGTGGTTAACCAAGCATGGATTTAACAGGTAGGTAAGGGATATGGCCCTGTGATAGCAAATACCAAAGTTAAACATCAGTTAGAAAAAACCTTTTAAAATCTGCTGTCCTGAACAAACCGTACCTTTTAAAAGTGGACCAGATTTTGCAGTACTAGGAAAGTTCTTGGTCAGAAAGACTAATACCATGCTGATATTAAACAAGCAGGACAGCAGATCTAGGTAAAATAGATAAATAAAACCTGTATAAGAAGTCTGTTTTAATTTTTCATTAACATTATGAATATGATTGATAAAAAATGAAATTCTAGCCAAAAAATAATACCTATAAACTTTTGCAAAGCATTTGAATCAGTACCACAAATATTCTAATTGGCACTGCACATGACCAGTGGGCTACATGGTAAATAGCTATGTACAGGATAGTAGACATATTTCAGAAAGGAGGTGTTGATGAGGACCTGCTACTGACTGGTTCAACAGGAATCTGAACTAATACAGATGATATTCAGATTTTCATCAATAAACCAGTAGTACACATAAAGTCTCAGCTGCTGTTATGTTTGGGCAACAGAAAACACATACTGTAAAGAAATGATCATGAGAACGTAACAGTTTTATCAAATTATCTGGGTCATCTCACTAACCAAAAGGTTGACAGACACTCAAAAGCAATGAATGGAGACTGGGAAAAGAAGGAAAGGAATTCACTCAAAGCTTTGAAGAAATTTTCTTACTCACAGACTGAAAAAGGCATTCCTTGCCCTTATCTTTAAAAACATTAAAATTTATTTTAGTTAAAAAAATTCTTTTTTTTTGCTTTTTTATTTCCCTTCCATTTTAGCCATTTTTTTTTCCAGTATAAGTGTAAAAAAAATTTATTTTTTCTACTTCTAGGGTTTTTCCAGCAGAAATCTCAGTGCAGAAACAGTTTCTGAGGATGAAAAATGCTTTATGTAAAGTAAATTTCATTCAGATATTTTTTATTCTCATTGTTTTGTTCTCATTGTCCACGCACTTCTAGTTTGGTTGCAATGGGATTTTCCCCCAGCGTTAAGATTTCAAGGAATGCCACTCCACTCTTCTGCCTGATCCATGCCGTTGCATTGTGTGTGTGATCTGGGGCCTTTCTTATAACCTCCTGTAGATCTAACCTTATAGTCATGAGAGAAAATATTTTATGGCTGACTCCTCACATTCCTGTGAAGAATTCCCTTCCAGTTGTCATATTCCTTTCCATTCCCTTGTTCACCCACAAAAATGCCCTTCCCTAGAGAAGGATCATGTGCAGCTTTGGAAAAATTATGAAACTCAGGAAATTAACGATTCTCCTAATTCTGTAACAAAGTGTTTCCATTTCCAGCAGTGTTTCCATTTTGCTGAGAAGGACAAAAATCAGAACTCTTGCTTCCTCAGAAACAGACCCTGCTGGCAGCCGCCAAGTCTGCCGTCCCCACTAACTTTGAACATTGTCCATATCATTCTGTACTGATACATATAACCTCTTTGCTTCCCATACTTATGCCCATATGTTTAGATGCTAAGGTTTCCTTCAAACTCATTGTACAGGCGAAGAGTGCATGAGTGAGAGTAACATCTTAATTAGCAGTGTCACTGACACATTTTCTGCAAGAAAACCTTCCACTGAACCAGAAATTTCCCATATGCTTCTTTATATTGATTTGCACCTGTTGTCACTTCTGTACCAACAAAAAATACCTGAATGGAGCATGAAGGAAAAACGTAGGGTTTGTGGTGCTACCAGAGCCTTCAACTGCATGGCAGAGCGACTCACAGCTGCCAAGCACCCACAGAGGGGTTTCAACAGCCTCTCAGGATGTCCTGGGTTCAGCTGGGATAGAGTTAATTTTCACGGGAACCTGGGAGGGGGGGCACAGCCGGGGCAGCTGACCTGAACTAGCCAAGGAGCTATTCCATACCATGTAACATCATGCTCAGTATATAAATGGGGAGCAGCCGGGGGGGGGGCTCTCTTGGGTTTTGGTGGGGGAAGTGGCGGAGCGTCGGGTTCCGGGTGATGAGCAGTTGCACTGTGCATCACACCTTTTGTATATCCTTTTATTAGTACCATCGTTGTTGTTGTAACTTCTCTTTTTGTGTTGATCCAGTAAATTGTCCTTATCTCAACCCTCGAGGTTCCGTTTCTTTTTTTCTTTTCCCCTTTCTGATTCTCCTCCCCATCCCACCAGAGGGGGGCGGGAGGAGCGAGCCAGCAGCTGCGTGGTCCTTTGTTACCGGCTGGGCTGAAACCACAACACACAAACCCAAGGCAACCTCTTGCAGGGTGAAAAGATGAATCCTGACCAACACTATTTCAGCACCAGTGAGCACCCCAGGTAAGAAAACATTAGACTGGACAGATAAGTGTATCCTGAGAGAGCAAGACTGTATGGGCACTGCCATTAACCAGAGGACACTAGTCAAATAACGAATCGACCTAAAACCAAAACACTCAATGGCCCAAGGCTCAGCAGAATAGCAATTGCTAATGATCTGCCCTCTGTGGAAAGAGCTCTTAGAGAAGGAGACATCAGAACAAGTGGCTGAAAGCCACAAGCTGCAAGAAGCAGCAGCAGGCTGTGGTAAAAGCTGTTCAGCCCAGTGTGAGCCCAGGAGCCTGAGAGGTCTTCCCTACCCCATGTCCAGATTCTTGCTGTTGAGCACGGCGTAAATGCAACGCACCAAACAAACATATGATACCCCATCTTCCTTGTAAAATTGGCGTGCATTAGCTTGGCCTGCGTCAGGCAGCCTGCCTGGTCAGCTGCCTGGTCCTACTACGCTCACCTTTGCTTTCTCCTTCTGCGTGCTGGGAGGAGTGTTTGCCTACTCCCTGCTTCTGGATGTGTTGGCCTAAATTGACACCACCGCCTACTGTCATCATGGTGACTATGAAATACTAGACATAGCAGTCATTTCCTTTCAACAAAGAGGTGTCAATTCAGGGGTCTCAAATCACAAGTTTTTGTTTCGTCACATTGACACTCTATACACTCTGCAAACCTCTGGTGATGCTACCATTTGCTTCTTATGTTTCATGCAGTCTTATTTTATGTCAGTGGAGACAACCCCACTCTTCACTGGCTCCACTCTGCCCTTCTGCTGTGCTAAATATCTACCAGAATCTGACCCTGCAATCCTTTTCAGCAGATGCTCTATTATTTTGGCACCTACTTGTACCAGCCTGGAGACTGGGTATAATGTAGAGTGGTGGTTGCTTGTCTCTCTCTACACACACTTAAGTGATAATCCACCCAGGGCTCAGTGTACAGAGTCTTCTGCTCAGATGCATTTTCTAGTAAAGCCATCGCATAAAAAGTATAATTATACTCTAGAACATATACATAGTTTCTCTTCGCCAAGGCAAACAAACCTGCCTACTTTGCTTCAGGAGCCAGTTTTTCCTATACGATCAACACAGGCCGCTTCTCTTCACTTGGTTTATATTTCTGGCACAAGAGACAGGCCTGAACAACTTCCTCAATGTGAGTGTTATTTGAGGCCAGTAAAAAGCATTTCTGGCCTTTCTCTGAGGTTTTCCAATCCCTAAATGACCTTTGTGTGTCTTTTCCTATACATTTTCCTGTAACACCTTAGGAATCATGGTCCTGCTGCCTTTAAGCAAAATTCCATGAATGACTAAGATTTCTCCCATCAGTCTCTAACAGCATCCAGTAGCATGCTGTCTGGCCCACACTCTGCTAAAAAGTTTGATTGCACTGAAGATTTGGAAGTTCCATCCTCTGCAGGTGCAACATCAGTCCTTATTTAACCTGAAGTTGAACAAGAAGTGGCAGATATTTGCTTGTATAGGTGTGGTGTTTATCTATCACAAATCTTCTGCAACACCAAAAATCTCCCTGATTTGTTATTCAGTGTGCAAATTATACCCGTGTAGCTGAAAAAAAACAACTCCGTGAAGGAGAGAGGTGATGAAAAGCTGCATGAGTAAACATCATCATCTATGTGAGCGTTTTGATCATCATTTTTTCTAGTGATTCATAAACACCTAGTCTCCAATTTTAATGACAATATTTAGAAGGTACAACCTCCACACCGGCACTGACCTGGAGGCATTCACAGCTTATTTAGGTACATGTTTACCATAGATATTGCCTTTATCTTAAATAGGGTCATATCATCAGGTAGACCTCAGTGTTCTATCTTTTATAAAGAAAAAGAAACCTTTGGGTATCTTAGTATCTCAGTGCCCAGCACAGTTCCAGAGGGTGGGTAAGAAAATCGTATTCCCTACCACGGCAGTGACGGCACCCACTCCATGAAACAAAAGCCCGGACACCCTTTCAATAACTAATATGTCCCCCGCCTCTCTTTTTACAGATTACAGTTTTCCAAGTTGTTATTCTCCCCTAGATTTCATTTCCTGAACAAGACTGCCAATGCAAAACTAGCTTTTCTCTTAACCAAAAGTCCTGGTATTACACAAGTGTGATCTTGACTAAAGCACTTATATCCAAAAGAAAACGTAAAATGTTAATTTACTCTCAGATGAAAGTCCTTTTTTGCTGCAATACTCCTATGAAGACCTCCTTTCATATTGTAAGCATTTCATCATCAAACACTTGCCATTCTACGCTCATTCTGATATCCATTGCTTTCTGCTGCCTTTGAAACCCATGAGTCTTCACCTTACGCATCCTTTTATAATCTTGAGATTTTCTGTTACACACAGAGTTATCTTGTGTTTTACCAAGGATACACACCACATCTGTGGGAAGAAAACTAGGCATTACGGCTGGATGGACCCCTCACGAGAGAGCATCCATCACTCAGTTTAAATGTAGCCTAAACTTCCCAAATGTAGCTCCTAACCTTAGACCAGTTACACCGATTTTTCACTTTTGCTTTCATAATATCCATTTAAAATGCATCATTTCCATGCTAGGAGGAGGGGTACTGTGGAATGCAGTACTTCTCAAATGTATGCTATACAGAGTAATAGTTAGCCTTTGCTGCCCAAGTTAAGTTAAACCTGTGAAAAAGATGAGAAGGGACGTCAGCAATAATCGTTTTCCCTTACCAGGGCACCTGCTGCCTAAAGCCCCAGTGAAGTGCTGTTTAAGATGCCTTCAGCTATCCTCCATACTTCTGGAGAGTTTCAACTTCTGATGGGTTTTAAGAGCTCCATGCTTTCACTCAGGTATTTTGTTAGTTCATTTTACGTCTGGAGTAAGTGCAGGTAACCATGTGGCACCTTGCAGTGCAAATGAACCCTTTGGCCTGTACCTGAGGTCTGACAAATTGCCAGTCTGCAGCTTCAGCTCCTGCACAGCATCATACCAAGCTCAAAGAGGCTTGCCCCAGAAATGGCAGAGTGCATCTTCTTCACCAAAAGGGCTTAGGTCCGGCTTCCCCCATCAACTTCCATGCAAATCAGATTGGACTAAAAGCACTGAACATATCTTTGGTTCCATGGTAACTGGAAGTTAAACTATATAAAGCCTCAGAACTGGACCAACAAAAAAGAAAATCAGGCCAGAACAGTGCACTTTTAAAAATCCCACCTGAAAAAGTTAGGAGTGTTACCTCCCCACCTTACCCTTACTATATGGCCGTGCCAACTCTACTGATCCAGGATCCCTAGGGTTAATTTGTGATCTGGGAGGCCAATGAGATAGCGTTTTACTTAAAACTTGATTTTATTTTTAAAGTTTTATTTTAAATGCACCTGGTAAATGAATTCTAATTTGACCTCTAATTTGAACTAATGATCAGTACTAGTATTTACATGAACCAGATATGGGACAGTTCATAAATCTGGGGTCAAATTTTTTTTAAATTATTTGCTCACTGGGACATATGCATAAACTACAAAACACCATAGACTATTAACTCACATCTTTTTCCCTTGTGATTCCAAAGCCAAAATGTTCCTCCCTCTCTGATTCATTTTTTTAATCTCTGAATCCATTCAAACTTTATCCAATAAGTGTCAGTAAGTGATAGTCGTATTGAATAAATGCAGAATTATTAAACCCTCTAATTCCAAAGTGTTTAGCTTTGGAGTGCAAAAAGTTAAACACTTTCTTGCAACACATTGTAAACATGTCAATATGTTTAACATTTTAAATGTGTTCTGTTCCCTTGTGCATGTGTTTAGAAAAGAAACAGGTTATGATATTTAACTAGTGAATGGATATATGTGCTCATTCCTACCAACACTTTTTAAACACTTGTGGACGCTTAAAATTATGATGTGTTTAAGATTTGAACATGTTTGCTTTTCTACGCTCCTAATCCAATGAATGATGCATTTTTTTAGAACAGCAAGTTTTTATCAGGCTAGCAAAGCATACAATTTGTAAATAGCAATGCTTGATTTTTTTCTAACTATTTCTTCATTCTGCTCCAAACTAGAATCTAATCAGGTGAGGTTTTAACACAGGGTAAAGAAACTTTTCCCACCACAAAGAAATGATTGTGCTAAGCTGAAGCTGATCTCGTTTGTGAGGTGCAGAAGTAGCTACAACATTTAAAATGTGCTTTCTTTCTCAAAGATGAGATTCTGCACTACATGGGAAACACAGGAAGTTTGCAACTGGAATGAAAAAAAGCCGAAGGAGAACATCTGCAAACATTTTTAAGGAGTTTTTTTTTTATTATGTGCTCTATAGTTGGATAAAAGCATAAATTATGTGGAAATAAGCTGGCCATACTACTCACCTACACATGTATGGGGTTACTCAGTGAGGAAATGGCAAAGCCCCATGCATCTTTGACTGCAGCTTTACCTGAACTCTGCTCACTGGTCTAGCTGCGCTTGGGCTATTTCTAACCCTCCAAACCACCAAGCAGCTGCTAACAGCTGTCATTTAAAAAAACCCCAAATGCCAGCAATAAAATTTTATCTATCATTCCTCCAAATTAGCTTAACCTGAGGCCAAGCACAGGCAATACTCAGTGCTTACACCCATGACATGCTATTTCAGGACTTGTGAATGATAAAAATGGGTTCTTTTTTAGTGTGATAATTCGAATTTCCCTGTAAAATCCAATTGCAGTGGTTGTCAACCATTTCCATACCATGATCCTGTTACAACAAAAGAACAACTTTACGTCCCCACTCTTGCCTACTCCCCCCATCTTCCAACCTTGAACCTGCCCACAGGAAAAAGAAGGCTACTCAAGATTCCCTGGAATATCTTTATAAGCCAGAAAAACAGCATTTAAAGTCCTTCCAGCATTAGGAATAGACACATCACATTCTATCATGTGGAAAGGCAAAATTAACTAAGTTCTGAAGGGTATCTAATGTGTATGCCTTAAATATTTTTCTTGTACAAGAACCAACAAACATGGATAATTCAGAAAGCCAGGGGCTATTTTTAATTTTATTTCAGAGCCAGCCATCCCAACTTTATTCATAAGTCTCTGTATTCCAGCTGTGCCAGTAAGCTCAGAAACCCCCATATCATTGTGCTGTGTGCTGCACACGGCCCTGAAAAGAGCTTGCATCCACCAAGGGGCCGAAGCAGAGACAGAGTACGCCGACTCGTCCAGTTCCCACCCCAGGCCAGGGGAAGCAGAGCTCACCTCCCTCCCGCCTGTTTGTGCCTCATCACCTCCACAGAGCCACCCTGCAGAAAGGAAACGGTCAGGCGACTTACGAATGCAGAAGAAAACAACGTACTCACATAGTGCTTGTATCAGCCTGTGAGATGCATGTCCCCACTTCTGAGGTGTCAGCAGGAGTTTCACCTGGCCGTTCCTGAGTGACTGCCTAGCCTGGGCACAGACTGACCGTCTGGAGCTCTTCAGCTGGTGTCCTGCCCTGCAGAGAGGGAACCATGAACCTCTGCAGGATCTTGCCATCCTCCTCCCTGGGCATGACAGCAGCCCAGAGTTTTCACATTTCTCGGCATCGTGAGTTATCTAGAGTGCTTCTCATGATTCGTTTTTAATGACAAGGAGATGAGGGTGATGGGGTTTGGTCACACTGTAAGTACACAAGTTTACTGTGGATCAGTATTCAAAGGCACTTTCTGAAAATTTTCATCCTTTGCTTATGCAACAGCAGTGTAAAAGCTCAGTGCTGGAGCCATTTAAAGTTTGAATGCCAGCTGCATTTTTATTGGCCGTCTGTGACTTCAAAGGGCTTTTCCTCCACTAATGCCCAAACAGGTAGGCTGCCCTGAAATCTCTCTGCCATGATGACTTACTGATTTTGAACTGATTTTATCCACAGGCTTATGCCTGACAATGAACATTAAACATATTGGGGCTGAAATGAATTTCAGCATCTTGCAGTCCAGCTACAGCACTGACACTTAATCAGGCAGGGGATGGTTCATCTGAAAATATATAGTAAAGATGTATTTTGTAGTCAGGTAAATCTTCATCGTTTATACTTTAATCCCAAGACTTTTAAGATATAAACTTCAGAAAAGCAGATATGCTGCTTCTGTGCCAAGTTTTTATTTGTAAGAATAGGGAACAATGAGGAAATTCAGTTGGATGCTTAATGTATTTTTCAGTTTCAACAGCCTGGTCTTTACTACACTGTTTTATAAGAGTATCTAAAGCCCACATCCCAGATCAGGACCCCATTTGACTAGCTGCTGCTTTGACATAATAAGGGACAGGCCTTACTACAGAGAGTTTGCAGTCTGAGGGGCAGAATTACACAACAGTGTAATGTTTCAGGTACCATCTACCCGTATGGGTACATCCACAGTACTGTAAAGAAAGTTTTGGTGCTAATACCACATAACAACAGTTGTCTTACTGTATGAAAATGGAGGGATTATTTAACTGAGACACATGGGGCAATTTTCCATCTGGTTCTTGAGTGCTGCTTCTTGGGGCATCTCTAAACCCTGTTCCACTGCATGCTATGAACAAGATAGAAGGCTCCAAAATGCTGCAGATGCTTAGACATGATTGAATTTATGAAGTCTGATCTTGAGGTACTATTGACCGTAAGGAGATTCATTGAAGTAAATTTTATAATAAGATGTTGGTAGTGCAGGCAAAGATACTATAAAGACAAAAGTCATACATATCCCTAAATGACAACTTAAAAATGCAGTGAGTTTGGCTTATATGGCAATCATCATAGACTTCTTTCAGAAATAGTACCAGCAGAATATTATATTTTAATCTTAACTAAAATACTGGAATTCAGTGCAGTTGTCTGAAATAACTGAGTCATTCTACTGAACATCTGACACCAGAACCAAGACAGGGCAAATTTAAGCATTGTTATGCTTCAGTATCTTTGCTTTTGACACACACAGACAACTCTGAAGATGAACTCTTCAAATAAATTTCAAGACATACCTTCTGTGCTTGACTTCCAGGACTATAGCAGATATTTCAGGAATTCCTCCTCAACTGTTCAAGAGTTATGTGTTCGAGATGATGGACAGATCTCATCTTCAACAATACTAGACACTAATATTTCTTTCTGACCACAGGAAGAATCTTGCCAAGGAATGTCTGTTCAAAAAGAGGGAAGATCAGGATTCCCTGGTCCTGGGCAGGGAAGAATTTTTTTTCAGCAAGGCACGTGCTAAAGTAATAACACTAAAGCTAATTTTCAAGTGGGAGAGGGAAGATGAAAAGCGGGGCTCTAGCACATTTGGGGCAAATCTCTTTTTACTGTCTGCTTGTCATCACATGAGTTTTATGCTGGAAACAGAAACAAACACCCTGTCAAAATACTTCAGGCATCTGTTACTTAAACAGATCTCTCTGACAGGTGAAATAACAGACAGAATCAAAGAAGGGGAAAACAGTGATGCGTATTTATTAATGACATAAAAATTTTAAAATCTTAGGCAGGTCAATAAGAATGTACTTGCAAGATAATTTCATACTGAAAACAAATCCACCGACTTGTAGGTAAAGCCATGTTGAGAATCAATAAGCCAGTAAAGGCAGGTTTGAGGGCAGCCTCTGGTACCTGCCTGGGCTTTAGAGCAGGAAAGCCTTTGAAGTTGCAGACGGCCAATAAAAATGCAGCTGGCATGCCAGGCTCATACATCTCCAGTGTAGTTTTTATATTAGTAATGTTTAAGCTGAAGTTGACCAACCTAAGAATATTCAGTTAGTTTTAACACATACACAATTAGCAATCTGGCTGAAGACCCTTCTATACCTACAATCTGGACAGAATGTTTATCATGCAACAGATGCTTTCAAGGGAAGTGTAACTGGCCACTCTTGCCACCTCCCTGCTTACCAGTGTTTTTCAAACTGTCCAATTTTGGTTTTGCTGTGTATACATTTATGCATCAACTATGATTTGCATTAAACTTGCAAAATACACTTTACAACTCTGATTAAAATAACATGGGAAATTTTCTCACTTTTTTTTTTCCCTGCTAAAAACACATTTATATAATAAATTATATATTTGAGTATATTTCTATTTTGAATCAGATTTTACCACATAATTTATCAGGCATACAGTCCTCTAAATGTGACTAACTACAATCCCTATTTCAATAGATTTCTTCAGACATATACACTTTGAAAGGAAAGAACAAGATACTTCTTCAGCATCCCATTGGTAGAGTGGCCTCCCTATGAAAATGGAACCAGCCCAGTAAAATAACAGCGTCTGCTATTTCAACTTTCATCTTAACATGTACAGATTTCAGGGTTTCCAAGCGATCTGACAGAACACTTCCTGTTCAGGAAATAAATGTGTCAAATGATTTCTTGATTTAAAGTGATGGATCACAGTAGCTCTCTGTATTGTAGGGGTGCTATTCTCATAAAACATATGCAACCTTTATTCCTAAAACGAGGGGGAATTACTCCAATATCACTTAGGGCAATTTCCTCAGCAGTCATCACATATCTCCAATGTTACAAATCCCAAAAGGAATAGGAGTAGGGGTGGGAGATGGAGGTAGTTTGAATCCTGTGCTTGTCCTGGTGGCAGGGGGAAAGGAAAAACACTATGTCATGTTTGGGATTTGTGTAGTTTAATTTAAAAGAAGCGAAACCCTGTTTGAAAAGAAGCACACACAAATAACTAACAAATAGTTAAAGTTATTTCATGAGCTATGTGACCTTTTTTTCTAGAATCACTGTGATGCTTAAAAAGCTCAACACAAAGTTGCTGTGGTGGTAAATGAGGGTAATGACAGGTCTTTCACACAATGTGATCTGAATTGCCTAGTGAAAAAGTGCAAAGTCACATGATTTTTAATAATATTCGTCACAACTATATAACTTGGGATAAAGAACTAGATGTTTTATATATGATCGAGAAAAGGAGGATGCTAAGTTGGAAAAGGCCTAAAAGGGGAACAAAGAGCACTGAGTAACGATGTATGTAACTAAGCAAAGTAGTAAGTCTTGGTCTATTAGGCAGAAGAGCATTCAGTAGGAATACAGAGGACTGCCTTATTGTTGTTTATAGCAAAACCTGTACTGGGATATGATTACCATTATGATGTCCTCATTAATTAAAAAGATGGCAAAAAATAGGAAATGTCTATGAAAAAACATTCCAAGAATGTCTTAAATAAAATTTAAAAAGATGAAGATGAGAAATGGCTCAGAACACAAGTACTTAAGAATGCCACGTGCACCCCAGAACCAAAGCCTGTCAGAGCTCTATTGGGCTAAACTACGGGCAGAGTTCAAGAGATAATTCAGTTACAGTCTATAAGTACTTGCAGGAGCACTAGATCCATGAAAGTAGAGGGCTCTTTAATTCACCAGACATTGGCATAGTATTTCAGACTGGATATGGATGTTTAAGTTAAGTTGTATGATGACCTGTCTTACCCATTTCTGCAGGTGATCACATCAGGTGATCACAGTGACTACCTCTTCTCCTATTACAAGAAAATAGCCTTTTGCAGCCTCCCCACAACAAGAAATAACAGCACTTCTACCAGGAAGAAAATATAACTTAAGGGTCTTTCCCAAAGTCCTCACAGCAAAATGGCAGAGATGTTCAGGGAAAAGTTACACCAGGGACAAAACCAAGTCAAGGCCTCAGGAAGACAAAGCTGTTCTCTTACAACCACCTCCTGTGCACTGAGTAACTAGCTCATCAACAGGTTTAGCTGAAGAGGTCAATGTATCCCTGACACGCTCATCTGCAGTTTGCAATTCCTTTCATGTACATACAGGACATGTAGCAATGGAAAGGATCTCATTTTATCTTATATGCTTATAACACCAATACTGAATGGAAGTGCTGAGGTCGTTTCCCTCCAGGTTCTCCTGTAGGCCAGAAAAAACGAGCTGTTCCATTTGCTCCATGAGAGCAGAAGGCACCATCTCACAGCCTGATCCCTACAGTTCGCTCACATTTCCGAAACAATCCAGAATTTAAAAGGTGAATCCTCCTGTTGTATGCCTGACATGCGCATGCACAGACTTAACATGAAGACAAACCAGGCCTCAGTTTGTCTGTTTTTCAGTGTTTACCCATCTATCAACACACAACCACAACTGGAAATTGCATCTATTCTAGTTTCTTGTGCAGTGAGTACAACTTGCTGCCTACCCGACTGTAACAGAAATGCTAAAATGACAGAGTCACTCTGTACCAGGTATAAGGAAAGAGGGAGGTATTTAACTTCAAGGGAAGTTCGTTCTTGCTTAAAAACTAGTAACCCCAATAGGAATTTGGTTTGGGACTCCTTCTCCCATAATTGAATCCTACATTTGCTAGATGGGCCTTTGTTGAAAAGCTGAGCAATTTACCAAATGAAAAGAAGCAGAGACGACCCTCATATTTCCCTTTCTCTTGAAGGAGAAGGTACTAGAAAAAAGTATAGAAAAAAAGCATGAATTTATTCTAAACTGTCTCTAGTAGACTGGCTTTGAAAGGTATCAATTACAACTGAAAAGGGGAGGGACTTTTCATTGCTATTTTGGAAGACTATAAATTCTGAAGAAATGGATGTGCATGAGGATATTGCCTTAACACACAGGGCAAGTATAAATGGCTATTCCAAAAATTATTGCATGGAATTCTACCAGACTATTAAGTCATCTAACATTTTATACCATCTAGAAATGTATTTAGTGGAAGACAAGACTAGACAAAGGAGACATCAAGTTAATTTTAAAAGAGAAACATCAAGGAAAATATCATGTTCTAGAAGTTGGAGTGGGAATTAATTGCATTTTTATTTCCTACTCGTATTACTTCATCACTTCAGCCCACTGAAATCAGAGGCCTATGGGACTAGACACTGAAAAACACTTCTTCCTGAGGAGCTTCTAATTAAATGCAGGAGATGGCAGGACACCCACAGTGATTTGCTCATAGGACAGTGGCAAAACCAGGTTTAGAAGCCAGTCCATGCCTTGTTTCCACTTCTCTCTGCTCTGCAACCAGCCATGCTGTCAATGCCAGTAGTAGCTGGTTCTTTAAAAACAACCAGACTTCATACCAGGGAGAAAATTGCAAGAAATGCTTTTTTGAGGAAGGTAGGGAAAAAGGGTGCAGTCTGCCAACAAGTCTGTCTCTTTTAGAAAGTGAACACATCACCCTGCTGTGAATAGAAGGCTAATGTAGAGATGACAGGACACCTACCAACCGCAGCTCCTCTTTCTATGAAAGATGAGACTTTGTTTAATTTTCTCTCTTATGATGAGTGTTAAAAGACTCAAACTTGCATTTGTACCTTAAGCAGAGTTGCACTTTTAATTTTAGCAAATCCAAATGACCCTCTCACTGATAAACCCAATGCCATAAGAGTATGAATTATTGATATTGCTTGACTTTAATATTTCATGCTGCTGTGAAAATGGATAGCAGAGCCAAATCACAGCCTGCAACTAAATTATGAAGGTCATCTAAAAGAATGCCAAGCAACCAAAGTCTGCTTCCTCAGATCAAAAGAAGGTCTGCAAATTTTCTGTTGAGTTATACTTTCCTCTATTACTTATTAGTCATACAAAGCTGAGCAAGGTTTGAAATAAAATACTGGAATCTGAAATGTATTCCAGGAAAAAAGCCTGCTGTCATCAGCCCATGCTATTGGCTACGGCATTTTGTAATAAACTCTAATTTTTTGTGACAAGCATTTAATTATGTCGCAGATTGCAAACCAGCTTCTTGCAAAATACACGAAAGTAACCTCCGAGTGGCACTGCTAATTGCAAGCTTACTAGGTAAAAACACAAAGCGTAGCTGAAGATGGTGACCAAATGGTCATTAACTGCTGAAATGACTGATTTCTCAGAGATCTTTACAATTAATGATCATATTCAATAGCTTACACCACCATCTATGATATCTGAGAAAAAATAGCATCTGTAGCACAGCTGGAGCAGCTGTGTTGGAAAATCAATCATTGCCTGGCAACTGAACAACTGATTTTCCATCAATCAGTACACAAGGCATTCTGTTAGGTTTATAAAACACATAAATTTGTTTCAGTATCTGCAAATGCAATAAGTGGGTTAGCAATGCAAGAGCAATAGATAAAAGACAGGTTTAAAGTGGCTATCAGGTTTAATATGAAAAGAGCTGTATTTATGCATGCCGTAAATACAGTATTATGGAAATGAACAGATGAACTGCTCAGTGTGATTAGCTCTGACAATAGATAGGGCCAAGAGTAATCCAGAAACGAGGACTTTTTCCACTGTAGCAAACATCTTGTGCTACATAACTCTCTAATTTTTCTTTTTGATAAAATGGCAATCCATGGAAACAGTTACTCTCGATTGTGCCAAGAACTCATAAATCCCTGTAAATTCCTGCAGCTTAGGCCTTTTTCTAGAATTTTATTGGCCTGAGCCCATCAGCAATACTGCAAGTCTTATCATTCTGTTGAGATTACACCACTTCTATAATAATTTCTCCAAGCTCATTTTTAAAGGACAATAAAGATTGTAACTGTTCTTCTAACTCTAACATAAAAGAAGTGAGGGTGGAGGAGTTATACGAGAAATTGTACAAGTTAGTACTACAGCTATGACATTTAAATACTCATAAAACATAAGCCTATTGCCTAATGTCAAGCCTCAGCAAGGGGCAGAGATGCATTTGTGTGTAAAGTAATAGCCATAACTAGTCATGTTACTCAACAGACTTGTGATAGTCAGCAGCCCAAGCTGGCAATCCTTGAGAAGTTGATATCCCTCCCTTTGGACACTGCTGCCTCCGTTTAGACATGGCCATCTGGAAGGCAATAGTCTCTTCATATAGCCTTCCCATATCAAGTTGAGAAGCCCCATCGTCCCTGACCCTGTTTTATCTAGGAACACCTCTTATGACCCTGGTACCCCCCGCCTTTCCTCTGTGTGCCCATCAACCATCCCCCAATAGTACAGAGCTGGTCCAGAATGGTGGAATATGGTGTGGTCTTATACAAACACTGCTAACAGGAAGATCCACCCAACACACCTGAAAAATTATATATTGCCTTAAGCATGCCTGATTGAAGAAAAATTGCAACAGCTTTAGATAAGCATAGGGAGAACAACCAACGCTTAGCATTGCACAAAGAACAAGACAGCTCTTTATTGATGCAGTCAGGCAATCATAGACAAAATGACAAGGCAGGTGTCATAAATTTATCACAGAGAAAAGTTACCAAATGCAGAACTGTGGCCAATCTTAATTATCATAAATCTGTTCTTAATCAGTTTAATTGATAAAGCCCTTCCCAAAGCAGTCTTCCTTCATGCATCTGCGAGGTACACAAGGAATAGCACAGAGGCAGTTTCCTGTAAAAGTGAGCCATTTTCTAATTTAGTAATTT
The DNA here is from genome assembly GCA_035590195.1 of Aviceda cuculoides. NCBI lineage: Eukaryota > Metazoa > Chordata > Aves > Accipitriformes > Accipitridae > Aviceda > Aviceda cuculoides. The sequence goes on along the minus strand of JAVJGG010000055.1, from coordinate 4,545,862 downwards.
TGATTTTGATACAGTTATTTCTAATCCTGGTAGGTCTACTGGTCACTATGTCCTATAGTGGGTACTAAATCATTTTAAGGGCAAGAGACTACAATGATATACCAGAAAAAAAATGTAAGGCTGGTAAAAGGCAGCTTAATCTTTATATGATCTCCAGCTGTGAAATCCTACCTCGTGGTGCCATCACATACAATCCTATAAAAACACAAAGACTGAAAGTTTCTGATTTAGCCAGACCGATCCAGGTAGCGTGTCAGCAATAAAGAAAAGTTACTCTCTAGCTTTTCTTCGACATTCACAGGTGCTGTCTTTAAAACTGCTAAAAATACAGGACCAAGATTGCAGCACTGAATGGTCCTTTGTGGAATAGTACTTAGAAAAATATCAGATGCTTGAAACAAAAACAATTTCATTGACTATTAAGAAATTCAAATAATTTTTTACTACTTTAACCCTCTCCCCCCCAATATTTTCAGCAATGTCGACACACTATTTTTTTTTTCTTTTTTCTAAATGTGATCTGTTTCTAGTTGTTGTTTTTCTACATATTTGGCTTTCCCCACAGTTTATTACTTTGAAAAATGTGTAAATGGGACTTGGGACCTTTGAGGCTGAGAGTAAGTCTTTGTAGGGAAAAAGAAATGTTAGACTTAGAATGCCAAACAGGATTCAAACTTTCCAATAACTAAAGACTTCCAGTTAGCACTAGGTTTGCAGCCCAAAAGATAAAATTAAGTTGCAATATATTTGTGAATACTTGTAAACTCTAGAAATCTTTGATATTAGTTCCTACTGTAACAGACAAGAAAATGCAGAGGCACATTTTAATTACCTGTCAGGAACTAAATAAAAGAATTTTTTTATTGAATACTCCCTGTGTGTAATATAACTATGGAAACAAGTCTGAAATCCAATTGACTTTCTATTTACAGGCTCCTAAAGAGCTATTAAAACATAAAAGTGAACTACTTAAAACCTGTTTGAAGTTTTATTCTTCTTTAATGTATTTTTCACCTGTTTGATGATTGTTTATACTTTGTAGCATGATGAACTGTGACATTTTTTGCCATTTCATCATGTTGAAGATTTTGCTATATTTAAGGCAAAACATAACAATGTTTGCCACAAAAAAGCTGTTGTAAGAAACCTGACCATGGCAGAAAAGTTTTTTAAGCCAACAGTGACAAATCTCTTCACATTAATTTTAAAGCTCTTATTTCAGCTCCATTTCAGATCCAGAGCACAAGGCACATGCTGCGCTGAAGAGGTGATCATCTAAAAGTAGTCAGAAAGGAACTGCTCTTACTACTGTTGTAGATATGGCAAATGGAAGCCTAGAAAGACAAGTGACTTGCATGATAGTTCTTCAGGAAGCATAGGGCAAAGGCAGGAATGGAACTGACACCCTAGTAAGCTGATAATCAGCCATTATTGATCTTCCTATTAGTGAAGTGATGTGTACCACCTGATCATCTAAAACAGAGCATTCAGGAAACTTCCTGAATAAACATCGTGAAATGCCATGGTGTCATACCCAAGAATTTGGATTGTATCCTTACAGAAGATCCAGTGTAAATTATTGGTCTCCATAGAGTAGATATCTTGGGTCTCACCTTGGGCACAATTCAAAATCTATCCACGGCACAGTTCCAGTATACTGAAACAGATTGAGGTCTTGGCTCTGCAGAGGATCAGAACATAATTTTTCAATTGTACAATGCTTCACTTATTCATTTTGACAAATTCTTCCTGTTCCGAAACAGCTGAACTGACAACACAAACTCACATGCCAGCGAGATGAAGATTACCCACCATGTTGTAGTTATTCACCAGTATTACTACCATTCATTACTATTGACAACGGTCTCAATACTGAGGATAAGCTCATGGGTGAATAGCTGGGGACAGAAGTATATCTTGGGGGCAGAGGAAATTATTTTTAAGTATTTTATTTTGGTTAGTTCCATGTCTTAGAAATACTCTGGTGTTTCACATGGCTATTAGCTGAATGTAATAACAAACAAGTAATGCTTCTATCATTACCCTGTTACTCTATCCTGGCAGGTGATAACTTTCACCTACCTGCACCATCCTTTCCTCAAGTGTGGACTACAGCCATGTGACATACCTACACGGGAAGTACTCAGACCTTTGGAAACTCCAGCTGATGTCAAGTACTAAAATACGTGGCCCCGAACATGTCACTTCTCTGAGCAGGCAGACTGGACTAGACAATCTCCAGTGGTGCCTTCCAACCTCAGTGATGCTGTGATAACACCTCCTCACCAACATGAGTTACCATAAGCATGTCAGGCCTGTCCCGGCTCCTCACCCTGGCTTTCCACTGAACTTGAACCATGTTCAGAATTCCCAGTTCATCTCCTCAAAAGGCTTCCTACATTTCTACCTCTCCTACAATGGAGCTCTCCATAAACCAGAGTTTGCCTCTTCAGGAGACAGAAATCTTAGGGACGGGTTGAACCCATGGAATGAACTCCCATGGGAAGGATAAACCTATTTCCTGAGACTTAGTTCTACCATCTTCTGGCTCCAAGTGCAAGACATTTCTTCTGCCTTGTGTTCTCCAATAGAAATAAAAAGCAAGATGTACACATGCAAAACCAAATCCAATCTGACGAATGAATGTACCAAAACATAATATCCTATACACTGTTCTTTCCTTCTGACAGAATATGAGTGCAGACACATGATGGATTTCAATCATCAGACTGAACAGTTGGAGAACACCCAAATCCAAACAGCTGGAGTGCACCCTTCAGTGCCTCAAGGGGTGCACTCTAAGCAACTATGTAGACTAGAACTTGCAGCCCACCTAGCACTTATAGAAAACCATCAGTAAATAATTACGATGATTGTTTGATCATTGTACAACTTCTTCTCTCTGCTAGCCTGAGGAGTAGGGAACAATAAGGTTGATTGTGCACCGCGTGGTCCTGAGGTTTTCCTTTAATTACAGCAAAATGTATCCAAAATAGAACAACATAAAAGAGTCTGCTTGGAAAAATCAAACCAGCAAATAATTTTATACACACTTACCTATTTGCATGGTTTCACCTCCATTTCTTCATTTTATTGCACAGTGAGGAGCAGGTGGGTCAAAGACATCTTTCTGACTGTGTAACCTTAGCTTTAACACTACTAGCCCCAGGTCTTACAGGCTGGAGTAAGAAAATTAGTTTCTGCTAATTTTTCCTGTTTCAGTGGACCTCACTCATTAGAGTCCCAAAGCTCCCGAGAGCCACATGTTGTAGTATCCTTTTCTCTTACTGATGGAAACTACAGATATCTAGAAGACTTTTGCCATTCATGCTCTGCATTCAATTTGCCTTCTGAGCTTTGCTTTGGGTGCTGAGAAAAATTGAGGTGTTGGCAGTGGTAGTCAAGAGACTTTGTTGGACAGTGGTGTTTGTTCTCGGGGGCTTCTGATGTTTCAACTTATTCCTCCTTTGATGTGCTATAGCCCAAAACCACTACTAATGTGAACAAACAACATGTACCCTGCCCATTTTTGTCTACACCTGAAGGCATGGATTGAGCACAGACAGTCTTTTCCAGTAAGTACAGGGAATTTCAACGTTTTCTGCGATGCTAATTTAATTGTGTTTCTAAGCCATGTTATGTGCATACAAGACTGAGAGGGGTGGTTAGTTGGAAACTATCCACCACAAGTTTGGGAGCTCAGCATCGATAGTCTAGAACTATTCAGGATTGTGTATCACGTTAACCCCATGGAAATTACCTTAAGCAATTATCTAATTAGGCAGAGTTTTCTCTCTCTCTTTTTCCACTTATATCCCATCTCTACCACCATCCTAGCTGTCATCTCATTTGTAACAATCACCCAAGAGGCATACAGGATGAGAAGTTCTCTGGCCGAGTCTCCCACTGCTTATACACAGATGACAGATTTGAAACACATTACAGAATTCCTTCACTCCTGCATTCCTAAGACAGCCCAAAATACTCAGCCCTATTATGTGAAATCCACCTTCTGCTATAAAGATGTGAAAGCCATTCAGCTCACACAAACTGCTGAACAAATTATTTGGAAGTTTTACATGCATATGCTAATACACTCACTCTACTTAGGTGGAGGTGCTCCCTGTAGCACCACTGATTATTGGATTATTTAGAAGACACCACATTTTTAATTTAGCTCCATTTTTTATAAGCTGTGCTAATAAAATCTGCACCCCATGGAAACCCCCTGCTCATTAGCTATTACCCAGCCTCAGGCAGCACAAGTCTGTTTACATTACAAATAAAAGATAAAATATGCTCATTGCCAGCTTCCCCCTTCCCGAGGGACACTTGTCATGAATCCATCCTGCAAAACTATCTCTTCACTACTCTCCCCTGACTTCCCCTTGCCCCAGGACACTTTGCCTTCATTTATCTCTTTCGGACTTAACAAACCACTACAACTACCTTAGATCAATTTCTCAAATCACAGTTTAATTATTTAGAAGGAAGTGAGCTTTTGCTCTCCATTAAAACAACAATCCCTACCCCCAAGGAACAACATTAAATCATTGTTTAATCCTTATTACTGCCTCAGGCCTCCCTTGGTACTGCAGTGTTGTTGAAACTTCATTTCAATATTTACCACTTAGATCACTTAAGGGCTGTCAGCTTTAATAAAATTTTATCAATTGGATACTTATATTATTCACAGTTTCATAAAAATAACAAGACCTGCCTTGATATTTCACTCATATATGGGCTAATTCCTTTGACTGCTAAGGGATTTCATTTTATTAGCATTTACACATAATGTGAGTGATTTTTTAAACTGATATATATTGCATGAAGTTAGTAAACAGTGTTATACTCAGGTGAATTTAATATATGCATCATTAAGTATACAACTGCAATACACACAAATAAACCAACAGGGTAGATTTCACTGTGCAGCCTCCTAAAAAGCCTGATCTTTAAAGAGATTTGTCCATCGCAAACACTGCAGAGCATAGACCAGTGACAACTCTCTGTGGTAGGTATGCAATAAAGATTCTTGGTTTGCAAGCTTTTGCTGTCAAAGAACATGGTAAGACTTCCCACATTCAATAAAACAAAGCACAATTTGACAGGGAATGTACCAGCTCAATCAATAGGCCAGCAGTAATACAGTATTACTTCATATTACCCCTCAGATCAGAGGAGTGAACTATAGCAAGTCTGAAAAAGGAATTTCCAGAGAGTTTTGATATTTAGCTATACTCATTTAAGTAGGAATGGCCAATTTTTATGTGTTCCTCCAAGTCCTTCTTGGACAAGAGAGATTTCTGGAATCATCCAGCTACAACTACAGCCCAAGCACTTCCTAAATTTGTCTGGCAAGTGTGTCATTTGTCACTGCATCACTAAAAATATCACGACCTGTTTAAAGCTAGAAGCTACAGTTACTGTGGTCTCAGGTATGCAATATGCTCCTCTGAACATGCATAGTGCCATACATCTGTAAGTCAGCTCTTTCTTTGGACTGGTACTATTGGCAGGTTTAGCACTACACTTTTGAGATGATCAACTTGGCACAGACTTGTCAGACACAACTTGTTTATCATATGGTAGAACTGTATTCTTTCAGTTAGAAGAATGGTCAAGGTTTTCCCAAGTGGATGTGAATTTATACTGTAAAGGCAAGGATGCTGCAGTGTACATTAAGAATAATTAATGCATTGCAAGTCTGAGAAATTTGCACAACAGGGATAACAAATATGCCAAACAGTTCAGTGGAAGACGAGAAAAATCTACATACTTTTAAAAAAGATTACTTTTTCCAAAATAAGGTATTACAGACCAGCTAACATTCTGGAGAGTATTCATGTCTTTCCATTCTGCCTTTGCCTGAAAATGTCTCCAATTCTACAACCCATGCTTCCTTTTAGATTTGCCTCCCCTTACCATCTTCACCATCACCCTCTTAGTCCTATTTTTAATAGATTCTCTCTCTTCTAGCAGCTGACTTTCTTCTGTTTTCCTTTGTTTTTCAATTTTTGACCTTGTCCTGGTTTCAGCTGGGATAGAGTTAATTGTCTTCCTAGTAGCTGGTACAGTGCTGTGTTTTGAGTTCA
>JAVJGG010000055.1:4518753-4533460 GCA_035590195.1 Aviceda cuculoides | reverse complement strand
CCCTGGAAGTGTTCAAGGCCAGGTTGGATGGGGCTTTGAGCAACCTGGTCTAGTGGAAGGTGTCCTTGCCCATGGCAAGGGGGTTGGAACTAGATGATCTTTAAGGTCCCTTCCAACCCAAACCATTCTATGATTCTACCCTGTGCACAGCAAAGTATTTGCACAACCCAGGCCAGCCCATGGTACCTCTCAGAGGGTGTAATGCATTTCTCTTGGAAGCTTTTTTTAGCTTGAAAAAAAGTTGTCAGGATAGCATTCTGAAGATGAAATGGATCTAAAATCAAATTGTATGAAAAAACCCAATAAATATACAAAGGGAGGAAATTTAGAGGCAACAGCTCTGCAAACATCTCCTCTGTCACTCACTTGCCCATCAAGTCCCACTTGCATGGCTATAATGACCAAAACATATGTGTCCCTCACCTTTACTCTTCTTGTAGGGTTAACAGTAAAGTATACATCTGTGATGGCATGACAGCTATACCTCTGAATCTCAGCAGGGCTGGTTTGTGAGTTAGGCACCAAACTTCCAGCATCACTGATATGTAGTCCTGGTCATTCTTTGACATTTAAGTGCATGGTTTAAATCTAATCTTCTCTAAGGTGAGGTGGTAGCTGGGAAGGGCATTGCAGCTCCATCTTATGTGCCTCAAAAAGGAATGTATACTGTATTTTCCTACCTTATGGACAGGAGTTTGATGCCAACCAGCACTGAGGCCTGTGTGTCATGTGTTTTACCTTGCATAGGGAGGTGTCCCATGAAATTGCATTAGAATGAAGTAAAAACTGACTCTCAGTAAGGAACTGCAATTGTATTTTATCACATTGGAAGGAAAGAAAAGCATCTTCCTTGCAAAAAGGAGTGACTCTAAAACTCTTTTTCAGCATATAATCTATTTTACACAGGTGTGTATGGTTTCTGTGACTAGTTTGTTGGGACCAGAAATTCATGGCTTTAAGAAACTGGTTTTAAATTTCCCATACTTAAGAAGATAAATTGTATAAAAATCGACAAGCTATAATTTTGATAGGCACCTGTTTCTTATATCTTGCTTGTCTGATAGATCTCTCTTTTTACAAAGAAAAGAATCCCCTACTCGTGATGTTATTGAAATCAATGTTTTTCAAACTTTATTCCTAAAGTTTTCAAGTGGATATGTGGACTCCATGCAAATGATGTGAGCTTACAGACAAGGAACTTGCTTTCCTTAGTTAACTTTTGTAGCCTCTTTAGAAGTATTTTGGAGATCCCTAACAGACTGTGTACCAGAGGCTGAAAAATAACCACTTGTGTTGACTTCATTTCTCTACATATTATTCAGGTAACTTTTGTTATACTTATGGGTGAAATATAGATACTATTTATAGTGATTTGGCTTGTTTGTGCATGTGGGAACGACAGAGGGTAGATGTTCTTTGCTTTCAGTGACAGTTGCTGCTGGCATCCCTGCTAGCTTATACCAGACCTGCAGACAGTGCTCACATTGATGGGGGTGACCAAGACCTGTGCCATCCTGTGCCAGCAAGCAGTCTGCAGTCCCTTTGCTGTCCTCTCACAGAAAAGTCTTTTTCTCTTAATCCAATTTGTGCATCAGTCAGAGGAGAGAAAAGTTCAAAGCATCAGGGGATGGAAGGTGGTGTTGGAAGATCTAGTTAATAGCTTGCTTGAACGTTTTCATATACAGTACAGTTCAGTACAGACTGAACCCCCTCCTCCCATAATTTAAACTCCCACTGTCTGCAGAATGGAGTGTTTGTGCCAATATCAGTTATATGAAAGTGCAGAACAATTAAAGGCTGACGTACTCAATTTGTTCCTTTGTTGGACTGTTGCTGCCAGAATCTGTTACTTCAAGAAACCTATTGTAATCCTATTCCTCTGTTTTTGTAAAGCATGTTTATATAAAGCCCCACTCACAGAAGTTACTCAGTCAAATCCCTTTGTGGACAGATGAAGAAGCAAGGGAATATGTTAAAAGCAGTCATTAGCATGTATCTCACATCAAATAAAAAAGTACTGCAATTAATCATAAGGACATCATTTTTCTTAACCCCATTTTAGATTGCTGTTTTAAGTGCAATTTATGCCACACACCCACCCATGTCTATTTTAATCAAACATTTTGTACTGATGAGTAAATTAAAGTCATGTAAGAATAGAGAGCTGAGATATGTGATAGAACAAATAAAAGGTTTAGGCCCCTTGTTCCAGCACTACAATGTACCAGATAAAAGAGCAAAAATGAAATAGGTAACTTTTTATCAAATAAAAAGACCTACGAATGTTCCAAACCAGTCTGACAAAAAAGTCAAAGTAGCATAACATCTTTTCCATTAACCATTTGGTGTCAACAGATCATCCACAAGAAAGTGGAGAAATTTCACAACTCCCATGCAGACAGAAGGTGCTCAGGTCACTGCTCATCTGTTGCAAACATCATAGATGTGGAAGAAATAATTTCATTTAAATATAAATACTTTTGTTTCACTGACAGATTCTTCCTGTATTACCATGTGACAGGGTCATTTGTGTCCCAGTAGTCACTTATAAATGGCATTGATCTATTGATGTTCCTGGCGCAGATATACTGTATGTTACCTGAAATTGGCTGCTACTCTTGGCTTTGAACTGATTTTGTTTTTCAAAGAGGAAATTATCCATATGTGCAACAGTAAAATTGGAGAGTGTGTGTCTTGGCAGTAAAAATTTAAAAAGCATTGATGTAAGCTGTCTCACTATGTCACTAGCCATCCTACTGTTTCTTGTGCTTGAATTTCCTCTCTCTGAATATACCATCCATCCGCACGTACATGCTGGAACTTCAGTCCAAACTGTGTGTCAGCTGAACTTCTGTTAATGAGCAAATATGAGTGTAAACTCTTCTTGCTTTTGCCACCAGTCTACCAAATCCTTTCTGTCTAAATCAACAGGAACCAATCCCAAAACAGTTCTGCCAATGACATTCCCCCCACAATGGAACATACTGCAAAATTGTTGTCAATATTGGTATTTTTGACACCACAACATGGTGCTGTAGGTCAATTTCCTCCCTCTTGTATTTTTTTCTTTTGGAAAATGTAGTTGATACACCCCTCTGTAATGTTCTTTTCTGGTTCATTTCATTCCATCTCAGACATCTGATTATTAAGATTACTGTTTTTAATATATTAATAATTATTCTAGTCTAAGTTACTCAGTAGTCTCAACTCAAAGTGTTACAAGAATCCATGCTGAAACATTCAAAATACTTGTTCCAGTGAAAACAGAGAGGTAAATAATCTTATGAATAAAAGAGAAGGAAAAAAAATATCAGCTTTCCACTTGAACAGAAATTATGTTTACCTCTACACACTTCTCAATGAATAACAAATCTGTTTCAGAAATTCACTTTCCTTCAATTACTGAAACACTAGACAAGATGTATCATGCCAAGGTCCATCTAACACTGTACTGTATCTTTGATGCAAATGATAACTGATACTTAAGGAAAGGTATAAGAACAAGGGAGGCACAAAGTGATAGGCATATTAAGCCTTCAGCCTTGAAAATCTGTCTGGTAACTTCCTGAAACTGCAGCAAAGATTTCATATTGTCCTGGTTTCAGCTGGGATAGAGTTAATTTTCTTTCTAGTAGCTGGTATAGTGTTATGTTTTGGATTTACTATGAGAAGAATGTTGATAACACACTGACGTTTTCAGTTGTTGCTAAGTGGTGTTTAGACTAAGTCAAAGATTTTTCAGCTTCTCATGCCCAGCCACCAAGAAGGCTGGAGGGGCACAAGAAGTTGGGAGGGGCACAGCCAGGGCAGCTGACCCAAAGTGGCCAAAGGGGTATTCCATACCATGTGACATCACGCCCAGTATATAAACTGGCAGGAGCTGGCCTGGGGGTATCACTGCTCAGGAATTAACTGGGCATCAGTTGGTGAGTGGTGAGCAATTGCACTGTGCATCGCTTGTTTTGTATATTCCAATCCTTTTATTATTATTGTCATTTTATTGTTATTATTACTATCATTATTAGTTTCTTCCTTTCTGTTCTATCAAACTGTTCTTATCTCAACCCACTAGTTTACCTTTTTTCCTTTTGATTCTCTCCCCCATCCCACTGGGTGCAGGGGGGAGTGAGCAAGCTGCTGCATGGTGCTCAGTTGGCAGCTGGGGTTAAACCATGATGCATGTTTATGTTAATGCCCAGTAGATGAACCAAAACTGGTAGTTTGCATAATTTGGCCCATTTTTTTAAAGAGAAACAGCATTTCCAGCATTACCAAAACAGTAAGTGGTCTGCATATAATTTCTCAAACAACTCTGATGTTGAGATGCAAGCAGGATTTGCCCTTATCGATGGTAGGAAAAAACACTGCAGCCCCTGCAAGGTTTTTCTCAATCATTATCAATATGGACTGAATCTACTTTGGACACAAACTCTTTGTAAATGAGGAGACCTGAGACTGCGATCCAAATTTACTGAATGTAGAACATCCTGTATAGGCATGCCTGATTTAGGGTCTTAAAAATTTTATTTGACCTGTTTCTCATTGGATCCGCATTCATTTGTTCCCTTGTGTCATTAGCTTGGTGTGGCAGGTTGACCCTGGCTGGACGCCAGGTGCCCACCAAAGCTGCTCTATCACTACCCCCTCCTCAGCTGGACAGGGGAGAGAAAATATAACAAAGGGTTCATGGGTCAAGATAACCACAGGAGAGATCACTCATCAATTACTATCATGGGCAAAACAGACTCAGCTTGGGGAAAATTAAGTTGATTTATTACAAATCAACCAGAGTAGGGTAATGAGGAATAAAACCAAATCTTAAAACACATTCCTCCCACCCCTCCCTCCTTTTTGGGCTTAAATTTACTCCCGAATTCTCTACCTACTTCCAACCAGTGGCACAAGGGGACAGGGAATGGGGGTTGGGGCCAGTTCATCACACGCTGTTTCTGCTGCTTCATCCTCCTCAGGGGGAGGACTCATCACACTCTTCCCCTGCTCCAGTGTGGGGTCCCTCCCACAGGAGATGGTCCTCCATGAAATTCTCCAGCGTGGGTTCTTCACAAACTGCTCCAGCGTGGGTCCCTTCCACAGGCTGCAGTCCTTCAGGAGCATACTGCTCCAGCGTGGTCCCCCACGGGGTCACAAGTCCTGCCAGCAAACCTGCTCCAGCGTGGGCTCCTCTCTCCATGAGTCCATAGGTCCTGCCAGGAGCCTGCTCCAGCATAGGCCTCCCACGGGGTCACAGCCTCCTTCGGGTACCCACCTGCTCTGGCGTGGGGTCCTCCATGGGCTGCAGGTGGAGTTCTGCTCCACTGTGGACCTCCCTGGGCTGCAGGAGGACAGCCTGCCTCACCATGGTCTTCCCCACGGGCTGCAGGGGAATCTCTGCTCCAATTCCTGGAGCACCTCCTCCCCCTCCTTCTTCACTGATCTTGGGGTCTGCAGGGTTGTTGCTCTCACATATTCTCATTCCTCTCTCTAGCTGAAGTTGCCATCCCCTCCCTCCCCCTTCTTAAATCTGTTATCCCAGAGGCGCTACCACTATCGCTGATGGGCTCGGCTTTGGCCAGCGGCGGGTCCGTCTCAGAGCCAGCTGGCATTGGCTCTATGGGTCATAAGGAAAGCTTCGAGCATCTTCTCACAGCAGCCACCCCTGTAGCCTCCCTGCTACCAAAACCTTGCCACACAAACCCAGTATACTAAAGAATACTATTTATACTTACCCTTGGACCCTTATAGTTATGCTATGGATATGCACTACACCATTGCCTTGCCTCAGATGAGGTAATCACAAAACAGTTCTGTGGAACCCATGCCTCGCTTAGTGCAGAGGATGGGCAGTCCAAAGGACACCCTTAAAACACTTCCCAACTTTTATGTGCCTGATGTGTCAATTTAAGCACCAATCCTTTATTACCTTTTTCCACATTTAAAGATCATACAATATCAAGCAGTTCTCCTTGATTAGAGCCAGTCTGTAGAGAGTTACGCCTTCCCACATGGTTGTGATCTGACAACCACCAAACCAGTTAATACTGTAACTATCACCCTGATAAGGAAAGTGTTCTAGTATTTCTCACAACAAACCCAGATACAAGTTACATTTAAAGGACATAAAACATATGCTGAAATAATGAAATTGTACTTACATTTGAAAATAAAGCTCTGCAATGCTCTGGTTTACCTAGGAGTAAATAACTCACTGCAGAGAATTAGGAAAAAAAAAAAAAAAAAAGAAAAAAAAGATTGGCATAGAGAAAATGATAAACCAGTGATATTCTGTTCAACAAAGACAAGAAAAGACTTGAGGAAGCCACTCCTCTCACAACTGGAAAAGGAGCAGAACTTGTTTCAAAGGGTTTTGACTGCTGGCAATCCTGGTTTTGGAGATATGCTGAAGCTCCACTCCCATATGAGGGATTTTTTATCATTGTTTTGCTAGTCTCTCAGAAGGGACAGATTGTCACTGGTCCAGCAAAGCCTGCAAGCAATGGAAGGCATGTAAAGTGACACTGTTCCTCCAGAAACACACTACTATAACTTCATCCAAGTGAGAAGCTTAATACTCTGAAATGTGGGAAACAGACTGTGACAGAGACTGTCAAGGATTTCCTACTGCCAGGCAGACATTTACCCTTTATGTCATTTTGAATGTTTTTATTAATTTTATAAGCTTTACCACTTGCCCTTCTCTTCCATGAATAGTGCCCACATATCATAGTTTATTGTGTGTATGTTATATAAGAGTCCGTCAACAGCAAACATCGGAAGATGCTTCTTTCAGCTCTTAGATCATCACTCATTGTATGTCCCAGAAAACAAAAGGCCTCATAAAACATATTGAAGATTAACATATCTGGGATACTTTGGATCAGTTCTAAACTAGGCAGTCCATAAGAGACAACACCCTGAGAACATGCTCAAATTTAACACTGAGTAACCATCTCAGCCATGGAGCACACTGGGGAAGACAGTCTTTCAGGTAAGCAAAAATTTAATTTCTTTAGAAGCTAACAAGCATGTGCTTACATTAAAAAAGTTAACCACCAGTGCAGATCTTAAATCACTGATGCTGTGTGCTCTTAGAAAAAAATTCTACCCAGTATACAAATAGCTGGATTTTCTGCTATTTTCAGCTTCTGATTGGCTCTGTGTCTATCCCTGTGCACTGAAGATAGCAGCACACTAATTTCAACGGATCAAAGCAAGCTATGACAAACTCTAGTCTTTCAAGGACTCTTACCACTAGGTATAAATGAGTAATAATTCTGGTGGCTGAAACTGCCCACGGAGCTGGAGCACTCCCCCTCCCCGTATCGATGGACAACACATATGCTACACGACAGCTGCACTCTCTCAGCCAGAAGTGCTGATGAGCAAGGATAGATCTGCTTGTAATAAACTAGTTAGAAACAGCAACACTGAGAAATGAGAAACAAATCTATTATCAGCACATACTTTGTGTTTCTCCCACTTGAAGCCAAATAGTTCCATTCTACTCTTCAGTAGCAATATGCACTGATACGAGATACACAATTTCCTTTAGATATAACAAAGACTTATACTTACTCTTCTTACCTTCATGTAAGGTATAGGGAGTAAGAGATAATAACCAGGTTCAGATTCCATTACTACTATGTTACCATTACATTACTACCACTTGCATTTCATCTTCACTTCATTCCCATAAGACCATTTACATCTCCAGGATATTCTTCCCCAAATCTCTCCATTTCCCCCTTCTTGCCCCTCCCTCTCCTCATCACACAAAAAAGCAGTCACCATGCCAATATACAGCCTCTGGAATGTGGCGGTTTCCGCTCTCTGCTGAGCTATTCCACACATTTAATTCTGAGGTGAAAATACTTTCCTAAGATTTCACTTCTATTCAACTTTTGTAAATGACCCCCAAGCATAATAGTTCTTCTCATGACATCATTTCCACATACCTCATCGTGAGTCACATGCAAAAAAATTCACTGCTTGACCACAAATAAAGGCATAGTCTTTACCAGAAACATGACTGATGATGACATATGAGAATGCAAAACTCCAGCTTAGCTGACTGCATACTGAAAATACTTTTCATTTAGTAACATAAAAGTGTAGTTAGATAAATGGATCTGTAAGATAAGAAGAAAATAACACTTTGATTAACTTTTCTGAGGTGGTGGTCTCCTGATTACTTGTTGAAAACAAACAACCTCTCCACAGGTAAAAGCCTGAACTCAACCAGATTTAATAAAGCTAAAGAAAACATGTGGCTCCTCAGTTTACAAAGTGTTCCCTTCTTTGTTGCTTCTTGTGGAGGAAAATAAGAGAGGGAGATAAAACAAAGTAAAGTTTCTAATAATATTTAACGGACTGCTGTGTTGAGTATGCCTTAATCTTCTTCAATTCTGGAAGCCAAATAAGGTAAAAGCTCTAACTAGTGAAACAAGTAGTAAGCAGGCCAATTTAAAAAGCTTGCTAGCTCCTAATTAACGACAGAGAGCATGTGAGATGAGATTTGAGTGCTCTGCCCTGAACTTTTGGTTAGATTTAAAATTTTCAATGGGATGAGAGTCATCCTTCTCTGGGCATGGCCACCAGTCCTCTCTCATTTCCAGAGTCAAGAACCTCTTAGGATTCTTGATGCAGCTAGAACATGCCCAGGGAAGACTTAACAGCTACAGGAACAGCATGAAAACCAGCAGCTGATTAACAGCAGCAAGCCCCACTGTACAAGCTTACACATAAGCAATACTCCAGCACTGGTCCCTCCCAGATTCAAGAATTTTGACTACTGATCTCCAAGTTGCAGAAGCTGTAGTAAAGGTTGTGGTGCAATACATAGACTTCTTATGATCTGCTATTCAACTCTACCTCTCTAGAAATTGCCATCAGTTGCAGAAGAGCTTTACAAGAACAGGTTGACCTGTCACAAGTGACTCATTTATGTTTGTCTGGAAAAATACCCAACCAAAGTTCTAACATGGATTAGATGGAATCGACTGGTCAGCTCCTAGAGACACCTCTGAATAAGCAGCACTCTTCAACAGCCTCCTGGCAGGAGGTAACCTGTTGCCAGCACACAGGTGCAACATCCACTGAAGGGACCATTTAGAGACTCAACTGGGAACAGGCAACCAAAGGTCTCTAAAAACAAGTCACTTGGGTTTGCTGTAAAAAACACAGACGTATCAGTTACTTGTGAAGCTCTATGTAGTATGGATTCACAACGATTTCTCAAGATGAAACACTTCTAAACACTTACAGCTTCTACATGCCTGTGAGGAGGGTGAAGAACAGTTGGGACCGGTAAACTGAGGTGCTTTTAAACCTCTAGAAGATCTCTAATGGGCAGGAGTGGAATTACTGCCTTGCCTAGCTTTTATGCACACCCAGACACACCAACTCCCTCATAACTCTTTAGGAAGCCTTGAACAAGAGGGTATGACAGAGTAACATGGACTGGCGTAACCAACTGGTTCTCTCCACTTCTGATAATCTTGAAGTTGGATGTCCTTAAGCAAAGCCAAGTAGCTACATAAATTACCCTCAGGAAGGCTAGAAAAGCAAAGGTGCTATTCAGGCTGAACCAAGAACTCCACACTCACTTCAGAGCGGGTGAGACTCCTTATATAAAGCTCGGAAATTAGGCAGACATCATGTTTGGTTTGTAGCTTCCAGGCATAGAGTTTCTAAGTGTATTTGTTGTTAAATAAATACAGACACCAAGTTCAAGACCCACTGCCACAAAGCTGTTAAGATTATTTGTTCTCCTGAATTATGCATTACCTTTGCTTGGTATGCAATTTTCTAAACGCAGGTACCCCACAAAGCCCCAAATTCCAGCATGTCTATATGCCATATGGACAAGCTTCTCCAACCGTCTGCTCCTCATGGAAATTCTATTTGTTTTCCTACTGATTTTATTATGTTTAACAGCATACTAAATCATTCCTGAGGTTGACAAGTTTCTGGAAAATTGATATATGCTGTCTAAAACTGCCTGAGGCAGGAATAAAACCAAAACAAATGGCTTCTTTTAAACTCTTGATTTGCATTACTACAGCCAGGCATACAAGTGCCATCTTGTTTGGCAGAAGAATTCTTCTCCTTTGTGTAACATCTAAAGCACAGGAAATCTTTAGAAGCTCTTATGGGTCTGCATATCGGAGGAAGGCAATTGCAAAATACGAGACTATTTAAATGAGGGTGGGACTAAAAAAGCAGATTGTCAGCTAAGATCAAGGGGCCGGATTCTCTTGTGGAAAGGTGGAACAGTGAGTAGATGCCTTGGAATCTACAGCTTAAGGCAAAAGTAAAATTTTGAGTGAGATTTAAAGACTTGTATTTAATTCTTCCCCTGAGAAACTGTACTTTGAAGCATTTAAATAAGATGGGGATGAAGCAGGGGGTTGTGTTGGTTTTAAATCTTGGAGTCATCACCACTAAGTACTACACAATTTGTTCCAAAGATTGGACTGCATCGTGAAGAGCATCTCAAATGGGAAAAAGCACCCAACCAGTAATTTTTTTCTTGGTTCAGAAATTAAAGGGGGAGATGAATTAGAGAACAGAGTCTTGATGCTTTGATGTCAGAAATCTGAAAGCCACAAGAGTTCAAGAGGAAAACTAATTAAGAAGAAAGAATTTTAAAATCTCCAAAGATCTTACAAAACCTGAGAAGATCATATGAACACATATTCATCCTTGTTAGACTCTCACTAGGCTGTTATACTGGCTATTTTCTGGCAAAGAAAAAAAAAAAAGAACTTGCAAAGAAAAAATATTTTTGTGGGAAGTAGTTAAGACACTGAATTAGCTGACAAATAATGGGATTGCATTTGTAGAGCTGCAGACATTTAAGACATTAATAGTCATAAACTTCCCATTTTAATGTGATTAAAAAAATTCAAAGAGATAGAAGTGCCATTTTCCAGTAGTCCCTGTGTTGCCACAGAATAAGCTTCTGAGTTCCGCTAAGGAGAAACGAAATTAGCTCATGAGTACATAAGCTGATTTGTAGGTCAGTCTTCTGAGTAAACAGGAAGCCTCCTGTGAATTAACAGTGAGAAAAACAGTCTCAAGGAGATGTTTTTAATTTAGAGAATTTTATGATCATCCAAGAGATATACACAAAATTGCAGAAGATACTATAGTCCTCATGATATTAAGATTAAAAAAAAATTAATTCCAGTAACAAACAAAATAGTACAAAAAGAGAAAATACTCTTCATCTTAGCCATTGAAATGAGCTACAGAATATCAATTTTATCTCCTTAGAGAAGGCCAAGCAAATTCAGTTAATTAGCCAAGTGCTTAGATATTGTAGAGATCATATATAAAGCTCAGCAGAATTTAGATAACTCTACTGATGGAGATAGCAGAAAATACTGCAGCATTATCAGTGAACACATCACTTGCAGAAGAAAAAAAAATCATCTCAGCTTGTTTGCTTTGCATATGTGTTTTCAAAGACAGTAACATGGTACCACAGTTTCTAATTTCATACCAACAAAATCTACTTTCCACAAGTATTACAGGAAAATTTCAAAAGGTCTGAGAAACATGGTTCCAAGCTGTGCTGACCTTCATATCATAGAGAATGGTCTTTTTTAATTCAGTAGATGAATGCAGTGAAGTTAGTAAGATCTGTCTCCTTTTTTCTATCTGCTAAATGATTCTCTCCAACATACAAGACTCCAATACAAAAGACTCCAAGATTTAAAACAAACACAACCCCCTGCTTCATCCTGATCTTATTTAAATGATTATTCTCCAAAATACACTGTCTACAGCTGGATCTTAATTTTGAAAATTAAAGCACAGAGCTGGGAGATTAAACAATGCCAACGTTTTCCTAAACTAATATATAGTCCCTGTGCCAACAGCTATTTGCACATATGTAGTTAGAAACCTTGTCATCAAAGATGTTTGACACTTGCTATAGGTGTTTTCTGTGCTCATCTGTTAAAGACTGGAGTTTCTGCCAACTTACAGGCAACTCTGATGACTTCGAAGGAATAAATGTCCAATACACTAAAAATTCCCTGGAAAGGCCACACACATTTGCTGCTGCTGGAGGCTCTTCTGCCAAAGTACATTGCCTGTCCTTTGCAAACTTGGTCAAACTGGTAAACCCTTTGAAACACCACCAAAACTTCTTCTCTAGGTGGAAGAAACAAACCTCATATGCTAGGCACTCCTAGCAAGAAACAATGAGCATTCTTATTAAAACAGAAGTCTGGAAAAGCTTTGCAAGCATCTACAAACAGCAAAAGGTTTTTTTTATGGAGAATCATGCCTTTACAAGCATAGTGTGTGAAGACAAGTGTTGAAAAATTGTTCTCCACTCAAAACAGGTAGAAAAATATTTTATATCAAAGGTGGAAAAAAAATTAATGTCAAGTTAAAGGAGTCCAAGACAGATTAGAACTATTTTATTAAATCAGGAACAACATCAGGTCATGGGCTGTAGCCTGGTATTAAAGCTCAGGAAAGTGCGTGCCATTCAAAAGGTCAGACAACTAACTGCATCCTCACAAGCTGCATTCTTAAGCTGAAGTGTTACTGATAGAGCACATATTGGAAAGAAAAAGAACTAGGACTGTTAAATCACTTGTAGAATGAGCACACTGAGAAAAGATGGACAGAAATGTTTTTATTTTGCACAAGTATAGAACAACATAAACGTCTTTTGACACCTTTGAGCAAGGTTCCTTAAACCCCAAGGTACACCCAAGTGTGTTAATGATAACTGAACAAGCAATAATAAGAGAGGTAAACAGACCTCCTAATAGTGTTGTTCAAATAAATTAAACTAGAATATTTCTGAACCATCAATACTACTAGCAGATGCTCTTTTTTCAGTCTACTTTTGAAGCAATGTCATCACCGACTAACTTAAAAAGATCACTTTTTTCTACAACTAGGTACCCTCTTTTAGACTCTCAATCATACAACAGGCAAACAGAATGGCTGGTTTTTTTTGAAAGGGAGCAGTAGATGTGTCTGCTTGAGCAGTACTGAGTAAAGATTGAGACAGCAAATCTTGCACAGACAGAACAGATATGAGATCTGTCTGACAGTCCACTGGAATTTCATTTGCTCTGCAGACAAAGTAACAAGGTTGCTTGGAGGTAATCCAATAAACTGTTCCAACAATTATTAACAGAAAAGAGTCAAGAAATGTGGAAAAACTGCTAGATTTAAAAAAAAAAAAAAAAAGAAGCAAGGCTGAAGGTTTCAAAATTTGTTCCTTTTCAACACTGTCATTAAATGCCTGAATCTCCAGAACCTTGCTGACATTACTTAAGCTTAAAATGAAGGCTCAACCATAAAAAACCCTCTCATAAAACACGAATAAGATCCAACGTTATCCTCAATCGAGGAATATCAACATTAAGCACTTTAACTTCCACTCTTTCTCCAGGACCTAACCCGAGGCTTCTTCTCTTCCTCACTTTAGAAAGTTTTGCTTCTGTTATGTTTCGCACTGGAATCAAACCTGCTTTTCCCACACCAATATCAACAAAAACTCCAAATGGCGTTGCATTTTCAACTTTTCCAGTCAGAACAGTACCAACACTTAAGTCTTCAAAGCAGACTATACTTCTCTTGAAGTCAGGTTTATCAAAATCTGTTATAAGAAACAAGAAACAAAAATAAGACACTGTAGAAAAAGCTTGCGTTATTTTCTAAGGGTTGTTTCCAACCAATTATTTCTAATTAATATGTCATCCCAAGGTAGCTCTAAGGTCCCAAATACCGCTTCACTACATTTTTTAAATAAAGACCCATCTGTGATAAACAACTGATTTCTTGTGTTTTATGAATCACTTTAAATACTATGATTAATGGAGTAATACGTATAGTGAACTCCATGGTATGAAACTATCACAAGACGATCAGAAGCATGTAGTATATTAGCTAGTGACCCAAAGATTCTTTAAATTTTCTTGCAGCTAGGGAGAAAAGACTTGAGGTGACTCTTACCTGAGCTACATAAGTTATACATAAAACTCTACTCCTATACAAATACTGGAAGATGAATACTTGGTCTCATCAAATACTAAAGAGAAAAGTCAACGATGTGCTATTCTTAGGCTTGCTGTTCATCTGCACCATGACATCACACAAACAACTGCTTCCCATGGTATCACACAATAAACTGCTACTTTGCACTGACAACTTAAAAATTACACACATGTGATTATAAGCCGGTAATATCCCAGTATACTGGAGTTCACATTCTGCATTTAAGGGCATAGATAGATCTTTTAAATTCTCTTGTTACTTGCTTACCACTTTCTCCTCCTGCAGAAAATCCTTCTGAGCAATCTCAAAAACTTCCCTTTCACCTTTCCCTACTGCTGTTTTACCTTTTCCAAAATATAATAGGACTGAGATTTTCCAGAGAGCATCACCAAAACAGGATTATGACCATTTTCCTATATTGACCTTTGAGAAATAAAATACAGCCTGAAAAAGTTCATAGCTAAAATGTACTGAAAGTCTATCAGTCTGTAACTTCACAAGGCTGTGGATCTGTATTGCGTTTCTGTGGCAAGGTTTTGGTAGTGGGGGGGCTACAGGGGTGGCTTCTGTGAGAAGCTGCTAGGAGCTTCCCCCATGTTTGACAGAGCCAATGCCAGCCGGCTCCAAGTCGGACCTGCTGCTGGCCAAGGCTGAGCCCATCAGCGATGGTGGTAGTGCC
>JAVJGG010000055.1:4500445-4514501 GCA_035590195.1 Aviceda cuculoides | reverse complement strand
CCCCATCCCGCCCGTCCCCCCCCCGCCCCCCCCAATCCCCAAAAGCCCCTGGTACTCATTCCCCCCACCCCCCACCCCCCCCTAAAAAACCCAAACCCCAAACCTTCAGTGCTTTTATCAAAACCTGAGTCTAGTATTTCTTTTGACAGGAGATGCAGTGGGGTTTTTTGTTCTCTTTTTTTTTTAACCTGAAGAAACCAACTGACATTACTCAGGTGGCGAGTGGTAAAAAGCTATATGCACTGAAATACAAAATTAAATTTCTTTTTGAGAAAATATAAATTGAAGGAACATAATTAAAGCACTATCTGACTTTCAATAAATCACAAAATTCATCTTTGAGCACAAGGGCAAATCTTCACTCCAAAATGTCCACTCATTTCACCAAAAGGAGGACATCCATTAAAACTGGCTGTCAGGACTTCCACTTTTTTACTGAATTCAAGTGCAAGCATGGCGATTTAAGTGGACTATTAGCTCAAACACATAGATTTGCACTTAATAGTGACAGATATTATTTTCACATTAATTTTCTTAGTGCGTACAGATCTTTCATGTGGCAATGTATGAAGAAAAAATTAATAAGGATTCAGTGGATGATGCTGTTCTCAGGGTTTACTGAATTTTGCTTTGATTGACTGCGTTTCAGCTTTTGACATCACTTTTTCAAGTAGTTTGAGGCAGTTTGGAAACAAAGTAAATATCAAAACAGTTGCCACGTTGTTTATAATATTAAATACAATTTTTTATTTTCCATAAACTAACAATAAAACACTACTACTACTCAAATATTTTGTCTAATAAGAGCCTACATATCAAAAATATCAGACCTACTATGAAGCCATCTTCTGTTGGTCTCAAAAGAGCGCTAAGAGTGGTTGCACTGGTAATACTGAAACTGCACGCAGGCCCAGGCAAAGCACTCTTTACACAGCTCCTCGGGGCTGCTGGCTGCTAACGTTGACGGATGGACAATGCCCCACCACAGCACTAGTGACAGGCGGCAGCTGCCCTGGCTTTGACTGACATGCCAGATGCAACACGACAAACCTGACCAGCCTCATGACTCAACCTTCTCAATAATGTATGCTTTACAGCCAACCCCTGCAAACAAGTTTGCTGACATTCGCATACTTGGCTTTATTTCACTCCAAATGGAAATTCAGCTCAAGTACCTCCAAGTAACATTTTCTCACCATTAGGATTTCGCAGAAGCGCATTCACTTTGTAAATCAATAACAGGGTGGGTTTTGCTGCTAATAAGTGCAACCACATGGAACACCCACCGATGCATTAAAAAAACCCCATTATGTACAAAACTGTCGAATGTGTGGATAATGCAATCAGAATGCACGGTGCTACGTGCAGGCTCCTGGAAAGAAAACCAGTCTGAAACAGGACACAACCCAGGTGCCTGAGCCCTCAATTACTATTCATGAAAGTTATTTCGCTGCCCGCTCCTTCCTCTGCCTCCCCCATCCTCTGGAAATCCGAATGGAAGTACTTATCCGATATTAAAAAGGATTCCTCATCTAGGCAAGGGTGGTAGGTTTGGGCCCTATGTTATCAATTACAGTTGTTTAAATAACTTATTAACATGGTTACTGCTCAGAATAAAATTTTGGCTCCACCTGAAGATGACACTTAAACACATGCCCAAGTCTAAGTACATAAGAAGTCCCACCGACCACAGCAGAATTAACAATATTCTAAGAATCAGGCATTTGGTTAAGAGTATTTCAGAATGACAAGGTATAGTATAGGCAGAACATAGCACCGTAACAAGGTACAGTGTGCACATATACACAAAAGAAATAATCTTTAACAGAAACAATATATTTCTGTTTTGGAAATTCTCACCTTTTTAGGTTAGGTTTTGGTAAGTTTCTTGGTGATTACAAATGCAGTTTTTAAGAATACTGTTGAATCTAGCTATATATCTGATGTATCATTTTCACTCAAATGAACATAGCTTAAAGGCACTTAGAATAAAAAAAAAATCAATATAAAGCACAAAGCTCTGACTGAACAGTGGTGCTTTATACTGATCATTTCTATTTTTAAACTTCATTGCTAAGAACAAAGTTAAATGTTTCCGTATTAAAAAAGCAACTCAACAACTTCAAGAGTTATTTCAAGGTCAGAAAAAAAGGATATAGTTGGTAATAAGGCTGGGATATGGCTACGGGGGGAAAAAGTTTCCCATAATTTACATATTTTGATCTTCATAATGTTAAAGTATCTCACCACAATCTTTGAGATAGCTCACTTACTCAATTTGTAAATGACAGTTCCAGCTGCACAACATAAGAACATGAATGATCTGTGCAAAAATGAAAGCCCTTCAAGTATTTTCCTGGCTACATATGTGAATTAAATAACATGTTGCAGTAGTTCAAGTGCTATGTTTATCTACTAGAAAGATAAAACCTAAAGAAAAGTTAACAGAAATGGAAATAGGAAAGATGAGGTGTTTCTTCTGAAGTGAGGTCATTCTTATAAGATATACTACCCTTATTTCCTCAAATGTTTAGTGCCCGAGTGAATGGCGAACTTTCTGTTCAAGGCACATCAACTCAGATAAAAGCTGCCAGAGTCTTAGGAGAGTCAGAACAGATCGAAATTTAGCTGGTTTAGAGACTTTGAGTTTTATGGGTTTGAGATTTAGAGAATACTCAGAAACCTATGCAACCACCTTAGTTTTAAAAGCAATCTTTTCAGTCTTACAGGACCTGCAGAGAATAGTCATGGCTAAATCACTGATGTTTTTATTTAATACATAATTTCATCCATCTTACCCAGATGAAGAAAGAAAAGTAGCATAAATGTAACAAATAAGCACATCATGTTCACTTAACATACACATCTGCAAAAAATTATAGCACAGCCTTTGCAATGCTTAAAAAATAATGCAAATTTCAGTGGAATGCAAAAAACAGTCAGAAAAGAGTAAAACTATTACCAAGGGAAGCCTTCGGTAAATTTTTACGAAGTTACTTTAAACACCCCAAAAAGCTTCTTATAATGTGCAGGAGTTCTAAAGCTTTGCAAGGGTTTTAGTCACAGTCATTTGTTTTATGTAACCATTTCCAGCAATACAACTTAAGAGCTAGGAGTACTGGATTCATTACATTAAAGCAACATGATATGCCATTACATCTTGTCACAGGGTACACATGAATTAATGGTAATGCAACATAATCACTCTGAAAACAAAACAGCTTTGCATTAGCATGCACTTTGTTAGGTAAAATGTTCATTCATGACAGTAGGAAACTTAAATTATGCAGACATTTATGTTTTAGTAATGTTTTGAAATGCAAAAGCATTATTTGTATAATGCAAATGTTGACTGCTCCTGTTCTCACTAGCGATACATATCCTCAATTTTCAACTGCTGATGCAGATTATACAGCAAACAATATTTGTGCATTCTCTGTAATTAGTTGCTGGACACGGAAAGTTAAAGTTTCAAATATATTTAAAATACTTATGTGGTTTAGCCAGATAAGGATATTTAACCAATATGTTTTTCCTCAAATGCATAAATTATTAATATTATAAATTATCTGGCTGCATGCAGAAGACCAGAAAGCACTCAGATAGTTTATGACATTTTTAATGTATAAATCTAAGAAACAATGAATTTCTAAATGAGAACAGAAGTTCAGACACAGTTACACTGCCACATAGCCACTTTGCTACCATACCATTAGGCACACTGTTGTTAGCTGTTTTCATGACTACTGATATATCAGATAACTGAAGTGTAACCTAAGATACAAAATAGTAAACCATGATTAGTTATCCACAAAGAATTAGTACTACAGTTAAAGGAGATAATTCCATAAAAAAGTTCATTTTTTTCTTCATAATTTTTTTTAAAATGCAACCAGTAGGAAGTTACATAAGTTTCAAAAATTTCAACAAATGAAAAAATACCACTTGATTTATATGTCAAGTATTTATAGTGTAACTGGTGGATAATTCTTTGTTATTTCCAAGTTCTTCTAATCATTCTTGTTAACTGTATATTTTACACCATATAAAAGTTTTAAAATGTCTTTATTGGATGGCAATTAGCAGGGAAAGCCTTTTCTGCTCTTCTATTTACTGACAAGATAACTTTCAAAAATATGTGCTCTAAAAATCCAGCTACTAAGTTTATAGTCATACCTGTGAATGAACTGGCCTTCTGAAGTGATGAATATGACCTATTATTATTAGGCTTAATGGTCCTAATTCTGCAAGTGTTCTCCTTAATTAGGGTTAGCCATTTCCTATTGGAAATAGTCACAAAGATTCATTAATTTACCGAGCTTAACTTTTTTTTTTTTAAAGAGAAACGCAAGACTTTACTAAAAAGTATTATTCTACACATTAAATAGCTTGAATAAACACACACACATACGTGTGTGTACATGCAAGTACAGTCTTATTGAAAGTGGACAAAAGATGTTTTGGTTGACTTTGTAGTGAATTTAAGGAAAGGCATCCTATCACAGTAGAAACTCCTGTCCTCTGTAAAATATTCACACGTAGACCGCATTATTAAATAGAACACACCAATTTGTTCTCATTGCTCAAACAGCATATGAAGTAACTACTTCCCCTGATCTCTATTCCCCTTAAACATTGCCTCAGTTGCTCAGGGACAACTAGGGGACCTGGACAGAAGCAAGCCAGCCCAGCAGAGAGCTGGAAATGCCATCAAAGGACCAGTGTGCAGTTGCATAAAGGGCAGGGGATAGAGACCTCTTTCTTTCGGTGGTCTCTCCCTAATAAACGGTTTTCTTTCTGCATTTTCTTATGTGTCAGTACTTGCCTTCAAAATTAGCTAGTGCAGCTTTTCAGCATAGCAACTGAGATACTATGGATCAGCTGCTACATCCACCCATGTAAAGAGTAGTAGAAACACCAGAGATACTTGAAAAATGATCAATCCATCAACAATGGAATATAAAAAGTTATCAACATAAATGCTTTGCTGAAATGAGCATCAAATCCAAACGTTTTACTTTGGTGAAGAATAAGCACATGAATGAGTGCTTTGCTGAATCCTCTTGGGATTTTGAAGTCCTTCTGGGGATATCAAACAGCATTGTCAACACCCAGCAAAGGACAAGACACAAATCTTCACTGCAAGTCACTCTGCTCAGTACATCCAAAACTTCTCTTACAGCATAACCAACTGCAGTGAGCGGTACTATCCTCTACCAGGCAAGGTCCTAAACCCGGGTAATTAGCCAAGGAAGATCCCCACCTGCATTATGCTAAATCACAACTTTAGAAATATTTTACCAATATTTATAAAAGATCTAAGTCTGACTGAAATACAGCCTGTCTGCCAGATGCTGTAATCTGTGAGCAGCAATACACATTCTGAGTGCCAACCTTTAGCAAAGAGCATAAAAATAAGATTTAAATAAAAATCAGTAAATGTTAAGGTTCAGTCATACAAAAACAACTGCACCCGGCAGACTGATACACAAAGAAAAAACATTGCGTTTTCTTTCCAACATTTTGGTTTATAAGCATAACCTGGTTGTAACTTCTTGTGACTTCCTAAATGTTTCCTTGGTTTTCCTACCAGTTCTTTTACAATATGTACCAAGAAATTGGATATGCTCTACATGTTGTATTAATTGTATGTAGAAGATTCTGCCACTATAAACTGGTTTTCACATATAGACTTTTCAGAAACTTAAAACACAGCTCTGCTTTGCAGGGAAACATACTGCCTACAAAGTGGTTTTTTTTATTTAACTTTTAGGAAATTCTGATTCATAATGTTTAGAGGTGTTCATAAGCTTAATCACTGCACATGACAAAGCCAAGCTTTGACAGTGTGGAAACCATGAACAAAAATGTTTTGGTCATCTGCAGAGTGTGTTAAATGACCAGTAGGGTGTTTTCCAGCTATTTTACAGAAATTGTACAGATTTTAAGTTAAGATGTTTAAATGCCATAAATCAATCATAGCAGCACCATTTGTGCCACTGTAGTAAAGATTACATCAGTGTTTCCATTATAAAAACCCTATTTTTCAGGGCTTTCTAATTCAGCCATAAAAATTGGCTCCAGCCTAAAGCTTGGCAACCAAAGTCACCACTTGGAAGCAATTCTTTTAACCAATTTTTTAATTTTTTTTTAAATGGATTGGCCTTTCAAGCTACAAAATAGTTCAGAAAAGGAAAATTAGTGGTTTCAAATTTTGGTGAACTTCTATCCCTCAAAAACATTGTTTTAAAACCTGATAATTTTGTATGTCATAAATCTGTAATGTGGACTGCTGCTTTTGGGTAATTTGGATAGAAGCAGTGGATAAAAATCACCAGCTTATTTTGTTTAAAAATAAAAGTAATTTCCCATGAAAACTTTTAATCAAATAAAATTTTCACAGATTACTTTCTCTTGGCAAGATGTGGTAGACATTGCATGAGGAAGCCTTTATGACTCATTTATGCAGCATCTATTCAATTCATTTTAAATTTCTTTGGTAAGAGGTATGTAATACTGTATTTTGATGCCTTGAATCAAATCTGCCCACCTCCTTCAAGACAACAACTCTGCCCTTTGGTAGCACAGATCCACCTGTGAGCTTGACATGGTCCCTGACAAAGTTCTATGTAACCACAGAAAAAGAAGAAAGAAATACTTTGAAGGCAGCAATGCAACAGAACTCCCTTTAAATGTATTTTGTTTAAAAATATATGTATTAAAATACTGATTCTAACCCACTTCTAAGAGTCTCAAATTTTCCCATGCAAATTAATTTAAATTATAAGAATTATCAATTAGGTTTTAAACCTAGTTTAGTTCTAACATGTTAAAAAGTCCTTTGGATGTTGGTTGATTTCAGTAAGACACCTCAAATCAACAACACAAACATGATTTGATCTTCAGGCTCTCAGAAGCTTTTTCATGAACATTGGCTCAGCAGAAGGGAAATAATAGCCCAGTCGCATGCACTGCCTATCAAAGCCAGCAAAACTCGTCAACAGCTCCAATGAGCTTTGGACTGAATCCTCCATGCAGTCTGAATTCCTAGTAGAATTTTTTTTTAATTCATATTTAGGCAGCAAGTTGGTTTGGAAAGCCATCTCCATAAGTTCTGAGAAGCTTAACAGCTCATATGCTTTTTTTGAAAAGTAATTTTAAATATATAATCATTGCTAAATTACAGCATTAGTTGCTTGAGTGGAGGATGTCTGGTCTATATTTAACCCTTATGTCATCAGTGTCAATTTTTAATACTGCACTTCTTGGCTTTTGTCAGTTTGCTGCAGAGCTGTATTTTCTTTTCTTCGAACAGCTATTTGCAATGAAAAAACATTAAGAGATATTTGTCCCCTTCTCCACACCATTTTGTGATATCAAGCTAATGCATATTAATACAATCTATACCATAAAAGTTATTACCTTCATATTTAACTAGCTTTCAAGGAAACATATCTTTTCATTGCAAGAAAAAGAAAAATACTGTTGAACATAGAGTACAACCATAGAAAGCACAGAGAGCACTTTGAGACTTTTCCACACACACACACACACACACACATCAAACTATGTGTACAGATACTCATAAATGCAAGAAGTAAGACAACAGAAAAAGCTCAAAGAAAAGAGAAAAGGCTGATTCAGATAGAGATAGGTGCTATGCTTATTAGTTTTGGTGTTCCATTAGCCGATATGTTATTGTGTTTTTATATTTGTTTTGATATCAACTGATATTCTTTTGCATGAAAAAACCTGTACAGTACAATACCTACAACATGCACTTGCATCTAAACACTTCACCTGAAAATTCAGTCTAGTAAGGTAAAGTGTTTGATGAGAAACAGAGAATAGACAATGGCACAGCTAGAAACTTACTTTAAAGTAATTGCATAAGCCAAAGAGAAATGACATGACAGCACTGGTCTGTAGCCACATCATACTTCTGCAAAGGCTTCGTGGCTCTTGAAGTCCAAGTTTGACCTTGAACACATTTTAAGAACCAGCAAGGTACCTTCTAAGCAGTGTTGGCTGTGCAAGAGGTGGCAGCCACCTCTATGAATGATGCATAAGCCTGTGACTCACCAGTGTCTTTTGGTCGAGATGTAAAACTTGTGCTTGTTAAATTACTTTTAAAAAAAAATTTTTTTTTTTTTAAATAGTGCTTATCCTGGGTTGCCAGCCAAATTCCAAATCACTGTTACGTGATTTGTGATACCTACTAAAATTGTCTCCAGAATTTCAACTGTGTGTGAATATCTGAGCTACCCTATGCAGTAATAATCCCACTCAGCACTTCAGATATAAAAGTAATCTGCACTGCTCTGGAAACAAAGTCACAATTTCTGACCAACCTTTGTGAATGTATCATATGTAGATAAATTCCTATAGTATTCTACCATTAACTGGCTACACTTCTCTGCTCCCTGAAGCAATCTTTCCACATCAGCTTTCAAGCAAAGCTGGTAACACTGTAAACACTTTTACTGATTATTTTATTAGTGCACTAGGGCTGGAAAGCTAAATGGACTATTAACCAAATCCTGACTACTTAATATTTAAATTGAATGAAATACAATATTGAAAATCAACATTAATTTTGAACAACTTTGTTTTAAAAAAACATTGACTTACTCCGAATAATCTCCAGTAGGGGTAATCAAGCTTCTTCACCCTATAAGCCACCTACCAAATGTAAGATCATTAAGATCAGGACCTTGCCTGACTTTTTTCCACAGCTATGCACAGGGCAACGAACTAGTAACAAATGCCAATGCATAAGAAAAAGAGGGAAATGGTTGTGGAAAAGGAGAAACCAAAGTTACCTATACGCTGCACAAAGAGCATGGACTCTAGCAGGCAATTGCTTGGTGGCCCTAGAATCAGGCACGAAGAAGAATGAACTGTGGCAGGGAGAGGACGGAAACAAAAGTGCACTGCATGCCTAGCAGAAGCAAAGCACACAGACCTATGCATAGGAAGTTGTATATGCAGTTATCTCCCCCAGAGAGAGAACAGAGCACACACTGTAGGGAGGGTGTCCTAAAAACACAAGGTCCTGTAAGACTTTTTTAGGTAGAGAAACTGAAGCTTCATGAATTCAGAAATTCAGCATATGTCTCTGAAGCTTAAAGACAGTTTTGTTTATAAAACAGGAAGCACGACTTTCTCCAGGAATAAAATTCTCAACAGAGATCATGAGAATCCTAAAGCATCTAGCTACTGCTGAAATTAGCTCCAGCACGTTTTAAGAAAAGAACATGTTCACTGCAAATCACTTAAAAAAATAAATATGTGCTGGTTTATGGTAAGAGATAATGTTTTCTCAAGAGGACAAGCAGAGTCCAATTTCAACCAGGGCTGATGACAGAAAGGATCAAAGCTTATACTAGCACTTACCAGCTGCAGTATCCCCTAACCAGAGGCACACATGGATTCCTAATAAATTTTTTCTGACCTACACAAAAACCATTCTCTTCCTTTAGCCAAAGGTCACTTAGTAAAACCACCAAGGTGTTCATGTATTTGGGAACGTAATATATACATCTTAATTAGATCTTGCAATATCAGAATTTAATTTAAAAGCCTCACAATAATGACACATGCTCACACATGTCCATGCACTTGTCTGCACACTCAAACACATTCCAGTGGTCAAAATTTACTAAGCAGAATGTTTGTTTGGCACATGCTGAACATAAGCAACAATATAAAAGCAGTTCTTAATGATGCAGAGGTATTAAACTACTGCTGACTGAATATTTGCATCGCATTTCAATTAGATTATTTTTAAGAATAAATAAAATTATGTTTTAGTTATTGCCTTTTACGTAATATATAGGGGCAAGGTAGAAGAAAAAAATATCAGGTTGTAGACATTTTTAGAACAAATGATTTGTCTCCCCACTTTGTGAACCAAAAGTCCAAACTGAAAGTGATGTGTAGCATAAAGAGAGTTGGCAAACAGAAGGAAATTGAGAAAAGTGGCCTCAATGAGGCACAAAGTGGTGATACGAAGAAGACAGGGTCATGGGAGGAAAGTCTGACAAAGTTTTGAAAATTCACCCATTTTGTCACTGAAAAGCTACGTGAAAACCGAAAAAAAAAAAAAAAAAATAACACTAAAAACTTGCATGCACATAAAAGGCAAAACCATTTGAAACCCTTCACTTGTACAGAACTTCCAAAGCATACCTTTTTCTTGAAGAAAGGGGAGAAAACATCAAATTAATATAAGAATTTGTGTCTCAAAAGGCTGAGCAGGCTGTTGTCAGGAAAATCAGTATTTTCTTTTTAAAAATTGACAGCGTCAATGGTTCAAAAACTTTCCCACTGCTTACCTCATTGCCATATTATAAGACTCTGGATGAATACAAGTTTGGTCCAAAGGATTGGGCTGTTGCAAGGCACATGGTGTTGGCTTGCTCTTCTTTTTACCCTGTGCACCTGCTTTAGTCAAAAGTGCATGACTTCCAAGATCGGTTTTCTTATTACTGTCAGAAATCAAAAATGGACATGTCATTCATAATGAACAAGATCCTAGCCCAGTACCCACATGTGAAAAACACAATCAGACTTTTATACAATGTGAATTCTAAAAAAAAGAAAAAAAAAAAAAAAAAAAAAGAGTACAAAACTCCTAAAAGGTCATTGTGGGTAAATTTTAACAATACAATTATAGCATAAAAATATAATATATCAATGTATGCATAAATTAATTTAAAATAGAAACAAACATTGAGAAAGGATTCTGTGCTTCATCAAGATTTCTTCATGATTAAAAGATTATAAGAGAAAACACTACACAACCTATTGTATCATTTGCATTTACCTACTTGATAAAGACCTTGTAGGACACTTTTATACTTAACTGTCGATTAATAGTCTGCATAATTTTAAATTTGAAAAATTTATAAGCAAAATTTCCTATTCATACCATCTTAAGGTAAGCAAATTGCATATCAAGCATATGCACAGAACAAGGAAAGTATGTGAATGCTTAAACATCACAATTCCTTAAACCACATTTATTGACTTGCTATACTTAAATTTCTGAAAAATTCTGCTCAAACATGGGCCAGGCAGGTTAAAATATGAAAAATTTCAAATCAAAAGAACTTGGACCACAATTTGCTTAGAACATAAAAAAGCTAAAGGTCAAATCTACCACTATTTCAGAATTTATAAACCATTTTTGCAGAAGTATCTTAATACAGCTTTCCTTAAAACTTAGAGAACACGGTACTGACTCCTAATCGGTTCGCTTCAGTTAGCATTTGGATTGGGCTTTTATTTTTTTTTCTTTAATTGGCCGAATAATGAAAAGGCTCTGAGAGATCCATGGACAGATTGCCCACATTGGTAGGAGGACTTTACAGCAGACAGGAGAGCAAGAGATCTATCTTTGTGTGTGTAGTATATTTACAACTGGCATACTTCTTCCTTTAAAGTTTCCCTTAAGTAAGAAAAAAAATTCAGGATACAGTAAAGGCAACAAATTACTCCTACTAGCAAAGGCTCCTTTCTTGCCTCTTTTTTGTTTGTTTTTGTTTCCTAAATCGCAAGTGGTTTCTGCTTTTGCAGGACAAAAGAGAACGCACTGAAGAACTCAGAACTAGCACTCGCACTTTGGGCTCTACCTATGTGTAGAAATGCAGACATAACTTTCTCTTTCCATATCAATTTTTAAAATTGCCACTACTTGTTAACTTCCAAGTACAAAGCACAAAAACTAATTCACACAGCACTCTATAGCCATCAACATTATTAGAGAGAACAAAAAAAGAGACCTTCTCAAAGTCCATTTCAAAAATGTTTGGTTTTGCCACCTGGGCCCACAAGAAATGTTGTGGAGGCGATGGTGTTAGAGCTTTATTTTGGCCTCAAACTCCAAAGTTATAGCAGATTTCTCAGGTTATACAGTGTTCTCAAGTTTTATAGAATCTGACTAACATCAGAAGCATGCTCCAGTAAGGAAAAAAATAATACAATGTCCTTAAACATTTCACCAGTGAACTTTTTTGGGGGAGGGGAAGGAAAAAAAAAAAAAAAAAAAGCATCAGCCTTTTCCTCCTCTGTTGTACTGCAGCATTCACTAGAACAGATCTGTACAACGTAAGACGTATCGATCATCTACAGCCTTGAAAGCAATTTCTTTGGTCTTCTGGTGCTTACACTACACACCATTTGGCGTGCAGCATGCGCCTCCGTGCCAGATGGGCAGCCAATCTGTATACCTTCTACCCAGGCAGTAAGCCAGTCTTAATGTGTCTACCTCCTGCCTGGAAGTTACCCGTGTGCTGTTTGGCCAGCAGCAACTGGGAATACAGTATTGCTTCTGAGCATTTTAGGTTGGCTAAAAAATAGCATGTGCTTCCCAGGAAAACATTTTTTGAGAAGAGTCAGTGGCAAAAGGGTGGGGATGGTGCTACCACTGAGCCCTTTCTTAGTTCTTTATGTTGGAAGGAGAAATGGGAAAGGCAGGAGAAGAGACATTGCCCTAGAAAGGGCACTTGCAGTTGCGGAGAGGAAAGATTTCAGGTCAAGAGGAGCACAATCAATGGCTGCAAGAGGGAAAGGCTTGGTACAGAAACAGGGAATGAGGTGGCACTGAAAAGGATGACCCACTGTCAACAAACTGGACTTGGGAAACGGGCTCACATATTTGAGACAGAAGGCAGTCACATCACTCTTGACTGGGTACAGGAGTATAACACAGACAGAGTTTGATCCAAGCAGGTATTCAACTTTCTCCCTCCAGGTAATGGAATCGAAACCTCTCCAAAAATCCCCTCTAGTTTACTACCATTACATTCTGCAGAATAATCCTCACCACAATAAAATGAATTTACAAATCTCTAAATCATGCCTGAAACACAAGACTAAGGTTTATTATCTCAGATCACAACACTACCGCATGCCAAATTTCTTCTACCAATTCAGTGGCAGAATTTGTAACTAAGCTTACGTACTTATTGAAACCATAACTTAGAGTACTAGGCTAAAAAGCCATGATTATTCAGAGGAAGAACTATCTTCAACCATTGACTTCAAGAAATTTGTTAAGATGTTGTCTTTCAGAGCGCAAAGGCCTAGGATTCCTCAAGTCTCAAGCCTGAATACAAAACAGAAAAGTGGAAAAAGTCTTCTCATACTATTTTAGATAACTTAGTCAAGATAGCTAACATCTCTATTACCTGCAGAAGGTCTTTATATATTCTTGATTGAATCTGATGAAGCCAGCACACTGTTGGAAGGATTTGGGACCCAGACCTTTAACTTCTTTAAGCTGTTCTCGGTTTATAAATGGTCCATTCTTCTCTCGCCATTCAATTATATTCTTAGCCCTATTAGCATTCAGTCCTGCAATGTGTCTAAGAGAAAAGTTTACAGAATACATTTATTACCATTGACCAGTCATTAATACAAGTGCTATCTGTTACAAGGATACACATTACTGTAGAAAATATGGTTTAAAAAACTGAAAACCGACTAAGAAATTTGCAAATAGACTCCCAGACCAAAGGCATCATCTAAAAAAGGATCCCTTCTCTTAGTTCTATGGAAGAAATCCACTCAAGTCAACAGGAATACAGTTCTGCACATACATGTCCCTGGCTTACTAGCTAGGTAATTTATGATCTGTTGGCTACTTCTGTAATGCCAATTCCATTTGTCATGTCTTATGGCCTGCCTGCCCCCAGCTGCCCTCTTCAGGAAACAACATAGGAGGAGGGTTCAGGACAGACAAATTGTTCCTATGAGAATGGTCCCCTCTCAGCTGTTCTCTTCCAATGGTACTGTAACACCTTGCCCCAACATGAAGGGCTCACGTCTGCTATCCAGAAGGAGTGTGTCTGGGAGCAGCTTGCCTTCCTCACACAATTTAACAGATCCACACAGCTTGTTCCTTTTCTCTCAGCTGCTCTTGAGATAAAAGAGGGAACAGGCTGCATGGTGTTCCCCAGGGCTCGGTGTTGGGTCCCATTCTGTTTAATATCTTTATCGATGATTTGGATGAGGGGATTGAGTGCACCCTCAGCAAGTTTGCAGATGACAC
>JAVJGG010000055.1:4465171-4500345 GCA_035590195.1 Aviceda cuculoides | reverse complement strand
TCTAGTGGGCATGGATGACGGTTGGACTCGATGATCTTGTAGGTCCTTTCCAACCTAAATGATTCTATGATTCTATTCTACGATTCTATGAGTTGTTCTGGGGGCAACTCAGATCTGGCAAAGAACTTACTTGTGAAGTGCAACTGCAGTTAGCCAAGTTCCTTCAGGAAGCAGTGGGTTTGCTGCATGTTTTCTGTATGTACATATGAGTACAACTGTCTGTGTATGGAGTATGTTAACCATAGAAAGAGGAAAAAGAGGTTTGGTGGGTGTCCTGGCACTAGAGAAGGAAATGTCACCCATCTGGCTCTATATATTAGATACCACAGCTTAAGTCAATGGCAGCAGAGACCTGTTTGTGGCATGGCACAGGCTGATTCTAGAAAAAAACCTACCAGCAAACCTGGCAAGAAGAATCAAAGGGTGGGGTGGGGGGGGTGGGGGCATAAGCACGCAAATCTTTCCATTAATCTCATCTTCACGCAGAAGTTAAAAAAATAATCCAAAGTTGGTGAAACCTCAGAGTTAAATTGGAGAGACACACCTTTAGCTGTAGACAAAATATTCATCAACGGGAATGGAATTTTCTCCAAAAATTTCTTAGAAACTTTATGAAATTCAGCTTATTTACACTGACAAAGGAACATGACACCGAGTTCACAGAATTTTCCACTGATGATCTCAAGTCTTTCAAGTACGATACTTGGCAGTAATGCAAGTAGTGTAGCACGAACACATATTACACGTGGAAGGGGTGACAACAACTGTATTTGATGCATCAGAACGCATGAGCAGAAAGCCCTGCTCATGGTGTATTCTAGCTAGGGTGACAATTTCACACACTACACGTCTGAGAAACTTAGACCACATCTACACAGAACAGCAGAATTGAACTGCTGAGGATCAAGTTAACATAACTTGGTGTAGCACATGCATATATGCATCATAATCCAGGTTAATTAGACCAAAGTACTTAGCCAACACGGTTACCACCTGTAACCATGACTGGACAGTGTCACTCCATGTTCACGGTTTTGTGGAGACCCAGTGGCACCTCAGCCTGGTGACCTCTGCTGAACTGCACAATACAGCTGTAACCTGCAGAAGGCTGACGGTGCTCACCCACTGCACTTGCTCAGGTAGGCTTTTATTCATGGAATGAAAGCTGGTCAGCCTCATTTACCAATAGGTACTGCTTGCTTTCTTACTAAAAGCTGATCTAAATCTGACAGAAGGTAAAACAGAGGATAAATCAGGAGTTGGGCTAAGGATTGGATACACAGAAAAAGAATATGGACGAGAAAGTGGAAAAACAAAAACAATAGAAAGAGAGCCTCTTCCAAAATATGGAAAGACATTTTCAAGAATGATTATAAGGGGTTAAAAAATTAAAGACAGAGCTGGCAAGAATAAATTTTGCCTAACTTTGATACCTAATATGCTTGTCACTACCACGATTATGGACATTCTTTTTCTTCCCCTTGTGCTACAGAGGATGACAACAACACTTGCTCTTCTGAGAGGCTGTTCAGCTAAAGGATTCTGAATTCTACACAGTCAAGAGAGAGAATGAGCTTTTAATTACTGACCAAGAGAAATACAATTCAGAACATTTTCCAAGTAATTATGGTATAATTACTTAAAAAAAAAAAAAAAAAATCAGTAAAAAGGGATACATTTTTCAGCAGTTTCCCCTTAAATCTTTCCTTTTCTCCTTTCCTTGCCTAACATTTACAACCTGTTCCACTTAGCAATACCTATAAAAATACCTTCTAAGAGACAGAAAGTACATTTGAAAATCCCCTTCTCAGTGTAAAAATACAAAATAATTATATCAAGTTTTTCTAAAATTGCAATGTTGGCTCAGAATT
Source organism: Aviceda cuculoides (assembly GCA_035590195.1). Taxonomy (NCBI): domain Eukaryota; kingdom Metazoa; phylum Chordata; class Aves; order Accipitriformes; family Accipitridae; genus Aviceda; species Aviceda cuculoides. The sequence continues at coordinate 4,498,474 of JAVJGG010000055.1, read as the reverse complement.
TTTAAATACCTGTTTTTCTCCAAAGAATAGTTTTACCCTGGAGAATCACACGTACCCTTAAAAAGTGACTCTTAATAATCCAGTGAAATACTGTCTTAATCTGTCATTTTCATGTAATTGGAAGTTTAACACAAGAGCCATTTGCTCCAGCTGAGCTTCAGTCAGATGGCAGACTAAACAGAGTCTCTGTGATCCAGAGCCATGTAATTACTGGAATAGGAAAATGTTTGACTCACCTTAACAGTATTTCTGAGCAGATGTTAATATCAACTCCTACAAAGCTGACACACTCTTCAACCACGCTGTCCAGAGTTGCTTTGAGCAAAGTCTGTGATACATCATGCTGAGAAACAAAAATGGAGATATTGGGTTATTGAAATATCGAAGTGTTCATAAATAAGAACTGCAAACAATACTAACATTAATAAAATAGTTGCTGGAACTCATCAATATCTTACGTGAGAGTACCAGTTAAAAACAAAGTGCAGAACATATTTTTAAGAGGTCTCCAGTATTTCTTTGCAACATCTTTGTTATGGTTCAAATCCCTAGAATAAGGCACTCTTCACATTACTGTATCTTTTTGATTAATAACCATTTCCCTGCATCATGTAAAAACATAACTATATTAAACTCACAATGATTACTCAAAAGGAGTAATGCTTCTGTTCATCCACTATGTCTTGTCTTTCATCTGACATTTATTTACCTATAATATCAACTTACTAAAAGTCAGACAATATTTTAAAAACAAGGTATTTAGAGAAAAGATCACAAATACTGTACTTTTGCACCTGCACATACAAATGTTCGCAAAATTATCCTATTTATGAACATCACACTACAGTAGAGTTACTATTTACTAAAAGAACAAGCCAGGTATTGTATGAGGTGGGCAATACATAAGGTACATATCAGCCCTGCAGCAACAAAATGTTTCAGATTTTGAACAGATATTTCTGGGAAGATTGGCAGGTCCTTGACCGAAGCACCGCTAATGGAAATTCTTCCAGTTTTTCCATTATTGTTCATAGTATTTTCCCCCGCCCCCAAAAGAAAATCAGTCACACTTGTCAATGGTAAAAGTTCTGAAGCTCTAAGATTTCTCTTCCTCCACAACACAGGCATACTTCAATCTATAACTGCTAGCTCCCCACACAAGCCCATCAGTGCTTAGAAGCCTGACCTGGAGGGAGAAGCCTCTCTAAATGCAGGAGCTAATTCAATCACTATGTTGGCTTAGCTTCAGGGCTCTTATATGTCATTCATGTAAATCTGGGTTGATCTGTTGTGGTTTCGTGCTGCATTCATTTAGGACATCAAGCTGGATCCAAGCCAAGACACCAAACATTTCATATCCACTACTTTGTTTTACCTTCTAAGCCATTCAGATCTTTTAAAGATTTCGCAGTTAAATTTAACATGCCAACAGCATCAATCCCGATCTACTAATATTGGTAATTCATCAAGCAGCGGTTAACAACTGAAACAATTGTAAAACTTACAGCAATGTATTTCATAGTGCCCTCATTTCAGGTAACAGTAATGTGATGTATATTTATGATGTGATACATAATAAAGTTAGTTACAAACAGAAAGTGCAAATTTTGCCAGTATTACTCCTCCCATATAAAGTTTGCATGCAAAAAGCCATGTACACGCATAAATACTGGCATTTGCACAGTCTTGGCCTCACAACTGCAAAGCTTACTTATACACTTTGCAGCTCAAATGTCAGTTTCTACTTACTAATGTGTTGCTACTAAAACACAATGGCTTCTTTCCTGAATAAAGACATATAAACAAATAAACACACCTTTCCTATTTTTCTGACTTACTGAAGATGCAGCTTCTCTTAGTGAGAAAGTTCTATATATTCCCTCCTGCCGTCAGCCAGGTAACATACTAGAGCTAGAGGCTTCCAGCTCACACGCACACTCATGGAAGGATGCATTTATATAATACAGTACAAGAACCAGAATAAAACTGTTCAGAAACAACACATTTTCTCTTCTTTGCCAAGTACAGCTGCCAAATACCAGGCTATATTTTCTACAATGAACTACAAATTAAAAACTTAGTAAGATAAAGATACTAATTTAACAATCTTTCTCATTATGAGGAAGGCAAAAGGAGAAAAAAAAATGCACAGTAGTTAAAATTTCCTTCTGCTTTTAGGAAAGGCTACCGGCTCCAAGGTACTTGGAAGTTGATTATCATGGAACTTGTTAATGTAACTTGTGAAACTACATTAACTGTAGCAGTTCTTGGCCACCCCTAAAAAAATCTTGGTCTAAAACAACTATTCAGAATATAAAGTAGAGTCTGTAACAGAGAGTAGGGTAGACTGGTGTTTCCCTAGGTTTCAGTTACATTAAGACGATGATCATTCTTCAGAAGGAATAATGTACAGTTACATGATTTAAAACCGAGATATTCGTCATTGCCTCCACAATGCCTTATAGCATAGGGTATAGCAAAGAAGGTAATCCATAGATCTGGCCTAATCTTTTTCGGTAGTTCTTTGAAAGAGACCTGATTCAGCAGAAGCTTTATTTTCAGTCTGCTGAAAGTGAACATAGATAGCAATTCAGCCAACTATACTCACCCCAGAATAAGGAAAGGATATATCAACAATAAAAAGCTAAGCATCCTGAAATATGTCTGCTAGTGGAATGAAGACCAGTGCTCGCAGATCCTAAGTTTCAAATGTGAAGTTGGCATTTAGCTGAAGGTTTAAATCTGTGGATGCAATAGTTTGTGTGGAATTTGTGTGACAGAATACTCACAATTTGGAAAAAACTGTAATATTCAACTATTTCTTTTGCCAGGACGACAAGAAGTTCTCAAGTCTCTCAAAGATGATTTGCATCTTTTAACTTTATTGCTGCTTGACAGACACCATTAAAAAAACAAAACAAGATATGCACAAGTTTTTTATTACTCCAACACATAACAGTAATACCACTTGCAATGGACATCACAGCACATATGTGAAGGCATAGATAAAGAAAAAGTGTATGGGCAGATGTGACAGAACAGGATAAGCATAAGACAGCATGGCTAAAACAACCCCTAAGCTACCAATACCTACCTCACAGAAGTAAGATACATTCAGCTAGTGAATGATGTTAAGTTGCAAATGCTAGGTAACCTTTCCGAACAGCAAATCTGCCTCCCAAGACGCAGCTACTGACCATCACAGCTTCCTTTTGCTATGATGAAGAAATTTCTACATCTCTCTTTACACTGATACAAAGCACAGAGAAGTGTTATGAATTTACTTTCTAGAAGTAGTTAATTAAAAATGTTATCACCCCAATACCATTGTCAAGACTTCGTACTGCTAACAGGTTACACTTCAGAAACTTCAGAAACTTTTGAAGTGCAGTGCATTTGCCGATCTTCCAACAATTTCACTCATCTTCTCGAATATCAGGTTAGATGACATTATATAAAACTATGTACTATTTATATGCACTGGGGTGGTATCAGATTATTCAGACACTACTAGAAGCACACATACTCCATGCTACTCACTTGCTACAACAGGTCTGTAAAGACAGAAATCCCTCTCAACTGTTGCATTAAGCACGTCAGAATAAAACCTGCACAAATGAAGCCCAAGTCCAATACGCAAGGCTACTTTCAAAGTGCGCTTACGCAGAATTTTATGCCACACAGCCTCCAACAACCCCTCCACACACTAACATGGCAGATTGTTGCTTCAGCTGATCCCCTGCAAATCCTTCTAAAGAAAACATTTTCATATTAACAGTAACTCTGAATACACCCCTGTGCATCAGGGTGTCCCTTCTAAAACTGTTAAGTATTGTCTTTTCTTTTTAATCAGAATAACTCTTATTTATTCACTGTCTTTATCTGTGGAAGAAATACCACAACTGCCCCAGCAACTCCCCCTTATAAAACCAGGAGAAACTAGCTCCCTCAGACAGCTGAACCATTTGTACCAGAAGCTTACTCAGAGTCAAGCACGCAAGGTGCCCTGACAGCTATGCCTAACAAGTAGGAGCACGTCCTTTGGTGTGAACTGCAAACATCATCTTGAATTTACCACCCAAATAAATCACTAAGGTTTTATTAAAAGGATACTCAGAAATGACTACCATTAAAATACTCACTGCTGGAATCACAGATCTGGAGCACAAGACTTCATTTTGCATTATGATCTCCAAGCAATAAAATGGATTGATACCCCCAATTTATGGAAACTAAGGCCAGCAGAAATAAGGGACTTGCCACAAACTGCAGGATGTCCAGTGCAAATCTGCAAACTTTCTTTTATCGTTACTCTCCAGAAAACAAAGCCACCTTGTTCCACAGAGAGCATTAGGAAGTACTTAGGCATTTGTTGGCTTGAATTTTTTATGTGGAGGACTACAGAAATTAATCTGCCCTTAGATAGAAGTATCAGGCACTGTATTTTAGTTTTGGGTTTTTTTTTCCCCTAAGGAAATATGAAGTGAGCCAGGGAACAAGATACATAAAATTAAATTACTTGATTAATTGAAACTACTATGGTAAATAATTATAGCTGACCAATAAATGAAATTCAAACATTATATTTTTCTAATATTTTTATAAAGAGTATCCCAAATATTCCAACTGCAACTTACATTCATGAACCTGGAAGAAAACCTGGAAGAAGGGCTGCTATTTTGACTTCTGGTCATGATTACCACTCAAATTAGTCTGTGGCAAATTGGTTAAAATTACCAGAAAAAGAATATTATATTGCATATTTTAAAACCACCATTCTGCAAAGCCATGCCTAAAAAAAAAATGATCAATATAACTTAATTTCATGTACTTTTATTAAATCGCATCACAGAATGTTTAACACTAAAGAATAGTGTTTAGGAACACCTATTATACACATAATAGTTTTGTCCTATTATTATATCCCAATACTTCAGCTATCTTTTCTTTTTACATAGTATAAAGCAGAGAGCAAGAATCGTTGTTTCGCTCAGTTTCAAGAGCTACGCACCCCCACTGGAAATAATATTACTAAAAATCTTTCTGTTCTTTGAGAAGGTGCTACTACAACTGTAATTGAAAGCCATTTACAAGTTTCAAAAACCTGTTGATATACACAAAAGGCAGGCAGTATTTTAATAGTTTCTCAACTCAGTTACTTTTAGCAGTATAAGACACTGTAAAAATACATTTGTCATCAGCATGACAAACTCATCAATTCGAAGAACCACTGGTCATATGAAGCCTGGAGGCAGTACTTAGTTGATCTGCATAAGCATAGACAGTGGACCAGTACACTGACCAACTCTGCCTGACCAAACACACTAAACACTAAATTATTAGTGCTGGACTAGGACAACCCTAGGCCGGCAGCTTTTACATGGAAGTAAAATTACAACTTTAAGCTCTCCACCTTTGGCAACCTAATCCACCCAAAGCCATCCCCAAATACTACAACAATACACATAACTATAATGTATTTGGTAACCGTTTCCTGGTGCCCTATCAAATCATAATTTCAGAAAATATGGTATGATTGCATGTGTCTCTGCAAGATAAATTTAAACAAAAAATTCTACTGCAATAGCCCCCCCAATTTTTAAATACTTATTATTTTACATTTACAAACATTAGTAGACATCGACACGATCAGCCCGTGCATCGTTATTACTTTACAATGCCCAAGAGCCAAGAAAGGCACCTTCCAACACAGTTGAACAAGAATTATTTGTACCCTGCAGAGCCTACAAACGTAGTGCAGACATGACCTAATAATGCTGGTCACAAAGCAGTGGGGAGGGGAAGAGTTCTTAAGTCTGGGCAGCAACCTGCAGGTTCTTGACCCAGGCTCAGCATTACAGTATTATAACAAGATCAACATTCATCCTAAATAAGACTGAGCCGCACGTCAGACAATCTATTTGGGTTTTTGATTATACCTCACTTGTCCTTTAAATCCAAAAGTCAACTTTCAGTGAAGTAAATGTAAGTCCTGAAACACTTCTAACACCTCATAAAACATAATTTTGTTGGTACCTACCATTAACTTCTGTATCTATTAATTTTAATATTGGCATGCAAGACTAGCCAACATGCTTCTTGAAAAAATTCTGTCTTTAAAAAAGTGGTCTAACTGTGCAAACTGAATGACATTTACTGAATGAGAAATTAGGTGGGGCAACACATTTTAAGCAAAGTTCAAAACTATATTATTTTACAGAGATTCAATCCACGGAAATGTGTTTTAAAATTTAAAAAAAGGGGAAAAAACCATTCTCTACTCATGCTGTGGCCTACATACAATCGACTGCATTTCAAATGCTTGTGAAACCACAAAAGCAAAATGCATTCAGGACAAGCCCTTAAGTGCAGCAGGACTAATGTAACACAAATATTCTAACGAGAAGTACCTTGTCATTTGCAGAATTAGAAAAAAATTAAAATGCACCTTACATGTCAGGTGGAAACATTGGAAAGTTCAGGCAGGGGTTTTTAATCTCTAGCGTCCTCTGGAAAATCCCTTTCAATTAGATTCTAAGAAAACAAGCTTATCCCTCTGATGTTTGATAAAAGGACCTAACTTCAAGAATTTCTTTTGAAGATTGTTTGAGGTTTCTCCAAATGTTATATTGTTATAGGATATATTGTTATCCTATGTACTTAACTCTGACTCATTTCTTGTTTTCAAAAATCTAAATTCTGTTTATTATAACAGCATATTACTACTGCTGAAATATCTCAAGAGAGAGAAATGGATTTATATTTTCAAAGAAAATGATAAAACAAAAACGAAGTCTGTCAGCTCTGACATTAAAAAAAGAAAACAAAAATGCACTCTTTAGCATGTAAATGCTTCAAGTTACTTGCAAGTTCCTGCAATTCATCTTAGAGTTACTTGTGCTTGTGGGCTAATAGAAGCAGTAATACTGCTAAGCTTGTTACACAAATTCAGTCCCATTGCTAATATGTCTGATTTCTAAAGCTAACTTCTTTGATGAGCAAGCTAGCAGCAAATAACATATTTCCAAAACCACCTTCCTCTTTCCAGAGCAGGTACCAGTCTTCTCCAATGCATATTGTTATGTGACTAAGGGGCAGCAATCTGAATTACAATTATAATCAACGACCTAATTCCTGGAGATTGCAGTGGGACACTTGCTTTTTCCAATAAGTAGCAAAGGCAATCACCCAAACTGCTAGGTGGAAAGCCTACATTTCAATTTCAGTCTAAAACTGTATTTTGGGGCTGTTAACGCTCTACAAATATAGGCAATATCCTGCAATACTACAGAAAGATAAAGCAAGGACCATCAGGAGTAGTTTCATACATCACACGGCTGAAAGCAACAAATTCAGTTGATTTTTTCAGGATTTTCCTGAAAAATGCTGAAGGATAAGAGGAAAAAAATTTACATTGATAGAGGTAGAAGGAACAGTCCATTTCTAGAGGGACAAGACAGAAGTCATGAAGCCCAGGTGAGTCTGGAATTCTGGGAAATCTGTTTAGTCTGAAGTCAGTGACCATCCATCCCCCTGCAGCAGACAGGTGAGGAACAGCAGCTCCTGGGTATAAAGTTCCAACTCAGAGCAAGGGGAGCCCCCAGGATATGTGAGGAGCTTGGTAAAAGTCTATATAAATACACCCGCTTCTTCCAGCCCCACCGAAGACAAGTTGGGGTTCCTCTCACTCATCTCTGAGGAGTGGTACTTGCAATATTATTAAAACCTCCAACAAAAATGCAAATTCATTTAAGGGTATTTTCTAGAAAGGAAAGATTTGTACAGTTGATACATATTTTATTACAGCAACTTCTCACACTCACTGGCTTTCTCAAAGTTAGTATACAAACACACTGAGCAACTGCTACACCAGGTGACTCATATCAGCAATGCACTGAGAATATATTTAATACAATGACATATCCATTCCCTCATTAGAATAAAACTGTATATGCCAAAAAATTACATTCGGCAGTTTTTTAATCTTTACACCAACAGAATTAGTCATGATACAATTAAGAAGAAGAAGAAAAAATTATTTAATGTGACAGCAGCTCCTGAAACACTTGCTGGAAAAAGCTTTTAGGTAATTTGATTTCCCTCAGTGCCACCCCCCCGCTTTTTTTTTTTTGCTTTTTTTTTAAGTGGATCAGTTCAAATTGAATATGCTTAAAGAACATTTTCAAATCCTGCTGTTCAGTTCTCTCCCTCTCTTCTATTTGGCTCCTCCTTTGCTTTCATCAGGCACTCCCCCACTGCGTCCCCAACCACTTCCACTGCATAGCTGAAAGCAAAAATAAGCTAGGAATGAAACAAAATGCAAGGCACTGTCCTGCAGAAGACAGCCAAACTCAAATAAAGCAAGCTTATTTTCTCTGCTTACTATAAAGCATGTTCTTCAGTTTGACTGACATAGGCAACTCAAGTCACCCAGGGTAGTGTTTATTGAATGACCCATGGAAGACTGAAAGCTGACAGGAAACGTGAGAAAGAAGTTTGTTCAGTACCAGCATTTATGGATTTGACAGGGACAGTATGTAAGGATTTATTGTGTCATTCACATCTTTGATAACTGAAACCAGTATCAGCACCACCCATTACATATAACAGCAAGTTACATTTAAAGTGAAAGTATAAATAATTAATTGTTAAAAAAGTCTCTATGATGTAGTAAGTTTGTGTCTTTTGAAAAATCTGCTCTGTGCCAAGCTTAACAAAATGTGCATTAAAATGTATATTTAGTACTCTTCCTACTACACACATACCACAAGCAAAGTGTTTGCACACTAGAGATTGAAAAGTTGACAGGACTGAATAATGAGTTAGCTGCACTAACTTGTCAGCACTAAGAAATTAAGTTCTTAATGATGATTTTTAGATGTGAACGAGAACACCAACATTTCTCTTTCTCAAAACCAAGCAACATTTCAGAACCACCATCACTACTGACAGTATGTAATCCTTACTACTAAAGTGATAAGCATAATATAAAAAGTGAGAAATCAAAATGAACTAGTAGAATAGCATAAACAAGAATAGTGCATGTACTACCCTGTACATGGAAATAACAACTGAGTACTCTTGCAATAGACATATTTTTTTTAAACAAACAAGACCTCAGCAGGTAGGATGGAAAAGCACAAATCAAAGAACACTTATATTTTCTCAGTATCCCTGACAGACGCTGTGATTTGTGGCCTCATTAACATAACCCTTACTTTTATTCAAGGTCTGTAAATTCCTTCAAAGAGCTACTTTAAAACATTAAAAAATACAGTATTTAATTTATTTGTGAATGTATAAAATAATATAAAATTTTGTAGTGCAATGAATTAATAAAAATTGCTTGGAATAAAGTTTTATTAGGTATTCTCTAGTGGAAGATTTGTAAATAATCATTGCATTACTATTACTGACTTACAAAGTTTTCAAGTTACTTACAAAGTTAGAGCTTTTGACTATTGCATATATGAATAAATTCATTGCAAATATGTAATCTGATCGCAGATTATGGCATCATTTATTTTAAAGATTGACCTCTATTTCCCTTGCAAAATCTTTTTTATAAAGGATCTAAAGCTTAACCAAAACAAGTTTTAGGCAAGCTTGAGAAATCATAAATAAATAAAATAAAAAATAAAGTATTTGTGAATTTAAGATTTAATCATTTAGAAACTCCTAAAAACTACCATTTTAAAACCAGATATCTTCATGGATTCTAATTATAAAAGCATTTAGTCCAAAAAGCAACTGTACTGCCTCAGGTGTGGTTTTGCTAAAGTTTGTAAGGTAGGGGGAATAGAGTTCTCTATTTGTACAAACATTTGCAACTGCAAGCTCGTATATAATTGAGCAAGAATGGAATTAAAACCACCTCTAATTTTGCAGCACCTCTGTCTGCCTCCCACCATTTGCAGAAGTATACCCTTACTTTACAAGGTGAAGAGCAATACAGAATCAAGGCCTGCTCCATTGAAATCACTGGCTGATGTCCCACTACGTTAATTAAGGACAGAAGCTCAACAGAGGTTTTATCTGTGCTTTGCAGGACTGGGAGTTAAGAGATGAGGTATCAGATGGATCAATCAAATGATTAGATGGGTTTATTCAATGTGTGTCTGCTTTGGCAAATCATTACTACAAGAATCCAGAATTTTTAAATATGAAAAAAATAAAAATTATTATTGGATGTTCCTTTCTGTATAGAATTTGTATTTTAAGAACACCAGAAGACAGTTGTTCTAAACCTAGATTAAGGTATCAAGCTTTGGACTTTTTCTCACACAAGGCAGAAATTGCTCTGGTCAGAAATTAGACAACTGTCACACCTTAGAGCAGCTATGGCCAAGCTTCATCTTCTGGAACACACAAAGCTTGGCAAGAAAGCTCAAGTGCAAGTCTTGTAGTGAGGTCTACAGCACATGGCTGGCTAGGCAGATGCAAAGAGCAGAGGTAATCCAAATAATGGCAAGATAAGCAAGACAGCTATGTCTGGCAAGTCATGGACAGCTAATGCCACTCCAAGCCTGCGAACTCATCTCAGAGTGAGATATAAATGAGGATGCAGGTCTCGGCCACACCAAGATTCAGTGTGTACCACCTGAGGTTCAAAGGTAATTCTTGCATCCAAAGGCAATCCTGCAAATACACAGTTCTAAGTTTAATCAACGGGAGCAAAGACCTATCAAAGTTTACTGATAAGTCATTTCAATATTGAGCATATGCTCATCTTAATTAAAAAGAGAATCCAGTAGGAGATTGGAACTTTTCACTAACTATGGTAGATAGTTCAGAAGACTTAGAATAATAATTAGCTTTTCATACGACTAAAAACTAATAAAAGTTCAAAGACGACAAAATATGAAGATCCATTAGAGGAAAAGTTTCAGAAAACCACTTTATTTTTTACTTTTAAAAAACATGGGCAGTCAAGAATGTGAAGAGGAAAAGAGAGTCTAAAAAGTAATAGCATTGGTGACTCTGTGCTGCCTAGAACGCTCTTCTATCACAAGGCCAGAACAATTTCCTCTTAAAATTGTTAGCTTATCTTATTTAAAACAAAACAAAACAAACCCTAATCAGCCCACATTCTAAGAATAATTTTGGTTTTTTTTAAATAAAAAGCATTTAATGTGCAGGTTAAAAAAAGTTATACAAGCACGTTTTAATTGCAATAGTCAGACTGCTCTGCCTTCAGGTAGGTTTCAGTGCCAGGCAGAAGACTCTTGCTTTCTGACTCACACAGGCAAGGATATAATGCTTTCAGCAGATCAGGGCTAGCTGCAATTCTGAAACGGGGTTAACATCATGTTACAACAGAAAGAGATCAGAGTTCAGAGATGATGTGGAAGCTTATCAAATCTCAGCTTGCTAGTTTATTTTTTAAACACCTCTCAAGTTCATATGCCGCACTTGAAACACAGACAGTTCTGATACAGGTTTAAAATCTACATTCAACAATATCATTTTCTGTTTTAAAACAGAGGTAAATATTGAGAGGTTTTAGCTGAATCATGAATTTAGTGTTTCAGTATTCCTTTCTAAACATTCACAAATATGAATAATTCTACATGCACAAAAGAAATTCTTATGAGGTGATCTGCTCAACAGGCTTCTGTCTCCATTCGAGTTCTATTTATGTTTCTGCTAGTCATCTGAATACAGAAAGACAGAGAAATTTGACTGTTTGACAGTATAAATATAATTAGAAGACTTCATTAGAATATGCTTCTAACCTAAAGTAACATGTATATGACTTTGCCCATCATGAAAGACATAGGATGTAGTTATACGAAGTTGCATGATTTGTGCCTCACTGTCATTAGCGATGAAAAAAGCTGAATTGACTCTAACTCAGTCTTCTTTAGGACACAAGATCATTTCAGTCGAGAGTTTGTAAACAGAGTTGAAGGTTTTGAGGATGAAAAGTAAAATCCAAAGTAATTAAATTTATTTTTTAAGTTACCAGTAATTGAACATAACTTTTTAAACAGGTTTAGATTTTTTGGGGGGGGTATTAGATGACCTGAAAAGACATACCAAATAGCTGCTGTATACACACAGTATTTTTCCAGCTACTAATCCTGCAATGGAGAGCAAACTAGTCACTGAATCTCAGTCTCTAGCTACCAGTTTTTGATTTCCCAGCTCCTGCTCCTAAGAGTCTAGGAAATCTGCACATTAAAGTAGTGCATTCTCAAAAACTCTGAAGTCCCTTCATAAAACATTAACAATACTCTTAACTTCTTCCAAACTTTCAGTGGCAGAAAATGCATAGCTAGTAGTGCAGAGATACAAAGTGGTGACTCTTGGTTTTGGTGTACTTACTCAGACTACTTTGACCTGTAGGTGACAGAACTTCTGGGAGATATTTTCTTACAGTAACAGTTCTGGTTTTGCTAGGATATTGTGAAATTAGAATAGCAATAATCTCCCCTGCCACACATGCACAAACATTGCAGAACCTTTGAACTTCACGCTACTGAGATATAGGTATCTGAAAACAGTCCCAGTTTTACAGATGACAAATCAAAACCACAAGAACTTAGTAATTTCTCTTAAACCAAAGAAGAAGTAAATAATAAAAAAAAAAGACCACAATTCTTCATTTCCTGTCTGCAACCTGAGTATCATTACTCAGAAGCGAACAGCACACATTTTGCTTCTCCAATATTTTATGATGTTCAGGCACTGATTGCTATGTTCTTTGATTGCCTGGTCCAGGGTTAGCTTACAAATGTTTTCATATCTTTGTTTTGAGTTGTCCTATGCATCAATGGAAAACAATTAAAATATAGCTCTAAATACCCTTCACTTTAGAAGCTAGTAACCACTTCTCATTAAACAATAGTCTTAGTTATCACGGCTGGAGTACAAAAAGTGCTGTAATTGAATCCAATATATCCTGTTCCAGAGGAAGTGCTCGTATGCTCAGTTCAGTGATAAAAATTAAGCTGCTCTCTTTCATAAGTTATTTTCAAGTAGGAATCAAGATTTAGATGCAACTAGGCTGTCCCCTCAGACTAACAGATTTAAGGTCTGGACAAGAAGTTGGAAAAACAAAACTGTTTAATACCACAGATGTAGTCAAATCCTAGCAGTGGGGAAAAAAATGTCTCCAAAAGCTGATCCCAAGTTCTCCTGCTGTTACTTAACTGCTAGCAACATCAACACTACCTTACATGCACAACCAAATAGGATGAATGGCTCCAAAATTGTTTCAGGTAAGTATATTCCTGAGATACCAACTTTGTAAAACAAGTATGTGGAAAAATTAAAAATGACCTGTACTTCGGTTTGACTTTTTGTTGGTTTGGTTTTTGTTTTGTTTTTGTTTTGTTTTTCTTTTAAGTTAGATGGGATTTATGAGGAGCAGATTTCTATTATTGCATGTATGCTTCTAAAAGAGAACTGGAAACCAATATCCAAATTGTTCAAGTTATATGCATACCGACAACCTCTAGGTATGAGGTATGGAAACCTGGTCCAAAGTATATTGAAATGTGGATAGTTAGGAAAACAAGAAGAGTGTTGCGCATAGACTCTACATTGTATCACATCACATGAAAGAAATAATTAGTTCCTCTTGAAAATGTTTCTCAAAGGAAGACAAAACACTCCTAGCCACATCAGCCATTTTGAAATCTATACATGGAACAAACAAGAAGCTACAACTGAATGTTCTTCATGATGGCTTATGCACAGATATCTTCTTTAAGTACTTTGAGACTTCTCCATCATTTGATTCTAATGCCTCAGAAAAGAGACTGATACCTCATGATTCAGAGTTTTCAGGAGAGGTTAATTTCTTCCTCTTTCTCTTCCCATCTGCACATGTTGGACCTCATTGCACTAAAATACGCATTTTCTCAGTCTGAAATTCTGTCTGCAAGTCTTAGCCACTAAAAGAGTTCTCCTGGAGAGCTGCAGCACTAAAACATTTCCAATAGCTACTAATGCAGAAGCAGCACAAATTCTGCAAACAGACTGCTATGCGAAAAATTACATTATTACACAACAGCCTGGAATTTCAGCAACAGAATTCCTTTGTCATATACAAGAGTGTTCTAATAGTCCAGTTCCAGCTTGCTGTCTCTTCAGATATCAGGAATGTAAAACCACTGGCATTTTCAGAAGACTGTTTCACTTGCCCAGAATTCACTCTCATTGATTCAATCTCACTGATTCAAAGGTTTCATAAAGCAATCATATCTTTAAGTAATTTACATAGTAATCTATTTTCTATCTGTTTTAGTTACGTACCTCACATTTTATGACTGGAAGAAAAAAAGGCAAAAAAACCACCCACAGGGAAAAAACCCCCATTCTGAAAGGTATCTCTCAAATCCAGATGCAGACACTCAAAGAGATAGAAGTCTTAGCTTCTTCCCAAAGCCCTGAAAAACTGACCCCCCAACACATTAAGATATGCCATTTACTCGGGACCCTGGCTTTTCAGAAGAGATTATGGTAGAAGCATAGTAGCTTACTAAATAGAGCTGGGAAATTATATGATACCTAGTAACAGCAACATAGGATCAGATCACAGGATGTGATAAAAACAGAAAGACAGTCTAAAGTGTACACAGAGGGAAGGAATGCTATGAAAATAAAGAACATAGACATACTATTTTGCATACACTTCAGGCCAAAATCTGTACCATTACCCTTCCTACCCACACATAAAAGCTTTTTCAGCAAAACACCTGGTTTCTTTAACAGTGCTACTCAGAGTAAAGTACTTCTAACAACGACCCTCAGGTAAGTATGAAACAGCTATGGCAAAACCAGATTTACCTGAGATATCCCTAACTTATTCATTAATCATAACATATATGCATAACATTCATCAACATGGCTTTACTACACCACCATAGAGAGAAGCGGTTGCAGAGACAGAAGGCAGCAGGCAACGCTGCCAACTTACACTTTCTGAGAAGACAAGACTAAGAGCATGTTCAGAAATGCTGCTTTAGAAGCCCTAATTAAGATTAAAAGTAGTGTTTCGCTATAATTTAGGAATAAACGGGACCTGTCACTGATATAAACCTCCTCCACTGAAGAGACAGAAATTTAGGAGGACATAATCGAAATAAAATTTCCTTAACTTCCCCCCTCTAGTTCATTAATATATAGTTGCATCCATCAGCCAAATTAAAATAAAATGAAGGATGACTGCACAGCAGGAATAAAGAGGGGGGGTGGGAGGGGAGGTGGTGGTAAATAGCCAAACACACGGGGAGGATTTTAATACTTACAAAGAATGTGCAGATTATCAACCCACCTACTTTGAGGTTTCGCGATGTCTAAATTTATGCTAATCTTAAGGGAGCAAACGGGCACGAGAATCTTGATTCACAGCAGCATTTCTACGCAAGTTGAGGAAGCCAAATTGAAATAAAGCACGATAACTTAAAATAGTGAATTAGAAGAAAAATGTTATAAGGATGCTTAATTCTTCTGCCCAGATAAGTGTGGCAGAAAAAGTCCAGACTTACCAAAGAATTTCCATTTTTCTCTGTAATAATAATATACAGTACTTACGCCATTGCAAATAAGTATTGGTTAGTCTTTCCCACTCTCTGCATACTCCTACCCATTTTTAAACAAAGAATGTTCATTTGCAATCATGAACACATGAAAAGAATGTTTTCCTATAGAAAGGAAGACATGGAAGACAGCATTTCAAAATGGTAACCACCTTCCACTGCATCCAACAGGACAGCAGCCATTTACCTGTACCACTTGTACTTCCAAGTGCAGTTCAAGGTCCCCATGCTGCCCTCTTCATTTTGCACAGTTTGGGTCAAACTTCACAACAGCTCAACTTTCCTTTGAAACACTGCCATGTTTGGTCTGTTTAAGAATGAAATCTGCTTGCCTTTAGGGCTTGATAGAGTTAAAGGGCAAAATCCTGGCTCCATTTAAAGTCAGTGGGCAGTTTGCCATTTAATTCAATTGATCTAGTATTTCACAGTGACCTTAAGGGTATACCGACAGCTTGTACCCATGTATCCTGTCTTTGCTTGGAGGAATAGCAGTGGCATGTATTAGTTTTTAACAGTAATGTCTGGGTGGCAACTAGGACGGTTTTGCTTTTACTTTGAAAGCTCACATGAAGCTCGCAAGCATTCATTCAAAATTAAGGGACAGAACTGTAAAGTGGTTCATCAGCATAAAATTTATCTTGTGATTGGTATTCAAAAATTCATTTTAAAATTTAGAAATTAGAGAACGGGCATCTGAGAAAACATTCACTTTCACTCAGTCTAGATAATTTTAAAGAAAAGGATCAAGCAAGTCATATTTCACAGCAAGAACACACATGGTTTTTAATATTCACCAAAATGTGGCTGTACCAGTGACATATCGCAAATGACAGGAGACATTTGCAGAGACAGCATGAGCAGGACATATACTACCATCTCAGTATCCTAAACAAACTACAGTGGCTTGGGGATTTGTATATCACCATGGGTAGGTAAAAATCTACAGGGAAGCTTTTTATAAAAGTAATTAGCCAACTAAGAGAATAGTTGATCAGAAATTCTAACTATGGTATGCAGAAAAATTTTTTAATCAATCAGCAGCTCAACAATATACAATCACTTGCAATCAGTGACACTATTACTCACATCTTATAAAACAAGATTCAAATGCTCCCTCATAGAAATTATACAAATTTACCCTTATTTGGACTGTACAGTTAACCTGTGGAAAACCCCAAATATTTCCCATGTTTTACTTCTCACACTCCAGTAAAACAACAGTAGACGTCAGTGATGGATGCTGGGATACTTGGAGCTCTACTTTTTTCAGTTCCCTTATGTAAATAGTAACCTGTTTCAAAGTTAAAAATACTCCTCTTCCTCTTAGCTAATGTATATGGGTACTTTTATATCCTTATTTAGAAGCTTGGCAAGAAACACAGAGGGTAACTGATTTTGCCTAACGTCTCCCTTTCCCATTTTCAACATTCTGGCATAATATTAAAGACCAACTTTGTGAAGATGAGGGCAGAATAACTACATTATGCACTGCCTTCTCAGTTTTTGACTATAAATTAAATCAGTAAATTAAATCATTGTTCAGAAGATTTGTTAGTACCATAAGCTTGCCCTCACACCCAAAACTTCAAAAATAAATAGTAGTAAAGGTTGCAGATAGTAATTCTTACCTTAAGACAGACACTGTAATACCTGTACAGTTATTAAAAAACATTTTCTACTTATTTTCATCACGTAAAATGAAAATACATTTCATCACTCAAATTATGGAAGCGCAACCTAGCACAACCTGCTAGCTTAGGAGAGGGAAAAAGAAGGAGAATGCCAATTAACTCAGTTACTGACAGAAAAGAAATCAGTATGAGTATCTATCAGGTCAGGTTCAAAAACACATCAGAAGCACCAGTGTTAAAAAAAAAAAAAGAAAAAAAAAAAAAGAAAAATTAAAAAAGAAAAAAGCATGCGCTCCCTGTGCTGAGTAGAACTATTAAATTCAGATGCAGGGTTGTGTTTAGGTTGGACAGGCCCCAACAGCAGAACAAAGTCAGTCTGTCTTAGTACCATAACCAAATTCTACAAGTTAACAGCTTTTCATGAAGAGCTGCCATTTCAAAATGTCAATCAAACCTGAATATAAGTGGGAACTCCTGCAGAAATAACCAGCTGCAGGTTTGAAAAACATTTTTCACTGAAAGTGGAAACACAAAAGATGTTTGAATGAGATCTCTTTTCATTCCTGTAACAGTAGATGGTCATTTTCACAACATCAAGGACTAAACACAAGACAAAATTGCAAATAACATCTTGAAAGAACCATTTGCAGGGGTGATGAATGATTCAAGTTACAAATGACAGAATTATTGGCAAATGGAAACTCATTAATATGAAAAAGCATCTCTTATAAGATTGCAGTTTGTCTCCACTTTTTCTTATTGCATCTGAATGACTAGGTTGTACATATTAATTTCATCCCTTATTTAATGTTTGCTTTCTCACCTTGAGGCAGCAGTTTGCACCATGATCATCTGACTTGCAATAAAAATAGGATGTCTTTATGGGGTTTTAGGTGTTTAATAAACAAAAGAAATAGTCTCAAGTTAATCAAAACAGATTCTAATAGAACAAAGTTAAAATTTATAATCTACCCACTGAAAGAACTCATGTTTTCTAATTCAGTTCTGTACATCCAAACGTAACGCACATTTAGTCAATAAACCAGGAGGAAAAGATTATTTATACAAGTGTACACTATAACGGAAAAGAGGCTTACCAATATCACTTTGGCCACATTCTCCTTCCTAAAGGATATAGCATAAAAATGCATACTGTCTCTGAAAATGAGTTCGCAGTCCAAATACCAATTGATGAAATTAATCAATTTCTTATTCAACAACCAGACTGATGTAGTAGTGATTTATTCCACAAATCTCTACATTCAATGCCATGAAACAAATTTAACCAACAGGAAGGCTTACTGAAGAATTACACTGGTATTTAAAAGATATCTCCCCCACCCCGCCCCGAAAGGTGACATCTGTACTGTAGCATCGACATTCATCATGCAGTTTATTACAAACAAGTTATAAAAACAAAGAATAAACTGCACAGTAGATGAACACTTCAGCATGTCTATAAGTTTAGAGTATTAATGTAGACATACTGCCTTATACATATTTACCTCCTTCCCAGTGTGACTATCACTGACTATGATCATCACGTGAATGGGATAACATTAACTCTTTTGAGTGACATTACCTTTTTCTTAAGTTACACTTTTCAACAAAATGAAAATACATTTACGAGTTACATAAAATTCACAAATTAGAATGAGATGATGCAGCACATTATATTAAATATAACTGAACACATTTAAGACTTAAAAGTTCGAAGAGTTATCAAAGTTGGAAAACAACAGATACGATTCTTCAGCAGTGTTCACTGAAAACTAAGATGCTACACAACATAAAACTCAAACAGCTCATCACTACACCCTCACTGTACTGAGATATCAGTTACATCATCCACTTTCACACTGTAGCACTGTTTTCTATAGCATACATTAATTTCTGATATACAAAATCTCAATCTTCATACTATATCAAGCTGCATTTCTCCAGCTGCAGGCTGCAGCACCCTAGCAAAGTCACCTGGTATTTTTTTTTCTTATACTCAAACTTCACTTCAGAAGAATCACAGCAGAAGTTTATCAATAATGCTCCCAACAAAATGATAAAAATATAGTGAGATTTTTCTTCACTAGTGCTGGTTCTTACCACTTTGTATCACCAGGATTTATTTTTTCAATAAGTTGGAGTATACACAGCCTACTCCGAGGTTTTGGGGATGAATAATTAGCTATACGAAGAAATACTTGAAGTAAGATTAACTTGACCATAAAATGCTGCTACCAAGCTATTTAAAAACTGAGACAGAAAAAAAGGAAAGAAGGAATAAAAAAAAAAAACCAAAGTGTACCAAACCTAGTGCCTTAGCAAGCAGTGGGTTTTTTTGAACATTCTCAAAAAGCATAAGGTTTCCTATTTACTTCAGGAAACAGCTTACAAGTCAAAACGTGCTGGAGGTTTTTTTCATTTTGTTTTGTTTTGAGCTGCCAATTGTTAGTCAAGATTACTATTCATTTTACAGGAGTGTTAAGAATGCAAATGGTTAACAGTAGTATAAACTATATATTTGGTTTAAGTTTGAACGTCTAAAACTATTACACACTGCATTCATCTGCATTCCCTGTTTATGGGAATGAAATATGTAGTCATTTGAAGTCCACAATATGTATACTGTGTTTGTAATAACTGCAGATTTTACAAGCACATTATTCTTTCCATTAGGATTAAAACCTCACCGAATAGCAATTTGTGAAAGAATTCTAGCAGGGCCCTGAGCCCAGAACTCTGACCTCTGATGAGATGCTTGGCAGCAACAAACTCTAGGTCTAAGCAAAACATCTGGTTTGAGTTAGACTTTCTGAAAAAATAGCCCCTGTACTGGGGAAACTGGTATTCACTCAGCTTTGTCTGTACACTTTGACTGACTTCAACACTGTTGCAGTGGAGGGGGCGGGGGGAGTTTTGCCAGAATGCATGTCAATCACTGTAGACTTCTTGGTGGCCTCCAAAGAGCCAGGCACTTACATTAGGAGACACTGTATGCATTTGTTCATGCTTCTTGGGCTTTTTCCTATTGTACTTCATAGATCAATGTTTGGGGTTTTTTTTTCAGAATTAGTGCCAACTCTGAATTATTTAATCCAAAACTAGTTGAGCTCAAAATATAAATTTTGCCTGAAGAAATAGTTTCTGCAGATTTTTTTAAACAGTAATTATTTTAACTTAATTTTTCTTGCAAATTTAGACAATCACTGTCATCATAAAATGAATGGGAATATTCCCAAAAGAAACACAAACTCCCACTGCCAAGAAATTTGTAAGAACAGGAACAGCAACAGCCTTTAGTTGTCTCTCAAAATTTTTATACACAGCACCATTTTTACATACATTACATAGACAACAGTACCAGAGAAGGGTAACTGTAACGAGAATGCTGATACGCTGGGCCAGGATGTCCTGAGCCTGCTGCTCACATGTGTAATCAGCACCAGCTCCTGCAAAAAAGGATAAGAAAAGAACAGAGCTGGCGCTTGCTTCCCATTTTCCTGAGATGGAAGATACATCGTATCACAGAGTAGGTGAAAATGAAGAAATGAACAACTTTTGCAGGCTCGGTAAGAGTTGCACTAAAGCTGACAGCCCAGGTAAGGAAGACACGAACAGCTGGGTGCAGTAGGTAGGATGCAGCTTCAGTAACACGCGACTGTCAAGGAGAAGTACGTAGCCAAACTCAGTTCACCAGACTGACGTTTTCTTTGCAGGAGATTTTGGTTTTTTAAGTATCATATTGAAGCCTTTTGAAAGTAATTAAGCCATAATAATGAAACAGCTAGCAATATCTACTGAGACCTGTTAACAGATACACACAGTGGCATTAAGTGTCTTACATAGAACTAGGAAACTCAAAATAATTGAATTTTCAAGTAACAGATGCAGAACTTAATGGAGATCTCTGACAACACATTCATCGATGTTGCATATACATGCATGTATACATTAGAGATGCGTGATAAATATTTATTTATACACAATTTTGCTATGTACAGATGAATTTACCTTTGCTGGGACTGTTAGTAGGACCCAAGTCTATTAGCGGAATACTTTTCTGTACACTCTCTACTTCATAAAAATGTGTTGTGGTGAAAAAAGCATCCGCAACAGTATTTTCTTCCATCTACTGCTCTATTTTTACACAAGTGTGCCATACAACCGTATATTGTCAATGCGCTCATAGTTTATTTTCTTCCTGTGATTGCTAATGCAATAATATTTTTATGCCTGATCTAGTAGTAACTTTACACTGGAATTAAATGTCAATTTCTGCTTTCCACCCCCAAAATTCTAAGTTAAAAGCCACTGATACTGACCCACTGCATTCAGGCAAAATGCAGCCACCAACCCACAAAGGGACGTTTATAAAATAAGCCTTGCTTGTTTGAACTGCACACTGCCGTCACTGGAGTTTCAGCCGGGAGACTTAAATAAATAAAAATAAACCAAAGTAATAAACGCCATGTTTTATGGAGCTGCACAGGAAAAAAGAGGTCCTCCTGGCAAACTTGAAAGATGAGACTTAAAAGCTGCCTCTCTCATTCCGGAAGACTTCTGGCCCACACTACTCAATGCCATCTCTGAAGGACAGTCAGCGGTGGGCAGCAGGACTACCCACACGGGTGTTCTCCCTGCCACCAGCTGCCCTTCTGTACCCAACAATGCAGGAAACAAAACAATGTTCCAAATTAAGCCAACGTAGAAATCGCTGAGTGCAACAGGAATGAATCACCTACTAGCACCTCAAGCAACACAAGGCATGTTGAAAAAAACCTGCCTCTAGCTCAAGGCTTTGTAATATATAGTTATGTTCCCCAAGGAGCTAAATGTTTCTACTACTGATGGCATTCCAGTGGCCATGTTATCCAAATGTCTGATATGAAACAATTTTTTTTTTTGAAGACATAACTCACATCTGTCCACAGACTTCAGTTTTCTGGGAGACTGAATATAATTTTAGAATCATCATTGTCAGTTGGTTGACAGCAATAAAGACAGCATTCACTTTAAATAACCCTGAATTATATACAGTTGAGTAGATTTGAATTTGTTTTGCTTTAAGGTCTTCCAAAGTTGAGGCCAACATGCTGAACAAAAATATTAAACTATCTATAACCCTGTGTCAACATATGATGCTACTGGGAATGGTAAGTGAATTAATTTTCCAAGGAAAATTAATTACTTATGACTTACAGTTGTAAAAGCAAACAACGTAACTCTGGATTAGGGCACATTTAATTTCTGTTTGGAGTAGCGATTAAATTAATTTCATATAATTCATGGTATGTAATGGAAAGCAGAACAAAGATGAAATCTTAGACAATGACTGACACAGAAAGAAGTGTATATTTATATGTTCCTGATACAAAAAGAAAGGTCACAGATATTAATCACTGTCTATCAAAACATGATTTTAGTTTCTAAAATTATTTTTTCAAAACTGTTTGTTAGGAAGAGCGTTATTAGCAAGATAAAAATCTAAAAAGCAACACATTACAAAACGTCAGAGAAATCTTGCATGTTATACTGTCTTTTGTGAAAAGAGACTACAATTTTCAGTGATATCTATTGAATGACATAATAGTCACAGAATTATTTTGAGGAACAGCAACATTATCTTAAATTTGTCCTACATTAAGTTCATCTTACTTTAAGGAAAAGAGGAAAAATTTCATCACAGATCCAATATTGAAACAAATAAGTACTCTAACACTGCACCACAACTTAAACATAAAATGTAGGATATTTATCAGTTACTTACATTTTATAGTAAACGGTTACTGAGAAAAATAAATCCATAGCTCAAGCGAACCTATGAATGAGTTCTTGCAGCATTCCATAAATTGTTATTTGTTCAAACTAAGTAAGAATAATTATTTTATGTATTTCAGTGTGAAACATATCAAGTTCTTACTTTACATAATATCTATCACTAGAACTGTACATATTAACAAAACCATTTATGGGTTTAAAATATCGTAAGAATTTTAACTGCCACTTATTGTCTCCTACTGAAGGTGAATACAAATTTACTGCTGATTCCAGATTTTCGGATATCAAGTCAACAGCTGCTGTGCTATGAACTCACGCAGAATCATTCAAAAGTATGATAATATTAGTATTTTTACTTATGAGTCAAATGAATATACTGTTAATTCATGAAAACAAAACAACAGATGCAACCGATGACTGCTGCACAGCAAGCAGTGACTACGGAATTCCACTAACAAATAATATTTACATTCATGATGTTTAAATTGACCCCCCACACTTTCAAAGCAAGTGATTCACATCCCCACTGCCACTTCTACCTGACTTTGGACACGAAAGAGGTGCTCTTCCCCTGGTCATAGTTTCATCAATTTTATCATTATAATATTTACATTAAAATTACATTAGAAATCACAACATAGCGCCTTAAAGATTAACTTAATTCACATGAAAGACGGATGTTTGAGCCTGAAACGCAAGTTCTATGAACACAAATATCACATCATGGTTATATGTAATGCCAAGAGTAATCTGCAGCTCTGGCTGTTTTTTTACTGTAGTATTTTTAAGAATGTTTCAAAAACATAAAGAACTTGACTTACGATAATTTTATTAAAACCTAGATGAAAGGAGCTAACCAATTTTTCAATGCTAAAATTGTGTATATTCACTTAAGGTTGTTAAACACTTGAAATATAAACAGGAAACCCAACAGCATCTAACACATTTCAGAAGCTGTTCAATCAAAATACTTTTTGAAAGATAGACTTTATCATTCTGTTTTCTGTTTCAGCTTTTAGTCAACCAAGCTTTTCCAAACCAGTGCACGGAGAAGCCATATCAAGCCGATTTGCAGGATCCCAGCCTCACAACTCCCATTTTGCTCCTCTTGCCACTTGGCTCCCATGTCAGAACAATCTCTTGCAAGAGTTTAAATCCACCTGGCTGGGATAACTCATCTCACCTGGGTTTGAACTAGCTCTGCCCAAGTACATTTAAGAAAAGGCAAAAAAAACCCCAAACAACCAAAAACCCAAACAAAAACAAACCCCACCACCCAAAACCCCCCAAATCCAACTGAAATATCAAACAGGCTTGCACAGAGGGTTCCCCATACCTGGGCAATTCTGCTCAGGAGTTTTTATCTGCTGCTTCTGTGGCAGGCTAGAAGTAAACAACATTTACACCTATTTTCTGTGAACTACAGCGTATATAATTTTAATCCAATTAGAGCACAAATCACATGAGAAATTTTGTACCAACGCTGTTGTCATATGGTGACAAAAAACTTCCGAACAAACTTTTGCCAAGAGAGCCGGTAATTAAGCAGTCAGAAACAAACTGACAAGAAAGGGCAAATCTGTCCAGTAGCTGTTTCCTAGCAGCACCCTTAGATAGTTCCACCTCAGTATACAAACACTTCTTCTTAGGCTTCCCTACTTTTGCTAAAACCTCAGCCCCTCTATAAAACCCCACATATGCAGATACAAACTCTCTAGTAATAAATCGCAGCAATGCAAGAGGGGGATTATTAGCAGTAATGTCTAAAATTTACCTGCAGTTCAGGTTGCTTACAAAGGCACATCTCTGACAAGTTTTCAAATGCTGCCCACAGTGCATTTTTGGTGACAGCAGTGAAGAGATGCAGTCCATGGGCAGCTTCATGAATGACATGTGCAGATGCGGTGATACCGCTGTGCTCTTGCACTCTTTGTAAATACACATGCACACATTTTCCTTCATTTCCTTAAAGGGGCAGCATCACACCTCAGCAAGCTGGCACGCTTTCTTGGAGATGCCAGTAAATATATATGGTATACTAACTAAAATCATTAATAACACAACTGTTCTCTTCTTTCTATATCCCCTTCTTTTGTTATAACTGGCCATAACAAACCAGCAAAAGTTATTGTACTTTGCAGCCAGGAGAGTTGATTTCTCTTTGCCAGCCATAGAATAGGTAAACACAAGCAAAGAGACTTTGCCAAGTTACAGGACACATAAACCAACCCTGGCAGCTAGCAAAACTGCTGCTGAAGATTAAATTACGCAGACGTGCCAGAGGTGTAACTTATTTGGAAAGGAATCTTAAGTTTTGCACACCTACTTCACTAGGGTGGGGAAGCATCCAGACAACATTACAGGTTGCATAGCTCTTCCTGACAAAGCTGCCTGCAAAGATTTTGTTCTCATGGGTGTCAGACAGCTTGGTTCACGGAGCTTTACTTTTCAAAATGACAAGCACATCATTTACCCTAAAAATGGTGTTGGGCAAAAACACATGTGATTTTTGCTTGGTTTCCTCACAGAGCTAATGCTTTACCACTACTACGTGACAATTAAGGATGCCTTAAGTTGCTGGGTGTTAGAAACCCACAACAAGCACAAAAGTGTTCACCAGCCTATGCATCCACTTTTTTTAAATATACCCTTTTCCCTACTGACAAGACCCTTTTTTTTTTTAGCTTGCCTTTAACAATATTTTACAGGTGAAGCCACCACACCCCAGCCCTCAAAAAGTTTTTGTACACCTTAAAACTTTGAGTACTCCTCTCCCTTTTCCACAAATTTCAAATGAAGCAATTCCTTATAGTACACTGCAAAAAAATTCTGCGACAATAGTCTCTTTGCAGGGGCCTACAGGTTCACAGGAGAGGTTTAAGTTTACTTTATTGAGGAGCAGAGCTAAGAGCACTGTGAAATACTACCCCACATGCCCCTGTCTTTCAAGTCCCAGTAAGTTCATTCAGAGATGAATACAGAAGCAGCCCAGCATTTGTCCTGTTACTATCACAATATTGGTTTTTTGTTGGTTTTTTGTGTCTTTTTTTACTTACAACAGTGGCAACATATCCTTCAGAATATGTTGTTTAGGAATTTCTTTAGTATCAGAAATAGCCAGGTTTCTTTCATGATACCCCACAGTTTCAGCCAGACTCCAGTCCACCAGCATATTTCATATTATAAGTTTTTTCAACTTAAGGTACACCCGTAATTAACCTGTTGCCATATACTGACAAAAAGGAGTGATACGCATTCATTAATCAGTGGTCTCATTAGCCCTGGTATCCTTTGACACTTAGTTTAAGCAAAGGTTCTGTTTATGCAACCATTTCAATTAAAAGTACAGAAAACCGTAAGCAAGCCCACAAAACTGCTATTATATCATAGGAGATTCATTCTATGCCTAACTGTACGTATAAATTCAGTGTAATAATACAGAAGGAATGCTGAAGCATTTTGCAGACAGGCTGTTCAACTGGGTGTTGAAACCTGCAATCTACAATTCTAACCAGCAAACAACATTTCTGCTGAACTGAGTTTCCACAGGAGCTACATGAATCACGCAATATAAAGAACTGCTCACCTAATAAGACACCCCATTTTTTTTAATCATAAAAATGTTAAGTTGCAAACCCACACAAATTGTTTTAATAAGCTTAATAAAGCAAGCTCAAGTTTGAGGTTGTTTTGACAACCACACCTCAGAGATTTAAAGGACACTCTTGCACATCATATGTCATCATACTCTAATATCATACATGAGTGATTTTCCTGTGCTGTCCAAGTAACACACCTAACTACTCACATACCTTCTGGGTCAATTAACCAAAAAAAAAAAAAAAAAGAAAAATGTACATTTCTGACTGAAAAAAATCAGGCAGCTTCAGTACTTTGCTCTGTGTTATTAAACGAAAGCATACCATGTCAAGGATATATAACCAAAATCAGATACCAAGAAGGATACAAAGTCTCTTATATTTCACCATTAAAAACTGTGTATCTATTTTAAGGAAAAATGAAGACAAATATCTTTTTAAACCACACACTGATTCTTTGCAATGGCCAACGTTCAGATTATAACAACTCTTGTTTGCAGTAACTACTTCATAGCTTTCATTTTGTTAGCAACTTCCTATTTAAACACTAATTTTCAACTTTCCACTATTAGAGATACAATATAACATTTATTTACCCAAAATATTGATTTAGATAGTAAATCTAAGAAATATATCTAAAGTTTGTTAAGCCTCAGAATGGCTTAAACAAAGCTACCAAGTTATCTTTGCTAGACTTTTGTAAGAACAGGCTGACAGACAACCTGCAGTGCGATGGACAAGCCAGCTTTTCTTGCAAGAAAGACAACAAATAGAAATAGTGCATAGGCTTGTTCATCCCACAGTTGTATCAGGCTGACCCAACTGTACCTAATCTTACTCTTGTACTCAGATACACCCTTGAGGTCCCTTTGATCCCTGTATTTCTAAAATGTTGCTATAGTTCACCTCCCAAATATCTCCAGATTTAGTAACTATTAAGCATTGAGTAT
Organism: Aviceda cuculoides; assembly: GCA_035590195.1. Lineage (NCBI taxonomy): Eukaryota > Metazoa > Chordata > Aves > Accipitriformes > Accipitridae > Aviceda > Aviceda cuculoides. Next base: position 4,470,971 of record JAVJGG010000055.1, on the reverse strand, counting down.
ACAGTCAGTTTGCCTCAAGTAAATAATTTGCATGATGGGCATTCAGAAGAGTAATAAAGTTTTAAATGATGCTACTGTCAAAAATGAGGTTAACACCACACCTTTCTAATACCTGTCCTGTCACACAGGCACCCACTAGAAGTTTAGAAAAACTGGACAGTGGCAATGCCATGCACATCTTTTGAGAGAGGAAGATGATTAAAGAATGCAGCAAACTAAAAGGGCTCCATGCAGTTTCAGCCACATGCAGGACAGGCCAGTAACATCCTTCCACCACTGCCCACCAGTTCATCCTGATCAGCGTGAGTAAGGTTTGGCACTAAGGCAGGAAAGGAAGGATCCACGCAGGGACAGCCTGCAATGGCAGAAAGTGTTCTGCATGGCCTTCTAGGAGAAAGGAAAAAATTTCCTTCCTTTCCAATATGAACTGAGATACAACTTCAGTGAGATGCCTCACTATTTACTAGTTGGCTGTAGATTTTAAAGTGGTTTATATCTGCAATGCCATAATTGAGACAGAACTGGTCTGATTAAGGAGGAAGCATATCTGATTAAAAGTGTTCCCTAAAGTTGCATTATCATTTAATAAAACATACTCATCTTTTGGAAGGAAAAACCCAAGCCTAAAAGGCATATCAAATTGCAACTGAAATAATAAAATGTCCTGTAGATGATAATCAAATGCAAAACTGATGCACTTCAGTAACAAGACGAACATAGGGAGGAAAAGGGACAAGAGGGACAGGAAAGGCATTTCCAAATTTAATTGTTATTAGGCATTTTGATAAGGCTTTATGAAACTCTCGATCAGGACCTTCCAGCATTATATAGAAAATAAAACAAGAATTAGCTCAACCATTTTTTTTTTTTCCCCGGAAGAAATTGCTGCTTAAGAGTAGTGTTTACAAATTTGACACAAAATGTTCCAGTTACATCTAGAATCAAGTATCCTCCCACTTCCGAGATTACAAAACTACATGTATTCTCTCTTATATCCTTTTAGGATGTTAATTTCCAAAGATGTTAAACAGTGAAGATGTTACCATGTACAAAAGTATATCATGAAGAGACATGACTTGTCAAAAGTTCTGATCCTTCACCACACACCATATATTTTGTTCTTAGGCTACAGGTGAGATTGAGCTCAACCTAGCTCCTTCCCTGAAGGTTACTGTTTGTTTAGCATCCAGGGATTTTGCACATTAAATAAAAAGCAAAAGACCAACCAAACTTCACATAGTCCCTTAGTATTATTTCTCCTTTCTCTGCCTTATAATACAAATTCAGGTTTTGACTTTTTAAAAGTTTATTAATTTAATTCCCTCTACTTGAGGCTATTTATCTTTGATGGAGACTGGTAAAGAGAAAGTTTATGCTAGTGCTGTTTTATTCTCCTATGAAAAGTTGGGTTTCTATTTGAGGAAGAAGGTTTTTTCTTCTTTAGGCATCTTTTTTCTTTTTTTTTTTTTTTTTTACTTTTTATTCATTTTCTTTGCTCTGGAATTCCATTCCCTAACCACAGTCTTTGTGAAGCAGCTTTGTTCTCAGCTCTTATATACATCTTCCAAGATCGCTACAACTATAGTGGTAATTCATCAGCCAAAATTCAGTTTGCAGCATAATAAAGTCTTGAGCCACTAACTGCTTCTTCCCCAATAGGAATTTAGCTTTGAACTGGCATGGGGAGGTGGCAAGGCAAACATATTCTGTATCAGGCAGAGTCTGGGCATCATCTTCATGTTCAACTACAGAAGAAATCATAGTAATATGGCCTGAAGGTGATAAATTAATTTTGGCTAGCTTCCTGTCTGGGAGGAAAGAACAATTTTCCTAATGAGATAAAGATGAAGGAAGACAAGGACCTCTAGGCAACTGGAATTTAGTCTGAGAGAGGCCCTAATAAATCAGATTGTGCTTCTCTTTGCTTAAGGAAATACCTGTTAGGAAATCCAGGGCCTGTTTATTTTTCTCTGACAAACCTGATTTTCTTGGTAGTGCACAAACTCAGAATCATAACTTGAAATGAGAAAAAAATCAGGTGGTCAAGTACAAGGTTCAAATTTTTTTTTGTCATCTAAAATAAGTAAACACAAATCACAGCTTATGGGATTCATTTTACAGAGATCAACTGCTACCTGGAAACTTGGATTTCCATATCCAAAGGAGCAGATTTGCTTGGAAAACTTGCACTAGAAAAAACTGCAAAACACCAATATTATCACAAAAATGCACGTGAAGTACCAAGAGGCCAGGTGGGAGGGATCCAAAATCCCACACAAGCAATGACTACAGAAAATGCAGCCCCTTCACACACATTGCACAGACTTTGAGAAAGCTCATATTGTGAACAGCAGATGTAACACGTGACCACTTCACTTTCCTGTAGCACTACTGTCAGAGCTGATAGCAGCAGCAGCTCCTGCCCAAGGGGGTCACTCAGCTCAACATAAAATGTTCCTCTGCCACAGCCCCATTTTAAAAGCTACAGCCTTCATCAGGCAGGTTCTGCTTCCCCAGTCTCTCACTTCAACCTCTGAGAAAAAAACTCCCAGAAAAGACAAAGAAATTAATGTCTCTGCCATTGTCTTTCAAGCAGAGCAGTTTGGGACCTCTGGCTGTCTTAAACTGGTTAGAGAGGCGATGTCCCAAGTCAATCAAAACTCAGGCTGCTGTGAAAGCAGTAGTTGCAGCTCCACACCTCCCCCAAGCCTATGCATTGCTGCCCCGCACTTATGCCAACCCAGGACATCACGTAGCCATTACCAGCACCAGAAAAGGATCAGGGCCCTTGGGCAGGAGTAGCAGCAAAGGCAGGACAACCCTTTCAGGGAGCTCGCACTTTGATCAACACACGGCGAGCGTGCAACGATCCCTCAAGAAACGACCACCCTGCTCGTGCTGTACAGCTTCCACAGCCACAGGCAGCAGCACACCGTCTCAGCCTGCCTCTGCCTCCTTAGGCAGAGTCTGAGCGCAGGACTAATCGCTGTCTGTCCTTAAGGACAAGAATGGCAAAACCTGGATTTGTCAGATTCTTCAACACCAATTCCGGGGTGTTTAAGAAAGGAGAGGTCATATTTAAATACTAGGTTTATATTTACAGTTGGCTAAGAAAGTAACCACCTCTGTGAAAAAAGCCTGTTATATTTTTGATCTAGACTGTGCATTGCATATTTCATCCCAGAAATCAATTAAAAAAGCTACAACTAGCAATTAGATTATAAATTAAAATGTAATAAAACCTTTCAAATTGCCTTGGATAGTATAAAATTCTGCACCTGATATACTCTTTATCTGAGGAATTATATCAGCTATTACTCTGGGACTCCCTGTACAACACAACAGCTTTTTCCATGCCTGCCCTCTGAGATGCCAGCAAGTGACTGCTCTCTCTGAAGGAAGACCAGTTATAACAGCTTAATTCCTCTTCTCCTCCCTTCCCTGCCACAAGAGAGCTCTTGCACCCAAAGGGCAGCAGAGCTTCTGACTTTGCTTTCAAGAGTGCAAATTTCCTTTTAAAAGAAGTGTCACATAAAGCTCTAGTACCTCAGAAATACTGAAAGATAAATTATATAAGTTAGTTTTACCAATCAGTCTTGCAATTAGCAAGAGACATGAGTACACTTTATAGTCTGTGGCAATACAAGTAGGGCTTGCAAAAGCAGTACCTTAACCAACTAAAATGTTGACCTCAGTTCTTTAAAAAGAAAAGAAAACAGGACAAACTTCTTTGAAATTTTTCATAGCACCTTTCTTTGTCACGCCACCTTTAGCAGCAGCAGTAAAGGATTCTGGGCCGCTAATTACATTCTATCCCATTAACTCTCATGTGCTAACCTGAAAGCACAGATCCAGGCAGTTCTGTGCTTTCTGTTCTGACTACTGTTTGTTCCAGCCTTTCAAATTTACTCACATTCTATAGTTTAAAAAAAAATATGGAGAAAAGCATATGATGTATTTCCTTTTTTTTTTTTCTCACTTCTCTATTTGTTTGGACTTCAGCACATGCATAAATGCTTTCCTGAATTGATGCCAATATGCTACAAAATGACAGTAACTTATGTACCATTTGTCAATACCATTCACTTTGTAAAGACACTTTGAAGGTAAAAGTTACTCTCAGAAATAACCTACAAAAATGTATAAAAATAAGAATTGTCAAACATTTCCAATTCAGCTTTAGTAAATGAAAAAATTCAAAACAAATGCTTTTATTACAAACTTCTAAGAAGGAATACACCTAATAGTACAAATTAATAGCTTCTAAATAGAGGATCAATATCTTATTGTATTTTACACAAAGAGCTAAAACCCCATTGCTGTAACAATACAAGAAAGAAAAAGCTTTACAGATCAGGTTACCTGTCTGATTTGATGTTTTTAATAGACTAGACATCTGGCTAGAGCCATTTCAGAGTCTCAATCACAATTGTTAAAAGTAAAGATTTAAAAAAAGAGGCAGTTTATGACTTCTAAGTATTTATAACCATTCTATCAACTCTACAAATGTCTTTTAAAGGAGATGTAACTATTTGACAATTATAAAGCAGCATTTTGGTGTTGCTCTATACCATGACAGATTACTTAGATTAAATTATATGTATTATCTTACCTGATACATTCCAACTCCTATGTGTTTGGGCTCAATTTTCACTAGCTCAGCTAATGGGTCTTGGACGCGTCTAGCTATGGAAACTGAAAAATATAATTACAAAACAACTATGGGTTTTATCTGAAAAATCAGAATAATGTAATTGCTTTTGCTATTTTTTTTTTAATCTTCTACAATTTAATATCTTTTTTTTACTTGGAAATAATCAATAATATAGCAGAACCCTTTCTCATAGTTAGACACAGAACATGAAATGTACATTAAGCAAACTTTTTAATTTAGTAATTCAAGCAAAGACCTAAGGAGATTTCAAACTGTTATCATGACATTTAAAAAGTTTTTTCAGGCCACAGATTTAATAAATATAACTGTGTACACTAAATTTTTCCCTTTTATCCATACTAAATGCATATGTAACTTTTCAAATTAAACTCTGAAATAACCTTTAACCTTAAATCACAGATATGTAGAAACAAATAAACATTTAAAAAAGAATGGAGTAACTGTTCACAGACTTATTTATCTAATATAGTATGTTTTAAGGTATATATTATATACTTATATATTACATATTTATATAATTCAACCATAAAATTCAGTGTTCACTTTGAAAATGGTTCTTGGACCTTAACTAATCTAAACTGCATACCAAAACACATTGACTTGCAATCTGTCATCATAACCACATTTAGGGGAGGGGAAAAAAAAAAAAAAAAAAAAAGCACAATTTCCAATACTTCTGGTGCCATTCAGAGCACATGGGAAGAACCTTTGGTCTTCTAAATCCAAATGTTGACTCAAGACTGCATTTTTGAAGCCTATATTTATTGATAAATCCTTTATTTTCTGAAATCTCAGGAAAAATAGTTATTTGCAAATGCCAGTTCTGAACCTTGGTCTAATTCTGCAGATACTGGGTTGCATTCAGCATTTGCAACTGTGCTTCCTCCCATATATACTGAACTAGAAGAGTTCTACTCTGCCAGTATTACATTTATAAACTTTTTTTCTCCTGAGTAAAGGCAAAACAGGTTAGCTTGTTTAGCAGCTCTTAGAACATTCATTCTACCTAGTGAAGTAAATATTGATGAAGATCAGGAGCTTCTGGAGGTACTGCAGAAGCCTTTCCAAACAGGGACCAAAGGTCTTTGGGGGGGGGGGGGGGGGGGGGGGGGGGGGGGGGGGGGG
>JAVJGG010000055.1:4448786-4465071 GCA_035590195.1 Aviceda cuculoides | reverse complement strand
AAACCCCCAAACACCACCACCCCCCCCCAAACCAACCAAAAACCCAGTCAAAACCCACCCCATCCCAAAACCACCACACAAAAACCCAACCCAACTCCCCCTCAAACAAACAGACAAACAAAAAAAGAAAAAACCAAAACAACAAAAAAACAAGGCCAGGTCTTGTCACTAAGGCTCCTTTTCCTAGCATGTGCACTTGTGCAAGAATGAGAGAGATAGGGTGGGACAGAAGAAAGCTGTGATCCTTTATAAGCAGTCTCCAGAATCACCCCCACAGCTGGCATCAGTCATTTCAAGAGACATTTTCCTAAATTTATTTTACATTTAAATTCACTTTTAAGCAAATCAAGAGAGGGTTAGAGAAAGAACAGACAGGAGTCAGGATTAATTATATATATGCATGGTGGTTTGGTCAACAATACATACATGATATTTAAATAGGAAAACTGGAAGTCTCTCCAGTGGTCATTAGTGATTTTATACATACACACACATATATACACATGTATATAGTCATGAGCATGATTATCATATACATATTGTGTATATAAGCACCTTTACAGAATTGTTTAGGTAGGACAGACCTCTTGAGGACAGACATCATCTTGTCTAACACCCCTGCTGAAGCAGGGTCAGCTAGAGCAGGTTGTCCATGATCACGTCCAGTTGGGTTTTGAATACCTCCATGGATGGGTACTCCATGACCTGTCTTGTCAATCCATTCCGGTGTTGACAGTAAGTAAGTGTTTTCTTGTGTTCAGATGGAATTTGCTGTGTTTCAAGCTGTGCCCATTGCCTCTTGTCCTGACAGTGGGCACTACTGAGTAAAGTCTGCCTCTCTCTTCTTTGTTCCCTCCCATCATGTATTTATACACATTCACAAGATCCCCGAGCCTCCTCTTCTCCAGGCTGAACACTCCCAGTTCTCTGTTTCTCCTTGTATGAAAGGTAGTTCAGTCCCTTGATCACCTTTGCAGCCCTAATTTAAATAGCAACTACCACTACTGCAGGGCATTAAAGATGTCACAGCATTTCAGAAAAGGACTTGACTAAACATTGCTACTTGAAGCCAAAACAGTAGACAGACCTAACATTTATTGGCTACGCAGGCTCCTCAAACCGCAACTGTGAAGTTTATCGATTAAATGCAGCATTAGAGATTTCAATTTTAGAGATTTGCACTGCTAAATGCACAGTTAACATGAAGTTCACCGCACAGTCATGCAAGACTTTTCATATCCTTTATTATCCATTTTAACATATGCTGACAATGGCGGTTTGCTAGCTAGGCTCAGAAAGCACTGTGCTAGTGACATCTGATATGCCTGCTTCTCCGATAGAGAAGCTCTGAATTCAAAGGCAAAAATCACACATGCCATCTTGTCAAAAAAAAAACCCCAAACACAAACACAAAAGGTTAACCAGTGTAAGTACATGGGTTATCGCTTATACAAGTATAGCTTACTGCAGAAATGCTTTCTTCTAACAATAATTCATATTAATTACTTTGAAATAGTAGTGGTACCTATGGCCCATCACCTAACAAACAAAAGTGGAACAAAACACCGACAAAAGTAATATTGATCCAAACCAGGAAGCATTTAAAAATGTGTATTTCTTATGAATGCATTTATGTCTATGTATAGGTACTATACTTGTCTTTTAAGCAAGCTTTCTTAAACTCAACTTGTTTAGTAGCTATACAATGTCTTAGAGAATTTTCTTTTAGTTCCACTTAATGGCAAAACACATTTCAAAAGTTACATTTTAGATAAGCTGGAAACAAATATGTCTCACTGTCCACATATCCTTTCATTACATCTTTTAAAAATAGACAACTACATGGATAGGTTGATACAGGAATTTTCCAAGCATAGCTTCCTCTCGGGAACCTTCAATTAAGAAATAAAATTTAGACTTTTCTTGTCATAATAGCTAGGTTGACAATGCTGTCATATCCCTAGGGGGCTTCCAGTGGAGGTGTAGGACCTGATCCAGCAAAGCACTTCAGCACAGATGCATGCTATTATTCCCACCAGAACCAGCAAAACTTTTCACATGCATAAAGTTACATAGACATTTAAGTGCTTTCCTGTTCTGGCCTAATAGTTACAATATTGAAGCGTGAAGATCAACTAACTGTCAGTTACACGATTTAAGGGATGCAGCTCCTCCAGTCAATACCAGCAGGATAGCTGACCTGTGGAATTCCCACTAAAGCTGTAATTTTATTCCAGAACTTTTCAAATTCAAAATAAAAGAGAGCACAAAAGTGAAAACACAAGAGTTGTCCACATTCTCTCCAGGCTCAAATTCAGTCAACATTAGCATCTACTGTCTCTTGTACAGGCAAACCACTTTTTCTTTGTTACAGTACCAGCATACTGCAATAGATAGATATTTTTAGGGGCCAACGAGGCAGCGCTCTGGCATTTTGATCCACGTGACTGGACTCTTACAATATAAGCAGAGTATTACTGAAATCATGAGGGCTCTGTAGAAGTGCAAGGTCTGCTACCATGGACTAGACAGAGAGAGTAAAACCAGATGGTCTTACATTTTCCCCCTAAAAATTAAATCAAGATATTTCAGAAGTTTTTTTCATATTAAATTTCTATTATTTTACACTAACACAGGTATTGCCTAAAAGCTGTTTGTTTATATGCTTAAAGTACACTTCAGGAATGGCTAGAAACCATGCATTTTTAGAAGACTGATAATGAAACGAGTAATGCATTCTCACTTCTACAGTTATTAAGAGATACTTCACTTTCGCTTAAGCAAATACAAAATAAATTATATGATGGCATGCAGGGCAAAATCAGAAAATCAGATTTCTCAAAAGTAATCAGCAGGGTCAAACATGAAATGTTTGAGATGCCATTCTTAAAATATGCTAGTCTAAGTAAAACATGAAAAAAACCCTATTCAATATTAAAGAGGGTATTAAGATCAGGATGACATGGCCCTCTATTAGAAAATTACCACAAGAATTGCACACCCGATAGATGCAAAGCTTCAAGTTGTCAATTAAGAAGAAAATGTTATTGCAATACTTGGAATGATAGTAACATAATGTGCTGCCATGCAGTAAATCCATTTAAAATTTTAAAGCTTAGGTGGACAGGATGGCCTAGGTGGTCCTCTGACTTTAATGGAGATGAACTTCACCTCCAAATGCAATGAGAAATAACAAAGGTTACAGAAACCATATTTACTGAAATCCTGTCTTGTCATTAGAACATTTTCTGCCATTTTGTAAGAAAGGCCATTTAACTGTTTGGTGGTCTCAATTCACTCCATACTTTGGTCACTTGACAATTCAAACACACCAGATAGTTAAGTATTTTTGCCTGTCACCGATGAAGTGCAATGACAGTGTCATGGGCGAAAAGCCTCCATTAGAGTTGCTTGCACAACTCATGTCAGTCTCAGTGTCTGACCTTCATAGAAAATAAGGAATTATATTAAAATGTTTTGTTTCCTAATGGCTAATGAGCAGATGTGCCCTCATGAACTTGCAAACATACTTAATTATCTGGCTACTCCTGTCTTAAAAAGATCAAATCTTTCTTAATTCCACACTGACAAATTGTAAATGAAGATTATTTTCGTCACACATACACTTCACATAACTTTGTTTTTACTAGTACTTTCTACAGCAAGTGATATCATTTTTCACAGGGATTAAAAAGGAGAGAGTTTCCACTCTGGAATACTGACAATAGTTTTCAGGCTAAACCTTTTCAAACAGAAGAAGGAAAGAAGTGCCCACTCTCAACAGTGAGGGGCAAAACAATATAGCAGGCTTCCAAGTATTTCTCTAAATGGTATCTATACAAGGGCCATGTCAGCTGCCAGCCCTAAAAAAACAGAATTAATGCTAACTTCTTATTTAGGCTACCTGCCTCCCCTCAGTAATAGAACAGATCTAAAGCAATTATGGCCCAAATCAGATATGCACACTATTAAGGGTGCAAAAGAACAGCTAGAAATCTTGTCGATTACGTAACAAAATTTATTATAAATAGTTTCAAGTATTGTGCCTGCTTTGGGGCAGCCTGCCAACTTCTGTGTTCGGACAATTGCATATTAAAATGTTCTCATTTTGCCACAACATAAAGCAAAAGCTTAATGGCTATAGACAGGGAAAGAGTGAAAATGAACATACAAAGTTCTGCCAAATGCAGTGTGAGAGGCTGCCAGGAATGGTTATGGGTGGAAGAAGAAAAAAAGTTTAAATTTCTTTCAGTTACAGTGGCATTCAAATGTTGCTTTCCACTGCAAGCAGAAAAATATTTTTGGCCAAAAGTCCAAGATGATGGCATTCCTTCCTTTAAACACACAAGTCTTTATATAATGATAAAAACGTGTCCCAGTCAATAACTGTGGCAGTTTAGCTACCTCATATGAGTGGGACCATTTGTTTGTGTTTTTAAACAATGTGAAGCTTCCGGCTGTGAAGGCAGTGGATAGTTTTACAAATGTTTTACAAATAAATATATGGCAACCATAAATTATTAGGCTATGATCAGTTCAACCTCAGTTTTGTCATAAATGAGAACATTCTGTATTTTTATTATGAAACCTCAGTATTTCTATCTTGCTGAGATATTCTACTATAACATCCAAGTAACTCATCCCCCCTCCTATTTTAAATTAACCTTTGCACCTTAGAAGTCTGGGTTGAAACTTCAATGTTGATCAAATAAAAAAATAATATATTAAGGTAATTGGAGAGTAACTCATAAATGCATATGTAATTACTGTCAATATATCATACCAGGGTAGATATGGAAACATTACAACTTATTTAAATTCTTTATAAAGCCTATTATTGTGTTCAAGATCAATTACTCTCCATAAGTATCTGCAATAATGTTTACTCAGTGATCGATTGTTCAGGTTTCCTGAGTCCTGGAAGCTTTCTATCCTGTTGACCTGAATTTCACCCTCCTTGCAAAGGATACAGTGAAATGTACAGTAGTCTTTTCATTAAGCATTCTTTCTCAGTAGGTCAGGATTTGTGACACAGTTTTGAATCCTCATATATCTTCTTGGTGGGTTTAAAGTATGCAATTTATTTTAAGCAACTGCTCAACAGCTGCATTTCATCCAAAATTCTTCTGTGGCAAGTGAGCAGGTTTTTGTTTTAAAAAGGTTACATTTTAGTTTACTTTTAACTCCACAAAACTGATAATCTGTTATTCACCTAAGATTAATGAAATAATGAATGACAATGTTCTATTTATTTACTACAAAAATCTTTAAAAGAGATTGCTTGAATACAAAAAGGAAGTAAGAAATACATTTAACGAGAAAACCTCATAAGTGAATATTACAATGCAGCTTTTTAAAGTCAGTATTTTTTCTTAGAAATACACTCTCAGAAACCCTTTTCCCAAGGATTGCTAATTTCTGCATCACAGGATAGTGGCACTTTTTTTATCCAAGGTGAGATGGGAGACATATAATCATCTAATTGAAGCCTGATGCGATTTTTCTGTCACAGAAATGAGTTAGTCTTACAGGATGGTATAAATTTAGAAAAATCTTTCCCCATCTGCTCAGCTTAAAAGGTAGACATCGTCAGGATGCTTTTCACATTCAAACCAATGGTACTAATTTTAATTGCAGCACCATGCCATTGATTACTGTTACTACTGAAAGTAAAAAACTACTTGAAGTTCTGTACTTACAAGAGATATTAATTTATATCAACAACAAAAATTAACCCTTTGTGAGTGACTAGAGTGTCTTTTCCTATGCCTGTAGTAAGAAAAACAGCTTTGGTGAGTAATGCATCATACTGCTACATTAAAAGCAACCCAAAACTCCTCAAATTGAAGAACATCCTTGTACTCATTGTTCCTCTAGCTCCATGCTTCAAAGAAACAACAAAGCCTCCTAGGGGAAAATACAAACACATGCACAGAATTACATCCAGAGGGAGGCAAGTAAATCATTTTCTTAACTCTTCTGACAAGTAAAAACTGGCTTTACCAGAGCTGGCTTTACTAGTGCTGTGCTTCTGGAGATCACTTTTAGACAAACAGGTGGGGTATTTTCAGTTTGTTCAGACGTGCAGAAAATGATGCTATGTAAATAAAACGCCAAGTCCATTTGCTGAACTCAGTTCTATTTGCGATATAAGAAATAAGTAAATGAGAGGAAGGCAAGGTGAACATCATGTCTTTCCACAAAGCATGCAAAGATCACACATCAGTTGCAAACATTAGCACGTGCACAGAGAGTGATGCTCAGTTAAAAGCTATACACACACGCACAACTCTCTTAGCATAGTGAAAATACTGATCCAAAACAGCCAGACAGAAGAGTTTTCATCTGGCTCATAGAAAACCCCGGTTTTAATTCTGTAACAAAGCAGAAACCTAGGGGAATCTAAATGGGTTGCAGATTACAAAAGAACAAACTCCTCTACTCCAACCTACTACTACACTACTCTACAGCTTCAGAGGAAATACAGTGCCAATGAACAGGATTTTTAATGATTATATACCATCTCTCACAGATGCCATGAAGTTTGCACAGATTGGGAAACATTAGATTCTTATCTAAAACAACAAGAAAGTAAAGACTACAAACATCTCTAACACCTGTGTAACAATCCATTCAGCAGCATTGTGCCACTGGTTTTGGGCAATTCAAACCCATTTTTCCCTCTCTCAAAATCCTGATGCAGGCACACATGTCCATGCACAACCGTAGGAGACCCAGTCATTTCCAGACTATCTGCAGTTAGGCACTGTTTTTTAAAGTAATCCACAGAGTCCCTATAACTTCTGTTTAAGCTGTAGAGCCTAGCCCACACCTTAAGATGCTCATTAGTTGGAACTGGGTCCTATGGGGATAGAAGGAACAAGCCCCTCTTTACCTACTACTGCTCTTCACCATCCATTTTGTTTCTAACCACTGCATCTTTTCCCTTCCAACAGTATAATTAAACTAATTCTTAAATGCTACAGAATACAGCAGATGAAAGATGGAATACAATTTAATTTTGTACTGCTATAATTGCACACAACCCAACCAAACAGGATGGCAAAATGTTTTAATACCTAAGATTCAGTGCTTACTTTCCTTTTTTCTAACTCTTTCTGAGAACCTGTGGAACTTGCACCAATCCTGTACAATTAGCTGTAGAAGGAAGCTTCCATTTAGAAAGCATTGTGAATGGTTTAACTGTAAGACTTCTGTTCAATAAAGTTTTTGAAAAATGACCTTCTCTCCTAAGTAGCCAAGAGGGAGTAGTGCTCTTTTAAGAGGATGAAGAAATTAGCTCAAGTAGACATCAAGGCACTATGTCCCACACATCTAATCATCAAATTGTTTTACTTTCCTTAAGATAAAGTCAAAAGAAATTACTTTTTTTTCCAATCTCTACCTTCCACTTGCTGGCCAGTATGACAGCTCTGAAACGTGTGTCTCTATCTTTAACAGCACCCCAGGGAATAAAACCCTGTAGCATGACAGCCTCAAAGTCCTAACAAGCCCCCAAAGCCTGTAAGGCTTTCTTTTGCAAGGAAAAGTGCAAGTGGTGTGCTGAACTTTGAGTGTACAATAATCCAATGTATTCTGCCCTGTGGAGAGGAGACAAGCAGATGGGATTTGACAATGCTAAGGCAAGCTGTGCTGTGTGACCTTCTGCTCTCTCAGATTCTTCTTTATCCTCAGAAATCATCCTTTAGAAGCAACACAGTTTCTCTACTGGATCATACCTGTGCATGCAGCACAACACACATGCTTGCCCTGTTAGTATTCCAAATCCTTGCAAAAAAGTAACTTTAAGAAATATTTTACCTACATTTGTTGCTTTCCTAACTGGGTGACATAACTATGTGGTCTTGACAGAGGTCCCCAGGCCCTTCATGTCTGAGAGGAAAATGAGCATTTCTTGGAATTACTGCATTAGAGAAGCTTAAGTATGTTGCTCTTGTCTCAGCATCTGAACACAGAATTGCAAATTAAAAACCAAATGCATATGATTGCATTAAGGTATGGACATAAATTGGAGAGGCTTAGCATGAGATCTCTTCTAACAAGTGATTACACAAACGTGATGTCTGAAAAGACATAACTCCCTTTCCCACCTTATCCTGTGTTTAAAGAATTCTACATATTCAGGTTTGTCTGCATTTCTATAAATCAGTGCAATGAAGCACTTTAGGTTTTTATTTTGCTTTTTAAGTAGTGAAAGAAAGAAAGAGATTGCTTATTTTTTAGAGCAATCATCTCAAAAGGAAAGGTAATTCATCAATTTAATGAAATAGACAGCTTTTCTCATTTAATATAACTGAGCGTATATCGAAACCAGGGTAAAATTCCAGCATGACTACTGCCTCATAGCGATTCTCCACTATCAGGCCACTGTTTCACCAGAATTCAGCAGTCTCCTCTGGTTCTTAGAGTTATTAAGCAACATTAGTTTCATCATGGTATCCACTTAAACAGGTAGAGAGGCAGAAGAAAAATATTCTGATGCAAGCACATGCCAAACAACTGGTACATCCTTTATCCTCCTTGTACTAAGGACAACTAAAAAACTACCAGTAGCTGACCATACTTTAAAAGTTTCCAGGCATCTAGGAAGTATACAAATTCCATATTTGTGTGTGTCAATCCTTAAACACAAGTCATACATGGTTACACATTCTATATAGTTTACCTGTCCCTGCAGAGTCTTGGCATTTTGTCTAGCCAAACTTGTTCAAGCCAACAAGCATTTGCAACACCAAAGAACTGCAGAAGTGGAGAAGTGCTATCTGAGAGGGAAAAAAAAAAAAAGAAAAAAAAAAGAGAAAGCGTGGCAGTGTCCACGCACTGACACCTGTATAGACTCTTTTTATTTCTCATCCCAGAAGCCCAATTTTCATCAGGAATACAGGTTCTGCACAACAAAATAAGCCCTTGGGCAAAACTACATAGGACAGGATGGAGGTAAAACAAAGAAGATACCAACCTTTGGAAAACTATTTAATTCCGGAGTTCACAGGCCCAGTGACAGCGACCAAAACCAGATTGACACTAATTGTCAGAGTCCATCCGTTCGAGGGAGGAATGGTTGTCACCACTGAGCTCAGCTTTTTTCTTTTACTCATGCAAAGAATACCACATCAAGACAGTCTTCTCAACCGCTCTGATAATGAAAGACATCTAATGGCAAGGAGAACTACTGGTAAACTTGCAGAGCAAAGTAACAGTTCACTGAGCACAGTACTTAAAACTGCTTCAAAGGGAAACTTGCATCCAGGCCTTCCATTAAAAAAAGGCACAAGCAAATCTCAACCACAGAGACCCAGAGTAATCCAGAAGATCTTATAGACAAGTTACAGTGAAAAACTCCTACTTGAAGTTGCCATGAATAAAAGCTAACCAAAGGTTAAATATGAAGTGTTACACTGATGGTAACTCAGGGGAAAACAAAACAAAACAAAACAAACCACCACCAACAAAAGAACAGGACAAGTAAATATGAATTTCACGGCTTTATGAACACTCCACCAAATTAAACATTTGACTTCTTCTCTAAGAGCATGGCCAGAGGACACATGCTGGGGCAGAAGCAGAACAGCAGTCACCCACCCAGCCTCTCAGCTCCCTCATTACCTTTCCACTAACCCTAGAGCAGGCAGTCACAAAGCCTTGAGGGGGCACACACTAATAAGCTTCATAAAGGTGATCAACATTTCCAGCTTCCGAGGCACTCTTTTTATGGTGTTCATTCTCCCCTACAAAAATTCCTACCCCAAATCTTCAACCTGTCCTTAGGCACAGCTTTTGGGAAGGAGAATTCAAGGAAGCCTTGCATTCCCTTCTCTGTCAGGCTGCAACCCTGTCGCAAGTTGACCCCCAAATCCCCATTACTGAATTCCAGTGGCTTGTTGTCTAGGCAGAACCCTCCTGATCTGCTGCAGCTGAACTTCCTCAGCCTATCAAGTAGGAAATCCTTTTATTGTTCTGGCCTATAAGCCTCTTATCTCCTAATTCTGTGAGGCTCAGAAATAGCTGTTCTGCTCATTAATCCTACAATGACTGTCAGAAGGGGATATATACCTTCTCACTCTGCTCAAACACAAGTAACTAGGTTTCATCAAGTTCTATACTATGTACTTAGTAGAATCCCACTCCACAAGATATTACAGCAATTGGAGTAGCAGTACAGAAGCTTCTGCATTTTCATGAAATATTGAGATTTGGTGCTATAAAAATTTTAAAGAGCCTGGTTCAGTGTAAAGAATTGTTATTAGAAGCTGACATTGCCTAGTGCCAGAAAGAGGTAGCCATCTCTGGAGGACAATTCTGAAAGTTGGAGAGACCCTATTCCATTCTCTGCACTGTAGATACCAGCAAATTTTTTAAGAAACGAGCGGGTTTTTTTATAATTTTTTTTTTTCCTAAGCAAGTGCAATTTTGGCTAAAGTGTTGTATGGATAACTAGAAAGACTTCCACTATAATTTATACCTATGCCATTAGTTTATAATGAGATCCTTCTCAATCACTTATTACAAACCCATGTTATCCATGACCTTCAAAGACAGCTCAAAGGGAAAAAAATAATAAGCAGTTGAGCTCTTGGCTTAACCAATATCTTTAATTAGCACCCCCAAGAAATGCTAACAGTTGCTGTTTTCCCCCTGTATACAACACTCGGACAAGGAGAAATTAATAAGGTAATATTCTTATCAGAATGATGTCTTCTATTTCTCCATATGAAGCAAAAACTTATAACGGTTGCTAACCAGCACTGCAAATATGGCAGACATCATATCACAAGATGTGAAAATGAGTTCTCATATAATATGCATTATTTAATATTTTACATTTATGTACCTGATGGACAAACATAGGCCTACCTATGTAATTCAAAAAACCCCAAACCCTTCTATAAAGTTTGTGTTGAGAAAAATGTTAAAGTGGCAAACTGCATTAAGATCACAGCTATCCCACATCAGTTGTACCTTTTATTTTAACTATAAATGTCACCCTTCATCACGCAGCTGTCAGCTTCCTTTAACGTACTAAATGCTATCTTGTAAGCACAGAACCTGACATGATGTAACACAACAATTAAAATAAAAAGCAAGTCAGGTTTGACACCATGTCACTTTTTCTGTTTGCTGGAAATTAAAGGAAAATCAAAAGTACAAAAGTAAAAGCTAGTCAAGAAAAAAGTTTGCAAAAAACCCCAAACATCAGTTAATGCTTCCCTCTAATGTTACGTCACATTTTTACATTCAGCTTTAAAAAAAAATGTGCACAGCTTTAGCACAGCTAATTACAAATTGACACCAAAAGACATCAAGAATAAAGTCTAAAACTTCTAGAAAGACTCTATTGTAATAAATATACCTCTAGCTGTCGGTTCCGTAACAGCCAACATCCATGGAACTAAGCAATTATTTTTCACTTTCTATCCTATCCTTTTTCAATTTCTATCCACTCTGTGGTACTGCTCCAGCACGTTAAAATTAGTGATGCTTTTCAAACCAGATGCAACAGCACTTAAGTTATGCCTGAAGCAATTCCTAGTAATAATGGACAAATTATAAATTCTAGATAATTAATCCTGAAATTGGTCATGTATTACAAATTTGATTTCATTTACTCTATTTGATGCACAACACTAAATAAAAGTGTCGAAATGTTTAAAAATTAACTTTGGAAAAAAGGAAAATCATGTACATCTGGAAAAGTATATTGTTAACAATTAGGTTTCCTCCTTTTCAGTGTTTTTCTATTCGTTTACATCAACTCTAAACCCACATTTGATATATCAGTAACATAAAAAGCTTTGGCCCAAGGGAAAGTTAGTGACATGTGTCACAAATACAGAAATATCACATGCCTAATATTTGCTCTGATCATACCATGACACATTCAAAACCTCTGTGGCCCAGGAAAGAAATAATCGCAATGGAGTCCGTTCCCAGGCAGGGAAGAAGGAGTCAAGCAAAAAGAAGCTAGAGGCCTGTCCTGCAAAGGGAAGGGCTGATACAGACATTTAAAGAATATTCCTGTAAATACATTCACTTGAAACATTGAGTTAACACAAACCCCTTGTTCCCCTTTGTGGAAATAAAAGGAAAGGGGAACATGAAGAATTCTAAAAACTTTTACCCGTAAATACCATGTAACTTCAGAACTGTTTCTGCTGATCTAGTTCTACACCTTCCTAAGGATTTCCAGGCCAGTAACCTGCTACAGTAACATTAAAATTAAGAACAGCATAATTTTGACTAGAGAAGACTTATACACGAGTGTTACTGCATTTTCAAACATGCTATATTTGATTGAGTACGACAGCAAATTGCAGGAAAACCAAGAAAATAAAAAACTGAAGTAGATAAAAACAAATACAAGAAGACACACAAATGTAAATACAGAAATGAAGTAATCCAAAGATGTCAGACCTGCCCTTACAGTTGTCTCCCAATAAACCAAATCCATGAGTAGAATTTGAACACCAGTGAAGCTGCTAAGAATATGATCTTTAAAGACTACTCTTTAAGCAATCACTGAAAATTATACCAGTGGCAACACTTGTACATTTCTAAGAGCTTGGGCTGTATTATACTTCAGTAACATTTAAGCTGAAGTAGATAGTTTTTGAAAACTAAAACTAAACAGTATTTCTTAAGGGCTATATTCAGCTACATGAAGACTTCAGAGTGATCACAATGAATGGACACCTTTAAATTTTCAAAATATCTGTTCTATTCTTACATTTTCTTCTAGCCCTTGAAGTGTTTAATTATTAATTAGACACATTTGTGTACATACAAGGAACAAGAGAAGAGAGGGAAGGTCCAGCTCTTGTGGGCACGGACATGTCCAACTCTGAAAGTTTATTCATTTAATTCATTGGTTATACTAATCCTCATAAATTCTCCTGTACCAGCCTATTAAAAGAATATATCCACAAAGATCTCTACATTATAAGCCTTAGTAGAAGATGATGTCATTGATTTGCATACCTAGGACTTCCAAGTATGAAATGATAGAAGAATTAAAGTTTAGAAACAAAACATCCAAAACTTCCACTTTTTATACTTTTGACTAGTATTATACTTAATATTATAAACAATACAGTCTGAGAACTGAGATTTGAGCTCCATGTTGAAATGGTGATGAAATACACTTCATACCTGCACTTCTTAGGTTAGGGTCTAGGTCTGGCATTTCCTTGGACGCTTCTGGACTGACGCTGTAGATAGATGCTCCTGCTTCACTGACAATGCTGAAAAATAAAATGGCAAATAATCAAAACACCACACAACTGAACAACACAAATGAAAGACTTAGCAAGTGACTTAACTGAATATTTGGATTTTCTTTTATTTTTAAAGCCTGGTGTTTTAAAAGTATTTGGAATCAGCTGAATACTTATAAAACAGTACAGACAAAGGAAAAGATCTCCATTTAAGCCAAAACACCCCTCCCTGAGCTGCAACATCCATTCTTTTTCAATTCTGTCCCTAATATAAACACACCCTGTGCATGATATCAGCTTCTGTAGTATCTTAAAACAAACATGAGAAACAAGTGTTACCAGAAGTAAATAGGCAAACTAGCTTCCATAAATAAAACAAAACCCTACCTGACAATTTCATCAAAAACACATACATTCTAAAGTCTAACATTAGTTAAACTATTACAAGAATCCAACTCATGAGTGTGCACATTCACTGTCTAAAGCTAGCTGCCTAAAATACTCAGGGAAAAAAACCCAACTTGATACAGACTGAGCTACAGAGCTGCAGCTCACTTCTCAGCAGCATTTAATACTGTCTTCTCCCTGCTCTCACTGCCATCCCCAAAGTAAAACACTGACTGCATGTCTTCAATAACTTAAACTACAGTTCATGTATCTACCACACACCTCAAACTCATTCAGTAATGATGATAAACTCACCAATCCAAATCACAACACGTAATTAAAAAAACCTTGAGTGCCCTAATTCCACTCAAGAGAAAACAGCAGTCAAGTATTCATAGTGTAAGTTTATTTTTAGCTGTGAAATTTTGACACCACTGAATAAACAGTGTATTTCTTCAAAAAACTTCAACAGAACTTGAATTTCAGGTTGATAATGAAGGCATCGTACAGCTCCTGCACTGGAGAGGAACACTATCACTTTCAGAACTATTTTTACCTTTACTATTCCACTCTTAGAGTAAACTTATTTTTGCCATAACAAGGGAAACCACAATCCTCAAGAACCAGACCTTTCAATGAAAATCATAACTTTGCTTTAAATCGTTTTAAAATTAGACTATAAATTTTCCTTTTTAAGAACATTTAGTAGGTCAAATTTTTAAATAAAGAAACTGATACCTAGAAGCCCCTACTTTTAGAAAAATGTGTTTATACTTCACAGATAAAACACATTCCCATTCAATGTTCCAAGCATGTGAACAGTAAATAGTGTAAAATGCAGATATAAAAGGTAAGAATTTCTTACTGTTGTTTTTACAGATTCTATAGTTACTCAAAACTCAAAAGAACATTTCAATATTACAGACAGACTGGACCTTTCGATAAATACAGAAAATAAAATCCTGTTCTCTTTTGTATTAGCATAACTCCAGACCCACTCAAACAACTGGTTTAACAGCACAAAAAATTGCTCAAACCAGCTGAATGGGGCATGTGAAAATGAAACTGTTTACATGATCTTTTAAAAAGCTTCAGTATTACAGGCATTCCTTCACTATAAATGACATTCAGAAAACAGTCCCATAACAGAGTTCAGAAATATGGTCATATCACAAAAACCTAACTGCTGAAAAACGATGTTGACAGAAGCCTCATCAAGCTGATTTTTCTGATAAATGGGTAGTTTAAAGAACAATGCAGCAGAAAGTATTTCTTAACATGTTCACACCTTATAAAGGTAGCATCTGGCAAGTGCTCCCTTTCTGGATATTGCTTCCAAAAAACCACACACGTCAGCACATATTTCTAATAGCTTTTCAGTAATTGCTCTTCCATCTTGATATTTTAACAGATCCAAAAAGCTACCTCTCATGCAATTTCTAAATTTAACACATTGATATTACACTTAGATTAAAAATAAATAAATGTTTTGCATACATTTTTACAGTGCTGTACTATAAACTGTATTACTGCACAGAGTTATTGCTTGATCTCTCCCAGTATTTTGTGCAGTGAAAAAACAAAATGACCTACCTGGATGGGAATTTTAAACCCACTTGACATTTTATTGAGTTTCCTTAATGCTACACTGACTATTTTCAGAAAAGGATTGCAATAATACTATCATTCTATGGTAGTAAGTGAATTGTGCCAAATTTTAAGGTAGGTAGTACAAAAACTCCTTGCTAAAACAAGTCAATAAAATTAAACTCAGGATGGGAGAAAGAAACATTTGAAAAGAGCACATGTCCTTTCCTCAAGTGCAAGAACATTTATACACTGCGGGGGGGGGGAGGAGGGAGGGAAGCCAAGTAAAAAAATTATCTTAAGCAGGAAAACAAGATATAAAAAGCACTTTCAGAAGCAGCATACACTGGATATTTGACATCCACTCTGAAATGGTTTTGTATACGCATGCAGTTATTCTATGAAGTATTTGGTGTCGCAGATTTGGAAAAGGAGGGGGAGGGGAAAAATTTCCACTCACACAGAACCCCATACTTCTGTGCCTAAGGCAATAAACCCCAGACATTAAATAAATTTATTACCCAGAGTAATTGCGTAGGGCCACAAACTCCAAAGAAACTATCCTCTGGTTCCTTCAACCACAGTCAACCAAACTTTTCAAACCTATTATTGGCTGTCATGTGGTTTTATTTAGTCTGTTTTTAGCTACAGTGAGGTGGTTTACTAATGTGACACTGGCACGTACAATGCTAAAACATTTAGCTTGGTCACAATACTAAAGATTACAAGCAAAATAGGTTTGGAGATTTTTTATTACAGTTGTTCTGGATTTTGCTTTTTGACTACACAGGAGACAGCCACTTTGGTTCACAGACATTTTGTTTATTTGTTTGTTTTCCAAATTCTAATAATTCTCTTTAAAAGGGGGATGCTATATAGGATAATTTAAGGTAATTTAATGTTGTAAAATCATACTTTCAAAGAATATACATATTTTATGTCAGGGTGCATTAAGACAAAACCAAACCTGCTCAAATCAGTAGGCGATAGAAATTTACTCCAAACTACTGCAGTCTACCCTGTTCTCTAACCCCCCCCCCCCTTTTTTTTTAAAGGATACAATTTTCAAGAGAGTCAAC
>JAVJGG010000055.1:4425317-4448771 GCA_035590195.1 Aviceda cuculoides | reverse complement strand
GGGTTGGTAAAAACTGTAACTAATAATCTGTAGATCTTCAGAACTAGAATTTGTTTCTACTTTGACTTTTTAAGCCACATAATGCATTAAAACAGAAAACTAGACTCCCCCACCCCTCATAAAATGAGAACCTTATTTCTGTACATTCCTTAAGAGGAAAGATTCTTGCACTGATGAAAATCTTAACAGTTAAAACAACATTAATAAGAAGTTATTTTCCTATTTAAAGTAAAAATGTAGTAGGTAAATAAGCAAGTGTTCATGATGATATGCTTATAGTACACAAATGGACAAGTTTCATAAACTGCTCTCTGAATTAACAAAAAAGCAGGTAAAGAATCTGGGACTATACCTCCATCCTGTCTGATTCCCACATTAGCCATCCTACAGATAAGTTTTTTTCCTCAGCGTCTATATCGAACTTTTAAAACCTAAAAGTGCTCAAGCCACAAAGCCACTACACGATATTTCAGTTTACTCTTTTAACTGTACAAACAGGCTTGTTGCATAGAAAGTAAGTTTTCGCATACTGCATCCATCTCATTCACATTTGTTAAGACACATTTTAACTACTGTTAAACCAACATTAAATATGTTCCACTAGCACCACCTGGTGGGCCCTCAGCTTTATGCCACAGACCATGCCTGCTGTATTCTAAATACTTTCAGGAGCCTTTTAACATTTACTAGAGCAAGTATTCTTACTCAGCTTAAATAAGCATCATATATTTTGTATGAAAAGATCATTTGAAGACCTGTTCAAAACATTCAGATTTTCGGTCTCTTAATTTTTACAGGAAAAGAATTCTTTCTTGTTAAAGGTAAAAAAAAATATTTAAGCTTACAGGTTTTTTTTACATTCAAAGCTATTACATACCTACAAAAACGCACAATGGTAAAGATTACACGTAACAAACCAGAGTTGCCAACAGTTGTTTAACTATATTACAATTTCATGTACATGCATGTAATGGCACATTTTTTAAAACTTACAAGGTTCTTGGGTAGTAAGTTTTCAATGAAAATCTTTTCAAAACTATGTGCAAAAATCTGATGTACTTGTAATGAAAAAGATATACCAGGCTAGAGGCTTCTAGGGTTAAAGATGGATGCAGATTCCTGAGATTTTCATGAACCTTACCAACATTTCAGACTATTTTATTACATTGAATTCATTTCCCCACAATCAAATGCAACACTGGATTAATAACCTACAGAGAAAGAAAAAGTAACTTTGTCCAACTTTACATAACTTCCTGTTCCTAAAACCTACAAAACACCGATTTACAACTTGAAGACTTTAAAATAACATTTCAAGAAATAATACCAGTACAAAGAAGAGACCAGTGTTAATACTTGGAAGAAAATCATGGTCACTCTAAATAAAAGCAAAGGGTATGTCAACCTCAAAACGGGCCCAGATTTCCATATTTGGTCATAAAATGATGATCTGCCAAAATATAACTCCCTTCCCAATCAAAATTTAGTAATTGTGGTTAATTCCTCTAACCCAACTTCTTACATATTAACTGATAAATATATTCTTCATAAGCTTGAGGCAACAAAAGCTAGAGGCTCCCACAAAGGGCAGAAGTACAGAAGGGTCAAATGATTATTCAGTGTTACTAAAATAATTGGCTTAAGAATTACCCAGGACAGAAAAATAAAACAACAAAAATATTTGCTAGAGAAGAACATTACATTTAGAAGCTCAATTGGAATGTTACAAACTTTAATTATGTTGATAGACTGAAAAGGAGCAGTGAAGACTTATTAAGTACAGGCTTAAAAGAAGTTTTGGCTATTTCATGAATGAGAAATCCATTGGGATTTACTGAAAACACAGAAGTCACAACTTGCTCCAGAAGAGCCTAAAACCAAAAATGGTCAAGAGCTACAAAAGTACTAGAGAAATAGGATGTCTGCATCTGTTCTTGTATGTCTCCCTACATACCCATTTTTGGCAACTAATGAAAACCCACTAGGGGAAGTCAAAGCAGCTCTTCATATGAAACAGCAACAATCCCTTTATTTGCATTTTGACTTGTGTCTTGCTCTTTCCTCTCCTGTCAAGCAGGACACCGCCCATAGCCGAAGCAAATTTGACAGCCCCTCCAACTCCTCATCATTACAAATGGCAAGCTGCAGGTTTCTTGCCATCATGGGCAGCGTTACCTGCTGTTCCCAGGATCTCATGTTGGGGTACACGAGATCCAGACCCTACACACTGTGCACAGCACAGTTCCTTCTGCCAGGGAGGTGATGAATACAGCCGACTGGAGACTGCAGTCCAGCGCAGGCTGAGTGAGACACTGTGATTTATTCAGCCACACGCACTTTGCCACAGGAACAATAGGATACCCGGCTTGACAGGCCCTGGCTCTGACACAGCTAAGCCATTACTTTTTATTCTTATGAGGAACATATGTCATGGAAGTGCAAGATAAAAAGGTTCTGGTATATACTCAATGTATTCAACAATTCAAAGAATAAAAAGCCCCAAAAGATTTTTAAAAGCCTGTTCATTCTGACAGATGAGATTAAATTCAAAATCTGGCCTTTCCCCCACTCCAATAAGCTAGTGGTATGGCAAAGGAAGATGTTAGGGTCAAGAAAAAAGATTATACTAGAAAACAATCATCATTCAACAGAATCCAGCCAAGACCCATACAATTCATCTGTGCCTTTAAATAATCTAAAGATTTAGCTTTAAATTTTAACAACATATAGAACTGAGGAGATATTCCAGTACTAAATATGTTTTACAATGACAAAATATACTGTTAGATACACTGCTTCATTCAAAACTTTTAGTCACTACATACCACACAATTTTTGCTTATATGGAAGTCCACTTTTCAAAATCAGTCACATTAGACAAGAGCTGTTAGTCTTCTTTTGCAAAAATACTATAGAAAAGCTCATAGTGACTCATAGTGAAGCCATTCAATTAGATAGGGGAAGGATGGGGACGGGTGGACGAATGACAAGTTTTAAAGAACAGTTTCTGCTCAGGAGCTCCCAAGCACACAAGAAGTTAAGCCCACAAAGTGTCTTCAGACATCACATCAAATGATAAGCAGTGATACAGACCCTGCATTGTTGCTCAGTCATGTTCTGAAAGTTTCCATAGAAAATATAAGGTGAAATTCTACTTACAACTAGTGTTTTGAATTCACAACAAAAAAAGTCTGCAAATATTTCTACCCACATATGAATGAGTTTGCTTGGTATTTCACAAAGTTTAACAGAAATTACACCATGCAAAGAAAGCAATTTTGTCTTGACCAACTCAATCAACTTTTTAAAGTAAAAATTCTTAAACTATTTCAAACCAGGAACTCCACCACACCGCAAATTACAACACAGAATAGTATGTCTTTCAGTCACAAACCCTACTTTTGCAACAGCTTGCTGACCATACAGCAGGGACAATAAACAAACACCTTACAAAAAAGCTTCTGAAGTGACAGAATTTCAAGGCAATCATCCTTGCATTAGGGATTATTTCTCTCCTGTTCAGACACAAATTATATTTAGTGCCAATTAAGCTGATGGCTTTCCTGATAAAAAGCATAGATCTTTAGAACTTACTGAAGAAAAAAAAATTAGGCCTGTTTCTATCAGTGTTTAGCAAGATAATCTAATCGCAGTTTGTATCATTGTTTCAAATAATTAAAAGTGACTTATCTTAAAATAACATTAAGTCTTAGAACAATATTTGATTTTCCATTTTTGCAGTATGGTTATGCAGAACTAAACTTCACTACAGAATTGAAGTACGCACTTTCAGATGAACAACAATATGCAAAAGCAAAATTTAATGGTTTGAAATACCAAATTATAATCATTCAACATCAGATAAAATGCAACAATTCCTCAATGTCTGTTTTATAAGAAATTAAAAGGAATACAAGAAATCAAAGCCAGTTTAAATAAAGACCTGCATCTAAATCTCAGAAGAAATGTATGACAAACACTGAAAAATTAGTAAGTATACTTAAAAATGCAATTATTGAAATAGTTGTCTTCAAGTATTACCCACTTCCCTGCAACCTGGGAAATATTAGGGCTAACAAAGCCCAGCATTTTTTAATTTCACTGCTTTGGAGTGTAAAAGAGGGATGCGTTTTGATTTTACATTCTAAGAGCATTTTGCCTGTAATCAAACATAATAAAAGGATATTTCAAACATAAGGACAATTGTGTTCTGTGCCATGCAACCTGATTGCCTATTTGTTAGCACAAAATATGGGGGAAGCAGTTGCGGCATAGGGTTTTTTTAAAAGCTTCGCCTTTAAAAAAAACTTACTAGTTTGGAAAATGCAGCCCAGTTCTACTAACTTCCAGGTTTGGATGAATCCAGAAAACATATCCTACATAAAACATTTCACTGATTACAGAATTAGAAGATTTCAACATTTTCCGATTTCAATTCCTCAACTACCTTGATTCCCCTTCCCAAACAAAACTGGTGTGAAATTTCCTGCCATTAAAACAGTAAGACAACTGCTACTTGCAGCAGAATGAAATAGGTTTGAGAATTATTGCAAGATATAACAATGAGTTACCATTTGTTTAATTAGCTTTAATTTCTTCTGTATTAGATATAACGCTATGAACCCCTAAATAAAAAACTACTTACTGTACTAAACTAATAAAACTAACTGTATAGCTACGGCCTGGAATCCTTTATTCATCTGTGTATGAACCATGCCCTCAGCACATCCCTGCAAAGGGAAAAATGATCAGATATCTGTCTTCATCTTGTCTGAAAACGATGACATTTTTCAGTAAGAAAAGGGTCCAAATGGCAGGTGTCAAAGAGCTTTAGCTTCACACGTGGTGCTAGAAGGCAGAAAAAACAACAGTAGCGTGTGGCCATGTCAGAGCCGCACAGAAGCTGCCGTACAAGTGCATATGTGAAAAGAGCAAACCTCATAGCCTGTTAAATCAATCTAGTGCCAGATGCTGTTATCAGAACAAAACTTGTGCTGCAGATCCATCCCCAGAAGAAATACACATCCCATGTCTGCAGCGAAAAGTGAAAGACCTAGGGTGGCATGTCTCAAGACTGAAGGTGACGGTCACCTGTGACAGCCCCCACCACTTTCACTGACAGTTTAAAACAACAGGTCCTGTCATTGCTCATAAAGCAGCTGGAGTTGAAGCTCCTTTCTGCTCTTGCGGAGAGCTTTGAAGTCTGAACTCCAGGTACAAAATCTACTTCCAAGTCAACTGCTTTTTAGTTGGATGGTTAAGTATTTTTTTTTTTACTTTAAACACTGTATTACAGTAGGAACTTGAGAGAAAATTTAGCTACTGCTCTTCTCCCCGTTGCAGCAATGCAATGAAGAGAAATTGCAGGAATAGGTATAACATTATAGAATACAATATTACCTTAATGTAAGAGGACAAGTTAAAAAAGAAAAAAAAAAAAGAGCACATTTTATGTGATTACAATATGACAGCATTAAAGTAATTCTAAGCAGAATTAACGATAATTAGATGTATGCAAATATGTTAAAAAGTTACCTATCTATAACCAACTAGAAGAAAGACAGTAAAAAAGGCTTCAGAATTGACATAGGAAATGAAAACCTCACAGTCCACTTCTAAAAACATAATAGGCATGAAAATGGGTATGCTTCTTGTGAATACACTCTATAATTTCAAGACCAATCCTGCCAGAACTCACTCCGTTTTACACAACTAAATTAACCCAGTGACCTCAGGAGAACAAACTGTATATACGACACTAAAAAAATACAGCCAAACACTAATAAGTTTTTACCTAACCTCTTTTTCCCCACTGGGAGGTGGGCACAGGGAGACAAAGACACACAACTGATTTTGACAGTCACGCTTCAAAAAGAGAAACACTAGGTGATGTTAAACACTTGCATTTCATATATTTATAGACTCTTGAAATGAAATTGCCTGGATGCATACATTAAACCCATGGCACAGTCCAAGAAGATGATGCTGCTCCCCCAAAAGCCTAGCAAAACCATTCCACACTGAAGAGCTCAATGAGCAGCCTTATTTAGCCCCTGCCCCTCCCAGTTCTCAAGAGTTTGGTGAAGCCAATAAGCCTGACCCAACACCATGAAACGCAGCAAACCAAAGGAAGCTGCCAGTTCCAGACCAGAAAGCCGGCACCAACCCTGTCCTGCCAGCAGCTCCTTCTCAGCTCAGCAAAGCAGAAACCCCTGCAGTGGTTGCACATGGGGAAAGCTGGTGTTACATCCAGCCCACCTCCAGCCATGCAGGATCTTGCAAGAGGCGAGACCCATCCTGGCTGCTTTTAGAAACAGCAGAGGTAAAGGGTAAAACCCTGGAACGTGGCAATTTGTGCTCATGTATAGTTATTCAAGTTGGAGCGCTATAAAATACCAAGAACTAAGGTTCTGGGAACAAATAAGACTTTTTTAAAAAAAAAAAAAAAAAAAAAAGATTCCTGCCTATAAAGAAATACCTAGGCTTTGCTAGTACCATCTATATTTGGTGTTGTCACCAACAGTTTATAATTGGGGAAACTGATGGCTGCCTAAAGTCTCATTTTCAAACCCAAACGCTTCCCTAGTGCACACACTGTCCTACCCACACCACCTTTCTCCTGTGGGACACAGGTCATTTAAGATGCAGATGATCCATTAAGGAGAGTCCATCAGGTTCTCCAGTGAATACAGACCTCTCAGCCAGTTTATTTGTCAGTGAACCTCATGGAGCATTCAGATTTAGTCACATAAAAATCGTATCAAGAAATGTCACATGCAAACAGTCAGTTTGAAATTATCTAGAAAGGCTACAAGAGCATGCTATTCAGTTGCTGCAATTGCTCTCAGGAATCATTTTTATCTGATAGAATAGGCACCACAGATGCAGCAACTGTTGTGGCTAAAGCACAGTTAGTCGAGCCAGACCAAAGGCTGGAGCTTAGAGTCATGTTAACTCTCGTGGAGACTTTGTCCCCAGAGTGGAGCGTAACTGGACAAGACCACAACATATGGAACAAAATGCCTCTTGGAGAACAGTACCTCCAGCAACTGTCATTTTCTTTAACGATCACTCTAGGCAGTTGGGAGGGAGTGTGGCCAGTGCTGCCATGCAGCCTCCACAGCCCTGATTCATGCAAAATTCTGACCTGTAGCTTTGGCTTGAGTCAGTCTTTATTCTGTTACACACACTGCCCCCCCCACCCCTTCCCCCCCAGTATCACTGATCTTAGTACTTAATCTCTCCTTAGCAAGCTA
This sequence comes from Aviceda cuculoides, assembly GCA_035590195.1. Classification (NCBI taxonomy): domain Eukaryota; kingdom Metazoa; phylum Chordata; class Aves; order Accipitriformes; family Accipitridae; genus Aviceda; species Aviceda cuculoides. Next base: position 4,441,515 of record JAVJGG010000055.1, on the reverse strand, counting down.
CCCTCACCCCAGCACAGATCCACAAGAGAAGGCTGGAGTCAACTATACCCCTTCTGTTAGGGCTGAACAATACAATGCAGATAGACTCTCTGCACGGTGTGAGAAAATCACAGATCCTCCACTGCTGCTCCTTTCTGTTCCCTCCCCATCCCTCTTAACATCTAGTCTGTATCTGAAGACATCATATTAAATATTTTTAACCTACAGACACTTCTTGGCACAGTTTACCGAACTCTGAAGTACCCAGGTTTTCCACACAGAGAAACTCAAAATAAATTAAGAATTCTGGAATCAAAACGAATGCTGGCAGGAAAACTTCTTCGAGGTATTGAATGCTAAGCAAAAGTGTGACCACATCTTTCTAGCCATGTCGTTTCTTCTTACTTTAATTTGGAATTCACCTAAAGAAAAAAAAAAAAGCTGTCTGTTTTAGTTCACAGAAGATACATTCACCTCCTGTGTTTATTCTCCAGCTCAACATACTCAAGACAAATGTTGCTTCATGCAGACCTGATCAAAATTATATGCTGCTATCTCTCAAAAATAATTTCTGCAGACTGAATCATGGCAGCATTCTTAATTTTTTAAGTTGTCATTTGTTTTTATGTTTTATTTCATTTTTAATACAGGAAAAGAGTTTGCTTTCACATTTTCCTGTGCTCTAGTTTATGACTATTCAAAACTGATGCTGATCAAGAAGTGTTCCATTCTGTCCATCAAGGAAACTGTTTTTCTTCATTGGAAAAAAGGCCGTAAAACTGAGGTACTAGTTTAGTACTTCCATCAAAATCTATTAATCCCCTATGAAGGAACTGTATAGCATTACAGTAGAAAAAGGATTATAGCAACAAACAGGAAAAAAACGCAAGAAAGTTAAGAAAAAAGAGTAGGTTACTCATTCTTCAGAAAAAGGTAAGATTTTTCATGCAAAACTAGCAAAAAAAAAAAAATCAAGTGAAGCTTGCTTTACCTTAACAAGCGTATTTTATTAGCTCAGTTACTTTTCTCAGACACAGATTTAAAGGTAAAAAGACATATTCAAATGTCTGTAAAGCAACATAAGTAGATTGAATGCTTTGTTAATATACATTTTTCTCTTTTTAGGCCTCTAGGGTTCTTTCATGTCTTCTCTGGTGCTCCTCATTGTCATAGTTTTAAATATTATTTTATTAGTAAGAGATGCTAATCTAAATCAAATATATCTCCAAATAAAAGTGAGCTAAACATTAGGTACATTATTGTTTATCATTTAACCACTTAAAACAGTGGATACGATGTCATTTTGTATAACAAACAGAAGTATGTACCAACCTCAGTGAAAAAAACAAATAAAAATAACCACCAAATCCTCACAAACTTGAAACGGATACATGAATTGCATGTTTTTACAAAAAACAAACTCCTCTAGTAAGGCTGTAACCAAAAGGGGGGAAAAACTGACAAAAAAAATATCTGGAATTAGTAAAATAAAACTCAGTTAGGTAGTGTTGTGTCTGCTTTCACCCTTCTCTTAAAAGGGAATAATTTGTTCCCTCAGGTTGTGACAGATCCACACTAGAGACATTCCATGAGTAATATCACTAGAACTAGCATAAACATATGCTGAAAGAGCATTTCATTTAAAACACGTTTTTCATCCAATTAGAAACACTTAAAAAAATTGTTCTTCTGGACTGAAATTTCTTATGCTTCACTTCTAACCAATTACTTTTAGACTCCAAAAAAAACCCCCAACTATAAAATAGTCTTTTTTTTTTTTTTTAGTTATCCAAATATGAAAGTGTAAGATAAAAAAAACTAGAAAGCTATCTTAAGAGATATCCTTACATTTAAATCATAAAAACACAGCTAAATGATGTTACATCCTACTTTTTACACCACAATTTTCAAAGTGATTCTCTGGTCATAGGTATGTTACACAGTACTTAGCTACACAATCACCTGCAATTCTAGCAATAAAATATCTTACAGTAGTGTAAAGGTTCATTAACACATTTATACATCTAATTACTCATGAGTCCAACCACAAATATTTTGCAGAAAAAAATCTTGGAACATGCATCTTTTTAACCACATTAGCCTTCTTTTTGACCCATCATTCTATAATGGGAAAGTGTCTTAGAAACATTTGAGGAATTGCAGGTCACAGTTATACAATTTTAAAGGCACTAATGAAAGTGAAACGGTTGACTCATCCTTTTCAAATACAACTATGTTGTTTTCTCTATCAGATGACAAAGTTTGAACCGGGAAGTTAATATTCACATTTTTCCTGGAAGGCAAAAAAAAAAAAAAAGAAAAAAAAAAAAATCCATCAACAGCCCAACTTCCACCCAAAACCAAAGCCTAGAATGACCCGCTGATTTCCTCCTTCCCTCACATTCAAAGCTCTGTTTTCTCTCATTGCAGATGTTACTTCAAAATAAGAGCAATTATTTCAAAGCTTTCCTGCCAATTCATATCTGAGCAGCAAGAGAGAAAGGTAAACTGGAACTCGACTGAGTTCTTCTGGAGAGTCTTCTGGAGAGTCTTCTGGAGAGCATTACACAGAAAGCACAGACGATCAGAACCTACACCTGCAAATGCTGACAGAGTCTACAGTTACCCTACCATATCAGCTTCAGGCATCTACTCCACACCTACTTCTCTGGATGGGTCATTAGGTTCATATGTCTGGATCCTGCAAGGTAAGCCAGCAGTGACGAGTGAGGGTCTTGGAATGATTCTTTCAGATTTTGGAAACTGTTGAATGCCAAGTTATCAGGGCAGCTGAAAGGCACCTGTGGAGACTGGCTGCTCTAACACCCTTGCTCAAAGCAGTGTCAACCAAAGCAAGTTGCTCAGGTCTGTATCCAGTCAGGTTTCAAGTATTTCCATGAATGGAGACTCCAAAACCTACCACATAGTAACAGGAACACTTGGATCCTCTGTAGCTGAGAACTGATATTTTGATAATACTAAACTAAGGTGGAAAGGTTTTTTTAATGGCAGTTTAAAAATTTAGCACCATGTATCATTTCAGAAAAGTATATATCTGCCATGGAACAGTGTTTGAGAAAGAAATGGAGATTCAAAAAGTCAACACTCTGTTTTCAAACAGTGCTGCACTGAAAACTTACTAAACAATCCCAGCTTCCTCAAATGCTATAAGTGAAAAGAAAAGCTGAAACTGTTAAGAAATGAAATGAATGGAAACATGTGCCATGTTGATTCCTGCAGTAACAGTGTAGGCCCACTTAATTCCAAGTGTCTGATGTTAAACCATTAAGACTATTCTTGTAGTTGATAACTAACAGCTGTTACTTTAAAAAACCCCAAAAGTTTGGAGATCAGGGATATGGAAGAGGAGACAACATGATATTAAAACAATAATTCTCCAGACGAGAACACAAGTTTGTCTGATAGAGACTCCACAGCAGCAAAGAGCCCGGAGGCGCTCCGGCTGATGCAGACAACTCCTACAGGGGGTTATAGAGAACATATGCCAGGGTGGGATATGCAGCACCCTTTAATACGGCAGAGCATCTTCTGCCCTCAGGCGCCTGCTCAGCTCTGCTGGGTAGTGCAGAAGGTGGCAGAGCCAAGCCTTGTCCTCAGCCTGCCCCTGGTAGACAGGCCTGTACTATCGCTGCTGTCAGCATCTCCGCAGCCCTGAGCCAGAGCAGCACGAAGATCACATTCGCACACCAATGTTTTCGCATGCAGCAACATGACCAAGATCTGCACTGGACCATTCTGGGACTTCTACTGGTCAGGTTGTTATGAGGCTGAGAGCATTCCTTACATCCACTGCAGAGATGGGGTAACAACCCCCTCCTCCACCAAAAGAACAAGGCACACCCCTTAAGTATTTCCACCCCCGCAGAAAGGACAGGTTTCCAAGTCTAAGCATAAACAAAAGTTCAGCTAATTCATACCAAAATTATATTAAGGAAATATCGATGTAGACTTTAATATTAAGGGTCTAATAGCTACTTTCCTTTTTTTCCCCCCTACTAAAAAGGCCATGTAAATAATTCTAACCTTCAGAAAATAACTTTCAAATATGATGTTAGCCAAAGACAGGTATGTCCAGAATTCTGTTAAAGATGTTGAAACATTTTCTTACAAAATATAAACAAAACTTTAAAATTACTAACACCACAAACTGGCATGTCCTGGTTTTGGATTTAACCAAACCCTGAGAAACAGAACAAACACATTTCACAAGCTCCAAGTTTTAAATTCCTCTGAAGTTCATAAAGGCTCACATCACCACCATCATCACAAACACCATGTGATTTACGCAATTTAATTATATCAGCTGTGGTACAGTAAAGAAGAAACCCCCAACTTACATTTTGTCATTAAATCCAATGGAAACTAACTTACAAGTGCTTTATAAACAAGGAGTAGACATGAACTTAAACCATACATATTCCATTAAAATTTGACATGAGTCCTGTTTTAGTCATCAAAATCTTCAACTCATATTGAGTGCAAAAACTGGTATTTCAGACCCAAAACCAATTTACATAAAGAAAGTATCTCCCCCAAAGTTCACCATACTAATTAGAAATTTTAGTTTATCACAACCTAATATTAACCACAAATTAGCTTGGCTTCATAATGCTGGTATTTAAGGTTGACCAAAAAATAATCAACTTCGCACTTTCTGCATTGCATGTTAAATAAAACGTATTTACACAAACCACTAGAATCAACATTTAATCTGTACCTTCATTTAATAAAAACCTGGAAGAAATTCCCTACGGACCATAAAACTGAAGAGAATCTGCTCTGAATTAGATGCCAACAGTTTTTTCTTCTCAGTGCCAGAACAACCCCTTTATTCAAAATCCTGTCTCAGAAAACATTACTCCTGCTAATGTCAGAAGTCCAGTCACCTACAACCTACTGTAACCACTTTATCAAAAAGAAGCCAGTGAAAGGAAAAATAATTTCCCCTAACTTGCTCCACTAATAATGATCAGCAGCACTGCCTTTCCAGTGATTGGTCTTCTCCAGAAGCGCCAAGAGGTCATTAGGTGGTTTCCTTAAGGAGAAAGCTACAACCAAGGAGGCACCAAGCAGCTCTGGACTTGCACGTAAAAGAGACAGCAGGATGCCAGCAGAGCCAGCCAGGGCCTACAGGAGCAGGGGAAAACAAGAGGAATAGTGGACAGCCTTAAGCATCCCTTTAAAAGTCTTTTGTTGTTGTTTTTGTTCTTGTTGTTAACTAAAGAAACAGGATATATTAAAAGGATACTATTTCATAATTTCAAAGTTATTTAATTTTAAAACATTCAAATTGACAATGTCTCTTTCTATTTACTCTTATAGCAGAGAATTAGAGCTAACATTTCCTTCAGCAGAGAGATGATCACTGAGAAGTAACACAGGAATATCCAGTTTGATTTACTTAAAAATTACTAACTTCTAAAAAATAAGTTTAAAAAAAAAAAAAAAAGACGAAGTAACTTTGAGCTGTGATTTTACACTATCAGGAAAAATAGACCAGGAACAAGTAATAAATGCATCACTGATTTTACTGAAAGCCCACTTCCAAAGTATATTTACAGTACAACATCATAACACTGACAAGAGAATCATCCATGGAAGATGCATGTCTAAACTGTTTCCCTGGAATATTTATGTCAAATTCAAATGTCAAAATGTATTTTATCCAAATGTTAGTTCTAGTTTAACCCAATAAAAGAACTGAACAGGCAACAGACATGTTGCCTTAGCTCCCAAAGATGTTTACCAAAATACAAAAATTTATTAGGTTTGAGAGAGGAGCTTTATGTGAAAAGACAATTTAATATTGCCAATAACTATAAATGCATATAGATGGACATCTCCCCCCCCCAGTTTTTTATTTAGAGAGCTCCACAGACAACTGAGCTGTTTGAATAGTATTTGCTGTTACATAAAATAATCTGATACAATTAGAAACTGTGATATTACTTGCAGTTGCAAACAGAAATAAAGTGAAAACGTTATTTCTATGTGAGCAACAAATTTGCTTTCAGAAGTGTTGGACGTTTGAAGGAAAGGAAAATAGCTAATGTATAGAACTGCTAAATGGATATGATTACATTTACAACCATACGTGAAGCCATCAAAGCAACAGAAATCTCCCCAAATTTAAAAGGAACTGTAAAGCCAACACCACTCTCCTCTCTGTGCTTTCCCCTCCACTTTCCCGTTGTTCCCAGTTGTTGCTGCTTGGAGGTCCTATTACTGAAGAAGGTGCTTCACATGTAGCTTGTGCTTTTTGATGTCTCCATTCAGACATACTCTCTCACCTCCGTATCACCCACCATGACAAATGGACCATTTCTCCTTCCCTCCACTTACTCATCATTGACAAAACTGCTGGGATCCAGTTACAGCAAGGAATTATCCTCTACAGGCACCTTCAGTTACAATCATCTGACACTGCAGTCATCTAAATCTAACCCCTTTTCAAGCTGAAAGAACCTACTCAAAGACCCCTGAAGACACACAGAACATCTATATTCTCTTCCTCTCATGCCCTGAAAACATCAGAAGTATGCTGAAGTACCTCTTGTTGCTGTGACTTCTTCCAATGTCATTCATGAAGCTTTTAAGACTGCCATACGCTTTTTTGATAAAAGTTAAATGAGTCCAGGCAAGCGTAGCCTCCAGTTTCAGTATCACACTAGATTACTCCAACTGAAGGTGCAACATGGATAGTGCTCACTCGTGCACTGCCGACAGCCTCTAAGAGCTGATAGCCTGAAATCAGGAGTAGAAATGACAATTTTATGTAACTGCTGAGGGAAAGAGCCCTTGCTTTACTGATGGACATGTATTTGCTTTTTAGTCCTGGAAGATTCTCAGGCTATCAGACACCTAGAAGTCATTAATGTTTGAATTTTCAAATCTGCCTATAATCCAAGCCATTTTGTCTTCAAATAACAAAATAATAATAATAAAAAAAATATCAAGATTTGTAATAGTTATTCTCCTGGCACTGGGGGAATTTGTTAGCAGCTGTACAAGTGGCATTTTCCTGAGGTTTACTACTCAAAACAATCCTGAACATATTTTCTGAGGGAAAGTTCTATCCAAACTTTGGATCTGCCCACAAACTTTCATTTTTACCAGATCTCAACAGTATTGACACGTCAAAGAATAAAGAAACTTTTCCCCACTAATGATAACATATGCTCACTCTTTTTTTTTTCTTAAAAATTTCTGATTATTATTTAGAAATACAGGCAACCTGTACATATACAGTCTCTAACAGAGATCTAAGACAAAGCATTTCATCCCAAAGGTAACACTCTGACACTTAAAAGCCACTGAAATTAAGGTATCTAATGTAGAGTGTTAGACAGCCTAGTGTAGTCTAACCACCTAACCTAAGTTGCTATCAGTATCAATGAAAACAGCACAGTAAGTTAAAATAAATAAACCTGTTTATCATATCTCACAACAATAAAGGAAGCCCAGTAACAGCTGAAATGCAAAACACCAAATGTGGTTTCACAAATGAACAGGTATAAAGTTTGGCAGAATCTCAACTTCAGTAAAAACATATTACTGGCAACGTCACGCAAATGGAATAATGCTTATTTCTCCACTGAGATTCTACTTGAAGAAAAAAAACCCCACTATCCGAATATATAACCAAGTCAGACTATGCAAAAACGCTCAGTACCTTACAAATCAGAGGATATATCTTGTATTTATATAGCTTATCTGGATGCTCTCAGTATTAATCACACTACATCTGGATGCTTCCACTTAAATTAACTCCGGACAGGATTCCACAAGTAATTCCTGTTGGAGCTTTTTTACATAGTGAGAAGCCTAAATAAATTTTCCCAATCTTTGCTAGGGCAAATTTACCGAGTGTCACAGCTATTTCATGACAAAGTCACTTAAAACACACAAACATATATTTCTGATGTCTCTTAAGTATGAAGAGGATAATAGAGTAATATCCCAAACACCACAAGCATTGTTTAACTTTAGAAAGACAATATTGGCACAAAACACAAATTAACATTTTAATGGTTTTAATTTACATCCACTTCTCAGTATTAAATATTTTGTTAGCATAGCGATGCCACACTAGTGTGGAGCCATGCTATTTCATCTCAGGTAAAGGCTAGCAGTGTAAAGTGTACAGACATGGGTAAGAACCACCACACTGCAAGCTTCCGTAATCAAAGTTCTGCAAATACAAATGAGAGGGAGGATTTCCCGTGTGCAATTTCACCTATTTTAAATATGAAGTTTCTGGGTCTTTCTACTTTTTGCTTTGTCCAAACCCAGTGGTTTTCAACCTGTGGCTCATAGGCTTCTTCCAAGGGGTTCACAAAGGACACGGAAGAAGCCAGCCCACTGTCAGGAAGCTTATAGTCTCTGGAGTGACCTCTACACTGCCACCAGCAAATTTTCAGCAGTCTATGAATTAAAACCACAAAGATACACCATCATTCAGCTTAGTCACTATCTAACCTCCCTCGGCTTCAGTTTGAGCAGGTTAACATCCAAATCTGATTACACTCCATTTCCACTATGAGAGAAATGGAGGTGACCATGCATGCTGCTACTTAAAAGAAAAAAAAAAGACACCTAAAACTACAGAACTGCAATTCACCTAAAACTGAACCATACATGCCAATTTTGGAAGATCTTACAACAGTACTGCAGCAGGATACCTGGAAGCCTAAGCTTTTCTAGGTTGCTTGAGATCAGTATCAATACCAAGTGTGGAACATTTAAGGCTCACATATTTAAACCTTCACAATCCCAGCTGCATATGGAGCATGACCCATTTTATTTGTGTGGTGTCTCACAGTAACTGACCAAAACCTAACCTTCTAAGCCTTATGATGAATAGACAGCATTTTAAAGCATACTCTGGAGTTACATGGAAAAAGCATACTTCTGCTCACTCAAGCTAAATAAAATAAAATAAATATAGTATTGGGAAAAGACTCATAGATGCAGCTGTTGAGAGTCTGTCTCCAATACTCACTGTAAGAAGCAGTAATATGTCATTAGGTCACATCTTTCAGCTGAAGTCCAAACCTCAGTTTTAAGCTTGGACTGCACACCATCCATTCATGATCACAAATGATTAGGGGAGGGAACAGGAGATGGAACTGTTCTCTTAACATAACCTGCTGCATTGAAAAGACAAGGATCGCACAGCTCAAATGAGCTCTGTCATGGTTTAACTCCAGCCAGCAACTAAGCACCATGCAGCCACTCACTCACTTCACCCCACCCAGTAGGATGGGGGAGAGAATTGGGAAAAAAAAGGTAAAACTCATGGGTTGGGATAAGAACAGTTTGATAGAATAGAAAGGAAGAAACTAGTAATGATAATAATGACAATAATAAAATTACAATAATAATAAAAGGATTGGAATATACAGAACAAGTGATGCACAATGCAATTTCTCACCACTCACCAACTGATGCCCAGTTAGTTCCCGAGCAGTGATGCCCCACCAGGCCAACTCCCCCCCGTTTATATAGTGGGCATGATGTCACATGGTATGGAATACCCGTTTGGCCAGTTTGAGTCAGCTGTCCTGGCTGTGTCCCCTCCCAACTCCTTGTGCCCCTCCAGCCTTCTTGCTGGTTGGGGAGGAGAAGCTGAAAAATCCTTGACTTAGTCTCGACACTACTTTGGCAACAACTGAAAACATCAGTGTGTTATCAACATTCTTCTCATACTGAATCCAGGACATAACACTATAGCAGCTACTAGGAAGAAAATTAACTCTATCCCTGCCGAAACCAGGACAAGTTTAAAGCTGTACAAAGTTCCCACAGACTGTACTTCAATGCCTTTGTCTAGAGGAAGTACCTTGAAAGCGCCCTGCCCCTTATTCCAACTGCACCCTCATCCCTTCTGCACCACTTCCTCCACCAGCTACCCAGTTTCTCATGCTTCGTGCATTCTTCGAGCCATCCCTAGACCTTGGCTACCACTCAGACGCTTCTTAACAAAAGGGTCCTCACCTTCTCCTGTCAGGAAGTACAAGATGGTATGTATGCACAGTGCAGAGACCTGCATGCAACCTTTGAGGCGTAGACAATGACTTGAAAATTTCATCCTTCAGTATCTCTATTGATACTCCAAACATCACGTGAGCAAGGCAACAGCCATCACGAGGAAGGGTGGTTTGGTGACTCTTCAGAGAAAGAAGGATGTCAGACCAAATAAGGACACTGTTTCTGGGAGAAGTGGGCATGTTCTAGTAAGAACTAAAATAAGATCTAAATAAGATCTTCCTGAAAATATTTCTTTAAAATTAAACCAATAAGAATCTTGTGGTGTTGACCAAATGGCACAGAAAAACTTCAAAAGTTGTAACCACATTAAACAATAACCTAAATCATTTCAGTCTGAAATAAAAAGCTTATTTTCAGCCTAAGTACCCCACCCCCTCAAAAATACCAGATACTCAAACTAGTTTTGTTTCACTGTAGTAGCAATCTAGCAAATTTAAGATCTAGTCATCCATTTTTCGTTAAATCTATTAAATACTTCTTCATTTCTGAGCTTTGGAAGTAGCTTTGAACAAGAGACTTTAGGCCAGAGTAATTCTCATTGTCATCATAGTAAGCTCTTAAGAAAGGAGATTGCATTGGAAACACTGACCAGCTGCTAAGTCATAAAAATAGCGTTTTAAACACTTCTACTACTTCTACAAAACAAAATCCCCTACTTGCACTACAGTTTTAGTAGTTCTGTGCTGAATGTTAAAATCACTGCTACATGTATTTGGTAAAAATCCGTTTTCATTTTAAGTGAGCTTTAGGAATGAAATGCCCAGTGCTGCTCTATGAATATACCTCATGCAATACATGCATTCCAAAACTGCTCACGGGGGACCTGCTAGGCACACTCCATGCAGAAACAGTAGCACTTGCTCATTGCATAGCCTTTGTCTGGCATCTCTCAATAACCTTTTACCTTTTCAACATGTTCTTGTTTTGTGTTTGTAAATATTTTTGGATGGTTCTTCCTCTTCACCTGACTTCTGTTGTACTGCAATACCAAATGTCTTCTAGCTAATTGCCTTAAAAAAAAGTTGTTTTATTGATCGAAAATAACAAAGATCTGCAAGAAAACAGCCTGTGTACAGATTACTGCTCAGTGGGGAACATAGAATAAAATTGAAGACAGACATCATTTTGCAATCCTAAATACAACAAATGACTTCTCTGTTAAAAAAAAAAGGGGGGGGGAGGAAGAATTATTCTTATCAATTTCTCATATTTATCATCTGATTTGCAAGACTATATTTGAGATCAGCATATCTCTAATTGAAGAGTATGCAAAGTTGCCCTTGAACATATTGTCACATGTTTAGTGGCTTTTCATCCCAAAATTTTCCCTAATTTTACAGAAGTGACTTTTTTGTCTGTCTGTTTAGTATCCTTTAAAGTGTTGAAGATACTTAGATATTGAGAATACATAACTTTTAAAATCACAGCTTGATATTACTGTTACTATGATTTTCTCTTAGAAAGAGAAAACTTAGAAGGGAAGTTAAATGAATAACTTTCCTCTCTCTCCTCCCCAAGACTGTTTTGCCATAGATTGCCTCGGACCCAAATCAAATGACACGTCCTAGTGTTCTGGAAAAATGGACTTTCCTCAAAATTTAGATTTCTTTCTCTGGTTACATTTACTTCCTGACCCCCTGCCTTCACATTGCGAAAGTCTAGATTGCACATATATATTAGTCTTTTTCTGAACTTAAAGGAATTCCTAATTTCTTTAACTACATTGACATACTCCCAATTAGCCCTTGTTCTCATCTTAAAAACTGTGAAGTTATTTCTCTGAAATTGAATTCAAAGATAGTTCTAGAATTGTCAAGTGTATCGCTTATAAAGTTTGTTTTAAAAAGTTTCAAATTCATGCTATACAAACCAGAAATTATCCTCTCCTATTTCATCTGTCCCACTGTATCTTCACTGCTAGCCCATTTCTTTTCCTCCCCTCAGAAAAACACAGCTAGAGATGGTACTGGTGTCTACAGTAAACTTCTAAAATAAGCAACAGAGCTGGGGCAGAGGGGAATCTTTGCATTCTTGGACCACTTCAAAATCTAAGATGACTTCTGAATTTCCCCTTTTGAATACAGTATGGGTTCAGCTCAATGTAAATACCAGTCTGTGGTTGCACCAGGAACAAACATCGGATAGTATTTTAAATGCGGACACTTACTACAGTCCACGCTGTGCCAAACAATAGACTAATTACTACCTGAAGTCATGAATAATCAAGAGTAGTAGGAGGAAGAAGTCTCTATACAGAGTAGAGGTTCCAATTTACAGGACTGTCTCCTGTAAATATAAATATACACAAAAAGGTTTTTCTTTTGAAGCGTGCATGATCGTGAGTTCTTACTCAGCTGTGGTAAATAATCACAACAGAAAGTAACTTCTAAGTGAGGGACAGAAGACAGTTTGGCTGGAACTCACTAAGTAATTTAAAATGTTGTCATTGACTATGTCCTCTTCATGCACATTTTAAACCTGTTTGTTCCTCATATTATTTCTTCATTGCTTAGGACTTCTCATGACTCCACTAGAGCTTGAAAGAGATGAAAGCAGAACAAAGGTTCTTCAGTGTACGTTTCAGACGTGTGTATTGTTTCTGCTGAATATGTATTCCTTTTGCCAAAACTTTCCAAACTACTTTCTACCTTCTGTATCAGACATCTAATGGCCTAAGGTGTGTAGGCAATACATAAATGTGTCATCCATAGAGTTATATAGCTTAACGAACAAAAATAACAGCTTAAAGAAAATATAATCAAAAAGAAGTAGGAATAAAGTTTCCCGTATCCCTGCCCCCCTTTGTACTCTCGACACACTTGAAACAACTGCATTAATGCAGCAAGCAATAGCTTGTAAAAGGATGCAAACCAGCTGAAACATTTGACAGACAGTGTTAAATACCAGAGGATTCATATCAACCACTTTATTTGAAAAGGTGCTTTGATGTTGGCTATCTTTCATGTACCTCTTTCATGGCACATTAATAAGGAAAACTGAGATGGGGTAAATTAAGTCCCAAGGTCATATCTAGAGTTACAGCACTGTGGGTACCTGATGAAATACGGATTAATGTGCATGAGCACTGAATAAATAAAACCACTTCTGTTAACCACTCAAACAAGTTTTACAAGTAGCTCTGAACTTTATTCAGCAGCTAGACTTCAGACATCTTAATCCCCCCCCACTGCTTTGAAACCTAATTATCATAATGTGAACCCGAATGTTAGGTCCCTTTCAAACTGCAAGTGCTATGAAGCAGAAAAGTAATGGGAATTAAGCTAGTGTAACATTAGAAATGTAGAGGCATGGAACTTGAAAGTGGCATTTGTTAAAGCTGGGAGAGTATAATGTAGATATTCAACAACATAAAACACACATTTAAATTGAAAAGGATATTTAAAGCATGTGCAGACACCTATAAAATACAAGTGGACCTAAAATCCTGTAGAAAAAACATTTCCAAATCAATTTCTTGCCACCAAGGTCCAACTTCAAAAGGTATTAAACAGTCCTATTCTACCTTAGCAGATCATTTCTAAGTATTCTAAAGCAGACAATTTAAACATTAAAGAAAACCCAATGAGAACTTTACAAGATATTACAGACTTTCCCCTATTTGTCACAGTACAGAAGTGTTTGAACTTAAACAGCAGTAAATTATTAATTACATTGCTTATAAAGTCTCAAGATCAAGAAAACATTTTGCTGAAAGTAGCAGAAAAGGATTTTCTATCAAGTTTAAAAACAAGTATAACAAAAATTAAACACCAAGACACCTAAAAAGCAACAACAACAAAAAATACAGTTACCTGACTGCATTCTTTACTGCTTGTTGAAAACTATTAATGATTCATGATGCCTACCAAACTTACTTTTAAATATGAGCTGAAATTCTTTATTCTGAGTGTGTATTAGTGTAAGAAGCACATAAGAAAAGTCAGACCAGTAAGAATGTTTGTATTGCGACAATGAAATCACTGAGGCTGAAAGAAGGATTGTGATTTTATTTTTCCATATATGATGATTGAGCTGTTTATGTTGTCCTGCTCTAGCATAGATCACCTATCATTCAGATAGCTTTCATTTCCAAGATGCCTACAACTGACAGCAATCAAAGAAAAACAGTTGCAGTGATCAAAATATAGAATGAGATTCCTGACATATTTTTTCAAGATTTTAATCCAAAAAGGCCAATGAAATCCTAAAAGTTCATCATCTGCCATGCTATTGCTGAACACATTGTTGTTTCATTTACATTTCTGGTCCTGTTAAAACAAATACACTTGTCTAAACCAGAATATCTGTTTTGGTTATAATACAATGTATCTTTGGCAAAAACTCACAATAGAACTAACATAAATAAGCAAGAATATTTATTGAACCTTGCAACAAAAACTGATTTATAACAACAAACCTGAAGACTAGATATAACTGTCACTGGGCTCTAGTCCAGTCCTAATCTAAGTCAATAAACATAGCTCTAAAGGGGAAGCTACAGTTAAAAAAAAAAAAAAAAAAAAAAAAAAAAAAAAAAAGTCCTGCGGTTGTTGAGGTTGAATGTAGGTACCTAAAAGCATGTTGGTTACAAAAAAAAGTGAAAAATATTTGCTTTAAATAAAAAACTGTCAAACTGAGTCCAGACAGGTTTTAAAGCCACATGAAAAATTGTGCCATGTGCTTAATTTCCTACTGTCTTCACTGATTTGTCTTCTCTTTGGAAAACTTCAGTAAAACTATGCAATTTGTATTTGCTGAGGATTTGTTACTTTAATTGCTTGCTATTCCCATATTTATTAGCACTAAAAAAGACAAAGCAGTCATCAAATAAAACATTGTAATGTTTTTGAGAGAAACTGAAATGAAGAAACTGAAATGAAGAAAATTATTTTGAAAGTCTCTTTTGGTACTTATACAACTGAAATATTTTAAAGTGAGAATCAGTTAATTTGATTCTTGTCACACAACCGGAAAAAAAAAAGTGAAACTGTTCCCATTCAAGTCTGTAGTTAAGTGGTTCACTAGAGTCAGATACTGAAGCCAAGAAATAACTTCATGCACAAGTCTGAAGTTATTGTAGAGGACTTTTGTAGTAGACAGACTATTTCAGCGTGTACTGCACATACATGCAACCAATTAAATGTTCGGCTGGTTATCATCATTAACCTTCATTAGAGTGCATACCTGTCCAGATTATTTGTGCATGCATCAACTGCACACACCTTCTTTCTAAAATTACAGGCTCTATTATTGTCTCATTTACCTGGAGATGCATGATCCATGTTCCATATGATGAACTGGACAAAAGTATGAACAGATTTTTATTTTTTTTTTTAATCATTTGTGATCCTGTTCTCCATTTCTGACAAGAAATGTAAGTAGTTATCATATTACAAGCTTTATTTGCCAAGGAAGCAGAAGTCTGTAGTATCTCTCTATCAGCCACCTTTCTGAATGACAGCTTGAGAAGTTGATTGGGATTTTGGTTTTAAAGCACTGTAAATCAGTCCAGCCTCATATGCCAAGCCACTTTACATTTGGATTCCTTTAAAGAAAAAGATTGTAAACACAAATACAATTGGCAATTCTCTAAAACTTGCAAACGGCAATGAACTGAGCTCTGTTTTGCTGGGCAAGGATTTCCACCTTCGTGCAGCTCAGTGCATCACTGTGAGAAGCTGATGCTTGGGAAATGGTATCATGTTAGATGCAACTGATTCATTCTGCTACAGTTTAAGTACTGGAGGGTTTTCATTTTGTGGGGTTTTTTGGGTTTGTTTTGGTTTGGTTTTATTTTTTCCCCACAGTTCAAACACTAAATTGATTTGTAAATCCATTTTTTATTTACAACTGCAACCTACTGAAGTAGATCACCTTTAAAAATTAACTGTTCCAACATTACTTACATTGTTTCTTAGAGATTGTAATTGAAAAACAATTTATAACTTATTTATAATTTATAACTGATTAGAGATCTGTAGTCAGGCTATGTATAAACAAAGCCCTCCTATTTTCCCCTATCATAAGAAAACAACAATCAAGGGAAGACTTTGTACATGGAAACAGGAAAGTTTTTTTTGATCGGAGAGCGTGTGCTCTGGGAGACTTTTTTTATTTAAAAAAAAAAAAAAAAAAAAAAACATCACCC
>JAVJGG010000055.1:4408527-4418786 GCA_035590195.1 Aviceda cuculoides | reverse complement strand
TGCCTAACTGGGAAAAAAAAAAAAAAAAAAAAAAAAAAAGTGGGTTTGAAGAAGGCACGGATTGAATTCATCATAACTCCCAGTTCTGGAGAAAAAAAAAAAAAATCACTACCCGGCAAAAAAAAAAGGATGATCATTTAGGATGAGAGGTACTAGAAAGAAACTGGAAGGGTCTATCCAATTAATTGCTAACATACCATGACTCATGAGGCATTTAATTTTGTCTACAGATTACATTATTTAACAATCATCACACAAGTGTGCAGAACTGAAGGTATTCTGCTTCCTCAGAACCAAACTGGAAAGCTTATGAAGCTATGATGTTCCCTACCTTTCTCTTCCATGTTTTTCAACACAAAGAAGTGAGTTAGCACAGCAAGGGCTGACTTCGATGACTTTAAGCAAGAACACTTACTGCAGAGTGTTATGAGAAACAAATCAGTCTTGTTGAGTGAAGGTGTACAAGATGCATGATGTCTTATTTGTCAGATGTGGCCAGTAAGACAATGACTGATAAGGACAAGTATTTTTGTAATGGTATGGCATCTTATATAAAAAAACAAAATTGAAAACGTAATGGGGACATAAATATTTATCACCTAGTTGATTATTTTTCTTTTGCAGTTTCTCATTGCCATTTTCAGCTGCATTACATTGTCAATAACTACAATAATTAGGCAAGCAAAAGCAATCCTGTAAAGCCTTAGTGTAACTTAAAAGAGTAGCCAGTGCCCTTATACTTCTTTTCCTTTTAGTCATCACTGAAAAAAGTAATATCTGGGTTTAGTTTTACAGAAGAAAAAAACCTGCATTCCAGTTCACTAACCCTATAAGAATGGGACAGGGGGAATTACCCGAGTTGTTTAGGTCAATCAGTGCATGACACAAGCAGGCTACAAATAGATCAAAGACAACACTCATAAGGGCTATTTGACATGATGGGATATGAAGCTGTTCTGAGCAATTTTCAGATGTGGAAGAACTTAAAAGTCTGACTTGAATTTGCCCAGAATCCAACCGAAAAACCATCTCAGCTCTGTCTCATCCCACAGTGGTACAGAAAGAACTGCTAAGTCCTCATCATCCCTCATTTGTAAAGCAGTCTAGAGATATGCCTAGATTCTTTCACACACTATTGGTTGAACATTTTCTAAGAAAGCATGCAACAGCAAAAGGCTCCCTTATATCCTCATGCTTTTTGTTCCTGTATCAAGCATACCAAATTAACACAGACATGATTTAAAGTGAGATGAAGAGTATACATGCATTCCAAGACTCCTTAACAATTCAAAGGTGTCCTCGGCACCAAAGAGCAGACACTGTATATTGCTACCACTAAAAACAAGAACATGGGAATGGCTGCACTAGTTCAGGTAAGTGGTCCCTCTATCCCAGTTATCCTGTCTCCAAGTGTGGCTGTAAGCAGCTGCCTAGGGACCTGATACAGCAGCACTAGTATACCTGTCCCATAATCGTATCATAGCCTCCAACTATTTCCAGCTCAGAGTATTTCCTGAGCTTGACATGATTTGTCTCTTTAGCAATCCATAACGGATCTCTTGTCCAGCTATCAGGCCTCCTACTGAACCCACGCACGTTTCTTGAATCCACGTAGTCTGTTGCCAGCAAGTTCTGCAGGTCCATCACAAACTGCAAATAGCTGCCACCTTTTGGTTGGAAGCTGATTATTTTTAATTTTTATGGCCCTCTAGGTCTTATACTGGAAGAGATTAAAAATTTATCCCTAGAAACCTCTATCTAAAACTATCCCAGAAACCCTGTGCCACTCTTCACACACCATTCATCTCTAACTCCTCTCTTTTCCAAGCTGAAGAGTCATAGCCTAGTGTCCTGGTTTCGGCTGCGATAGAGTTAATTTTCTTTCTAGGAGCTGGTATAGTGTTATGTTTTGGATTTAGTATGAGAATAATGTTGATAACACACTGATGTTTTCAGTTGTTGCTAAGTGGTGTTTAGACTAAGTCAAGGATTTTTCAGCTTCTCTGCCCAACCAGCAAGAAGGTTGGAGGGGCACAAAAAGTTGGGAGGGGACACAGCCAGGGCAGCTGACCCAATCTGGCCAAAGGAATAATCCCTACCATATGATGTCATGCCCAGTATATAAACTGGGGGAGCCGGCTGGGGCAGGGGCCAGATCACTGCTTGGGGACTTAGCTGGGCATTGGTCAGCAAGTGGTAAGCAATTGCATTGTGCATCACTTGTTTTGTATACTCTAGTTCTTTTATTATTATTATTGTAATTTTATTATTGGTAGTAGTAGTAGTATTTTCTTCCTTTCTGTCCTGTTAAACTGTCTTTATCTCAACCCACGAGTTTTACTTTTTTTTTTAATTCTCTCCCCCATCCCACTGCGGGGGGGGGGAGCAGGGAGTGAACGAGTGGCTGCATAGTGCTTAGTTGCTGTCTGGGGCTAAACCACAACACCTAGTCAATCCTTTCTCCACACAGAAATTATTTCATAACTTGTTCCCCTTCAATGGGCCTTTTCCAGTTCTAATGAATCTTTTTACTACCTCCCCCCACCCCATGTTAAGGGGACCAAAATGACCAATATTATTGCAAATACAGGCCAACTAAATCAAAGGTTCTCTGTTTTGTCTTTATCCCTTAACTAAATAATCTTATCTTCTGAGCACTTAACTTTTATGTGGAGCTACCTTCCACAGTGCCAATGCATCCTTCCCTTGTCAGGATAGCTTAGAGCTCAATTTTCTATATAAAAGGAGAACTACTTCCCCTCACAAGCATCATTTTACACTCATCTCCACTGAATTTCAGTTGCCATTTCATTTCCTGATCATTCAGTCTTGCAGCATCCTTCTCCCATTCTTAAAGAATTAAACAAATATAACATAATCCACAGAATGAGCTTCTTCCAGGGAGAGTCCAGGGACAGAAAAAATTGATACCACTTGTGAGAGACCAGAGAAAAAGCAAATTCTTAAGCCTCACAGCCATATGGATCTTCTACATATGTGCACAACAAAGAATCAACCAGTCATATGTGCATACCAATGAAGTTTAAAAGTGGCTTGTAAACAAGGGAAGGTTGAATGCTCTTGGACTGGAGGCTGTGTACAGAGACAGGCCAAGTTCCAGCTTTCCATGTATACCAGAGATACAGGGTCCCTATTGCCCACAACACCAAGTCCTCCCACACTGCAAATACACATCAGTCCACCTGTGAAGACAGACTTGTGCAGCAATTAAAATTGCCCCTAAACACACACTATTAGTCATGTGCACCTTATGGAAATCATGTTTAAAATTGGCATGGATATACAGAAGCTTTTATAGTAACAGGAAATGTTACTGAAAATGCCAGGTGCATAGGGGGAACATAACGTATGTCATTTCTATTACATAATATCCTGTGGTTTTTAATTTCAAATATAGACCTCTTTTCTCTCTAACTGTCTCTCACACAACACCTGTATCAATGACATGATCTACTGTCCCAAGTACTGGCCCTTAATTTCAAGTTTGGGATAATCATTTGTTCCTTGAAAAAATATCAAGCCACCTCAAACAATCTAATATCTTTCTCTTTTTCAGTGCACTACTGGCTTCATCCGAATGGCAAGATGCCCAGCTTCATGTTTTTCCAATTTGTGACAATTCTCATTAATATGGCAGAGATGTAAGGCAGAGGTGGATAGCAGTCCTCCTCTCTAAGCACAAGAGGAATAGTTATTTTGTAAAAAACAAAACCCTTCAGTTGCTACTTTATGAAAAAGTATCAACCAAGTCAGAATTTCAAGCCCCTCCCTTGAAGTCTATGAAGCACTCAAGACTATGTATCACTAACAGGTATATTGTAATAAAAGCAAAAAACCTAATCATGACCTACTAGCTTCTATATTCAATGTTATAAGAGTCAGTTTCTAAACTGAGATTTAAAACTCTCCACTTCCATATACAGTCTGAGAGGCAATCCTTTCTGTGGAAAAATATCTGCAAACTAGCTTCAGGTGTGAAACAAGATACACAGAAAAATGTTTGTGTCCCTGAAGACAGAGAAGAGAAAGTACTCAGTTCAAAAAAGCATGGAAAATTAGGAAAGGATTATCCATTAAAAAAATATCTGTGCCACACCACTTTCATCAAATCCTGATGGAATCATTCCATGCAGTACTGCAACAAAATAAAATGTATTTCAAAGAGCCAAAAGCAACACTGGACATTATTATACCAGATACAAGAAGTGATGGTATCTGACAGAGTGGAAGAAAGGAAATTAAACAATAAATAAGGTAACTGTCTTGCTGGCAAGTTTCATTCTTCTGATCACTAGAGGCACCAGAAATTTCAATATACCCTTGGAAACCTTCTGTTCCAACATTTAATGATAATAAAAAGAAAAGAAAAAAAGAACAGTGGGGGGTGGGCTGGAAATATTAATGCTAAAAGGAGATATTGAATACTTTAGCAGCCCTTTGCAAGAGTCCTAAAAATAAGCTTCTGGTGTGGGTGGAAAGAGAATAAAAAAAGGATAAGGGTTAAGTGGTCATGGACCAAGAATACTACTGGCAGGTGCTTTGCATTCCTCTCTGTAGAAGATGTTTCAGCTTTTCCTAACCAGATACCACCAATCATGCAAAATTATCTCAAAGAGTAAAACATAAGCAGACATCCACTCAGGAACAGGCAACAAGCTTTGTATTCGTTGCATTTATGACTTGTGAGCTACATCTAGAAAGTAGCAGGGAATTAAGCTTTTTTTTTAATTAAGAGAACAGAAACCCTTCGGCAACCTACTGCTGCAGCAGCCCTCAGTATTATACACAACACACAGGCCACAACAGTCCTGTGGCAGGAACCACAAAGCAAAAACACAATAAAAGAGCCTTGAAGAACGCTTTTGTCAGTTTGCTTATGATAAAACCAAACCCCATTAAAAGGTAAGTCTTTTTTTCTTTATTCAGAAGAGTTTAATTGTAGAGAAGGCTAGGAATGACAACTACTTTCACACTCATGTGACAGAAGCCAACAGTTGGACACACTATCATGAGATGTTCATCATTTTGGCCAAACAACAGACACAGTGCCTCCCCTAAAGTAGCTATGTGTACAGTGGTCACAAAAAAAAAAAGTTAACTCAGCACTTTCAAAAATTGGTGAAATTCACAGTAGCAAAAAACATAGTCACTAACCAAAAGAGATGAAGCAATCCTGCTTGCAAAGTAATAAGCAAACACAACATACCGCAGTGAAGAAACCCAAAAGCTATTAGCAATATCTGCTGTTGAAAATTTTAGCTGACAGTTCTTTTCAGAGGGGAAGAACATAGAATATCCAGCCAATGATGCTCAGGAAAAGAAGTGCCAGGAAAACAACTCCAATTTGAACAGAAACATAATTGCACAGCCAAGCAGGTACAGAAGAACTACATTTCAGAATGTAGTTGCTGATTTTAGGTAATGAATAACCAACACCTGTCATTTTGGTACAAGTCATTTCAATATTTTTGGTCCAAGAAACAGGGTCTCTTTGATAAACTCCATTTGAACTTCCTCAAAAGAGGTATTAAAATTTAGGTCACATATCAGAAAGCCTTGCCAGAATCAAGCATGTTATGCTTTGGGGAGCTTCTCTTGTATTCAAGTACTGTTAGCCATTAGAAGGTAATGCTTTTAAAATGTAGACTTTTTGACATATTAAATAATTTCAATTATGTGGTAAACTCCTATACTACCATGAAAATAGCCTATTTAATTAATGTCACTTTGATACTAAGTTTTAAATTTTCTTTAAATTTAGAACAATGTTACAGATCTTATGAGTGACTCTGTCTGATGACATCATTACTACAGTATCACCCAAAATAAGTTTACTGACTTCTCTAGAGCCATCACAATACCCACAAAATGGTATCAGACTAACACTATAACTAATTTGTTCACCACAAAGCACAGATGACAAACATGAAGGACATTTCCAACCACCAAATGCAGTGGTTTCTTTCAGACAGGTAAAAGAGGAGTCAGAACAACATCAACGTCACTGACAGCACTATTGCTGTGATATGAAGAGGTGCTGGGAAGATTAAGTGACATAACCGTTTGTGCTACTACAAGGATAAAGATACAACTATTATGCTAATGTAAACTGTACTTTATTAGATAAATGTACAAGCAACAAACACATAAACATGTAAAAAGTCTTCACAGACAGATCATTCCTCTACTGTATCTTAAACTGGATAGGGTCACATATTAAATCTACAGAACCAAGAATACATAGTTCATTCCTTCTTGTAAGCACAGAGGATTAAAAACATGCTGATATTTTCAAATGGATAAAAGATATTCTAATAAGTTGGAGAGAGAATTGTTGAGAAATTGGTAGTATGAAAATAGACATTCATTCTGGGCTTACCTGAATTCTCTACAGAGGAGAGGATATATAAGGCGTTTATATGCATCCTCTACTGAATTCTGTAGTATCCTCATTAATTCTGGTTTTAAAAATTGTTTTGGTCTCCATCTGCAAAAGAATAGAAAGAAAAACCAAAAAATATTTTACGAACATATGCAAAAACTCAGATAAAAATGGAATTTTCAAAAAAAGACTTCTACATTGACTGTAATGTCCTACAAACTGCAGAATTACTACAATAATTAGGCAATGAAATCATAGCTTCAAATATGAATGGAATGAGAAGTTGCTCATGGTTTTACTATCAGACAAGGGGACGAGGCCTATCTTTTATCTTTTTTTTGTTGGGTATTAAAATACAATCATATTTTATGTTTTAAAGAAAACATAAAAAATGTTACTCTTCACTTTGACAAGTCAAAACTTACCACAACTGTATGAAGAACTTGGCTCCCTGTTACTAGTAGAGTTGCATCGTTTGCTATTCCTCAATACATTAAAAAAATGACTAAGCATCTTCTGTGTGTGTCACTGCAGAGCTACTGATGTAATGGAACTGTGTCCAGACAGATATTTAAGAACTAAACTAATATCAGTCAATGAAACCCAATTCAAATTTCGTTTGGAATGCTTTGAGTATCTCTAATCAAACTCAAAATGAAGTCAATTTTGCAGCAGTCCTTAAAAAAAACAGAAACAACAAAACCCAAAGAATTTGCAAATTATTTTTCTCTTTTACCTGTTGCTGATACATTAAAAATGTAAATAATATTCTAGCAAAAGGGAAAATGAAATAAACAATACCAAATAAACACAAGACTATTTCCCAACATTTTCTAAGCCAAACTCTTTGGAGCATTCCTTCTTCTACGGAGACTCTGCACAGTGGTCATAGCTGTAATGACAATTACTTCAAATTTTGTCCTAAAATACACCTCGGTTTCAAATCTCCCCAGAACAGAGATCCTAGATATTTATTCCATTGATCTTTTTGCTGTGGGTCACATTACTGGAGAGGGGGGGAGGTCCTTGAACAAGCAAAACCGACTCACTGAGATGGTTCCCCCAGTGAGAAGAGCAAAAGATTGAGAAGATGCAGCCAGACATATTATACTCAAACAGCATTAAAGACTGTGTACGTTTTCTATTACAATTCACCTGCTCTTTATTTCTTTTAAAAATATTGATAACATTCAGAGTTTTCTTCATTTAGTGCATTTTCTTCCATGCCTGGGTCTCTAACTGCAAAGTGAGATACAGACATATTTTTTAATATGTCTGGGCAAGTTTTGTAAAAGTTTTTTGTTTGGTTGGTTGGGGTTTTTTTTTTTAAATGCAACATGATAGAATTATGGCCATTTAATAATGTATCCAGGTGCAGGCCAAGGCAAAAACAGGACTGAATTTTACTTTTAACCTTGTTTACCTGCACTCTCAGAAATATTGAGAATCCTAAATTGCTTCTACCTAGACTGCTTTTCAGTTGTTTAAGGGGATATACAATTTCCTGAAACAGCTTTCCTAAGTGTCTGTGCACATTATAGTTGAGAAATGCGTGATCAAGTCAACATTGCATTAATGCAGACAGACATGCGGGCAGAATTAAGCTTACCATTTAGTTTTACAACATCCAGAGTTGTGAGTGCTCAGCCACATGACCTCATCACTTTGCTAACAGTTTTTGCAAATAGTTCTATTATACTTATTTGTAACTAGAGACTCTTTCCATACCTATATAAAACCGGCAGAGGTTTTAAACCTCCTTATTGCCATCCAGTTCTATAAATATGAAGTTTTCACAGGTGGCAAGTATGACTACACTCCCTCAGAAAGTATCCTCAGCACAAATAAGAATTAATTTGGAAATGTGGCAGCTGTTTCCCCCTCTCTTCCAGCTATTAAAGCTAGTTAGCAAACTTTTTCTCTGTAAATAGTTCAATCACAGCAGATATTTTTATTATCTGCCTAGGTACAAGTAAAAATTATTCAGGCTACATTCTATTAGAAATCCTAGAATTGCTACAAATGCAAAAATATCCAAACAGTAAGTTCAATCATAGCAAATACTGAATTTTAATCATACTAATACCTCATGAGGAAAGAGAAAAAAACCAATTCACTGCAGAAAACAAAGCAAAGGCATGTGTGTATAATTTTAAGGATTATCAAAGCCTAGTTAAGCTTCCCTCTAAGAACAGATATTTCTTGATTAAATAATCAAGATCTGACTTTTGAAGCCCTTTAAATGAAGTTCTACTTAGAAAAACTCCATATAAATAATACCATCTTACACTGCTCATCAGCTCTCCACATGCATGTGCTCACAACAGGGACCACCATAAGCATAAGTGGCCTAGAATACTGATACACCTCATAGGGTGAAACTATACATCAACAGAATTAACATAGCCCATGTTAAGAACCACTAGTATTAAGTAACAACTGTTCCAGGAAGAGCACAACTAGGCTTTTAGACTTGAAGCACAAAAAGCAGAGTTTTGTTTTCCTCCAAAACATTATATGAAACCTGTACCTAGTTGGTAACCACAAACAAAGCACGCCTTTAAGGCCTGTGCACCATAGACTTGACACAGGATTTCAGAATTTTGTCTGAAAACTGAAAAAAAAAAAAACAACCCACAACATTGTCAAACACTGAACTTCACTTTCAAGGCTGCAATCCCACTTTGGAACAAACTCTCACCCCTTCCCAAGGGACTCCTCCATGTTGGTTTTATACTCAAAGCCAGCTAAGCAGCCCCTCTCAGGCTGTTTCTCATTGATCCTTTTTCCATGTCCCACCTCACAACTCAGTCTTTGGGACCAGTGCACTTTTAGTGTTAATGGAGCTAATGGAGCCAAGTTCACTGTCAAACCACAGAGATGCCATCTTCTGGGGAAAAATACAATCCATAGGGCCAGGCATAAGGATATTCCTGAGTTTTCAATACAAATCTGGAAAATAGAGTCATCTTGGAGAGCATCTTCATGGACCTCAGTGCAATAATGAACTCCAGTCTTCCAAGCCCACATTCCAACGCAGGGGCATTTAATGCTAAAAAAAAAAAATTTGCCTCAAAAGAACACATAAAGGTCAGCATATTTGCTAATTCAATAGGCAGTAGGTGTTTTGTGGCTAGAATACTGGCCAAACTCTGTAGCAACGTGGCATTTCTGGTTCTGCAATTGATTCTGTGTGTGACTTTCACTAAATTAGTTAACACCTTTGCAAAGTTTTGAAATCCTTGTCTCAAAAGTTCTTAACCTGCTCTAACCAGTGAATCAATGTAATGAAAATAATGCCACTCCCACCCTTGAACAGTCATTTCCAAGCTTGCAGGGCAGAATACATATTCACTATTTGTCAATTTGGTAACACAGTTATCAATCTAATGAGGAAGATTAGAATGTCCTAGATGTTAATGCACCAAGATCTACTGAAATTATTCCTTTTGAAGTTTTCTGATGGTGGAAAAGTTGTCCTTAAATAGTAAAAAGACATAAACATATATAGCCTCATGAATGCTAAGTATTAATAAGTAGTTCCGTTTCCAAGGTCAATATTCTTTTTATCTCAGGATGACTCACAAAAGTGTAATCAACCAAAAATATCTCAATTTACATCCCACTTTCATTTGTGTAGCAGTGACAAGCTGTTCCATTATCTGTGGCTCACAGTGCTTCAGATTCTGTCACAGACGCAGTAAAAGCAAGACTGACAGATATGTTCTGCCTACAGAATATACATGTTGTGGGGAGGACAGAAATTCCATTACAGATATTAAAACTATAAGGAAACTTAGGTGTGTTTATTAATCCTGATACTTTCCTGAGGTGGGGGGGGGGGGGGGGGGCGTTA
>JAVJGG010000055.1:4383733-4408427 GCA_035590195.1 Aviceda cuculoides | reverse complement strand
TATTAGTCCTACATCATATTATGTTATCTGGCCAAACAATAGTTTAAGTCTTTCAGAGGCTTCAACACTGGAAACAGAACTATTACATTTCTACAGTGAAAAGGAACATTTTACAACATCCCTTTCTTGGACTTGGCGGAGAAGAAAAATACATGCTAAAGCAGCATCACAGTATACAATTTCATACATTTAAAAAAGTGCATCTTTTCTTATCTTTTTTCCTCCTTTTGGTTATTTAATTTTAGGACGCAAAGGTAGGAGTCTAAGACATCCTCAGAACAATGCCCAATATCTCAAACTATTGAGAAAGAGAAACCTGTCTTCTATACATGCAAGGAAGATGCACAATTTGGATCACAATATTCTCCAACAGCAGACATCAAGGTACAGTTTCCAAAAAAGACTGACAGACATATTGCACAAACCAGCATATATTTACCCTAAACTTTTGCAAAAAACCCTCAAAATCATGCAACACTAAAAATCTCACTGCAGGCTTAAGAAAAAGCTACCTGTAAGAGCAAATCCATAAGAAATAAAAGAATCACCCAAAATTTAGAGCCCAGTTTTCTACCTTAACCAGACATCAAATTTCAAGAGTCAAGTCACATGATATTTGAGAATCATTGATTGAAGGCAGCCACATTTAGGTTTGTCTACTAAATCCAATACATTTTTTAAACGGGCAATTCCCTGTATTTGTGAAACTCAAAGTTACGTACTTTACTGATCTAAAATCTGAGGTAGCCCTCTTTAATCATTGCAGTCAGGCATATGAAGTTATTTTTAGAAGTATATTCTATTGGTTTCTACAAATTCCCTTCACTAAAGACTACTGGATGTGATGCATATTACAATTTGAAAATGTATTCACATTTCATCAGCCTTCACATTTTTTTTTTAAAAATTCAATTGCTTGAAGAATGGTGCCAGAACTCCCCAAATAGGGCCAAAGGCATGATTTTTTCAGCATAATGCTACAGCAGTTGGAAATACAGAATAAGAATTACCCACTTATTAATTTAATCTAATTTAATAATTATTCGTTTAAATTGTTCTCTTAATGTAACAAGACATGTGAGGTACGTTTCAGTATGCAGCTGCCTATGGAGGAAAAAAAAAAAAGAAAAAAAAAAAGGAAAAGAAAAGATTTCTGTAAGAATATGTAGCCATGCAGACCTTTCATTGACACACCACCAACAGAATTCATTCTTCACTCCGTCAGGAATGTTGACCTTCACTGTCAGGATCTTCAGATTTTCCCCTCGGTTAATGGCCAGAATCTGAGTGCAAACATAAATGGCAGAGACAGATGACACACAAAATATCCAAAAGATAAACTTATCAACATTTGTGTATGCACTTGCTTGACATTCTGTAGCAAATCACGATGGTGGTACAGTAAATAGTTCACAAAGTACCAGCATATACAGATAACATCCACAACTTAAAACACTTATTAAATCATGCTGTGGCCTAACAAATCATACATTTTTCCTGGAGTCTGCAATCTCAAGATCCAGTTTATCTTTAATATACTTATAATACAAGTCATAATGAATTTAGCTGTTGGAATAATCTTGTTTAATAACCCATATAAACCCTCAAGAAATTAACTAAAAAGTGATTCCAATCAGAACTAGAGATCAGAAAGGGAAAAAGTCCTGTGATTCAGGCTTCATTTTTCTTCCTGAAATCAGTAAAAATTTAAAATCAATTATGAATCAGAACTTGTGACCCAAAGGTAATCAGCTTAATTTGAAAGAGGATGAATTTAGAGTTATTCATGCCTAGTTCATAAATAGCACAAAATATTGTAGATACACTCTTTACATTAATATTAGCACTCCAGCCTTAAAACATATGCACATATTTCTGGCAGAGTCTTGTGTACACAACTGCATATTCATGACCTAAAGCTACATCTTGTTGCACATGTGCTATCTGCATACAGAGTTCAATTTCAAACACAAGTCTGTGGCTCTACATTTAAAACCAGGATCACAATACGACTGGTGGATCCTGGAGTATACTGGTGGGTATCTACTAGTCTAATCTCACTATGAAGATGTTGAATGTTGACCTGAAACAGGCCTTATTAACATGAAAAAAACTCACTGGTCAAGGGATTTTAGAAACAGAATAATAGAAGCAGCTACAAATAAAAATCACACGTCTTTAGATTTCATTTTCCCTTCCAAAATACTTTAAAGTGCAAAAATAAAAAAAACTGCTAGGAGTTGACATTCCTGTATGACTACACATGTTGCTGTATGTAGTAGGCCCTGAGCACTGTCACAACAGAGCATTCTGTGTCAATCATGAACTTTAATTCAATCACTAGCTAACTCAGACATGTCACATATGTTAAATACAATGGTTTAAAATGACTCCAGGACATAGTACCAATTTATATTCCTCAGCCTTACTGCTCCTGTGACATACCAGGCCTGACATATCATTGAACAGCAAAGCTAATAATAAAGATTGCATGTGAAATATTATAGCATCTGGTACCTTGACTGCCAAAGCAAATGTTTTCATGTAGAGATTAGAAAGACACATTTTAACAAATCAAATGCTTTCATGTTTATTCTGATTTTATTTCTAAAAAAGAGAGAAAGTTAAATGTCAAGCTAAAATGAAAGCAAAATGATGCTCACGACAGAGAATGTATCTGATAAAATTATAATGTCATCATTCAGCATGCTGTTAGCAGGGTCAATATTTGCATCACATTTTGTTTGCTGGCACTCTGTCTGCAGAATGTGTCAGTCACCTGAACTTAAACCAGCTGTATTGCAGTCACTAATATTATTTACATTTTTATTCTTAAACAATCTGCCTATCCTGATATGTGACATGCATTCAGAGAAGAATTATCATCCAAGAAATGCTCAATTATGAAAGTAATTAGTTGATTTCTCCCTCTAATTTAATAAAGGTTGTTTTCATTTGTTTTTTTTTTTTAAATAACAGGTTAAAATCCGGCTATTCTAGACATAAAGCAATCTTTCAGTTCTGGAAAAAGACTGTTTTTATGTAAGACTGGAACAGATCCAGGGGAAGGGTTAATAAAAGCAACATACATTTCTTCAGAGAAGGCAAGAACAATAATTTGATCTAGTCACAAGATTCACCAAACCGTATTCTGTTAATCAGAAAAACACAACATCCTTCATTTTGCACAGCTCTCTTCTATGTTGCAGATGTACTTAGACTCACTGAATAAGTTTTGTATATTTTGCCAAGGACTTTAATTTCCAATTCCTTTTTAAGTATGAGATTGAAAATAGAGCACTTGCCTCAAACATTACACTTTATTCATGAATTCTTTTCCTTCCACCAATTCAGTCATGTCCAAATACAGGAAAGCAACCCCAAGGCATATGCAAACACTGAACTATTTACAATTAATCAAAAATTCAAGTAAACTCTTGAAAGATTTTTTTTCCTTAGTTATGACAGTGTTGGTATAGCTACCCAACTACATCCTAAGAGAGTCCAGTCAGGTTCTCCTTGCTGCCAAAGGAAGGAACTGTGGCTGAACCCCCGACAGCAAAATGTTCCAGCTGGAAACACCCACAGGTATCTGACCATGTCAAAATCTGGAGTCAGGCTTTTTAAACAAGTAAGTTTTTTTCCTCATTTCACGTTCAGTATTTTAACTTTTTCAGTCAAATGTGATTACTCCACGCCAGTCCTGATTATTTTGTGGCATATCTCAACACACGAAATGAAAATGGCACAGAAAGTAACCCAGAACTATACAGTGTGTGCAACAACAGCTGCAGAACTGCAGAACCAAGCTGCAGCTTACTGCACATCAGTTTACCTCATTGTAATACACACTGCAAGGCATGCTTATGGCTACAAACACTTTGGTCATAAAGACATAGCTTATTTCTCTTACTGGTAACATGCTAGTCTACTGCCCATCCCCTTCACTTACATGTAAGCTAGAGCAGAGATAGGGTTGTACACAGACCTTTAACGTTACTAGCACTTCCGCACTCAGGTGATGATCAGTGCAGTATTTTATGGAATCCTTTATCTGCAACTTTGCAAAGAGGTGATTTAAAGCTGAATTCTACTTTTGCCTCTAGCTAAATGCATGGAGAACACTTGCCTGTGCACAGCAACAAAAGGAGCAGAGAAGGTCTTCAAAACTGTTAATTTTGCAAGTGTTCTTCAAACACAGCTATTTAAGCTGCAGTCCTAGGGGATTAATAAATTTTATAAATCCCTCTGAGTTTCAGGCTTCCCTATATCTTTTTGGGATATAAGCTTCTTCTAAAAATCCTGAACCAAACCAGAGAATTTCTTCACTTGAAGACATCTAACACCTCTCCCAAAGCACATTCAAGAACACATTTTTAACCAGCTTTTTCTATGAAGAAAAGAAGTATTTCTTCAAAGTCTGACATGAAGGAGAAACTAAAGATTTTTAGGTAGTAAAAAGGATGGTTGTAACCCAAGAAAATTAAAGAGAAAAAAATTATAATTTGCATCAGCAGGGTAGCAAGGTCAGGTAATAAAGAAATTGAAGGTTATGAGGAAGACTTTCAAAAATACAATAGTAGGGTTTAAGCTTAAGGAAGAGATGGTAGATAAAGAAAACACTTTTTCTTTCCTTAATTCCTCATCAAAACACAAAAGGGAGACAAAGAAAGAAACTGAAAAACTAACAAGCTAACAAAGAGCCGAAAAAAAAATCAACAGAAATGAGAAGTTAGAATGTTTTTACAAAACAGGGAACTGTGCAAACCACATGTCACAGATGATCATAAAATGCAATTTTTCCTCGACTAGTACAAAAGAGCCATGACACCTTGGGCCCTGAAACCTCAGGTGAAGCACAAACAACTCAGACTTAAGATTCATGATAGAGAAATATTAAATGTGTTAGAACAGTCAATAGCAGTAATATACGGATGAAATACAGCATGCAAGAGTGCAAAACCATCTTGTGATTACAGGACTACCAGCTGCAAGAACAGCGGTTATTACTTCACTGGAGAGCCAGAATGGGAAGAGGCATTGAGGTTAGTGACAGACACAAGGAGAAATAAACCAAAACAGATCGAGTTAATCTTAACATCAAACAGACAAACTAAGGACACATCCTGGATAAGAAACAGTGCAGCCACATGGTCAGAGTGCTGGCCAGGTTTGGGAAGTCTGGTTTCTAGCCCTGGCTCTAGCTAAGCAACAGTTTTCCTTATGCAAAACAGAAAAAAAAGACAAGTAGTAGATCTAGTAAATCATACCCCATCCCAGGAAACACTTGTACACCCAATACATGTTGCATATCTCAGTGTTTATCACCGTCAGTGCCGCAGAAACTAAACAGTCTTTGACAGACGAAGTATTCATTCAACATTAAAGCATCCAAACAAAAAATCCATACAGCACAACACTTAAATCTCCTGATGAATCTACAAATCTTTGCTATGTCACCACAGTAGTCTTAGATAGCTCTATTGACTTTTCTAGACCCTCTAGAAGCAAGTTTTCACCAAATAACTACTGATATAAATACTGCAGTAAGTATGAACATTTACTAAGAGAACAACTACAGGTACCTCTTTAAACATTTCCAGAAGGCCTGTCTATTCAAATCACTTGTAGTTATTTAGTCTTTCCCCTAACACCATCCATATGGGGTGGTGGTGGTAAAATTAGCCCATACTTATTATGAAATATTTTTTGTAATAAATTCAAGACATGCAAGAAAATCCCTTATTAATTCAAAACATCACACTTTTAAAATAGAAAGCAGAGAGAAAATGAGAGCATATCATAAAAGGAAAAGCATTCTTCTGTAGAATAAGGCCTTCTAAAGGAAAAGGACATTTCTGGTTGGAAGTAGCTAACAGTCTTTTTTGTGTGTTTTTTTGTTTTATTTGGGGTTTGGGGTTTTTGTTTGGGTTTTTGTGTGTGTGTGTTTTTTTTGTTTTGGGTTTTTTTTTTATTTTAAAGCAAGGTAATTGTGACCAAAACAAGAGGCAATTCAATTGGTGATAAGTCATGAATCAACGGAAAGGTCTTGACAGTTACATCGAGTGCATCGCACTTCAGCCTTTGAACTTCAGTAAGAGGGGCAGCCTAGCTACCAAATCATCAGCTTCTCATGAGCTAGTAAGTTTGCTCCATTCCTCATTTCTTTTTCTAGTAATGTAGGCCTAGGCTCGGAGCTCTGGATAACCAAAGATGCTTCACAGAAGGGAATACTGATGACTTGCAAAACAGACCCATTTTTGGGGTAGTGCATGGGACATTCCCCTGAGCTGCTTTTGTAGGTCACCTTCAACTTCATTTTTCTGGATCCTTCCCTGATACTTCTTACCAGTTTCACCTGACAGGTTTAGCATCAAATGGCTCACAGCACTCTTGACTCAGTGCTGCAGCAAACATCCAAAAGAAACAAAGAATAAGTTTATCCAAGTTTGCTTCAAATACTTACATTCCAACCAAGCAGCTTCCACTACTACGGCACTACTACCACAGTCTCACACCTACAGAACGTAAATTATCTCTTAGCCTTTATCCCCCTCCTGTTAACACTTCCTATGCACTCGTCACAGGGAGAAGGGAGGGAGGGCATGACACACGCTGAAAATAAATCACACCAGTATTGAAATCTCTGATACATTAATCATTATAAATACTTGTTTAATGAAAATTAATTAATAAGCAGTCCTTTGCTCCATTTCTTAAGACAGAGATTAACAGCTTAGTCCTGCGTTCCAAGAATTTGAAAGTCTCTATTACCTTTGATAACTGAAAAGCAAACCCGAGTAACTTTAGAATCAGTTTTAAGCAACCAAATTCGAAAGCCACCTTTGCTGTAGTTAAAATTCTAAGAAAAAAATACAAATTTGTTAGTGTACCTGATGATGCTGAATGTTCTTTATATTACAAGAAAACTCATGGTACAGTTGGAATTTATTGATATCTTTTTCATTTCCACTTTTGGATGACACTTTTGCCAAGGCTGACTGGATACAAATGTACCTTTGCTGACATCTGAATAAAACAAACAAATTAGTAACGCATTTTAGCATGAAACTTGTAACAAGTCATGAGTGCTTGTATTAAATAAAAATGAAGTCTGGAGTGTGCCCAATTAGAAGTTATGTTAACTCTGATTACCTGCAGAACTGTATTACATATCTTAATGCTGACACTGACATAGCAGAACTGTATTACATATCTTAATGCTGACACTGACATAGCAGTACTGTATTACATATCTTAATGCTGACACTGACATAACATATACTGACTGGAACATACCAAGGGAAGAAATTCAAGTAGACCTCAGAAAAAAACGAAGACAGCCCTTCTCCTGAAAGGAGTGGATACTCAAAAGCCACCATCTGCACTTCAATTTGGTCAGTTATTGGTTCAACTTCACAAAACAAATTTTGGGAAGTTGCAAAAAAGCTATAGTAATTACCTATTTTATACAAATGCAATATCTCTCTTGAACCTTCCCAGCCACAGAATAATTCCTTGCTTTGAGCACTTAATACCCATAAAAGTTTTCAATATTTTTAGGAGTAACAGGATTCCCAGTGGTCAACAGAATGAAAGTGATAGTCTGGCAGTGACAGCCCATTCTTTAAAAAACAATCCCTTCATTAAAATTATCACATTGCTGTGCTCTAGCCCTTTGAATAAAATGGCAATTACTCACAGTAAACAGCAGACAAGGGTCAACTAAACAGAACTGAGCTGATTCAAACCTACACTGCATGCTCCTAAGGCAGCATCTGTTCTTTGATAACCCTGCTCTCTGTCCCCAGTGGTACACAGAAGAAATAAAAAATAACAAGCAACTATTACTCTGTCATACCAATCCCCGGACAAGACAACCTTGAAGTCATTATGTAATGTAAGAAAACTTAAATTCAGCTAACACAGTCAAAGGATCAGTAACTCCTGCTTTAAAAACAGTCATATTTATTTGCCTTATTGACTATCAATGCCAAAATCAATCATCACTGCACACTAGTTAAACTGACTGGTGTCAAGCAATAAATATTGGAGCAATAGCTTAAGCAGATGCACCTGTGAAAAGTTATAACTTGAAGGAAGTACAAGGAGAGAAAGCTTTCCCTTACAGATCACTAACTGCAAGGGAGTTTGGCTCTATATGGTGCAGAGCCACAGAGAATTTTTCAGTCTTTGGGAGTCACAGCATCATGCCGTGCTCACAGTGGATCTCTCCTCCACTGATAGCCAGATGGACAGAAAGGCTAAAGAATGTACCTCCAGCACAAGTGAAGGAATGGACCTAAATCAATAACATGGTGACAATGTTTTCACATCATTAAAAAAGTTAGTTATGTATCTGCACACTAGGAGACTGAATCTTACCATGTAACCAGGAAAGGCTAGAAAGTAAAAGTCAAACTTACAATTTCCTGATAAAATCCAGTGTATCTTTATCTTTAGCGAAGATGTCAGCTAAAATATGCTGTACTCCAGCCTCTACTTCCCGGATAGTGGAAAGTCCTTAGAGGAAAAAAAAGTTAATAATTATAAAAAAGCTAATATAAAAATTACTTTATACAACTACTAAGAAAATATATAGAAGCTAAAAGAAAATTGATGCAAGTTATCTGACTGATTTGCTGGGGTTTCTGTGAAGAATCCTACTTCCTTACGATTTTTTTATTAACTAAGTATCCTTTCCAAAACATCTGAAACCATGATATTTTTAATGAGTCTAGAGTGATCAGTGCAGTATAAGTCAAAATGACATTAAAATAAGGGAAAAATATTTTTTTTTTTTTTTACTTTGACGCTAACAGATCTTGACATTTATGATGCAAATTAATTACTCACAATAGTAAAATGGGCTATTCAAGTATAATTTTTGAAGTTGTAATAAAATGAGTATTTGCAGCAGAAGTCTACACGGTTTGCTACTGATACAGAAACTGCCTAATATCTTTACAGGCAACCCCGTCTTTTCTCTGTACAATAGGTTTGTATTTCCACTGGTTTGTAGCAGGAGTTTGTAGTGACACTTCTCAGATCAGGGTACCCTTATCCTCTCCCATGAACACTGTTCAGTGAAGTTATAAAATGTCACCATAGACAAAGTATTCTAGAGAGCTGGTAACAGAATCATTAAGCTTTCCAACACACAGAACCATTCCTCGCTTCAAAAGGCCAGAAGAGGTGGCACAGTATTCTCCTTAGCACAGCGGCTGAATTGGCCCAGAACCAGAAAGTAATGAAATAAAACTGACATCTTGTATTTTAAATCCATATAGCTAACCTGTTTCTAGCAACAGTCAGTAACAAAAGCCTCAGAGCAAAAAGGAATAATCTTAGAGCTGGCAGATGCAGCTTTAATTGTCCCCTTCAACACACATTATTTTTCAGTTCAGTCTGCTATCTGATGGACTACCAATACCTTGAAAGAGCTTTAACACCACCATTTTAAAAAAACTGCATAGCTCTAAAAACTAATATTTGTATTGAATCCAGACCCCTGCTTCTGATTGGGTTATAGTTACACACTACAAAAAGTTGATCTTGCTCTTTAAAAAGGGGAAGCTAAACTTACCTGGCAGAAAGAAAAACAAAAATGTGAGAATAAAAATCTGTTACTAAATGCCTGAGCTGATCATAAGTTGTGGAATTTGGATCCTTACATCTATGAGTTAGTGTTTCTCATGGTAAAAGTAATGTCATGTCAGAACACAAAGCTAAGGGGAATTATAAAACATGCATTACATTGAATATGAATTGAAACGCTCAAGTACCTGAAGTGTACATGGCAACACTACTTCAAGTCTAGCAGAGAATTTGAATGAGATAGAATTGGCCAAAACCAGTCAGGATTAAAGAAAATCAAAAAGTTCCCATTCAACAAGCAACACTCACATGAGCATTTTACCGTGTCCATTACAAAAACAGCATGTGGTTGTGTAATTAGAGAAATACTCGACCATGTATATAACTAAAAGGAAGAAGAAAGTTTTCTGGTGAGTCTGCTTCCTTAACTTTCAAATATCTGGCTTTGAAATATGAACTGCCATTTTTATTTCAGTTTATTTTTAGTATAAGTTTAAAAAAACTGAGAATTTAAAAGAACTGAATATTAAGATTTGATGAAAACTTTTCTGTACGGCAAATGGTTCATCCCTTCAAAAAAATTCACTCTGATCTCAAGCTGTATATAGGTTGTCAAACTGGCTCCCACATTGATAAAAGTGACCCAGTTCATAGATATATGTAATTTCTGATGTGTCTTTCAAATAAAAAACATTATATAAACCTAAGCAATGTTATTTTTAGCACAACATTGAAAATAGGTGTACTGATTTTCAATAGCTGAAATGTTTATGCTGCAACAAATAGCACTTCCTTCTGAATGCACCCTAAATAATTTATCTGAACTTTCATGGTGAAGGCTTTCTTTTTGGTCTTTAGACTCTGCCAGATTAGTCAGATATCTGGTTGCAATCGCTGCAATTGCATATATCGCTGTATGAAGTAATAGCATATGCTAAAATGTAGTAATTAAACAATCAGAATATTTGGTAACTGATTTTCAATGCAAACTTAGGAATATTTTATAAACAAAATTTAAATAAAATAAAAGAACAACTGAAGTGGGAAGCGTAAGAGTCAGCCTCAATAAGGAGGTTCAGTACCTTTATGTTAAAATTCAAAGAGTAAGTGTTGAGGCAGGGAAGAAGAAGAGTACATCTCTATTTTAGCACCATACAGAAGGTTGCAGCCATCTTCGTATTTTATTGTCAGAGATTGCCCCCTACAGATTCACCTACAACTGCATTCACAAAGAAACACAATTCTGCAGTCTATATGTGACAATCATGTCATTAAAGCTCCTGCTAAAATTTTGGAGATTACATCTTCTCCAACCCCTACCACCATTCAGTAACAAAAACTCTCCTGCTCACTCCCAATCACCAAGGCCAGTTTTTATTAAGATATGCTTTGATGGGTGACATTTACTTCAGTACGGAGCGTAAGCATAAGCCTGTTGTACAATCAGTATTGAATCTTCAGTAAACAATCCAAGCAAGAGTAGAACCATGGAGAGGTCTCAGGTACGCAGCGCAGTGCCCTCTCTCTTGCCAGTGAATACAGATGCCAACTATAACATCTCTAGACTTCTGCCTCTTGTATACCAGAATTATTACCATTTACAATACAGAAAGACAGGAAAGGTTGGCAAGCCATGGCATTAAATATAAACTCTTACCACACATTGCTAAAAACTGTTGAATTTAAAATAGCTGCATAACTTCCAGCGACATAAGAACAACTGGAGTAATTCCCCTATTAAAATATTTTCAGACATTTAGGACATTACTGCTCATAGAAGCAGAGCACTTACCTTTGGTATTGGGTCTAATGTAAGAAAAGAGATTGAGCTCCACAGGATTCTGCAGGAGGGAGAGAGCAGCAGGTTCTAATCCCAGCTGCTTGGCCCTCTGGGCTTTGGTGCCTTTACTCCCAGTTTTATAAGGCGCAGACTTAAAACAAACAAAACCCACAATTATTAAAAGGCAAAGAAATATTTCAGTCATGCTATATACTCTGCATTATGCACTATTTAGTTATGCAAGATTACATTTAAACTAAAGATGACCTCAGAAAGACTAGTGTACTGACCACATGATCTAATTCTTCCAAAGTTCTGCAATTTAACAATGCTGTTAAAAGGCATCCAGATAATTTCCCTTCTTTCTTCAACTTCTGTATCATTGTATGTGTCTTCTTTGCAACAGTACTAAAATGCAAGAGATTGATGTTAAGCCACATTTCATGGTGGATTAAAAAGGCTATTGATTGTGACCTTGTTTATTACACTGCTGAAACTCTCCGAAACCCCTGAAGATTGTATCTCATGCTAATCCTCAACAAGCCAGGTCTGATAATCCAAAAGAGTTTCTAACTATGTGCTGGTTTTGGCTGGTATAGAGGTAATTTTCTTCATAGTAGCTAGTATGGGGCTATGTTTTGGATTTATGCTGGAAACAGTGTTGATAATACAGGGATTTTCTAGTTACTGCTGAGCAGTGCTTACACAGAGCCAAGGTATTTTCTGCTTCTCACCCCACCCCACCAGTGAGGAAGCTGGGGGGGGCACAAGGAGTTGGGAGGGGACGCAGCTGGGACAGCTGACCCCAACTGACCCAAGAGATATTCCAGACCATATGACGTCATGCTCAGCATAGAAAGCTGGGGGGAGAAGGAGGAGGTGGAGGGGGACTTTCAGAGTGATGGCGTTTGTCTTCCCAAGCAACTGTTATGGGTGACCATTACCTGCTTTCCTCGAGATGGCTGAACACCTGTCTGTTGACGGGAAGCAGTGAATGAAATCCTTGGTTTGCTTTGCTTGCATGTGAGGCTTTTGCTTTACTTAAACTGTCTTTATCTCAGCCCATGAGTTTTCTCACTTTTACTCTTCCGATTCTCTCCCCCTACCCATTGTGGGGAGTGAGCGAGCGGCTGCATGGTGCTTAGTTGCCAGCTTGGATTAAACCATGACGAACTATCACTCTCTTTCTCCAATTAGTTCAAAACTGTATAAAAGTATCTTGTGGTAGCTTTAAGAAAAATCATCAAACAATACTGATAGTCATTACTGCTATATATATTTTTGCAGGACTACTGGCCTGGAAGCCAATAAAAAAGCCCTAAGTTAAATCCATGTTGATGAGAACTTACAACCGTAATTCATATCAAGATAGTTTTGCAGCATCAAGTACAGGGTACCAGATTTTAAACTCTTAGACCTTCAATAAGATACCTGTGAGCAACTGCAAGCAGCAAAGGTATTTTGTTAGTATTTATATTACTTGTTCAGAGAAGAACTCTCTCAGACCACCTTACCTCTTTGGAAAGAACCTCTTGCTAGGGGATAGTGGGGAGTACAAGGAGGGATCCACCATGTTGACAGAACAGCTGGCAAGTCTGTTCCCTTGCCGTTTCAAGAACATATAACCACCCAAAAGCAAGAAGGAATGAGAGCAGTCTCATCCACCGCTGCAGCGAGCTTCACCAATCATTTCTTTGCTGCATTGATCTGGGATAGTTTAGCTTGCCCGCCTGGTACGCTACAACCTCAAGTAATACCCTTCACTCGAGGCTTTGCTGCTCCAAGCAGGGAGCCAAGGGATTCTTAGCGGTTCTTTTTCAAAGGGTGCAGCTTACATCTAATGAGGTTATGTACCTCCAGAACCTGCAAACTACTCTTTTAGTAAGAGGTTTTTTCTCTGCAGTTTTAGTAAACTGCAGGGAAATTATGATCTTAACTTTTCTTTGGCAATTAATGATGACAGATTTTTTGTTACTTACAGTAAAAAAAAAAAAAAAAGTATCAAGCATGATTACCTCAGTTTTAATCTTTCTTCTTTAGGCATTCCTTTATAATTACAGTGTGTACAAAGTGACAAAACAAGGGACACAGAAGCAGCAGCCAGTTGTTATTTACCTCCCCCCAGATACCTCCTTGCATTAACTTACTTACCGTAGCTCTTCCAATGTTTGCTGCACTTCTCTCAAGGCATCAGCCTCCAGATTATTGATGAGCTCTTTTCGATATCGAGCAATAAAAGGAATTGTGTTTTCTTCTCTAAAGAGGCGAATTAAGTTTGCACACACCCATGGTTCAACATTTGTTATTTCTGACAAGGCCTGTCAGAAGCAAAGAAACCCAAATAAACATTTAAGAGAGGTGATAGATTGCTTTAAACAGCCTCTCACTCAATGTTCAAAACCACTCCCAGAATATTACTATGCTGGCCAGCAGTGACTACTGTCCTCCCTAAAACAGAATGCCAGGCTTCCCATGCATCCAGCCACCACACCTAGTACTTCAGAAAGACATGCAGCAACCAATGTTTCCAGAAACTTTTAACTATAGAAAAAGACTAGAAGGAGTGCCTCTCAGGAACAGGAAAAAAAAACAAAATTAAAAAAAAGAAAAAATCAGAAAGACAACAAACTGTGCATGGCAACTCAGAAAACTTGGAAATATTTCTTTTTTTGAATCAACACTGACATACCTCATAATTAAACAAAACAACCAAAACCCACAAACCCAGAGCTGATCCAAATCCCACTCCACCAATAACTGAAAACTAGCATGGTATTACTAAAGGTTTCCAACACGAACCAAGCCTCACAAAGTTAAAGGTGATTTTGTACAAATTGGGCTTTCTAAATATAAAGTTATAGTGTATCAATACCAAACCTAGGACAAACTATATAAGTACCATAGCTTAGTAACATTTAAACTATCACAGTTTGTTTGTACTTTGCTACAGTTATTTCCATAGACTGCTGATTTAAAAACCTTTCAAAAGTTTTATTCTGAAGCCTAAAATTGTAATGACTCCTGCACAATCATATTCACTGCTTTTAGAGCAGAAATACATAAAGATCAAATTCTCTATCTGCATTTCCAGGAATATTTTAGAAGACTCAGGAACAAAATTTTACACCTTTCTTAAGCAGGCAGTACTAAGGATGATGAATAGAATATGGACAATCTATTCTCATTCTGTTCATACTAAAATCTTCTGTAACCACACCCAGCCTTCCAGAACAGGAGCTATCCTAAAACTGTCTTCACATGAATGGCTTCAAAGTTAACATCCTACAAAAAAAAAGATGGTATCTCCCTTGATGTCACTGTTGTTCCGAGAATGCAATCTCCTCCTTGATGGTACTGTAAATTGATATACATGCTCAAGTGAGTCTCTACAATGAAACAACCCATTAACTAACTAAATCTTAAATTCTGAAACTGTGCACACAGACATCCAAACCTTTCAGCATCCCTTCTTGCAGGAGCTTCAGTTGACTATAGCCACAAAAAACCCCCATGTGCTGATACAGAAGAAATGTGCAAACTGTTAAAGGCAAGCTTTGTACTAAGGACTCCCTAAGTCACACATACTGGAATAATGTTAAAGTTTGAAGTTTTAACGGTTACCAACGAACATTTATATTTATACACATATTATGACAATTTAAGCAGAGGTTAAATGACTACTTAACAGCACAAAGACTCTCTGGCACTCCAACTGATGCCAAGAGGACTGAAATTGTATGTTAAGATTCTAAGTGCTAATTACGTAGGAAATGGTTTCATTGATACCTTAGAAAAGGAAAAGATCTCATACCTGTACAATATCCCAGTTCATTTCAAATTCTTCTTTTACTTTGTTGCCTCCCAGATTTTTAACTGGCTTTCCTTCAGGACATGTAGTTGACTTAATCTTTTTAAAAGGTGGTTCATCAAATGCAAAATCCTCCTCAGATTTCTCATGTTTCACTTGATTTCCCACTAAAGGAATGCTTGTTGAGGGTTTTTCATCACTCTCTAAACTCTTTACATTCTTCCCTTGGAATGAATTAATTTCCATTTTTTTAGGCACTTCTGGTTTTCGATTTAAAGTTTTCTGTTTAGCGCCTGTATCTTCTTCCTTAGGTTTCTCAAGTTGCATTCTATCATCTTCTGCAGGAGCAATAGTTAAGGATACATCCTGCCAAAAAGGCATTGAAACCATATTATGTATTGACTGTTACAAACTGGTTCAACATTTCAGTTAAAACCTAGGAAGACTTGATACTAGACATGATTTTCCCAAGTAACGTCTCTGGTAGGGAAATGTCAAGCCAGAAATCAAGTAACTTGAAATGTATCTTGTATGGAGGAAAAGACACAAAATACCCAGCAGAACTGTGATTTAAAAGATCAAATAAAATTATCCTGGCAAGATGTTAACTGGTCTTTCCTTCAGAAGACACTGACCTATAATCCTTGCCTCTACCCACCTCAACAAAACAGGGAACAGCAGGGCAGGGAAGCACTCTTGTAATGAGGTGTTAGGTGCAGCATGGGAACTGGAACTGAGATTTGGTCTGCTAAGATATTGTTTAATCTTGGATAACCCACACCTTCTTTCCTGAATTTCCCCAGAGCTCATCTGCAGAAGGCTGCCTTCTGTCACGACCTGACCTCAGATGTTAATCTTCGACAGAAGTAAGTAACTTCTGACAGAAGTGCATCTTCTATTCATCATAATAAAACTGTGATCCTTACTGGGTTAAACAGCCATGCAAGGAAACGTTAAGTACAGGCCTTCTTTTTGTTGTGCTACTCAGCTAGTGAAAATGTAGAAGACATCAAAGGTGCAACACAGAAACCAAAGGTATGAGAGTAATTAGTTTTCATTACAGAAAGAACAGAGATATTTATTTTTGCTGTTGAAAGAGATCTCCAGGGAAAACCATATCCCATTATCACTGGCCAAAATTTTAAAGTAGAGCCCTTAGGTCCGGGACACTTATATATCTAAGAAAGCCACATTTATGAAATACACTGAACATTCACAGTAACAGTGGAATCAGATGAGCTGATCAGACTCAGGCAATTGAGCTAACCTGAGTTGGAAAAATTCTGCTCATGTTACTTGCCAACCACAGTAATTATATGTCTCTTGCTTACAGATACTCACCATTTCCTCTTTTACTGCTACCTTCTTAACCTTTTTCATGGCTACAGCCGACCGTGGAGCAGCAACTTTTTTAGTTTTTGCCTCATTTTTCCTTGGCAACTGAGGTCTCTTGGTGATTTTGCTTTTTGGCTGCCACTCCTCCTCTTCCTCCTCCGATTCAGAGCTCCTGAAAAACAAACGAGTAAACAATATTGCTTAGAAGAACAAAAAAAAAATACATAAGCGAGCCAGTCTGAGCGTTCTCTGACATGAAAGGAAGCAAACAGGACAAATGAAAATAAAGGTAAGCAGACTCGACAAATATAGGTCTTTTATGCTGTTGCAGAGCTAATGGCTGGAACAATTTACCAAGCTTTCCTGAAGCTGGTCTTTGGCATGTGGACACACCTGATTCTGTTTGGAAAACTGGCAATTCAGTTTCACCCTATCTTCACTGTAAGCATGAAGAGCATAGGTAATTTGTGTTTTATAATTGAATAGAAGTTTTGTGCATTAAAACTTTTTAATTAACCTCATGCTTAGCATAAACCTTTAAAAAAAAAACACTAAGGAAAAAAGGTCATCTTACGAATTAAGAAGTGAAGGTAGTTCATCGTCTTCGGTTGTAAGGGCTTTGGCTTCAGATTTCACCCTCCTTGGTAGAGATGACATCTGAAACAGAGGCGAGAAGAGAGGAATAGAACTTTTGGTTGAAGTTGTATTCTCTTATTCAGCCCTTTAACTCACTGTCAAGTGTGCCCTCATAATGTCTTCAC
The DNA here is from genome assembly GCA_035590195.1 of Aviceda cuculoides. Classification (NCBI taxonomy): domain Eukaryota; kingdom Metazoa; phylum Chordata; class Aves; order Accipitriformes; family Accipitridae; genus Aviceda; species Aviceda cuculoides. The sequence goes on along the minus strand of JAVJGG010000055.1, from coordinate 4,391,146 downwards.
CGATCACAAAAGTTTCCTCTACAGCAAGTTCAGATTTCTCAGTATCCAAGAATTTAGGCCACAGCAGCACACACTCAACAACCTTTTCAACTGAGCAAACAGACAAACCAGCGCTACAGCCTCTCAAATTATTTTTCTCTTCAAATTGAGGTAATTATTCAGCTTGCATGTAAAGCTATCTTAGCAAAAAGAGTACTGGTTCTCAGACATATTATTGGGTGTCACTTATATACTCTGCCAGTCTTTCCACCATCAACCTAAGAAGCAGAGAAAATAAAATTAAGACCTAGTAAAGTGAGCTCGCATATGGTTTTATGTGAACAGGACTACAAGAAGATTTTCTATTTTGATCTAGAATTTCACCTTTAAAGACTATCCATTGCTTGTATGCAAAAAACCAATGATTTCGAAAGAACTACTTATTAGTATACAGGTAGTGTATAAAACAATTACCAAAGGCAAAAAGGGAAGGCACTGACTTTCTCCTGACCCAAGATTCATACCTACAATAGCTGCCTTTCAGTTAATCAGTTATAGAATTTTTGGCAATGGTTGGGCCCATGAAATACAATAATCATATTTTACAATTTTAGTTAGAGTTTTAGGTACCCTCAAAATTTTACCTGCCAGAAAATTGGAATTAAAAAAATAAACTAAAAAAAAAAAAAAAACCAAAAACAAAAAAACCCAAAAGGCATTTCTATAACTATAAAATTAACAAATATATTTTACCTATACCTGGTAGAATTTCATCATTCTTGATGTTCTATTCTCCAGCTCTAGTACTCAGAAAATTTTTTTGCACCTTGACTTTTGATCCAGCCTTACTACTGTGATGCAAGCCTTAAAGTCGCACTTTTGCACATACAAACTGGATAAGCATTTTGCAAAGTGCCATTTAACTCAAGGGCAAAATGCTCTTTAATCCAACCTCATTCTATCCTCTGTTCAAACACTAGAAGTATAACTACTGTTATAAATGGGTTTCAGCAACATTCCCTTGCAAAGCAGTACCAGTATTTAACTGACCATTTTCAGCATCGCAGTGGAAGGAGGACTATTGAGGGTCACATCAAATAGCACTAGCTATTAGCTTGCTTGTAAAATACCTTCTTGTAGCAATTGTCATGGTCAGTAATATGTCAGCATTTCTCTGCTCTTCCACTGACTGAAATCCCATTATGCGACTGGTTAGAATATACATCTACCACAGGAAAACAGAAATCTCCACAGAACACAAAGAATATTACTCACCTTATTAGCTTCCCAGGTGACTTTCCACCGTCAGTTCTGAGATACCTGCAACTTCAACCAGCCAGTCTGCTTCTCTGTTTTCGTTTGCTCTTTATAGCTGAACACTCATTATCAGCATCCTAAATTAATTATATATTTATTCCCACTACCTCAGAGGCATGAAAATAATGTTTCCATTTTATATTGTTCTTTAATCTGTGAACGGGAGAAACAAGAAACATTATTCATGTTTGCAACAGCAAGGTTTCCAGAATTAGCTAACACCTGAGCCAGATGGATCTCTGATCCATTTTTTGCAGGCACTGGAAACTTTTCACATGGTTAGGTCTCACAGTTCTCTTTTCGAACTAGGTGTTTAGCTTACAATATCATTATCAGTCATGCTTCTTCAGCTATCCAAGTAGGTGGGTATTTAGTACGCCAGTTCCAGGCAATTTTGGAAGCCACTGATCAGTTTTTAAACACTCTAACCAGCTTCTTCATAGTTACCCACTGAATCATAGCAAGGAAGAAGGAAAAAAACAACATGCACGTTCTCTCACCTGAGGTCAGCATTCACCCTACACCCCTATGTAACACCACCTTCTAAACTTCCCTGCCAGTTTTAGCCACTTGGCATATGACCATAATAGTTTTGGGGCTTAACCAAAAGCCCAGGTAAAAAGAACGTCTCATCTGGAAGGTTTTTTTTCTGCTACTATTTCCCCTCTCACCTCAAGTGGCCAAGGCCAGAGTCTCAAAATATCTCAACATCTGTACTGTTACATTAAGTAAAATTATGGCAAGAGTAAAGCTTACTCTATAAAGTTAATTGTACTTCCTGCCATCCAACACTGGTGACTGATTTAACTCTTCTTATCAGCATAAGAATAGGAGATGAGCTCATTGGTTTATGAAACCAGGCATTTTCCATATTCTTCATGAACAGACTAGTATTTCCTCCTACATCCTTAAGTCCTAGTCTACTTGCCCTCATACAATGCACTGGAAGAAGCAGAATTACCATATATCAAATACAAAACGGCATAGCACATCATGTCATAGAATAGAAAGTGATATGTAATAAGGCTAAGTCTTTAAGGTACACTTCACTTTTTTTTTTTCTTTTGATTTCTTGGATTTTCCACTTCAAAAAGTAATTAGATCATCTTTTAAGTGTTTGTTGCAGTCCTTCAGAAAGCTGGATAAGTATCAAACATGTTTGACCCAGAAGATCAAAGAAGGTTTAATTTTATTATTAAACTTAAATAATATTTAAAATTCTATTTATTAATCTACTAAATTTTCTTGAGAAGAGTGGTAACTTTGTCCTAAAGGCTTTCATACCTGCACTTAAAAGTTAATTTGAACTAAGGTAAGATGTGAATTTAAAGCACAAAACTTATTTCAGGATAACTCTCCATGAACAGACAAGCCATGGTCAGAAGCCAAAATGGAGTTCTACAGCTCAAAATAAAAGCCCAATACCAAAGAGCATCTGTGAGATGAATGTCAAACATGGGGTATCACAAAGGGAAAAAAAAAGTCATGATATTTCCCTGTGAGGTGGGGCCAAGTCATAACCACCTCCCCTTCTAATAATGCATGCACCAAACTAACTGTAGTTCATATTTGTCGAAAAACAACCTTGCAGTTGCTACATATGTTCTATTTGTTTACAAAGAATCATTTATTTATTCGAATCCAGAAAAGTACTTCTGATTTGATTCCAAATTGCCAGACAGCTGTCTGCTAAACTTTCCTCCTGAGCTGCCTGCGCTAGGGTGTGCTAACACCTACAGTAATGACTAAGAAAAACAGTCCTTCTGTGATTCACTGTGGGGGGGGAGGCAGGGAAGAGGATGAAAAAGCAACAAGTCTAAATGCCACTGATGAACTATTACAGATTTTTTTAAAAAAAGCTTAAAGACAGTCCCTGAAGTGAGGCAGGAAGACTCAAGACACAGGCAAACACAGTTATGCTCCACATGGGGCATCTACAATGCTGACTGCACCAACTACATGACAGGGCAATCAAACAAGCCATTGCCTGGTCTGCTTCTACTCGGATATGGTCTCCCATGTCTCCTGCCTCAAGTGTTGAGGGAGCTCGGAAGAACTTTATTCATCCTCCCACAGCATGCGGGGATCAAGACGGCATGAATTTGGCCACATATCTCCTATTATATTTTCCAGATAGGCTGGCCTCAGTGGGAAAACTGCCTTTACTTCTTCCTTCTCTGTCACCTCCAGGTAACCATACTCAAAGTGAGGGCTGGTTTCTACCCTGAGGAAAGAAACTATAGCTTGCATAGATCTGTGGCCCCTTCCCAAATCCAGAAAAGTCCCATAGCTGTAGAAGAGCAAATTACAAAGCTGAAAAATTAAGAGTAACCAATTTATACCAGAGTCAGGTCGGAGCAAGCTTTTTTCCCTTCCTGTGTCTGTGTTCAGTATTGCTGTACCTTATTGCAGGTGTTCACAGTACTTGGTGTCTCCTGTACTTATTACCTGAAGGAAGTAAACATGCAGTATCCAGTGATGCACACAAGTTATCCAGCCACCCTGTGCAGGATTTCACTGGCTTGCCGATTGGCATACTGAACTCCTACAAGCTCTGTTCTAGCAGCTCTCCTCACATCTGAGACCAGCAAACTTCCAGGTAACATTTGCCCACACAGTTTTTCTTTTTTTATGTACATTGTCGGAAAATTTACCTTAATTTAAAAAAAAAAAAGTTGTTCTTTGAGAAGAAGGGTTCTTAACAAACGTCTCACCAACAGTATTTTAGTTCCATGCCAGGCAACATGACCTAGGCCTGGAAACTTTGGCCTTGCCCACATACTTAAGCTTCCAACTCCTGTTTCATTTCAGATCTGTTGGAGTATGACCTTTTGCTTCTGTGCGATAGGCTGAAACCTCAACGCCGAACCATCACACTAGGCCCTTGATCCCCTATTCAAGGGAATCAAAACTCTTCTGCTTGCCCATCTCCCAATCGACAGCAGGCAGCATGAAATATCATTGCTTGAAACACCCAAAATCTCTTTGCTTCCCACACTCAGTAATCACTAAAGCCTTGCTTCTCCACAAAACCCAGAACAGTTGCAGCATGTTCTTCAAAAGTACTTCCCACTTAAAAGGTAAGAGGACTTCGCAGAGCTATTATGCTGTCCAGTGAAGAAGAGCTGAAACTATTTAAATCATTGCTATTGTAGATAAATGTATCTCCCAGGTCTACTCTCCAAATAGTTTGGCATCAGTTCTCTTGCCAGTGCGTTTGTTCCCACTTCTATTCCCTGCATCCAATGCAAAGCTCCACAATGGATTCGAGCTATTCTGATGGCTGTAAATAGCCCACTTCTCTCTACCTGACAGCTACTCATCAAAATAAGGCTACTGTAGCTTGGTGTTGGGCCACATGAGGAACAGAGTGACAGAGTAACTCTTATTAGACTTCACTGTACAGAATTTTAATATGGGTATGCACAAAACATACAGCAAGGAAGTAATCATTCCTCTGGTCTTTCACCACAAATAGGAGTTCTAGGCTGCATGCAGAATATAAGTAGACTGAGGCTTTAAAGGCCTTATTATGTTAAAGAGCAATCCAAGTCTCATTTAGAGACCGATACTCTCTTCAACTTCCCTATTCATGCAAAGATATAACTCATTAAAAGTATACTTCTTCATATGTGAATCGAGGTGGCATAAGCAACTGCTTGCAGAGAGAAAAGTTTAATAATAGTTTAAAAGTAATTAGATGAACTGCCCCTCCTCCCCTCCTCCCATTCTATGCTTTGTAGCTCCACCATTACAGCAACAATTTTCAGAAAAATTGCTCCAGTAATTCTACTACACTGTGACATCTTCTACAGGGCACTTAAAAAAAATAATTGTATTTAACAGTTGAAAGTTATAGAAAAGATTGTACTTTCACAGTATGATCAAACAAATGCCATTATGGCAAATTTAAGTCTCATAACCTTACTACATTAGATCACATAAATCCCTCATAACTATGAAAATACAGACCTGAATATCAACAAAATATACAGCACCCTACAACTCACTAAAATAGATTCTTCTGCCTGAAGGTACAGGATTTAAAAAAAAAAACAAACCACAACATAGAACCAAGCAAACACAACACCACCACGCATACACTTGGAAATTAATTACATTTCAGTAACTGCAAAAAAACCCCTCTCCAGCCGAAAAGTGCACAGAAACTTCTAAAGCTCTTTTCCAGATAATCTTAAGTAAAGCATTCCTTCCAGAAAGGAAATCTGTCTATGCAATAAGCTCCTCAAACTTCGCTCTGCAGCTTCTGCTTTTCTAGCATGAATAAAATAGCAAGGATAATAGAATTTTGCATTTTAGCTTCTTCTTAAATCACATAGTACTAGCCAAACAACAGTTTATTATAACACCAAGCATCCAGGGCAGGACAAAAAAAGCACTACGAATCTCACATGACAAGTGAATTTCCGACCATTATTAGTAGCAGCAGAATGGCCCACTTCAATAGTTATATGTAGGCTCTCAACAGTTTGATTTTGCTTGTCAGTTTAGTAGACCTCCATTGCATGCTAGAATAACATCCTAAGAAGAAATCAAAGTGTGAGCATACTACCAGCAGCAAAGGGGAAAAAAATGCTACACAGACCAATGGCAGGGACTTGTATGGAAATTGTTCTCTTACTCCAGAAGGTTTTTATCACCTGTAACAACTAAATTGTACTTCAAAATATAAATCCAACTTACTGTAATCCTCTTGAGGCTAAAACCCTGGAGAACTCCCAGACACTTTTGCTCAGAGAAGCTGGTGCAGTAGATTTCCAAGGACTCTTCCTGCATAAAGCCAGTCAGGACTGTCTGAGAAAGGAGTTGTAAACACAAATCAGAAGACTCCAGGGCTAACTGGAAAATTACAGCCAGAAAGAAAGGGAGAGACACATAGGGCACATACATACAGCAAAACAGCCCCCAACGCTAATCAGAAAGGAAAAGGTTTAAGACTAGTAGGAGTACCACCTACTGCTACTACTTACAGAAGTACGACCAAAAAGGCAAACCACCAAGGTTGTGCCCTTACAAAACATTCTCCTCCAAGCCTGTTCCTATAACTAGTGGTCCCACTAGGGAAAAGGAACAACCCGTGTTATGCAGCAGCCTGTCCATGAATCAGACAGAAGAGGTGTACACAGGAAGATGGGGGAACGAACACTTCCCATGCACTTTTTTTAAACCACTTATCTCAAACCACCTATGGAAAGAAACTTTACCCAAAACCAGGGGGATACGGCTTCTGATTCAGTAATAGACTGCTACATCATGTGCAGCTACACCTTTTCTCCAATCCACCAAACTAGGCATACAGTAACACTCCCGTTCAGCTTAATTAAACAGGATGTCTTCACCCCTGAAGGATACAGAAGATGTACATCCGTTCTGCATGGCAAGAGCCACAGCGGCCACAGTCACACCAATAACACTCGTTTCAGAGTCGTGCAGGCACAAGGGGAGTTGAGAGTAAAGCACTGTTTGTTGCTTGGTGACTCACTACCATCCAAATCCCTGGTTTTCAGCTCAGAAACGTGACCGAGCTCAAAACACATTTTACGTACTTCGAAGCCCTATTCTTCCCCAGATGACACCCCTTCTTCCTCAAATCCGTTGGCAGCATTCAAGGGGAAGGACTAACGGAGCTAAATTTCACCCCCCGTGCCTGGAAAGGGCATCAGTTCCCAGGCAGAGCCACGAGACCAAGCCACCTCACAAGCCCCCTCCTGCCCCCGAGGAAGGCGGGGGGCACAGGAGACAAACACAGCGGAGGCCCGCAGCCCCACAACCCCCGCCTCAGCCCCAGCCCCGTGGGTGCCCCGGCCCCCCCGCCGTGCCTCTCCTGCTACCCGGGGGGGTGGGGGGGTGCACAGCTTCCCCCTCCTCCCTCACTGAGCATCCCCCGGCCCGGGCAGGTGCAGCCGTTCCCCCACCCCGGTGGCATCCGGCCCCCCCCGGAGCCCCCCCCCCCTCAGCCCTTGGGGGGCCACCCACACCCCACACTGGTGAAGGTCACCACTGCGGGCGGCCAGGACTGGGGCGGCTGGGGGGCTTGGGGGGGGGTCCCGGGGTGGCCCTGCAGCAGCCCAGTGGGATGCTGTCCCCCCCCCGGCC
>JAVJGG010000055.1:4363589-4383382 GCA_035590195.1 Aviceda cuculoides | reverse complement strand
TGCATAAGGGCGTCTGGTCAAGCCAGGTGTCCCCCCCCTCCTTGCCTCTTCAGGCGGGTGTCGGCTGTAGGGTTCCCCGGGGCGGTCCATGTGCAGCAGCTCTGCACGCCAGGGCCCTCCGCGTCCGCGAGGTGCCTCAGGTGTAGCACGGTGGCGGGGTTTGGTGGTGGTTATCGGCTCCCCTCTTCCGCTCATGGTGGTGGTTATCGGCTCCCCTCTTCCGCTCATGGTGGTGGTTATCGGCTCCCCTCTTCCCTTCATGGTGGTCGTTATCGGCTCCCCTCTTCCCTTCATGGTGGTCGTTATCGGCTCCCCTCTTCCCCTCATGGTGGTAGTTATCGGCTTTCCCCCTCCTGTTGCGCGGGGTGAAGGTGTGCGAGTCGTGGGGCCAGCGCCCCTGCATTACCGCAGTGCGAAAGGATCAGCCGCCCTTCACCTAAAATAAGGGCAAAGAGTGGAGGTGCAAAATGTCCAGGTTCGATTCTTGGTTGGTGGGAGTTTGAAGGGTGTTAGAAATGTTTCTACTGCTTTTGCTAGCAAAAAAAAACCCCACTGTAAAGTGGGGTTAGTTATTTTTCACAGGGGTATTGGGAAGCAGAAATAGTGTGAAGCTGAGATGCTATATCAAAGGTGACCACAGAAGACATAGAAATAACTACATGCCTTTTCACTCAGCCCACTGAGTAGATTAAGAGCATGTAGATCCAAATGTACATAGGATGTTTGTGTTCCTTTACCCAAGCAGACTAGAACTTGAATTATTTTTACTTATAACTATAAACATTTGCGCTCCAGTGCTGGAAAAAAGTGTCCAACTGTCAGTTGCCCATCATAAAGTCATGCTTCTCTGCAATCTCTGCATCTATTCCTTTTTCATCTGTACCTACTAAGTTAACACTCAGCAAGGATCCTGTGAAGTCCATCTCGTGCGTAAAGCTTAATGGGTGCTGGTTTCTGGAGCCATTACTAGAAGAGTGGAGCAAGTAGGCTGTTACATTAAAGCTGCCTTTTGAGCTTCCATTACCCTAAAAGGTATTCTGCTTTGTATCATAAATATTTGTAACTTGTGGTCATAACTACTACCCAGCTGTTCTCCAGCCTTGGAACGGCAACATCTTAAATGTAACTAAGGTGTAATAAACTTAAATAATTCATAATATTTCATCTTGACTTTATAATAAATGTGTGTTTAATGGTCTGGAATGACTTTAAACACAATCATGTTCAATGTAGTGTCTCTCTTTCCATGAGGTTTACCTGACCTCTATACCTTTCAGGGGCCTGGAGAGAGAAATGAACATACTTGTCTTTATGCATGTGTTTGTATCTCTGGTGCCAAATCTTCAGCTGATATAAACTGTCATAGCTCTGTTGATTTAAATAGGGCCTGTGATTTACACAAGTGGAGGCTTTGACTTACAGACCTCGATAGGACTGTTCACATATTTAAAGGTAATCAAGTGTGTAAGTGTTTGCAGGCTCAGAGCTGATTCGGTTGGAATTTTGTCCTAGTAAGAGCTGAGCAAATACAGTTTAGTCTAACACTAGGGAAGTATCCGTTGCTAAGACTGAGCTGTTGTAATTTAAGCAGCTAATGTCATGCATATGAAATCATGTTAGAACCTCAGACAGTTTTTCAGCTGAAACATTGTCATTTATAGTAGGTAAGGTTCTGATTTTTTGTATTTCAGATCAGATGCTGCTCTTATGCCATTGTGAAAACAACCTTTACATATAGGAACTTGGTGCACTCTATAACTAAGGACAGAAGATTGTGACTATAAATAGCTTTTAAATCATATTTAAATACTTGGTCTGATTATATTTTATAATACTTACAGTGAAACTTTGTGCAGAATATAAAAATACTGCCTGTGTCATCTGACTCCTTTGATGCACTGCATTAAAATTCCTATGTCTAAGTACGTATCATGGAGTCAACTTTATTTTTCTTCTATTAATAGTTTGAAATTAGGTCACTGTTCTTCTAAGGATGGGCTAAGCCTGTACAACTGATTTTAAAGAAATTACCTATATAAATTATTTTTTTTTTCCATGCTCGCCTACAGTGACACCATTCCTTATCTATAATCAGTAATTTTACTGTCTGTTCTGGCATATGTATTGTATGCTGGCAGGTTTTTTTAGATTTGTTTATAGTGACCCCTGCTGCAAGAGATTAAGACTGACATTTCTCTAAACCTTTAAAAAGACATTTACCCAATTATTTCAGAGTTCAGTTCAAAAGAACCAACCAGTTGTAAATTCACATAAAGTATATAAAATTTGAAACTCCCTAATTTGGATCATTTTCAGTAAAATTAGTCTAATCATACAAGGCTTTTTTCCTCTCTTATATGTGTAGGATTTACTTTCTAATGCAGTGCAATATGGTTACAAAGTGAAATAGCTTTTCATGTCCCAAATGTAATGCTTGTTCTTTGTGTTATTGTTCTTTGATAAGGGCTAGACTTGACACCAACTGTTTTTAGAGCTCCACTCAGGAAAGCACATGCTTATGTTTATCTCTATTCAGGATAGCAAAATAGTAAAAAAGCAGATTAAAGAATAGGACTAAGTTTAAACACAGATTACCCCTCTGGTTTCAGAAGGACTTAACTGTCAGCCTATTCCAGTTTTGCCCTGAATAGAATGCTTTCTCAAGCTCAGGCTTAAAAATTCTTCAGCACAAGGTATGTGTATGTGCTCTTTTACAAGCAAAAGATCCACTTATGCTCTGCTCTGGCCAAAAGCTGGTAACCATAGCTAGTGCAGCGCTCAGCTTGAACTGATGGGCCCTGCTCACAGAGAGTGCATGAGCTGCAGCTTTATGCTGTTATGGCTTCCTAGCAGTCTGCAGGCTGGACAAAATAAGCGTATGCTTGCAAAAGATGCTCCAGGTATAACCACGGTAAAATCTCTTATCTATATATTAGTGTAAATGTTATCATACATATATATGCCTGATAAGGTTTTTTAAAGCTGTGTTTAAAGAGTATTATTTAGGCTGCAAAGCCAAGCAAAAAGCCACTCTTAGAGTTCCTTGTGTAATCTTTATTCTGCCCTTTGTGCAAATATTTACTGATGAATGGAGGCATCACATGGAAAATTGCAAGATTAGCATAGTGAAATAACCACAACAAGGCAGAATTAAAATCTGACGAGCAACCTGAATTGTCCCTTCTCCCTCACTGAGTCCTTCATGTTGCATTCCAGCAGCATTCTCGTATGGCTGAGTGCAATTTCCTAAGTCTGATAGAAAGGTAAAAGCTAAACTGAGTGCAGTTGTCCCATATCCTATATTACCAGTGGGCATTGGATCCTGTATCTTTTCCACAGTAGCCATAGTTCAGTATAAAACCAGTCAAATTTGTTATTTTAGTGTAGGATGATGGATTATGGGTCCTAACAGTGGTCAGTGGGAAGAAACTCTGCATAGCTGCACTTCTTTCTCTTTTTCTGGGAGCTGGAAAATTGATGCCACCTGAAATGTCCGGAAGGGAAGGGAGGTGAGCTGATGGGGCAATCTGCTGGGCCTTCCTCTCCCCCTTAAGAACTGGAGGAAATCCAGTCCTTTGCAGTATTCCCAAAAATTTGCTGTTGGGAGCAGATGCTGGATTACTTATGGTATGAGAGTGCAACCTGGTTCTTGGCCGCATTGCAGGAACATCCTGAGCGTTGTATGGTCTGTACTCAGGCTTCATAAAGAATGTAATCCATACTCCTGTTTCCTACCTCAGTGCTTTGGCAGCTCGTGAGTTAGCTGCTTCTGCAGCCTTTACTGCTGCTTTGGTGATGGTGTGAGCTGAACCATGAGATGTTCATGTGTTCTGTTATCATCTTGGCAGACTGACAAAAGTTTCCTTAGGAGTGCAACTGGGAGAAGAGAATCAGTGATTTTTAACAGTCCATTTCTCAACAAAAGGTGACAACATGTAATGACATAAAGGTATATGCACATAGAGGAGGCCAGAAAGACTGAAGAACTCTGCTGGTGCCCTTAGCTTGTCAGACACTGAAAGTAAGTAGTAAGAAGTAAGAAAGATAGTAAGATAGTAAGATAACTGCATGAACCTAAGCTAATGAGCACTGCTGAGAGGCAGGGTGTGTTGGTTTGGGCATGGTGCCACAGTAACATGTCTCTACATCTTCCAGACAGAAGCTAGCTTATGTCTAGGCAGCTCAGAGCATGAGCAGACCTTGCTTGTATCTGTCTGCACATGTCTGCGTGTCCTTGCAGAAGAAAAAGCAGTCATTTCCCAATTAATTAGAAAAGGTCTTTGCAAACAGTGCAGACATAACATCATCTGCCAAAAAAAAAAGCCCTGCTTCAAAACCTCCTCAATTTCTTTTTGTCTACAGGGCCTAGAAGAACATGGCCAGTGTTGAGTCTACTGTCCATTTTGCCAATATACTCTCAAAGAGCTTTTGTAATACCCATCTGTTTTTGTTTTCTTCTGTTTCTTCCTGCCTTATATTTACACTGAAAGGTCTCTGAGAAAGAGACCATCTCACTGCCTGTGTTTGTATGAAAATACAGTGTGATGGAATCCTCATCTGTGCCTCTGACTCCTAAACACTGTTGTGTGCCCAGCAGTGATATGGGTGACCTGTATTAAGTAACTGTTTGATTTGTGACTGATAGAAATGTCAATCCGCAGAAGCAGGGATCTGTCAGTAAATAGTTTGCACTGTATTCATATTTTCTACTTGTCAGCTGGACAAAGCACCAATATTTTTATTTTGTGTGGTAGTAAGCACTTGTAAATGGAAGCGCCATGTCACTGTTACTTTCACCACTACTGCAAGCTTATCACTTTGGTCCGATAGTAAGACCATACCTTTAGCCTGTGCCCTGCCTATCCAGAATACTAATGTGACCCCCATTGTTGCAGACTTCGAATGCCCCACAGTCTTTACAGTATTTATTGTGATGCCTTCTGAAAATTAGGGTCCTCTATGCTCAGATCCTAAGTTCCACTTTGAAGAACACACTGCAACCAACTTTCTTAGTCCAACACCTACCGAATCTACTGGCCATTAATGTGTAATTGCTCTGTACATGTTTACAGCAGCTCTTCTTTGTGTGTGGATGATGCAGGGTGCACAGTCCATGTGATGTAGAGTCCCTATGCACATACAGGATGAAATACCTATTGTCAGAGTGTGTTTGAAGAGCTTCTGAATTGCTCCAGAAAGCACTGGTATTTATTCTCGCAGCCTTGTTTCCCTGTTGTGAAGGACAAAAGCACAGAAAAATTACGTGCCTTGTGCAAAGGTAAAGAACCATCAAAATCCATGCAGAAAGGAAGATAGTGTGGCTCTTCTCCCAGTTGATCCAGCAACTGTTTTGCAGAATTACTCCTGAAACTTCATTATGTGCTAGTATGTCTATATACATAAGGGAATGGAAAAAGAACTAAGTCTTGGAAGGAAGGTAAGGGATACCAAAGCATGTTTAGACCGACCTGTAGACTATTGTTGCTGGGTTACTGCATGCACCTATTTGAAAAGAGGAGGTCTCTTCAGAGTCAGAAGCAAACAGTAGCTTAGGGATTGCTAGAGGGCAATTCTACTTCTGTAGAGGTCAGTTCTGATTTCTATAAATAAGCATGCTCAAGATTATAGTAAACTTTTTTCTAGGCTGCAACAGTTTTTTTGGAAAAAGTCACATTTGGGAGAATCAGACTAAAGTACTTCACTCAAAGTTAGTCCACTGAACTAGCAAAACCCATTATTCCTGCACTATTATCCATATAAAAGCATTTATCCTCTACACTCTACCCCATATACATATGGGGTAGAGTGTAGAGGATAAATATATATATTTATATACATATAAATATATAAATATATATATTTGCCTATCAGTTCTCTGCATGTGGGACTAGGACACCTTAGAGGCAAATCAGTCTCCAATTTCCTCTGCTGACTGCAGAAGCACCCAGGTCAGGACCTTCAACAGCCATGAGGCTGCCTGTCTTGTTACAGAGGGACTGAATCCATCACTTCAGAAAACAGGAGATGATATTGGCAAATGGAGCGGCCTCAAAATGTCTCCATTATTCCCATCTGTTTGAATAGCAGCTTAAGTGCTTATAAATTGATCAGATGCTTTCAGCAAGCTATGAAAAGGGCTTTGGTCTAGGGAGCATTATCTGAGTCTCAGACTCAGTTTCCTCCTCTGCTACAGATGTCCTGTGTGACCTTCGATGAGTGACTCTGTGTTCCTCATTGTTAAAATGGGCTACTGGTAACATTTCCTGAAATGGTGTGTGAGGATAAATAATAACTATGATAACCTCAGGTATTAGCCCATGAAGGGGCTGCATAAGAATCTTACATTTTACAGGAAAATTCCTGCCAGAAAAATTTTGACCAGTTCCAGTCAGTGCATGGGCAGTAACAGTATCTGATGTTTACCATGTTCCCTGCCTGTTAGTTAATGGCACGACAGTTTGTACAGGCATAGCTAAACAGTTCTAACCAAGCAATCTGTGGGTGATTTTGAAACAAGAAAGTTTGTATATAATCAAAACAGAGTCATAGTACAAGATATCCTGATACAAATTATCATTTAGAGAACTTCTTTATTTCTCAGGCATCATTTCCTCTCTTTTCCCATCTTCAAAAGCAAGCTGATGCTTTAAAATCCAGAAGAGGGGTTTTATGTGTGTGACCAAATCCATACAACTGTAAAGATGAAAATAAGAGTCACATAAGGCCTTTATCACCGGCCTGAAATTCTACCATCTTCAGCAGAGCTGCGGCTGGAGATGCATTAGCCTCATCCTAGATGAGAACCGAGAAAGATGCAGCTCTTGGCTGCAGGGAGAGATGTGTCTTCCCTTTAGATCCAGCCCCTCTGGAACCGATGACTGCCACCACAGCTACCACTGGAAGATCCTGCTAGGTCATGGCATGGCCTTACCCAGGTGAAGTTAGAGCTTGCTTTCTAGTTGTGATTGTAACGCGTGTCAGTATTTTTACTAGTATGGCAGCCTGCAGTTTTATTAAAAATACTTTGAAAATGGCTCTGTTAACAATCCTAGTGACCATTCTTTTAAATAACTACCATCAGTCTTGCAGACTCAGTCGCAATATCCATTCAAAGTGTGCGCAGTATTTTGTAACCAGGCCAGCATTTTGGAAGTAACATAAACATATGTAATGCCTCATCTTCACTAAATTCAAAGCAATGTTGTTAGGTTCAAGAAACAGTGATCCAGCAACCTCAACCTTAATAGTACTACCGGGCCTAGAAAATGGCCGGTTTGGTTGCTTGAATTTGTCTCGATTATCCTGCAGCATCGCACGTCATTCATTCTCTGACAATAAGTTCCAAAAATTCTGGTGAATGGAGAATGTTGACACATAAAACTTGGTTGCTATTTCTGTAAAATAACTATTACAGTAACTAACTATATATAGCCAGAAGTAATTGCTTCTGTAAATAAAATACCAGTGAACACATTACAAGATTAAAGAGAAACTTTGTACTTCCGTCAGAGCTATTTGCTGACTCCCACCCATATACACCCGATGACTTTGCAGTCATAGCTCTGCAATGCCACGAGACTTAATTTAGGATATGCATGGCATATTACACTTCCTCACATTCCTAAATGAAGTGTTCTTCCATTAGCTGCTTAGTTCTCATTTTAGCTGGCCACTTCACCTTTCATTGGTGAAGAAAAGTACAGTCATTTCATCAAATATACTGCAATGCAATTATTTGTTAGTCTTACTTTATAGTTAGGATTTATAAATGCATAATAAAGGCTTTAGGTGACCTTGGGGATTTGGATGTATTGTTTAGACAATACTATTTTGAAACTCCCACTCTTTAAACAAAGTCTCTTTAAAATGTCAGTTACGCATAGTAAAAGTGAGATAAATTGCTGGAAGATCAGATCAGAAGTGGTATATCTTAATAAATATGTGATCAATCTTTGAAAGGGAAGGTGGTATTAAATAGCTTGAATACAATGCTGCTGTAGGAAAAGACACTGGTTAAATACCTTTGAAGGTAGATTTACAGTGATCTCTACCATTCAGTGAAGGACAAGAGTTATTGCCCATAAGCTATGGGGTTTTTGCTTACTGCTGCTGGTAAAACTAGAAAGCCCTCATGCTTTATACCTTTTATTGGTAGGGATTTAACAAGTTCACAGGTGAGAAGTGTAGAGAGCATCTACATAAGGGTTTAGAAAGTCACGTATTTTTTTTCCTAGTCTGTCATTATTTAGACAAAGCTGGTTTTGTATGTGGACCTTTCAGAAAGAAGTCTATTCCTACAAAATACCTTTTGCTTATTTGGTCCTTGTTGTTTCTATTAATATTATCATAAGATCTGGGACCTGCTGTGATGGAGCAGGATCCTACCAGGCTGTGGGTAGAAGAAAAGCAGACCAGTATTATGTGTATTTGTAGGTGTCACAGTAAAGGAGAGTTTTGAGTCTGAAGCCCAATGGGCAGATGTCTCCAGGAAACTCATAGGCGTAAGGGCGGCGTAGGAAAACCACTTCTGTACTTGAATTAAAACATAAGAAAGGAGTTCTGCCTGCTTCTTAGAGTCAGAGATCAGAGCAGGGTGTTGACATCTTGTTAGGAAGGAGCCATTGTAGGCAGAGTGGGGATGGGCTGCATAGGAACCTGAAAGTGAAAATCAACAGCATGAGTTTATGCAAACAGGAATAAATGAGAGCAACCAGTATGTTGTTTTAGACAAAAACCTACACAAATTCTTACAACATTCTGAATGAACAAGAGCAGTGCAGGAATACATCTGTCATAACCAAAAAAGCAAGCTGATGTTCCATTGTGTCTTGGACAGGCTGTGATTGAAGATTTCAGTGCCAAAAAAATCAGCAAGACAAACACTGAATATAATTCAGAGTAGAAGATGACACCTATGTTATTAGACCTGACAGCAGTGTGACAAGAAAGCAGATAACAAGAAAGATTCACTATGGGAAACAAAATCGTATTAACTTGTTTGTTTTGTCTCTTTGTATTTGAATACGTTTACAACAATTCAACATCATTTCCTCCAAAAATGCAGATATTTGTGTTCTCAACTTGTTGTCAAACAAAATGACATCAAGCAACAACCCATACTTCAGCAGTGTTGCTTCTGTAACAACAGTAATAAATGCTGTTGATGGGCAGTAACCCACTGTCACAACAGTATCCCAGTCATAAATAGACGTGATACCAAAGAGTGCTCCCATTACTCCCCCTTTGTGTACCTAGATAGATCTTTTCTGCCCAGTTTGAGAAACACTTCTCCATAAAGTGCTTTTATGAAAAAAACCGAACTGGAAGGTTGAAAGAGAAACACAGAGATGCAGGTCCCAGTGCTTGGCCCATTAAAGGAAGTACTAAGCTTCCTGTAGAGTTTGGAAGGACCTTCTATAAAATTAAATAAATTTTGGTTTGCCCTCCTGAGAGAGCTTTGGGAAGCTGTCTTGTAAAGCAGAAGGGTATGGGGTGGTATGTTTGAAGGACAAATCTAGAAAACATTCTTGTCCAGGACAATTCCCAGGAATACGTTTAACTTTAATCTTGCAGTGTAAATCAATTCTGTACTTCCCACCTGTTGAGGATGGAGCATTTGTGCCTTTCCATTGCAGTGATTGCACCCTTCCAGTGCAGTAACTCTCTGCTGCTTAGTCTCCCCTATCTTCAGCTAAAGCTCCCTGAACTCACTTATGTCAAATGGAGAGCCAGTTAGAAAACTGTATAAGCAGATGTCCGTTTTTATTCTGAAGCACTTTGCTGAAGTTACAGATGTCTTTTTAACCTGAACATATGCTTCACTACATAGCTTCACAGCTTCAGAACAGCTATGGTACAACTACAGGCTGTCTCCTGACGTAAATAAGCACCCACCTGCTAAGCTAGAAAAAAAAGAAGAAAACCATTCATGTTTTATATTCCACATGGTGATGCACTGTCCTTATGGAAAAAGGTGAGTGGCAACATGTCACAGCTTGGATACATTTGGATACATGTCACAGCTTCAAATACATTTCTGAACGCTGTCTCTCATCGGTAGACTTGAATTTCTGAAGTAAGGAGTAATAAGTTTCAGTGAAAGACTTGAACTGTTCTATTAATGACCTAATGGGTGAAGTATGATTCAGTGTTTTTTACTCAAACAATCCCATACTTGAAATATTTGAACTCCATCTCATTTCTGCTTGTCTGTTTACCTGATAGATATTCACGTGGATCCAATCATTGGATAAATTTCTGAATCAGCAGAAGACATCTGAACTCTTTCCAAAAATACAAAATAGAAGTAATTAAAATTCGGTATTTGAATCCATTATATCTCAGTACAGTGCTGTAGCTTTAAAAGGTGCTAAGTATAATGGGAGCTTTGCCGCATGATCTTGTCATCATCCCTGGACACCAGAACTTGAATATTTAGATATCTCAGTGTATTTGAAATTGTTAGTTTCTATCCTTTTAGACTGAGAAGAAAAATAAACCTAGACAAAGTTTTCTTGAGGAATGTGTCTCATTTAAAACTCGTAAATTTAAAAGAAGCATACTCATTTTTCCAGGCTTGGCATTTCTTAGATCACAACAAAATAATAAAAAACCCACCCCAAAACAAACTAGGTGTGATGTTTCTGTCCTCTGCCATTATTGAAATATTTAGGCATAAAATATAATACTGAAAAATCTGAAAAAGGTTATGTAATTAATCCACACATAACTTAGAAATGTTTGGAATTATATTACTCAAATTTTTATTTTAAAAATATTAGGCAAAACTAGAAAAGTTTCAGTCCAAAAGAAGTATTTTGTAAAGTTATGCATATATCAGCACAGACTTGGAAAAATTAATTAGAACTGTAGATTAAATTCTACTTTGATTATACTGGATAATAGCTGTATCTGTGATAATAAATACTTACTAATTATAAAAGCACATTACAGTTTTTAACCTGATTGCTATCCCCCATTTCCTTCCTCTCTCCCTTATGACTCCTTAGCGCAGATCACAGCGTTCTGTATTTTGGAGCAAGTGTAAGCTAATCCCATATGTTGGAGGAAGAGGTACATAAAGGAACTGGTCCTTTAATTTATAAATATGTGTTTATCTGAATAAATAAAGTGCCAGCATTTCTCCCCAGGATAAAGCTAGTGTAAAAAATTCAAATACAAACTGGAGCATAAGAGCACAAACCAGAAATCTCAGTATTTTGAAAGGGATACAAAGATATGTAAATGTCAGTATAAGCAAAGAGTTTACAACAAATAAATGAGGGAAAACAAAACTGAGACAATAATGTACTACATGAGGCGAATAAATATATAACTTTAATTATTTATTTTATGAAGAATGAAATGGTGTGGGGACTGTGGTACCTACAAGACTAGTCGAGTAATTCAAAAGCAGAAATGTTAGTATTTTCTCTATGCTACTTTTTTAAGCATCACATCTGGATCTTTAGATGCAGTGAATTTCTTCCACTTCCCCTGAGGATAGGTGAAGGATACTGGATTCCCCAGACTCAGATAGAATGTTAAAACCATGGATATTGAGGATCTCCCAAGGGACTCCTTCAGTTATTTTAGTATTAGAGATGAGAAACGGTTTTCATTAATAGCATTTCAGAAAAATGCCATGCCTTTATAATGATGACATACATTTTCATCAAATTATTTTGACGGTTATGGTCAGAACAAAAAAAATAAATACACAATTGTTTTATTAATATTTAATCTTTTTTTTTTCCAAAGAAACAGTGTAACTAATCTAATTTAAACATTTTAATTATCATTCAGACTACCTGGAAAAAAAGGATTCATATAACTTGTCCTATCTTGGGTTTATTAAGACTCAACAGCCCTACATTTTATGCCTTTGGATCAGTGTGGTGGGCTGCTATGGGGAGAATTAACTCCATCTCAGCCAGACCCAATACAATCAGTTACCTATCTGACTTTACAAGAGCGGCATTAGGGCAAGTATATCCCTATTAGTTCATTTAAATTCTGATAACAAGAAGTAACCGAAATAATTGTATGAGATTTAGATGAAGGCAGTCAACTCTCACACATTTTTTTTGGAGTCTCTGCTTTCCTTAAAAAACAAACAAACAAACAAACAAACCTTTTTTCATATGCAAACTTTAAATTCCATGATGGATTATTTTCAGGTGAGAGCTAGATTGGTTTCAGATACTGGACATTTGTAGTCTATGGTATTCCTTTTTTCTTTTTGCCCCAAAATGCTTGATATGTCCAAAACCAGAAATATTTATGGTAGAGAGCAAAAGGATGTCTTTTAGAAGTTATCTGCTAAACATAGATAAATTTAGACTTATTTTTGAATGTATTTAGATAAAATTAAAACCAAAACAAAACCCCTGTTGTTTTCTTTGATTTTCATAAGGAAGAAAACCTGTTTTCTAGTTAGATCATATACAAGATCTTTGCCTTTATAGAACAGCTATCATATCCTAAAATTAAAGTATGAAAGTCAAGAGGGTGCTTTGAGGATAGACGTGTCAAAGTTTTGTAGATAGCTTTAAGGTTACAGAGATATAATTACTAATTAAGTAGCACTAACTTGGATGTGTAGTGCTTTGCTCGGGCTCAGAAGTTCCCTGTTACCTGTATGTAATGGGAATGGATCGTGTCTTGTCTTGCTGCAAGTGTTCTGCTTTGCAGGATCACAACTTTTGCTTTCTGCCTCTCTGTGTTAGAGGAAACTGGGATTACAATGAAGGAATAAATTCTTTGTTTTATTGAGAGCTTCTACTGTCCAGTACAGAAAAGACTAAGAAAAAGAGGTGAAGCTTTTATCTGGACAGATAGTGTGGTGGGTACGTTTTGGCCATGTAAATGCAGAAGAAAAATGGAGTATGACAAACTTAGAACCACATCCACAAATGTAAAAAGGAGAAAGAAAAGTAAAATAAGCTGTGGAAGAGTAACTGTGACCTGCTAATCCTTTGTGTCTTTATTCTGTTTGTGAAGTGGTCAACTGTTTTCTATTCTGTGTTTGCCAGTAGAGGCCCATTAGGCATCAGCACGTGGGAAAAGACATCTCTGTCAGTCCACACCTCAAAGTTTTCTCCCAGCCTTGACTCCCTTCCTTCCCTTATAAGAAGTATGTTAGAGCAAAAACCATTGCTGGACTGTCCTTGTCTTAAAGAAGCTGAAACTGCCACCTACACTAGGAAATGAAGCTCGGCTTTAACAACTTTAAAGATGTAAATATTATGTACTTGTGTAGCTAGGTACTACATTTCAGTTCTCCAAAGACATGTGCAGGAATAAGTCTATTGAAGAGTCCTGAATCCTGATGTTTCAGATTGTATAGTGTTATGCACATACATATAGGCCTTTTTAGGCTTTGGCCGTCATCGTAACTGGTTAGTGAAGCCGGATAGAAAACACAGCTCAGCATGTCCTACATGGCCTAAGTGGCAATACTGCAAATACTGTAAATCATTACATCACTTCTTTATTCTGCCTTAGTTTCTCAATTTTAAAAAGTTTGAGTTCTTGAAGACTACAGTGAGAAAAGGCTGGAGGAAGACTGCGGGAATCATGAGATACAGGTTTTATTAATGACTGTGTTAATGACTTCATATGTGACTTTAAGCAGGTGATTAGGACTGAATTCTCAAAATCTTCCACTTAACTTGAGATATCTAAAATATCTCTAGTCAGATATTTTACAATTAAAGCACTCAAAATTCAGAGGCACTTCCAAAACGTAGCCCTTTAATCATTCTCTTTCTCACTCCTCTGCTCTGTAAAGTGATGATAATACTTACTTTTGAAAAGCCTGTTCTTTTTTACATTTAATTGATACTACTGAACTGATGCATAATTTAAAATCATCAAAAAAAATTAGCAGAAGCTGGTAATGATAGTTACACCTTGGGCATACTTATTACTCCACTGCAGCTTATCAACTGTGAAATGAGTTTGCCTTGGAGCATCACAAGTCATAGTCAGAGATGCTCCAAACCTTGTGCAGGGTTTTGGGTAAGACGCTAGGATGAAGCCCAGCAATGCTTCAGTAAAGTGCATACACTCTGCCACTACTCTCAGGAACCTTACTACATCCAGTGATGGCTAGGCACACAAATACCAAGTTGTCCTGACTCAGAGCTTCCCTTATTTTTTAAATTTCTGCTGGTGTACTCACACTAAATGCTTCAGCAGAACAGTAGGTCTTTCTAGCCTGTTCTTCTGGGAAGAATATGCTGTATCCTCCCATGTGTTGTCTGGCTTGCCCTCCTGTAGCGTATGAGGAAGCAGAGAGTCAATTCTCTTTCCTGAAGGCAAACACACTCAGCTTCCCTCAAAGAGTTTCTTTTGGGGAAGTCCACCTCCAACGGGGAACAGTTTCCAGCAGCAACAATACTGTGGTACTCTGTGGAGAGCAATAAAAAGAGCAAAAGCCAACAGGAGCATGGGTAAATGACAACTGATCTCAAAATGCATTGGGTGTCCAGCCTCAGGGGGCTGTGACAACCTGAGGACCAGCTTTCCCATGATGAAAGGAATTGCATTTAGCACTAGGCTGTGCTTGCTCCTTGCCTGAAATTGCTTAGCTGGTAGAGAAGAAAGGAATGAAAAGGATCTGTCCTTTTCCCTACTTAATCTGCGTGGTTGGTGTGGGTTTGGTTTTGTTTGGTTGTTTGGGTTTGTTTTTTTTTTTTTTTATATGGTACAAAATCATTCATTCAAGCAGCATATATACTGTGGTTTTTTGTTGTCTTTTTTTTTTTCCTGTGTGCTCAAGAAAGCAACAGCCTGGAAAGGCAAGACTGAAGTTCAAGTTCCTGTCCTCTTCTGGTCCTGATGCAGAGAGTGAGCTGTACCTTTAGAAAAACAGTTCTTCCAAGGCTCACCCCGAGTGCATGGAGAGGCTGTTCTAGAGCAGGGGGTTCTCTCGCAGCATGATCCATTCCAGAATGCTCTCCGTGTCACTCTGCCCCAAAATTACTTGTAGCAAGGACAATCTAATCATTGAGTCTGAATATCAAAGACTCCTATTATAGTCCTGAGCAATACCAGTTAACTGCAAGTTTCCCTGCTCAATAAACCTGTTGTAAATTCTCAAGATTAGGGCTAATAAACCAAGAACAGATCAGATCTGGGTTTTACCCTTCACAAGTTTCCAGCAACTCCATGTCTAGAATAGCAACAATCCTGCAAATGGCAAACTCAGAGTGAATTCTGCCAGCAAGGAGAGCTACATAGGCAAAGGCTGAGAGGATACACGTACTAGACCAAGTGGAAGCCTATTTATGTATTTGGTGTGCACTTCCAGTATAGAAATGCACTGTATTTTACCAGAGAGATGTACAGCGCTGAAGTTGTTTATATCAGTGTAATAAAATCACCATCTACAAGCAAGAAAATAATAAAAAAACCCCACAATGGTGAGAGTCCCTGGCACAGCTGTGTTTGTCTGGGATCATACCGCTCTACAGCCCTGCCTAACTGAGACAGAAATCTCTAGCCTAGGTGTGACCTAAGCATATGTTCTGCAACTGGTGATAGGTTTCTGTAGCACATGCAGATATAATTAAACTGGCTGTAATCTGCCTAGCTCACATAAGAACTGCTAGGAAGGCATGATATCATGGTTTTCAGTATTGGCTAGCAAACCAGGTGCATACCTGAAATCAGGCTGGCTAGTGGATGCTGCACTGAAGTCACCGTGCTACTGTCTGCCAGAACCAGGTACCCTAAAGCTGCAAATCCTGCAGTCCCACATCAATTGCAAGGCAGCTGTATTCCAAGACATCTATTCCCAATGAAAGCTAACAACTGAGGTAGTGTTCAGTATGTTCTTTAAAAAGAGGTTGGAAAGAGTACCAAAAGAATAACTAAACTAGAGAGAGTTGGAGAGCTAATTAATCACACATTGACAAGATCTCTTTTGCTGAGACATTTCACAGAGAACATTAGGAGTGTCTTAAGTAACTTTCTCAGGTATGTGCTTTGCGAGCGAAGAATAAATTAGTAGGGAATTGGCTGGAAACAAGGGAAATCTTGGAATGGAATTGGAGGTTGGACCAAGCCCAGTGAGACTGGACTTTTTCTCCATCTTTAGAAAAGATGAGTTGGCTATTGGTATACCCTAAAGGTCATTTGCAGCATGACAGGAGAGAAAACACTCAAGGATGCTTTTTTCATAACCGTGTGTCCAAAATTAGATATCTAAATAACAGTTGACTTTCAAAGATAGTCAGCATTCACTGGCAGTCTTTGATTTCTTGCCAGGAGGGGACTGATCCCACTAACACTCAACTACTGCACTTTTATAAGCATATCCATTAAGTTCAAAGGAATTCAGTGGATGTATTCATACTAGTGAACATCTTCACATATGTGATGCTTGGAATATGTTCATGTCCGGTGTGAATTCAGAGCCAAAGTTCCTCAAATTTCACAAGGTTTATAACTTGGGTTCTGGCTTTTATTTAATTTTTTACATAAAGTTATTTCTGAAAATCTCCCCTATATGCAAGCCCGTTTTATTCCTTGTGCATCTGTTTAGTGTAACTTAAGAAATGATGCTCCTTTTAAAAATAAAACAACACAAAATCTCCTCTCATTCTTTCATATTGCTGTACTTGGAAAATCCTGAAAATTTGCTGACATTTCTCCAAGGTTTAAGCAGTTCCTCAAGAAAGCACTAGAAACAGATATAACCATTAGTTTTATAAAGACTCAGCCAGATATATTCCCGGGCCACTGGGGCTGTAAAAAAAAAAAGAAGAAAAAAAAAATCCTCTTGAAAATCCAGTCAAACTGTCTATCAGCCTTGGGCAAGCACACCTCAGAAGCAGTTGTAATAGTGGCTGCAGTAATTTAATAAAGCCTCTTGCGAGTCCTGGTGGGACTTGACACACTCCCTCCACCAGATAGTGCTGTTTCTCCGCAGAGCTATTGAGGATTCATAGGCCAGGGAAAGGTCAGGGGCTGACTCGAGGTAACAGCCTGCCTGCAGCTTGCTCGTCCCTCCCTGCCACTGCCACTGCCACTGCCACGCTGCGTGAAACGGGGGAGGCACAGCCTGAGCGCGATTTGCGGGAGTAAGCCCGTGTTCTGGAAGGCTGTTGTCTGCAGATGACTGTGTGCTGGCGTTGCCATCGTTGCTATCCGTTACCAGTTTGATGTAGTCTCTTTCCTGAAGTAAGAATGCAAATAGAAGCTGATGCAAACAGGCTGCACTTTTATGATCTCTAGCAGGTCTTTTCCTTGCAGCTTTACAGGACACCCTAACCATGCAGCGGCCCGTCAAGTAATCGGTCAGACTGAGGCAACACTAATGAAAAATCAAAACACCAACCTGCAGATGCTCCCGCAGGTGAGCAGCGTACGCCGGCAGCCGTCCAGACACAAAGCTACGTGCGGTTTGGTCTCAGAGTGCTAAGCAGAGGGACTTCTACGTGCAAAAGTTACTTCTGGGGAGTAGATGGATCTCCTTAACCAGTCCTGAGTCTGCCATACCCTGTAGGCCTTCTGTGTCCTTTTTAAAAAAACACAGCTGGGAAGAATACCTAAAACATAACTAAACTACAGGGCATGGTTTACTACTCTGCTGTAGCCTTTGTAACAGAGTACAGAAATGCATCTAGAGTGTTTCTTATTACTCTTCTGCAGGAGAAATATTGCATGTGCTGTATATTCCTTTCCTGACTGCCCTGTGAGAAACAGAAGGAATAGCATTTGCTCTTTAACTCTTAAAGAACCAAACCCTTCCAAATGCACAGCAAGAGAACAGAGAAAAAATCCAAGCAAACAAGTGTTTAAAAACTTTCAAGTGGAAAATGGTACTTACAGTTCGAATGTTCTTTGCTGTCTGTTACTTAGAGTTTTTGAGACCACTGAGCCAATTTTTCAGATGAACTGCAGGAAGCATTGTAATGCTGCTCAATGTATCCAAATTACTGGATTTTAAGAATATTGTTCTGGGGTCTTCTGGTAAGTTAAAAACTGCTTAGTGTCAAAAGTTCAGTCTTGACATAAACATGCTTTCCCAAAGTATAGTTAAAAAAATAAAATATAAAAATAAATGAAAACTGTGCAAGGTATGTGTATTTTCCTAAGCACCACAAGGCTGGAGCTGTCTGATCCTAAGTGAGCTTGTAAATCCTTATTCATGCAGGCAGTCTTCTTAGAAAAACTGATTTGTGAAACCAAACCTTAGCTTACTTCAGCACGTGGAAAAGTGCAGATGGCTCAAATTAGATATCAGAACCTGGCTATGTACGCAGTATATTATATACGTATTTAGCCAAATATAAGGTTTATTTATAGTATTTTGTATGCTGTGTTAGTATCATCTGTATTTATTCAGACTTTCGTAATATGCATGTATGATCTCACAGAGATGCTAGGTCATTAAATTCACCATGGAGACTGTGTTTACTTAAATCTTACCTTGGGCACTTGGAATACACCTAGCTGCAGGTCTCTTAAAAATAAACAAAAAAAAATTAAACAGTGTATCAGTTTGGCTTTTATGTTTTCCAATATCTAAGGAAATGGAGCATATTGTTTACAATGCCGTTATTGAGAAACAACACAAACACATCTAAAGGAAAGATTTAATTAGAGCGTTCTTTCTGACACACTAAATGCAAGACTGTATAGCTTAATAAATGGTACTGTATGTGCTAGGTTGTGAATGGGAGTGGGAGGAAAGGAGTAGGTGATTCTTGTATTTCTGGTGGGGCCTGCAAGTATGGTCCTTTACAGAAATAACGCAATAGATGTATCACGGCTGCTGTGAGCCTGGGTAAGGCTGAATTGTGAAGGAAGGTATTTCCCGTAATTAGCTCCATACCACAGCTTTGCATCACGCAATTCTTCTTGGGGATTTTCAAGATGAAAATGAACATGGAGATTTCTACTGTACTTCTATTTTAACTAGTAGATTTAGTGGCAACAGGCACCAAAAAGTCTTTCTTCCATTAACGTGAATGCTCTCATGACCCTTAGGCTTCATTAGTACCGTCTCTCCTATTTGGAAACTACCCTGGAAGCACAGATACTGGAGCTATTTCATCAGCTCCAAATATAACACCTGCCTCCTGAGCCATTACCTGTAGAAATCCATAATTATCTGTTTTTTACACTCCACTCAGGAATATCAGGTCTGGATCAAGGACTGGGTGCTCATCTTTTATATCCTCACTCAAATGGATCCAGGCAACCAAGTTTCTGCTTTTTACATTGCCTGAATCTTCGAACCACCCAAGACGCCGGGGTCCCAGTGCTGGCCCTCAGTTTCTCTTGTGAAAATACAGTGAATTCAAATCCCGCCAAGGGGCAAAGTCCTAAAAGTAACTAAAAATACATAAGGCAGTAATAATTTACACGAAAGGAAACCATCTAGGTCCTGAGTACGTTTGCTCTGAGGAAGAGAAAGCCAGGCTGCACAGAGTTTCCCAGTTATTTAACACAGTATTTGGTACCACGGTGATGACAATGACTGGAATCCTACACGAGGTGTAGATAACGTTCACTAACATAATAAGCACACCCTTCTGCCCTTTCAGAAGACTTTTTTTCCCTTTTCAGTACCCTTGCAGGGCAGCGGCGGCTGACTCCCGGCAGTGTCCCCTCCTCGGTGCCAGGGCCGAGCCAGGGAAGCGCTGGGCGCCGTGGGGCTGAGCTGGAGCAGGCACGGGCCGGCTCTGCCGGGCCAGGTGAGACGCAGCAAACAAAGGGGCTGGCGGCGGAGACAGCCGTGCCAGAGGCGCTTTCTGCCGGGCGGGCCGGGCCGGCAG
>JAVJGG010000055.1:4336583-4356592 GCA_035590195.1 Aviceda cuculoides | reverse complement strand
CCACGCCGAAAAAAACTGGCTCTCCAAGCGCGTTTTTGTATGTTTGCTTTCACTTCTTGCCCCCACAACACCCCCCCCCCCCCCCCATTTTCTTTTGCTCTCTTTCTTTCTCTCTCTGCCTTCAGTTTAAAGGCAGTGAAAGAATACCTAGTAACTGGCGGGTTTGAGAACTAGGCAAAAATGTTTTTATGACCATAGCAGGTAACTTGACATACTTAGTCTGTGGTGGAGTGAATTAGCAGTAATAATTTTGTGCAGATACTGAGTGTGACTGCAGTTAAATGCATGCAAAAATACAGCCTTTTTGCCAGAGATAGAGTCTGGAAGGCGTTGAATTGAAGCCTCTTTGGAGTGGGAGAGGGAAGTATCTGGCAGGCATCTTTTTTAGGACTCTGCACTTCTAGAATTTGCCAGTTCCTGCTGTTTAACAGCCCAGATTTGCTAACCTTCGGGACATATGGCAAGGCCTATTTTTTTCTTCTGGTTCTTTGTGGAAGTGGGTGTTGGCTAGAACTAGATAACGATGAAGAGGGGATACATTGCTGAGATTGCTCTGGTTTTGCTTTTGCTTTTGTTTTGTTTGCTGGCTTATTTTATTTAACCTGAGGCAATTCATTTCTAGTGTTTAATTTTAAAAGCTTGCCAGTGACAGAGAGATCACTGAGTGACATTCCATTGTTTGAGCAAGAAAATGAATAAATAATGGTTTTGTAACTCAAATTCCCTATACAAGTATTGCAGCTGCTAATTATGTAGAGCCTGGATTGTTTTTATCTATAGGATGTGGTAAATACATAAGAAACTTTTTCCTTAAGGGGAATGAATTTCAAAAACAAGCGAATGCAGTGGATCCAAATAAATGTAAGTGATAAGCCCTAATGAAGTGAAACTAAAGACCTTGTCGGACTTTCAGGTACGTTAGGAGAAGGCATTATGGCATAGGCATCATAGTAGATGCTGACACTTCCATGCAGTAGCAGTGCAGATCAGTCAAAATCTTTGATCATGGGCTAGTTTTTACATTAATTCATAGACTGGGGGTGAAGTAGAAATCAAAGGGCTCGTACAATCATATACCTGGAGAGGCAGTACTATGCCCTATGTGAGAGATATGTAATCATAGTGTCAGACAGTACTCATTTTTAATTGCTAAAAAGAGTTGCTCATATTTGAGTTCAGTATTATGTCATTGTAGTTAATGACCTTCTGACAGCTTGTTTTACCAAAACTGTTTTTAGAAGTAATTAAAAATTAATCGGTTGAGGAACAGAACTGAATAGTATTTTAAAATGTTGGCAAAATAAAGTTTGTGATGTCTCAATACCAATATCTATGAACAAATATAAGCCCTGCTTTAAAAAGTCTACATAATATGACTTTGCAAAAAATGTTCTAGCTTAATTATAGTAATGTGC
Organism: Aviceda cuculoides; assembly: GCA_035590195.1. Lineage (NCBI taxonomy): Eukaryota > Metazoa > Chordata > Aves > Accipitriformes > Accipitridae > Aviceda > Aviceda cuculoides. The sequence goes on along the minus strand of JAVJGG010000055.1, from coordinate 4,355,177 downwards.
CTTGAATTTTCCAGTGGGGTCATTTATTTTGAGTATATGTCTCGTCTCTTATTACTGTAACTAAGAATCAGCCTGTTGTTGGGTATGTGTTGCCTAAATGTTGAACATAACTTCCCTGGAATTTGTAAAGCTATTCTGTTTGACATTAGTTGGCATACCTTGTTTGCAACCCTTGTAATCCAAAAATAAAATATTTATGTGTCTCTAGTAGCAAAGTACAAAGTACCATATTAAGAACAACCATATACGGGCCTAGCTTTGTAAGATGCTGACTGTTGCCGACTTCCCCTAGCTCAGCAATCAGTTTTACATGCCTCTCTTAAAACCTGCTGGAACTACTCTGAAGTTACAACTTTGAAACCAGAATAATCATCTGGCTTGGCTGTATGAGGCAGACAGAGACCAAGGTCTCAGTTTAGGGTGCCGTCGCGGTTGAGGTGCTGCTGATGCAAGCAGACATGGACAGAGATGTTGGTTGCTGTGGTTTGGCTACTGGGAAAAGCAGCTGCCACTTTATCACCAAAGTGAGTGGAGCTATTGCAAGGAAGCAGGAGCTTTTAAAGAAATGTATACAAGGGAAAGGTGTTCCCTTTCTCAGAAAGGGGACTACCTCCTGGCCATCCCCAGAGGCTTGGGTGAATTGCCTGGCAGGCTGGAGGAGGCGGCACTGGTCTGGCACCCAGAGATTTACTCACAGCAGGAGTGTGTGATCCTTCAGGGTTTTGGCTGTAGGAGAGCTTTGTTGATTGATGGGCACTCAAGCTACAAATAGTCCACTTTTTCTGTGTTTTATTTGCTTTATTCAGATGTACAATTAAATATTTGATTTGTTTTTATCCCTAGCTGAGGGTGATATTTTTCCTGTAGGCTTTTTTTCTGTTGAGAAGGAAGGGAAGGAGGCATGGGGAAGGCTGGTGGACTTTCAACCTACCTAAGGCTTCAGAGGTATGTTTAGGTTTTTCTTCAAGAATACTATGCCAGCCATATGGTCTGCCAAATCGTATTTTACTCTTTACTGCAGTGAGATTTGTTTACATATATCTTTCCCATCCTATCTCCCTTTTTCTCAAATTTAAATAATTTCATTGTGGGATAACAGTAGTAACAAATCCTCTAAAAATTATGCCAACCTCATAACTCAGGATCAGCAAATCAGGTATGCAGAACTAGCAGGGGAATCTAAAACATGTCTCAGTGCCGCTCATCCATAGCCAGAGGTTTAGGAGGAATAAAACATAGCTGGATTTGAGTTAGTTGTGCCTTTCGACTTCCATCTTGCATTATAATTTTTATCATGGAAAGGCTGAATACAGATGCAAAAGGAATAAGATGAGTCTGCTTGTGTTATTTTTGTGTCATGGTGAAGTCACCACCTGATATTCTACCATGGCATAAAAATATGTAAATTTCTTGCTGAACATTGAGCTATACTGTGACATGTTGCTTTACTTAGAGACAGATAACCATTTATCTTACATTTTGTTTAGTATCTTTACATGGGAATTAATTGCCAGTTGGTGGAAAATAATGAATCATATTAACCCCATATGAAAATATGGTTAATAATAATTACAATAACTCAAAACAAAGCTAGTTTAGGCTTTGAAGGTGCAACCAGAGTGCTGCCAAACAGACTCTTCCTCTGACTGCACCAGGATTTCTGCCTTTATAAGGGTTTGCAGGAACTCTAAGTGGAAGTCTTGCCATGGTAGGGTCTGCTGAGTCTGTCCCATAGGAAACCAGTGGGAGGAAACACAGGGGTGACTGCAGTCAGGAATATGCTCGCTGCAAATCACAAGTGGGAACAAATGCAGTGAGGAAGCAGCTGGCATCTCCTGTGGTCACTGGGAAGACACAATGAAATTTTCCAGCAGTGGGATGTGGTAGTGAACCTTAATCATGAAAAGCCTTGGACCCTTTCTGACTGTGGGGAGCAAAGTGGTGGGGGAAGATAGGAAAGGGAGAGGCTGTTTCAGGACATACAGCCCTCAGAGTTGCGTGGAACATTTTATGCTAACAAACATTTTAGTATTATGCTCCAACTTCATGCTAATTGTTGAATACGGCCTATACAGCCTCCCCTCCTTCCTTCTTGATTGATCGTCCCTGTCAGAGCACCTATTCGTGGGGATGTGTGATTTCTTAAAGATTAACTTTTTCCTATTTAGCTTTCTGAATTTGCTTTTGGTGAAGGTGTATCAGTTTTAAGTATCATTTGCACTTTTGCTCAAAGCACTCCTGGAACAACTCCTTGCAAATGACCACTTGGTTTATTTTATACATTGCTTTTTCAAAAAGTGAAGACGTTTGAAAAATAAGCATTATAAAGTTGTATCCATTCGTTTTGGCAAATAAGAACATGATTTTCATAAAAAAACCCCAGAATTTGAGCAACATATTAGCAAATATGTTTATTTATATTTTTCATTATAAAGATTATTGCATCAGTGTTAACTTCAAATTTTCCAAAAGTCTCAGGTACCTAGGAGAAGGGTACTCGACAATAGACTTTCTAAAAATTAAAATGTTTAATCTGTAGGTGAGCAAAACCATGTATCTTCTGTATAGCAAATGTCAAAGCTAAATAGTACACACTATAGAATTTTATGTATTGTGTGGCTTTGATTCATATGAATGCTAATGCTCTGCTTCTTTCCACTGCATCATTTCTGCCAAGCACTGTTTTAGCATTTCAAACCTTCCAACAATATAAAACTGGAAGGAAATTCTTTGGTTTGCAAGGCCCAAATAGTAAAGTACTGATGTATTTTATGCTTTTATTAATACCTGTATGTATATATTATTAATTCATGTTTGTTTGTGCTGAGAAATAGTAGTAGTATAGCGTTAACACTGTTCTGGAAGGATAGCAATTTTAGTTCATTCCTGTCTTCGTTCATTTTAATGTAGCCATCTTAAAATTATGCCTAGAAAACCTTATATCACATTGCAGCATAGTTTTATCAATGCAACCACTGATCAGGGAGCCTGACCAATGTGATGTAGGGGTGTTTCAGGCTCATGATGAACCTATATGTTATATGAGTCTGGCTGTTTGTAAAATATGAAATGATATACAGGGTATGTTATTTTAATAAAAATATACAGGTAGTATCTAACCAAATTGAATATTTCTTTGCATGATTCTGTAATTCTCTTACATTTTTCCTTTAGCTGGAGAATAGAGAGGCACAAAGATTTTCTGGGTTAGGTGCTTCAGCAGTTGTGGTTAGACACTAGTGTGTAGAATACCTCTGTTATCAGTAGCCTAGAGAGATGCAGGAATCCTTGTCAGTTTTTACTGACACACTTTGATTCACATACAAAATGCCATACATGTGTCATTGTGTATAGCTGGTCAAACGCTTGCAGGTGTTGTGCGTGTGCCAAAGATAAATTTTGCCTGGATGATAGCTTGATAAATCATTAGTGTAGTTTCCATGGTCCATGGAACGAAGCTATAAATTCCTTGGCAGTGAAGGTTACCTGGAGACTAATATAAAGGTTGCAAGTTTAAAGGTAGCTTGCTTTGTTATTTTAGATATGCGAGTGTGCCAAAAAGCAAGGCTAATGATCTGCATTCCCAAGTTCAGGAGAAAGCTAGATCAGCAAACTGGAGACCTTAGCCTATCCTATTTATTCCAGCTGGTCAGGACTTTTTTGTTAATCCAATTCTTATTTTGGAAATACTGATCTGTTGCAGTTTTTTCAGTAGAGCATAGCCATTTTCGTGTAATTTACACAGGAGAAATATTTATGAGGTCCTGGGTGGAATTACCACTCCTAGCCAACTGCTTGTGATGGGAGCGGTTTGATGGCATGCAGGAGAGCACTTTCAAGGCTGTGTTTCTTTACTGGCTGTGGGTTTCTGTGTCACATCTGAGTAGCTTAACCATGTTACTGTTGGGGGTAAATCTCTATTCTCCTCCCCCATTTCATTTCAAGACCTCCAAAGATAATTGGTTTCATTTTAATACACAGTAGAATAAGTTTGAAATTTTAATGGGATGGAGGAGGGAAGCCATTTTCTGACCAGATCTGTGCAGTAGTTAGTACCCTGGGTATGCCCTAATGCTGTGTGCAAATACTTTGCCTCTCTTTAAATGTCATCAATGGTGGGCTTTGCGGTAGGAGAGTGTGAGAATTAGAAAATTCCCTGATCTGTGGTGTCCTTGACAACTTTATCTAAGCACAGAAGTAGTCCTGTGCTGTGGCATATTGTAAGACAGTGTTCATTCACTGCTCACTTTCTTTACATAGTGAATCTTGTTTTTAGCTAATTTAAACATCTCTGAAACTGAGGGTGCAACCAGTCCCTTTATTTATGATAGTAGTAAGGATTAAGTTTCTTTTTACAACCAGGAAGCTAAAACAATAGCACCCTCCACTCTGGTACAGATTCTGGGGATTGCTGAGTGGATGGTTGAAAAGGTAATCTAAACTGTTAGGAAGCAGCCAGATTGATTTCTAGCAGTAATGGGATTCATCAGGGCTAGTTGCAGATGCTTGGAAAAATGTGTGCTAGTTCAATAACTACTTAGTTTATAAAACAAAGCTTGATGGCGAATTACAAAAATTGCATGACCAGTTGGCCTTGTAAATTTGTAAAGGGAGGCTGGATTACTTTCATTTATTTATGGGTAACAATAAGGTGTTTTCTCAACAAAAAATGAGCAAACAAGTGACAGTATGACAGAACTTGAGTCTTCCTTCTTCTTTGCAGCCTGGTGTCTAATTTATTTATTTATTTTTTTTTTATTTTATTGTTAATACTAGCATTCTTAATAAATAAGAAATGATATACCTGATTTGATACACTTTTTCCTAGCAGCCTTTGGATCACAAATCACATTTCAGAATACTAATTAAATGGGGAAGCTAGCAATTTGTTGCTAGTTAGTTTAGTTTTCATTAGTCATGCAGCTCTGCAAAGAGCTTTTTGAGGCAATAGCATTGTTCTAAATAGAGATGTAAATCTCGTATTATTTCTCTTTCCTATTATAGTTCGTGAGCCTTTAATTTTGCTTAGACTGTAAGCAAAAAAATAAGTCTTGTTTTAATAGTCATTTCACAAAAAGAAAATTGCTGCCTCAAAGAGTGAATTGACGTGTTATCCTTTTTTTTTTCTGGGAGATGATGTAACTTGAAAGGGAATAGAGAGAGGGATTAATTTATAATAGTTGAGTGGTACCCAGATCTCTCATGTCCTTGGTCACTCTTACCTATTCCAAGCATATATTAGCAAAGAAAAAGATCTGATCTATTGCATCACATCAGATGATGTTCATGCATTCTCAGCTTTCTCTGTGATACGAGATAGTATAATTTCTCTGAGACTGGGGTATGCAGAAGTCAAGAGGTAGAGAAGAAAACCATGAAGGGGGGTGGAGTGACTATAAAGAAGAAGGAAGGTGGGTTGTTTCAGAACAAACTCTCATCAAAGTATCAAAAATTCTCTTCAGGTTGTGGAAGTCACTGATGCAGTGCTTTTAGTCTTATGAATTGGAATGTCTAATTGGCTCCTGTTTACTGTTTACTTATCCCTAGAAATCGAAGGAAGTGAGACACTACTTGAATACCAAGATGTCTAGTATTGCAATTTTTACTGTTATTTTTATGTGTTATGTTACTATCTGGGGGCCAAAGATCCATTATGCTAGTATTATACAGACAGTAACAAATTACAATTCTTGTCTAAATGATTCCACGGTCTGTGATGGACACACCAGATGTCTAGGACAGCAGGTTTAGCTGAGTTTTGAGATGATTTTTAGTTTTTTGCACAGAAGTCAGATGTCTACATAAGAGGTAGAGGTCAGAGCCATACAGCAGACAGCCAAATGTTACTGTCATTGGCAAGTCTCTCGTAGGGTGCTGGAGGCAAACCTGTGTTCTCCTGGATTACGTATTGATACAAGCATTTGTACTATTTGATACTGCCTGTTCATGTACTGTAGCCAATAAGACAATAGAAAGAACATTGATATATTCTGTGGTTGGTAAGTCTTCAAGATTTACATAGACCCATACAATGCAAGTTTCAATTAATGTTTACACAGCTACTTTAATTTGGTCTATTTGAATTCAGTCATTACAAGTGTGTGGCTATGATGACTGAGCATAATCCTAGACACTATAACATGTGTAGTCTTCAGTTTTAGGCAATTGAAACTCTAAGAGTGCTTGTGGAAGGACCCATTTCCAAGTCCTGCACAGCTTTTACTGATTGGTTGTAGCACATACATGAAAGAGGGAAGAGGATTCACTTCTTCGATGCGTATAGCTGGAGCTGGATTACTTGTGCAGCAGTTCAATGCTTCCTTGGGTAGATATACTAAAACCAAACTGGGGAAAGTCATAAGAAATTTCCAAGAGCACAGTCAGGTATCTGAACCTTTCTTTTTCTTAGGAATATCATAACATATACATTTGTAACTCAATCAGGGCAGTTTCTTACAGGTTCTAGTTGAGGCTTTGGCTTTTGCATATTCTTAATATAAGAAGTTTCTACAGAAAAATAACGGTTGTCATAGGCATAATGCCTGCAGAAAAGGGATGCCTTAAAAATAATCTTTTGTGTTTATGTTCCAGTGAACTAATAAAATCTTCCTTTGAAATAGTACAGAGAACAGAGATAAGTCCCTATCATGAAATGCAGGAATAAGCCATTTGTCCTCTAAGTTAAGAGTTATATGTAACTCTTTACCTAATCTTGAATTTAACCTAAAAGTAATTATTTTTACATTAAAGAATCTTTTAATTTTGCTGGAGTTCTACACTTGCATTTAAAAAGTAGATACTTTTAGAAAATAGTGACCGCTTTAGTTTGTTGAATGCTTAAATAATTTTAAATTCTGAATAATTTTGGGGCTGCCAGTGTAGTACCTTTTGTAATTGTGACTCAACTTCTTGTTGATACACTTCTTTTTTCTTTTTTGGAAGCCAATTGCCATCTTTTAACATAGTGATGTTCACACTAGGGCTTGGGTTAATTTCTTCTTCAATTTGCGTCTTTTAGCAATTAAGGGAATCTCCAACACTGTCACTGACACGTGAAAGGATAACACCATCTGTTGCCCTTGAGAACCTGAATTGTATTGCTTGATGTCCAGCCTGTGATTGTTACTTTTTTCCTGGTTTCATGTAAAAATCTAGGTGATGACTCTGATGTCCACATGTGCTATGGATTTTGTTATTAAGCAGCAGTGAATAATGACAATAACAAGCACAAAGTCAGGATAATAACTTTCAGAAGAAATACTAATTCAGTAATTTTACTGATATTAAAAAGTAATAGCCTAAGCTTCCTCGCTCTGTGTATATAGCAGACTATGAATTCAACTGAATTATATGATAATCTTGTTCATGGAAGGCAACTGCTAAGAACACAGCGACCAGATACCATAGTATTCCTTTAAAGGGAAGTTATTTATTTGTTAGGAGCACTGCATAAATCATATGTTATTTCATGTGCTCCTAGTCCACTGTTCATGCTAGTCTCCTGTCCTGCTTCATTCTATGCTCAGACCAAACATGCTGCTCGTAAGCTGTTTCTGTTTCATTTGGTTTGTATTCACCTCTTCTTCCCCATTTCAATGTGTTCCAGCAAAACCTCTGTTGCTATGTTCACAAACTATCCTAAAATATTTTTTCTTTCTTCAAGGTCTTTTGTGAAGCTAGTGTGTGAGGAACAGAACTTATGAAAGTGTGTATGCTGCAAGGGATAATCCATAGAACATGTGATGGGGGACACATGCATACAGAATTATGTTAAGTCTAGGATGGTAAAGCTGTAAATGCAAGTTCTAAATTCCTGGTGAGGCAGGAATTGAAAAATACTACTGTTGTGTCCTGAACTATTTTGGCAGAAACTTCCTATAAAAATATAGCTTCACAGACACCTCATTAATATGAATTTTACTTTTTTTAAAGACAATATTGAGTGAAATTCTGTTTTCAATGAAATGAGTGGCAAAGTTTCGAGGAGTTCTTTCGATTAGTGGCAGCTTTGCCTGAACTTCAATGGATCCAGAATTTCACTCTTCATTTTTACCGCTTTTCATATTGAAGGATTACACAATGATTCATTGTTACTAGATATGCTGAGATATTGGTGAGAGACATTTTTTTTTTTGTGCTAGAAGGTGAAATCTAGTAGCTCACATCAATATATAGAATAATTTTTAAAATACTCTTCATTTCCTGTCTTGAAACTTATGTGAGATTCTTTAAGCAGAGTTCTTCAGCTATTTCCCCTTTATGTCAAAGAACAGCATCCAAGCCCTGCCAACACAAACAAATGAGAACTTTAATTATGATGAATATCAGACTTCATATTCTTCTGAAAAGTAGCATCTGCAGTAGCAGAGTAGTCAATGAATTCAGTGTGTAATTTCCACTGAGCTGTTAGGAATTGCAGGATTTCATAAGAGAAGGTACAAGAGGTATAAACATGAAATAATGGATCCTGAAGCTGGAAACAAAAATACAAGATGTTTCTGCTGTCTGTGTGCTTTTACTATGCAGAATGGAAACAAAAAGATTTTGGGGGTCATGCTTTTGGTGAGGTGTCCCTGGATTCCCATTATCAATCTGAACTGGTAGTTCTTAGGGAAGCAAACACAGCAGCCAGCTATGCGGCAGCTGAAAGCTGCTATAATAGCAGTCCTTTGTGTTGCTCTTTCAGGGGTGGTTCTGTCAATTTTTTCTACTCTATGCCCAAGTTCAGATTTGGCTGGGGTGGCTTAGCACTCTCACTGTCATTTCACATACTAGTTTTTCTTATTAAAAATGTGGCTGGGTCTAGGTGTTCTTGACTTACAGTTAGGAAAGCTTCACAGCTGTGGGGTTTGCCTGTACATCTATGGCTGAAAATGGTCTAATTTGCAGAAACGTGGAGGGAACTCAGCATCACTGAGCTAATAAATAAAATTCATAGGCTGTTTCTTCTGAGCAGGTAGCTTGTTGTTTCTGTCCCAGATCACCTTCTGAAAGCAGAAAGGCCACGTCAATAATTCATTAAATAAATCCTTGTGAATAAATTCAATTGATTTAATATTTTCCATGTTGGATTACATTGAGTAGAATGAACCTCTGGAAATATTCCTGCTGCCTTCAGTGGAGATACAGGATGTACCCTTCAAGAAATTAGCCGTGACAGTTAAAATTAATAAGTTTTGCTTAACTTCACTTTTTTGAAAAAAAGCTCTACTGCATATCTTAAGAGAAGGGTGTCAACTACAGTAAGGAGGAATCAGAGTAGGAGTCCCCAGCTCAGTGCCAAAGAATAGAGGAGTGTTTACACTGACTTGCTTGCAGTGGAGACCTTGGGTTTATACCAACACAGCAGATTACAATCAGTTCCAGTTGTAACTTCACTAAAATAGTCCTCTAAATTGAAAGTTTTAATGAATTTGTTTCCTTGACATATTCTCTGCCCATAGAGCCTTGCGTTTGCTCACGGTGGGAAAATCACTGTCTAATGGCATGGTTAGCACAAAGTGAGACTGAAGGTGTTCTGGTGTTCTGCTGATAGTGAAAAGAGAGCAAGGCAACTACATTTCATTCACTTGTAATCCTATAGCGACTGCAGAGTTGTTTCAGAAGGTACACAATTTGTACCTTCTTTACCATTACAAGTTTGAGTATTGCAGCTCCCTTGTCTAAGAGTATATTTACCCAAATAAAAAATGCACATTTTTTGAACTGTTTTAAACTAACATATCAAGCAAGATAATGTATACAAATTCCTGCTTGAAATTCCTTTTTGAATCTGTGAGATAGGTAGGTAGTAAAAGAGATATCTCAGTATACTAATTTATACATCTATTTTCTGGCACTTTGGGACACTTTTGGTGTTCTCTGGAAAACTTTGGGTAGATAATAAAATGGATTCATAGAACTATGCAATGTGTTAACATTTCTTCTGTTTCTTCTTTTTGATACTTTATTAGAATAAAATGACACAGTAAACAGGTATTTGCGTAAACAAAAATGTTAATAAATATTGGTCAACTGTATGGAATTATTGGCTTCTTTTGGAGTCGAGATACATAGTTCATGTAATCTGGCTTAATAAATTGTAACAGTTATGTAACAGTCACTCTCAAAAAAGAAACTAGTGTGGAAACTAGTTATGCCACAATACAGATCCTGGAAGCACTTTTCTGGGTTTATTTTAGTGTAATAGATATAATCTGTAACTTGACTAAATTATTCATTTTCTTTGAAAGTTTTCAAGAACTTCTTTCCAAAGTATATGCATGCAGCATGGTATGTCAAACACACATTTGTTGCCACTGGCTTGTAGTGTAAGAGAAAATACTGGTTAATGTCTTTATTTTCTGAGGCATGCCAGTATAGGTCATAATACTAGTTCGTTTGGAGTCTGTCTGTATTTATGTTGCTTGATGACTTATGATGACTTGTTGAATTAAAGCATGAGAATAATGTATGTAATATTGTGAAAACGTGTGGGATTCAATTGCTGTCTTACTGCAATAGTGTCTAACTGTAATAGTACATTAACACAACGGGGAAAAAGTACTTAGAGTAGAAATTGCGTTTATTAGTGTGTTATATTGTCACATTTGTACCTTATTATGCAGTTACTATATTGTACATATTTGTGTGCAAACTTGTGTGTTTGTAAGTCCAGTAAGAAAATTCTCATTGGCTTCACTGGTGCAGATTCAGTGCAGTGGTGCAGAATTCAAAAGCTAATGTGGACTGGAATGTATGAAGAGGTAATATTATGTGAGTAGTGGTGATACAATAACTATCTCATGGCAAATTTTGCTAATGTGAAATTATTTCACTAAAAGCTTAGATTTTAATAGAAGACTCAAAAATAAGATGGCTTTTGGGAGGTTAAACAGCAATATGTAGGATGGATGGTTCTTTGCCATATAAAAGTAGTTGCTGTTGCAGCTTTCAACGTTTTCAGTAACAGCTCAATGAATACTATACATGCCATTTTTAAAGGGTTTTTCATGACCATTATGACAACTCAAAAAGTGTATTTCTGTGAGATCTTCAGTATGGGAAACCAAGCTGAATAGTACATTTTAAACAAATTGATGATGGCCATGTCGTTCTAGGAGGGTGATTCTGCATGCTTTGAAGAATTTGAGGTGGGCACAATACACCTTAACACATTAAAGAAAGGGCTTTCAACCTCTTGGCACATTTGGTACCAGTTAGTTAGACAATGAGCTCTTTTTTGGATATTTTCCATCTCACACACACGTGTGTGCATGAAACTCCAAATCATGTCAACTAGCTGGAAGGAAAATATTAAAGGCTTTTGGGCTGAGTGGCAAAAGTGCTTTGTCAATTAAAAAGAGCATGGATTAAAGACAATTTCAAGCTAGAATAATTATTATTCTGTCTTCAGAACATGAGACCAAAACTTTTTTGTATATTTATATATTTTAATATATAAATATGAAAATTTAAAAAAGTATTTTTTCTTGAAATAAAACTTCAGCATCTTTTAATTTTAGATCAGAGCATTGTTTAACACATTATTTAAATACTTAATGCAGAAAAATTTCATAAATTATTTTACATTTTTGAAAATACAGCTTCAACCAAAGCAATATCAATATGATCCGTATTCATAGGTGGAGTCTGATACTCTTGAGTCTGTACCTTTGATGATTAAGCTGCCTGTTTGAAACTTTTTACATAATTCTTCTACTGAAAAACCTAACAGTCCTAAAGGAGTTGCCTTTGGCTTACACTTCTTAAGGCATTCGCTAATCAAGTTTCTTCAAATGAAGAAAGCTGAATGACTGTCCTGAACTATAGTTTTTGAATGTCAAGCATCTGTAAAATGAAGTTCTTCCTCAAGTCTTGATCAATAGAATACTTCATTAATTAGCTGAAATAGCTTTAAGCATTAGAATACAGTAAGAAGCTCTTTATCTATAATTAATCATATAAGATGGTATTAAACATTATTGGAAGAAATTAAAAGCCTTGAATAGAACTTCGTCTCAAGTCATCCTGGAACAAACAGAGAAATGTTTGCAAATTTTAGATCCTCATCATTGTCATCTGAAAAGTTTCACAAGAGGCAAATTTATATAACTTGAATAAACATGGGAGTTTGAATACACAAAAAGTAGTTAAGTGGCAAATTCGCAAGCAAAATCCTGACTGAAGTTGGAAGTTTTCTACTGTAAAAAGAGCAGGACTTCAGCCTGTCTTTATGGCCCAAGAAGTATAGTGTTGCAAATCCAGTGTAATGAGTTCAAGCTCTTTTTGAATCTGCACCAGAGCCCACTGCCAGTTGGACCAGTTCTGTACTGGTCACTGGATTTTGAGTGCTGCTGGGGTGGGGTTAATCACAACACTGTCTTGGATTACTGCATTCACCATGCCTTAAATAATGTTAGTCCATAGGCCACCTTGGTTATCAAAGAAAGAGTATGATGTTAGCACATGCAGGTTTTATAGTAGTTTTATAGTAGTCATGTGTAAAATTATTACTGGAAGTTACAAAGAAACTTCCAGTCACACAATGAGAGAAGTTTAAGAACAGTGTTCTTGATGTGATAGTGGTGGCAAGATGGAAAGGTTGTTTTGGGGATGGAGTGTAATAATTTTGTGCATGACAAGATAGGAAAATTCCAGGAGATACAAAATTGAGTTTATGATATCCTTGGCTATTTAATATATTGGTATCTCTCAGTGTGATTGAAAGAGCATGTACTGTTTTTTGTTTCTGCCCTTCCCTAATTATATGAATCTCAGGTTGTTGGGTTTCTGGTGGTCACCTCTGAAAGCTGGAAAAAAAATCTTTTTTATCTTTGAAACATATTTTTGCTTCTGACTTTTTTTTTTTTTCTTTTTCCCCTCCTAAGATTTGACAAATGTCACAGTTAGAAACACAATGTACCCAGACTATGGTCACACTGTTTAAGTCATTCAGACTGTTTAGGTGTACCGTATGTATATGCTAGCTGTTAAACTGATTGATGTTTCTGGAGTTGGGGAGCATGTTTAGCGCCGATTGTACTGGCAGGGATATGATCTAGGACAGGACCATCCAGGATGGGAGAGTTTGTTTTTTGGGGTTTTGTTTTTGTTTTTTTTTTTTGTTAGTTTGTTTTTTTAAACCTGTCTAGGCTGTCACAGATACTTGGGCTATCTTTGATTCCCTCTACCTCTCTGATATCTATCTTTGGTACTTTAGAGGTGTTGGTTTTGCAAAATTTCAATCTCTCTTTTTCTTTTTTATCACCTTTCTGAAAATACTTTATCCTAGAAATTTCTATTAAATGAAAGAGTGGTTCTTCAAACAAGTGGGCAAAGGACTGCTGTGTGTTTTATCTGAAGAGGATCAGAGTCATCCCAGTTTAAAGGTATACCATCACAACTCTGCTGTTACCTAGGTATCGGTACATCTCTGCTCAGTTCTTCAGTTCACCTAGACTGCAGAGTGAACTGCTGCGATCATACCCTTCACTAGAAGGCACCCCAGAGTCCTCTGTTTTACATTTTCATCTAATTTTTGGAAAATTGTGACACAGTTTTCAAAGTCGCTCCACACCTGCAGCTCCCACGGGTGGGTGTTACTCAAGTTATGCATGTTGTGGTGTTGCCCATTAGCAGAAAGACCCACCGCTTCTCCCAAGCATGATTAACCAGCCAGCCAGCAACCTGTGCTGTAAGATGATGGTCCCAGAGGTGTGGTGGGTTCTGGAAGGGCTCCTCTTGAGGAGGGGTTTGAGTAGGAGGTGCTGAGGTGATAAATGCAGCTGTGAGATGTGGTAGTGGAGATATAATGGTGAAGTACAGCCTGGTCTAGTAGGAATGTGGTATGCAGCAGGAAAAAAATTGTTGTCTGCCTACCAGGATGTATCTAGGCCAAGACCCTGGAGAGGATGGACTGTGGAGAGGGAGAACCAGATTTGCATTGTTGGGCAGAAGGGCTTCCAGACCTGTCTGTGGTGGGTGACGAGGTGTTTCCCTTTGACACATAAAAATAATCCAAACCTGATGGAAATACGGTGTATCGTTTGTGTTAACAGTAATTTAAATGTTAAATGCTAAAAAAATTAATTTATATAATAGTTGATGATAAGTGGTATTTTGAATTATGGATGCATAGATACTTACTCTTACAGTAGGGCTTCTGTTTTGTTAAAAAATGAAATATATCTTTATGTTGTTGTGAACATTTAGTCCCAGGTGGGTTTTTCTGTTTGGTTTTTTTTTTTAATTTGACGCATATATTGCATGAAATTCGTTTGGTGCTTTAGTCAATCCTTTGTGTACGTGGAGATATATAGTGGATATATATAGTGGATATGAAGTTTGGTTCAAAACGACATGAGACACTAGCCAAAAAATTGTGTTTCATCTGCAGAATGCCATTTCAAAGGAATGATTTCACAGGATGCCACACAGATGCTGTTGTTGTGTGGATCTGACAATACCTATGAATTTCATGCAGAAGAGACATGTTTTTCTTCTGTTCACTGTTAAGCTTCCTACATGAAGCATGTCCTTAACATTTAACAGATTTTACTATTTTTTCAGTGTGGTACAGAATTACAGAATTCAGACATCACTGTGCCATCATCCTTACTTCTGATCAGAACTTCCCTTAGCTTCCTTACCCAGTCTGTACTGTGAACCACCACATGCATTTGCATTTAGTATTCCTCACGTCCGGGATTTCAGATTGCTGCTACCCCTAGCTTGGATCAGCTAACATAATGTGGAGGCCATGGTCTTTTTTCCATTTTACTTTGCTAAGAATTTCCCATATTTCTAAGTTGAAAATCTGTCTTGAAAAGCACTCCCTCATAAGTCTGTGGGGTTTTTCCTATGTACCATGTTTGTTAACAGATTACAAGAAGCAATGCCAGATGTGAAAGGCCCTGTGAAATGCACTTCTTTGGAATACCCATTCCTTGGAGGTAGTGCTTTGGTGGATGTTCAGAGCTCTGTCACCTTACCTTTTTCTGCAATAGCGAGCTGTTTATCTCTGCCTATATATCTTGTCTCCCCCTTTACATATTGTCTCCCCTTTATGCTCACTTGCAGAGTGAAGGGGACAATGACAGGCATTCTGTATTGCATAATCTTTTCATTATAGCTGCAGCAACACAGTCTAATTGGCAGCCAGAAACCCCATGAAGTTAGTCTTTCTGTCACCTTGCACTCATTTTTGAAAATGTTTCTGTCTTTTAAAGAAGCACAGTTGAGCTTCTTTAATGACAGTGCTTCCATGTAAATGAGGAGGACAAAGAGCAGTATGTATGGTCTCCTCAGCATTGCCATGAAAATCATGTATAACTTCTTGGCATCTGTGCCCTGAAGACCAGGTTCAGCTGACTTCAAAGTAGGCACCATGCCATCTGAACAGATTGGTATTAATGTAAGCATTGGATATAGATGTAATGGACATGATTCCCAGTTCCAAATGTTACAAAATGTTGTCTGTCCTGTACTTCTACCTCTGGGTGTAAAGGATTTGTTGTAAATCCAGCTCAGTGAAGAGTTAGCTTTACAATATTAGAAATTTAAGTCTTGGATCAACTGTGTCATTTGCAATGTTGGATAAGGGTGTGAAGTTGCTCAGAGGAACCTGTATTTTTGGAGGAGTTCCCATGAGCAACAGATGAAAAAAAGCATCTGTGGTGTTTACCACTTTCATATGAGTAAGTTATATTGTGAAGCCACTGTGGAAGAAAGAATGATTCTACTTTTTTCTGCACCCGCAAGTAGGGATGGCAATTCACTGGGGATCTGATGAAATTCTTTCAGCTCACCAGACTTGTCTGTTTCCTTGTGTAATGTGGTGGATATTTAGGGTGAAAGTTTTTTTTCTCTGCTCACCCTTTGTACTGTGTTTTTCTTGTATGCCTGTGTGATAGCGATGATAGATTCTTTCCTAGTCCTTGCTGACAACAAGGTGGTTTTTTGCTTGTTGTGGTCTAAGCAGTCTCTTGATTCTTCCAAGGCTTCTTCTAGACCCTACCAAACTTAATTTCCTCTCTCCTGCTAGAGTTTTTATAAGCCACACTGTGTTCTGAAAGTTTTTTCAGGAGCTACCTGCTTCTTCCACTCTGCATCCTAACATGAGGTGTGACAAGACATATCCTGAGTGGTCTGATTAGAGTTGCCTAGTGAAAAAGTATGTGTGGGAGAAAAAATGGTGGCATCACCACTCTTACACTGTGACTCTGGGAAAAGTGTGGGGATGTGAAGCGACTGTGGGCCCATTTGCAGTCATGTGGAGAGCGGCGGTGTTGGAAGTCCGATGCAGGGCCTATCTCAATGTTCTCTGCAGTGTGGAGGATATGACCTAAATCCTATTCGTTTTCTCTTTTTATAACACAAAGAGATTAGAATATGTATTTATACTGGAAGTCAGCTCCTTTTCCACATGATCAGATTATTTATCTTTTACATCCTGCCAAAAGTGAATAGAATGCTATTTGTTTGTTTATTTGGCATTTCTAAACTATCTTTTAAAATAATTTCTTTTGGGAAGAAACATCCCCCAAATTGTTAGTTTTCTTACAGCATGTCTAGTCCAGATAATTTCAACAAAAAGTTGATGTTAGTGGGATCATCCACTGAGGTCTTGGCTCTCATTCAGTCCGTACAGATGTTCTTTAGGCTGTTATCCTGTCTAGATAATAGGAAGCATATCTAGTAAGCAACTGTGGAGCATGTTAGCATAATGCATGTAATTCACAGTACCTCAGCATTCAGCCTGGGGCTGTGGACTCTAAAAATAGAACAACAGATTCTGCACAGCTTAATCTTACCTGCTTGTTAGTCATTATCTTCTTAATAAGCAACTAGCAGCTGCCTTTTGTTTTGTAGAGAATCTTTCATTCAAGTACTTTTACTTTTAATTTGGGAATGAGGCTGTGGTGTTGGCCATCTTCTTCTGTGAAGTGTTGTGGATGTGTGTGCTGATACTAAATAAGTTAGATGGAGTTTTTAGTGTTTCTCTTTTAGTTTATGTAAACTCAGAACACAGAGGAACAGATGTTGCTTAGTAAGAGAGGAGTAAATTAAGTAGGTGTGATGCTGTGATTTTTTTTTTTTTTTTTTTTTAAATTTTCAATTCCAGTTTTCCTTGGGCAAGTATATTCGATAACAGTGAGATTGTCTTCTCTCTTTGAGGATATGCAGGTAGTAGGGGAAGATGCAGAGAGTTTGCCCTCCTGGCAGACATCCTTTCACCCATACCTCTGCTCTTCGGAGGCAGCATAACATGTCATTATTATGCTGAGGGCTTTTGCCAAGACAAAAGAGATTTATGCGTGTTGAAGTGAAAATAATACATGAAAATGGCAATCAAAAATATTTATGGCAATAGACTGGGAAACCAGCAACTTGAGTTTAATTTCTGCAACTTCCAGAGATAAGTTTTATAGTTTTAGGAAGTAACTTAAACCCATATTCTCAAATGCAACTTGCCTATTTAATTTTATAGTTTTTTTAGTCCTAGTTTCTTTGCATCTCAGTGTTTAACACAGAGAGGATATGGCTTCCTTTGTCTCTTTCTAAGCTCTGTACAAACACATAACACAGTCTAATGAAGCTCTCAAGCTTGGTTTAAGCCTCTAGCTCAAGCAGTAGTACAAATAGCCTACTAATGAAAACATAAGAAATGGGGAAAAAAAAATTACATAGCATTTATCGAAACAGCAACAAGGCTGAGGACAACAAAAACTTTTTAGAATAATTGTGGGTAAGATCTGCAAGAGAAGTTCATCATCTAGGGATACATATGTCCTGTTCACTCCAACTATTATTTTTGAAAATAGGACTTAAGACATCTAAATCACTTAAGCATTCTTGAAAATTTAATTGATTTATAAATATGGATCAATATACTGGTTGCATAGCAGCTGGAGTTAAGAAATGCAACAGAAGAAAGTGAATTTTTTTTTAATTCTTTTTTTTTCAACTTTAAATTAAATGACTTTAAATTCCAAGATAAGTTTATTACATGTATTAATGTATATAATGTATAATATGAAATTAAAAACTTTATGTTTATAAATTGTATCTGCTAAAAAATAATTGGCTCTTGATGACTGTAAATAAGTTGACTTTGTTTTCTCTTGTTTATATGTCTTGCTGTGAATGATGTATTGCTTGAAAGGAGAATGAAGGTAACCAATGGATGAAAAGTTTAGGTGCTTTCTGAAGTTTACATGGTTTAAATTCCAGATCTGGGAAATTTTATGGTTTAATCTGAGAGATAAATGAGAGCTGCACTGGCAAGTATCAGTTATTGGTGGTGTTTCTGGACCATGATTCCCACTGTAGCTAATGTTAGTTCATCTGCTTTTAAAAATTCACACAGGAATCTTGCTAGGGACTTTTAAGTCCTCTGAAACCACTGATGGGGAAAAAAAAAATCTTATCTGGAGTTGAACACTCTTCTGAATATGCATATATAAAACATGCGATTTACAAAGCTGAGAGTGTGTATTGGCTTTGTGTGGCAAGGTTTTGGTAGCGGGGGAGGGGAGGGGTTACAGGGGTGGCTTCTGTAAGAAGCTGCTGGAAGCTTCCCCTGTGTTCGACAGAGCCAATGCCAGCCGGCTC
>JAVJGG010000055.1:4317006-4336483 GCA_035590195.1 Aviceda cuculoides | reverse complement strand
TCGGGCAGGACTTGTGACCCCGTGGGGGACCCACGCTGGAGCAGTGTGCTCCTGAAGGACTGCACCCCATGGAAGGGATCCACGTTGGAGCAGTTTGTGAAGAACTGCAGCCCATGGGAAGGACTCATGTTGAAGAAGTTCATGGAGGACTGTCTCCCGTGGGAGGGATCCCACGCTGGAGCAGGGGAAGAGTGTGAGGAGTCCTGCCCCTGAGGAGGATGAAGCGGCAGAAATAACGTGTGATAAACTGACCATAAACCCCATTCCCCATCCCCCTGCGCCACTGTGGGGGGTAGGTAGAGAATCCAGGAGTGAAGTTGTGCCCGAGAAGAAGGGAGGGGTGGAAGGAAGGTGTTTTAAGATTTGGTTTTATTTCTCATTACTCTACTCCGTTTGATTTGTAATAAATCAACTTAATTTTCCCCAAGCTGAGTCTGTTTTACCTGTGACAGTAATTGGTGAGTGATCTCTCTGTGCTTACCTCGACCCACAAGCCCTCTGTTATATTTTCTCTCCCCTGTCCAGCTGAGGAGGGGAGAGTGATAGAACGGCTTTGGTGGGCACCTGGCGTCCAACCAGGGTCAACCCACCACAGAGTGGTAGCGGTAACTGCTGCATTGCTGAGCTGCAGGGATTTATGACTGGAAGACCAAATTTTGACTGGCAAATTGGGACATCTTTCAGGACATCGTAAGCATTCATATTCTGAAAATAGAGCCCATTTCAGTTCCTCCTGTAGGCTCACAATATATGAGCCATCCAAACCCATTAGCTGCTTTTGAAAAGCTTTCCCTACTCGCCTGAGGATAATACGGTTTTACATGGCACATAAAGCTCTGGACTTGCCGTTACTTGCTTCTAATACATTGAGTTACAAGTTAGAATTTGACCATTAGGTCCTTGTTCTGTTTTTCTCAGTTTGTACATACTACTGTCAGTGCCAGAGCACCGTAGCTTTGACCTAGCTTCAGCTGAAGGTTAGGAAATGTCTGGTTATTTATAACCAGCAAGCACAAATCTTGTCTTTTCATGTAGCAGTAGCTGCATACAGACATACTTTAATGTAATTTTGTTGGTTTTGAATATAGCTATCTGGTCCTTGCATCAACCAGCAAAACTGGAGATGTCAGGTCTACTCTAAAGCAATTCAGCAGCAAAGGCTTGATATTTTAAGGGGAAAACTTGTATAAGATTGATGGATTGCATTGGCTTTCATAGAACTATTCAACGTAAGTGAAGTTAGGTTAAAATTTGTACAAGGAGGCATGGTTCAATGATGACCACTCGAATGCCAGAAGGATTTCATGCACAGACAAGTTATATTTAATACATATTTTATGATGCAGTTAGTTCCTAAATATGTGAAAACAATCACCTGACAAACTTCATACACTGGCATCTTTTTGTACCTTGCGCATTTTTGTTTAAAGCCTGGCCGATGTTCCCATGGAAATTGGAATTTCTTGTATTCCACTGTTTTGCTTCATAGGAAGTTACCAGCTCCTGGAATCCTTTCTTGCTGAAAGTTCTTACACAGATTATGTTCTAAAGCTTTTCAAATCTTGAACACACCCATAGTTCATAAAGAACTATCCTCATATGCAGAAAGTATTGCTGTCGCTATTAAAAGTCAGAAAAAGACTAACACCTGTGGAAGGTTGGTTTTTAATATTGCACTGATTTTTGTTTTCTGGATGCATGTGATGAAAACTGTTTAAAAATGAGAAGTTGTCATCAAGCAGATCAAGTCTAGTAAACTGCAATCTCCTACATATTCTTGAGTCCCCAGGTTAAAAAAAAAAAAAATTCTAAGTATCCAAATTACACAGTATCAACAGCGTACTGAGCAGCGTCAAAGAGCAGCATCTGGAGCTGCGGCCTCTGCTGCAGGTAGTCACCAGGCACAGTGGAGTGGCTTGGCTGCCCTGAAAAACACAAGCCTGATGGCAGGCAGCAGGATGTTTCTGTCGGAAACCAACTGTTGTGACAGAGCATGGGGAAAGGAGCTGTGAGAGTTCTAGATTCTGGGACATTTAAGGCTTATC
Organism: Aviceda cuculoides; assembly: GCA_035590195.1. Classification (NCBI taxonomy): domain Eukaryota; kingdom Metazoa; phylum Chordata; class Aves; order Accipitriformes; family Accipitridae; genus Aviceda; species Aviceda cuculoides. The sequence continues at coordinate 4,334,438 of JAVJGG010000055.1, read as the reverse complement.
TTCTTGTTGACTTGTCTCAAGGGGTGCCTGCGCTGATGCCTGTGCTAGTGAGCAGCGTGGCAGAAGTGCATCTGAACTAGGTCAACTGCTGCCTCTGGATTGCTGCTCAGAAGCTACCTGGATACTCAGTAGCTTTGATGACGTGGATGAAGTTACTGAAAAGGTAGTAGGCTATTGTCGTTTGATAGTAATTTTGCTGCCGCCTTGGCTCTGATGAGTTTGGTTGGTTGGTCCCTGGGAGTGTGCCTCAGAACAGCTGGTTTCTGTGCTTCATTGAGGGAACTCAGGACTTGGCAGGCATGGACATGCTGTGCTATGCAAAATACAGTATTTGTGTTTTCTGGATGCTCTGAACGGTTTGGATACCTGAAGCTATAGGATTAATAACAATTATGAAGTAACTTGAAGGGTAATTTTTTTTTTTCTTTGGAGCTTTGGAAAGCTTTACTTAGCACAGTTGTCTCATAAATACATTAACTTGGGATCTCTGAAAACATGTGGCAGAATCGGTTTTGCTCTGCTCTGCTGGAAGGCCAGAAGTACCTGCAGAGCAGGTAGAGGATAAGGCAGGCGGTCACCTTATTCAAGGGCTGAGGAAGGCCTGTTTCTGTATTGGTAGAAGAGGACATCTTGGAAGTGCTTTGACCTTTGAGGACCTTCAGAAAACAGGTCGCAAATACTAGTTAGTAATGTGCTGCGTTGAAGGAATCCTGCTGTCTTCACTCAACCTGTGTTCCCAGTGGAGTCACTAGTGAGTCTCAGCTGAAGAAAAACCCCCGGGATGTGACCCATCGTTGTATACATATTCATGTGTATACAATTAGCCATTGTGGTGGTTTTGAAGTATTTATCATGCCACATACTAATTGGAAAAAATCCAAAAAGTTGTTTAAACGATCTTGGGACAAAATCTGCTTTGGCTTTCTGAAATAATCTGCTCCTTCATAAATGTAATGGTATTGTTATTATGGAAAACTGTGCATTTTGGTTCTGTTGTCCATCACTGGAGGCTTGAACAGTCACCTCCACCGAGTAACACATTTCCCAATAGATGATGGGCAGCCCAGTCAGTTGGTAACAGGACTCCAGTTTCATGACAACTCTCAGATCCCGATCCAGACTGTAGTGAGTGGTTCTGTCTGACTGCTGTCTGGTCTAGGTGTGAATTGGGCAAGTGGTCTGGTGTTTAAAAGAGAAGAATTCTTGCAGTAGTTTATAACTGATAGTCCTTTAATTTTCTTGACAGCAAGTGGTTTAATTGTGCTGAGAGTGACAGCACACTGCAACTGTATCAACTACTGGTTCTGTTGAAGTAGTAAAATTGGAGATTTGAACTACTTTTCTTTCCCTATAAGTGACCCTGGTTGGCCAGAGCGGAAATGTATTGGTGAGGGAACACAAGCATCTCAGCTGTTCTTTGTGCAAGTGGAAAACATGAACCTGAATTGCACAAGCACAAAACTCACATCTGTAGAGTTTTAAAGCACCAACTGAAGTGGAACTGCTGTTTCTGACAACCAGCCCAGCCCCACGCCCTGTTCTAACTCGATGCAGGACTTGAGTGCTCAAGCTCTTCTTTTATCTGCTTTCAACAAAATCTTTGTTGCTAGCTGAGCTTTTCTCTCTGTGCTAATATTTTCAACGTGTCTTTAGTCCTATAATTGTTCCGCTAAGAAAGGTGACAGATAGGTAATTAAGTGGGTTTTTTTACACATCTCTTAAGTTCTGCTCCCAAAAGCCAGCAAATCCCTTTTTTCATTTTAGTGTGCAAATTGTTTCTAATATGCAACACATTTTTAATTTAGCCCTTACATCCGCATTATTACTATTTAAATGCCATAGCGTATCTGTGGCACCATTTGATGTATTCCGGATAGGAAGGGAGTTCTGCTCGAGCAGTATCAGATGTAACTCCATATGGCATTGTTGTGTGAGGCTAAGATGCTTGCCAGTTCCAATTTGGAACATGACATTCAATGCAAATACATCATGATGCAACTGCATTGCAAGGATTTGAGCTGATTGCTGTGCTCTGCTGGTTATAGGAATATATGGTTACAGTGTTGAGGTTATGGCGTATGCTCTTACATTCAATGCTTAGTGAGATAAAGGTGCTATATATACTCAACTGTAACTTTTATTTCTGTCTCATGAGTGTGCAATGAACTAATGATTGTATGAGTAGGCTAAGGGGGGCTTTGTTTGTGGGGTACAACCAAAAGAGAACGTTTTAGTATGTGTTCTGATAATGTAATGTTGTATGTACCTCCTCTGGGGCAAAGAAAAAGAAAATTATGTTATGTTCCTGACTTACCTGAGTCCCTGCTACCAGAGTTAGGTTCTAAAGATCTGAACAAAGACAGCAGTAGTTCTGAAAGAATGGGTGAGAGTAAGGAGAAAATCTGTATGTTTGGGGGTTTGAAATTAAAGTGCTGTTTTACAAATATTGGCACCAGATACTTCAGAGAGGACAGGTGGTTGGTGGGTTGTTACCTTCCTCTTCCTCCTCTTCGATACCAGCTAGTAGGCCACAGTGACACAGGGGAGATCATGCTGTGCTTTTGAAAGGCTGGCTATGCCTACGGTGATGGGCAATGCAGTACCTTTTCCTGCCCCTTCCTTGATGCAGGCTCAGGTCCGCTGCCTTTTTCTGTATCTTTGCAGTAATAGTTTCTTCCAGCGGACCCTTGTAAATGCTGTGTAAGATTTGCCTTTTGTGCATCTGTTGGCATACCATCACCTATCTTCTCTCATAGTATATTTCTGAGTTTGTTCCTCCTACATCTTGCATGTCAGCATCTTCATGGCTTCTTGGAAACATTGTCTTTTGCTTTCTATCTTCAGCATGCACAGTTCATCCTGGAAATAAAATCCATATCAAAGAATGTCTTAAGCTTTATGGAAATAAAAATAAATCCCATAAATTTCAAGTAATGTGCCATTAGTTTACTTGTAACAGGATGGGAAAACCACATGTAGTAGCATGCAATATATACAGCAGGGCTTCCCCTAAAAGAGAAAAGATAAAACTAAAGGATCAGAAGTAAAAAAAAGCACTTATCCTGTTGTTTGTGGTGACAAGTGAAGTATATCAATAATTTAGAAGTCACTGAAACAATTTTAGGATATCGCTTCTGAAAAAAAAATTACATTTTTGCCTGTTATATTAGAACTTCTTAACATTATTTTACATGTGAAAAAAGTTAATGGCAAAAAGAAATAAATGTCATGGCAGCACATGGGCATAGCAAGAACAGATGCTGATTAGGTCACCTTGTTAGTGACTTAAAAACATCACTGCAGATGGGTACAGAACTAACAGCCTATACTAAGGAATGTATCACTGGTAAGTTACACAAGCTGCTAGGGAACAAGAAGTGTGGAGATTGAGAGATGAATCTGGGATCCTGGAAACTCTTATAGCAGGCTGAAAAACTGTTCTGTTGCCAATAACAGTCCAGAATGCCTGAAAAAAAATCCATTTTTCATAGCGTGTTGGCAAGAGATTTTGAAAGAAATGTCTGACATGTTTTCAAGCTGTGTGCAAATCAAAATGAATATTACTCTGAAATCCATAAGATAAAATGTTCAATTCATGTGATAAAATATTTTAAATCCTCTTAAGGGGACTAAACTTGTTAGCAGATGCTGCTTGACACAGTTACGATTGCAGAAACAGAGGTACAAACTTAGTGGCTTGTGTGCTGACAGCTGTGTATCTAAGTTGGGAGTAAACCAATATTGGGCATGACTTGCAATACATTTAAGTTCCTAATCATTTGCCACCTACAGAGTACGAGATGGCTCAGTTATTTTGCATATGGGGCTATTGTAAGAGATCCTGAGCTGGTATGCAAAACATCATGTGAGAGAATTTGTGTTAGAGGGTTGCGATGGTGCTGGAATTGAATGATTTGAGAAGGGAAGTTTTCCATACAAGGGAGGATAATGGTACCAGAGACTCCTGCAGCTGTGAGCTTTCAGTACTTTGCAGTGACAATTCTTTTCCCTCATGGCCTGTTTGTCTAATTTTGCTTATTTCAGCTACCTGTTTGGTCAGTTGATATGTAAAGAATGAGGTTTGGCTTTTATATCTATTGAAGGCCATATGTATGGTTGCTGGTTGAATGTTATGTCATGAAGGATGACACTCAATTTTGCTTGCACTGTTATGCTTTGTGTTAATTATTGCTAATATTACTACTAGTGTTAATATTACTTCTAGTGTCTGCTCTCAAATTTTAGGTCAAGACTGCGAAGTATGTGTGATGAGCCTTAAAGATTGTAAGTTTTAAATAATTATGAGAGTTTTTATTTGTCTTCTAGTGTTTAAGACTTCCGGTTTTTGTATTTTCAAGCTTTGGTTTTCCTGGCAGAGGCTTGAAGGGTAGAAATTTAAAAAAAGAATATACAACTGAAAGCTGAAATTTCCGTGTAACTGTCTGGAGCCCAAGCATTTTAAAAATCCCACAAATGAAGCAATGCTGAATTGATCTTTTACTTTCTCCTGAGTAACTATACTTGATTTGTCTGCATGGTGTTTTTTGTGCTTGCGTTATAGCTGTGTCACTTTGAAGTCAGATATTTGAGGAACAGCATGTTGCTTGCTTTGCAACTCCTGTAACATGCTTATTAAAGTTAGCAATAGGCCTGACGTCCAACAGTTCTGGAGAAAGAAATGATTCATTAAATACAATCCATGATGGTTCTGCAACCATAATTTTCTGCATGCTTTTTATGTCTGTTTCCTTATTCATTTGTATAGATCAATATCACCTGATCCCAGTTTATTTTGTTTTTACATAGAATTTTCTTTTTTTCTACTGCCTCTTTCTTTCTTTGTTTTGACTTTGCATTACATTAACTGTTCATTCACAAAACTCACCTTTGGGAAGATTTGCATCTATGTAGTCATTCTGACTAAAATTTCCTATGCGAAACAAGGAATTTGCGTTTCAGTTAAAGAGAACAGGATCTGTGTTTTGGTGTTTTCTGCTTGTCCCATCACCATGGTGTCTTAGCACTTGGTAATTTTGCAGGCTGAAAAAGAGCAAGCCAAATTTATTAAGGATATAGAGACAGATCAAGCATTTATTTGATGGTACAGTATAGTTTAAGAATCCCCACATGATAGACCTCTTGGTAAAATGTGTGTTTGGCGAGAAGTAGGTATGCCATCAAAGTTGCCGCCATATGAGCTGAACCACTTACATCAGGGTTTCCTGATGCTGGTACCTGACACTCTCCCATCCCCTTCTTTCTGGGAAGAGACAGCAGCTATGAAGAGCAGGTGTTATAAAAAAGACAACAAAATCTTTCTGATCTATCAGAGTATTTTGAGAAGTATTTGTGCTGAATGCAAAAGACAAAGAGTTGAGTTTCTTGGTTAAAAAGAAAATTGACAGTTTGAAAAGGACACGCTTTAAATCCAAACCTCTACATGACTGTTGGTCCACTCTTTTTCTTTTGCCCTTGGCTAAAAAAGTGCAATTAGTCCTCTTACTGCACTGCCTCCATGGGTCATTCGTAGAGACTTTTAGTATTTTTAAGTGTTATTTACAAATAAAATCATGTAAACACCAAAATGCACAAAACTTAGCAAAAATTTCCTACTTTGAATTTGTCTAAGACTAATTTTCTTTTCCCATTGCTTCATGACTGTCTTAGCTCCTGCTGTAGCATTATGATGAGTGGATTAGCCAGTTGTATAATAATTTTACTGTAATGGTTTATGAAAAAGTGAGGTAGGGTAGGAATGAGAGAATAAGGTGCATTTCCAACAGTTAACCTGATTTTCAAAAGAATTGGGTAGGGCAAACAGAAACTGGTGGTCATAAAATGAGGAAAAGCATCAGCTAACTTGAAGATTTAAAGTTAAATAAAACTTTTAACATCTAGATTAATTATATGATACAGTGCTTGGAAACATACAGGACTACAGATGCTTTGAATGGAAAAGCCAAATCCTCATAGTTGCATTTGCTAGCATATCAACTTCAGGGCTGGTTGGCAAACCACTTCTGTTAATTTATGCCTTTGTATTTCAGACTGATAAAAATCCTTGCTTCATGACTTTCTTCAGTATTTGTAACCATCATCCTCTCACAGATTCCCCAATCTTTAAAGTAACTCAGATTGTTATGTAAACAGGGACTTTCTTCCTCAGTGACTATTAGATCTATTTCACTGTTGGTATGCTGGGAGTATATTTTTCTACCATAGAAAACATGTAGGTTTGACAGTCTTCATTATGGTGGGTAAATTTAGATGGTACTCTGAATAGTACAGGCAGAAGAATTTTCTTTAAAACAAATTCTTGAAAGTGGGTCTTAGTTTCCTCTAGGGACATTTGCAAATTTGCAGATGTGTGACATCTGTAATACCGTTTATGCAAGTCTCATCCCTAGAGCAAAGAGGATTTGTATTGTAGTTATGACTTGTTACGAGATTTGTAATATCAACAGTTTCAGTGAAACTGGATCAGATCAGATGGCTTACAGAGGAAGCTCACTTTTTGCATGATGATTTCCTTCTGCGGTGAGTCTTCGACTACTCTGAGAAAAACTGGTGTTGGCAAGTGGAAAAATGGTGGCTTTTCCTTCGATATTATCTAGCCTTTGGCACTGCAGTAGAAGGCAGAGGAAGGGAAGTTGAGAAGCTGACACTCTAGAAGGTGAAATCAGAGAGGTAGGGGAGATATTGGCTATCTAGCATGTGTAATGTTCCTAATCCTCCTTTTGTGTAGGAGTTCCATTTAATGAGAGGTACCCAGACTGGGATGTGGGATGTTTGTAGCATCCTGCTGCAAACTTCCATGTGAAAATGAGAACTTTGTGAAGTGAAGTGGAACCTACAAGTTGAACATACAATGTGAGGTTGTATGACGCTAAGCAAATCTGCTTAGCCATTGCTGTAATACTGGCAGTAAAACAATAAACATAGCTGAGCAAAATAACTTATAGAAATAAGCAGAATATGGCTTTAATTCAGTGGCTTTCCCTGCCAACTCAAGCGTGGGTTAGCTACGCCACAGGAAGCCGCACTATTTATGTCTCTCGTTTAATACAATGTTCAGGTACCATGATGATGAACACACATAAAAGCATATATAGATTAAGAAGGGGTATTAAACTTTGAGAGGGAAACAGAAGAGGATTGTCTAAGCATTGAGCATTGAGCGTTCTTTTAAAAATGTACAAGCTTCGTTCTGCATGACCTTTTTTTATTGCTGGCCTCAAATAAAAGAATGGAGCTTATACTTCACCCTTTGGGCTGATGGAGCTGAAGTGCAGATAACCAAAGAGAATTCTATTATCCTATCAAAGGAACTTGGGCCTTAACTAAATGAAAAGATAAGGCCTTTCATGTGAGCCTTATCTGTAGGTTTCTTATCTTCTTCATCAGTTGCAATAGCTTCTGAGTAAAATGAATGGAAAACATTTTTACTGACGCTAGGCAAGTAATGTATCGCTGGGCTCTTAAAAAAGTGGCAATATCCTTGTTAAATGTGAATGACGAAAGAGGTTTTGTCAAGTGTGTTCATCGTCTACAGCCCGAGTCTCTCTTTGTTGCCAAGGAGAAAGATTCAAACTAAAATTTTAAGACTGCAGGAGGAGGTATGTTCAGCAAGGTACTGTAATTCTGAGTATTTTCTGCCAGTTTCAGTTGTTAAAAAAGGTTCAGTCCCTTGTAAACTGCACTGACTTCAAGAGGACCAGCTTCAGTATTAGAGGTGGGAATGCAGGTATTCCCTGGCCTTGTTATGCCACTGACAAAAGGGGGTAGCAGCACTAATTGGGATAAAGAAGCTTCTTTCTTCTTAATGGCTGCTCTCTGCTTCTCTTCATCTTGATGGTGACTAAAGGCAAGCCGGGGAAGGGTGTCCCCCACACGCCAGGGGCACTCCTGTAGTGCTAGACATCAGAGCGTGTTGGGGATTGGTGGCAGATGGAGGTGTTCCAGATCTCTGAAAAATCACTCTAGGGATCCTATTCCTTCTTAAAAGTCAGTTCATAGTTATGCATTGGAGGCTTCTTGTACTAGGCTTCTGACAAAGAAGTTAGTCAAATAAAACAGGTTTATTAGCCAAGAGAAAAGGGGTAACCACCATTAGAAGTGTCTACAGCAGTAGCAGCAGCATGTCTACAGCAATTCTGCTTGCCACAGAAGTGATTTCAGTGGGTGTTTGGGGCACTCGACGTATTGTTGGATGGGCTGTCAAAGTTAGGAGAGATGTACTGATGTGCCCGATATAATGAATTTAGATAAAAATGTTGAAAGTACCAGAATAGATATTCCTAAAACTTTAGAGCCTTGTGTTTCTGCTATGTATGCCTTTGCTTTTGCTGCAGCTACGTTCCATTTCTTTTCCTGCACTGTGCCAGATGTTTGACGTATAGCCTCTCCGCGTATTTTTTATTTAATGGGAAAGAGAAAACTTCTCCCCTACCCCATTCCTCTATACAGAACAAATGTGAAATAGGAATGCTGATTGATATGAATCTATTGCAAAGAGCCTAATGTTAAGAGGAAATTAGCATTCTTCCAGTAATGTTATATTGTGATTGTTCCTAACAAAGATGTCTTACTTCTTTAGAAGAGCAGTTGTTACTAGCAACAGATTGGGTACGTCATGAAATAGACCACTGGTCTGCTTAATGTGTGATATTAAGTAACTGCTATGTGAAATTTACAGCCACATCTCTTATATTACATGGAACCATTTTTTTAATTGGAAATTTTAGGGCCTGTTCTTTACCAATACCACTACATTGACTTCGATAGAATTAACTTTAGCACCTGGTTTACACAGAGAGAGGCCAGTGTATTGCTGCACCTGCTGTCTAGTCAGATGGGAATCACACCCCTTCTTTCAGAGCTCAGCATTGCTGGAGCCCTTGGCATTTCCTGAACGTAGAACAACCTTTTTAACAACTTCTTCATGGCTGTAAATTTTTCTGTGTAAAACTATTGTGAGTGGTGTTTGCAATTAAATCAAATTTTCTGTTTCTTAGCAAGGTCACTGACCAACCAGCTTGCAGGCTGTGATTACGTTGTACTTTCTAAAGGCTTATTAAAAGATGCAGTTTGTATTTTGTCTTCATTATATGATTTTTTGAATCTCAGAATTAAAATCTTCAAGCCAAGCTGGGAGGTCTCATCACAGCTGTATATATTGCATAACCCCCTAGAGTACAGGCTCCAGAGTTTATGCAGAAATCCTTGGGAAGTAGGACATAAGCGTTGCTGACTGACAGTTGCATTACAGTGACAACATAACTCACATCTTAGTAGCAGATCTGACTCAATTCCTTGTCAGCAGTTTTTTTTAGTTTCCAGTTAAGCCAATTACCAGTAAGGTGGTTTAGATAGAGATGATACTAGAGGGTTTTTTTATGTACTGAGTGGTCCCTTGTGGCCGTGTTCAAATATGCATTGCGCTTCGTTGTGGGCAGGTAATGGCTTTCACTCTCCAGAAAGGCTGCACACCTTTCTCTTCAGAGCGTACAAATAGTGAGCAGGTATAGGAGAAGAGGTGGCAGAGAAGCAGGTAACTAAGAATGCAGGTACAAACTTTTATCTGTCTGACTTTTCTGAATTGGAAGAGGGCTTATTAAATGCTTTCTCTGGTGCGGCTCCATACTACTGAGTATGGACAAGAAAACTTAGTATGACTCTTTTTCCTCGTGCCAAATCAGACCAAGGGTACATTGTACCACTACAATGGCTTGCTGGAGGCAGAAGGCACAACACTCTGCTTTTTCTATTTTAATTTTGTATGAACAACACAGTATCAGCATTGTGTATAGAACAGCCAGTTGTACAAGATGAACAAGGCAATGTTGCCTTTCTGAAGTTTCACAAGCTTCATAATAAAATAATTTAAAATATACAAGTAAGATATGAGTTTTACAGCTTGACTGGTACTTCAGTTTAATGGCAGACTGTTTTTTATGGAACCTAAACTGTCATGAGGCTGCTACCAAGCACCAGTAATTTCATGCACAGTCCCCATGTGAAAACTCTTGTCGTTGTCTGTATCTTGCTTTTGACCGCTGGAAACCTCAGCCACTGTTGTGTTTGCTGTGGCTACATGTGCAGCAACCACAAAAAGTTGTTTCAAACCACTGATCAAAGTTCTTTCTCTACTGGTCATAGCTTTAACATTATTTTTTGTTTGTGTTCTTGTGTTCGCTTTGGCTTTCAGAATAAAGTAGGATAAAAGTTATGTTTTTAAGAAAAGAGTTTTTCAATTTCTAACACTAATAGGAATGGCTGACTGACTGTCTCCGTAGCTCTGAGTTTGGACAGTGGGGCTAGAGCAACAGTTATCATTAATAATTGCAGGGTCTGATATTCTGTAGGACTCCAGTTACTGCAGTAGCCTGAAAATGTGAATAATTTGGCTCGTGGTTCATAGTGAGAACTGGGAAAGTCTCCAAACTGAAGTTCGCAATGGAAGATATTGACACAGTAAAAGTGACTAAAGAAAAATTCATTTGGAGGCTAAACATTACCCTCTCTTTTGCCAGATATGTCTCACCCTGTCTGTATGTCCCTTGAAATCTTACTTTAACAGTAGAAATTTCTGTTGTACTAACATTGGGAAGTATTAGTTTACCTAATTTGTATCTTCTCTGCTACCATCTTCAGTCTCTCTCCTTTTCACCTATCAAATTTTTAAAGAACCTGTCAGATAATGGGTTCTCTTGAAAACCCACTATTACCAAATAAAAGATTATACTACAAGGTGGAGCAGAGCATAATACTCTGTGTAGTTATGTTATGAGGCTGGCACTTGTGTCTCAGCATAATGAAGAAGCACCTTTGCAGCCCAAGTCATGCATGACTGCAGTAGTCTCTGCCTATTGCTGCTGGGACTGTGACTACCCTGAGAGGCTGCACTTGTAAATCTGCCCTCTCTAAAAAATGCTTCCTTGCATATGGGTCATCTTTATGAGGGATCTGAATCAGTGCTGGAAAAGGCAGCATCCACTGCTGTCCCAATCCAATGTCAGGAAAGGTTTCAATACGATCCCAAGAGCGAGATTAAGACACAAACGAGGTCAAATGCCATATACCCAAAGCAGCTTTTATTATCAAAAGTATCGAAAGTGGAAAGTGGTGGCAATAGGATAGAATGGAAGAAAAGGTAGAAATTAAGCAAGCAGTCAGGATAGGATTGCCAGGATAGTCACCACCACGAATCCAGCGGCGTCCCGTTGGTCCGCAGGCAAGCAGTCAGTGGTGGGAGTTGCAAGGACAGTCACCACCATGGATCCAGCGGCATCCCATTGGTCCTCAATCTTCAATACTTCGGTGGTGGAAAAAGAAGCCCCATGGCTTGTCTCTATGGGTTTTTATAGGGCATATTCCAATGATGTCATGCGCTGCAGGTTTCGTCTATCACATGACCTTTGCATGATCAACACCAGAAACCAGTATCTTATCAGCTCCAGCCCTGTTTCCTCCCCTGGATGCCTCAGTGGCCCAGTAATCATCCTTATGGACAGAGGAGTGTCCTGCTTATACAGGCCATCCCAGAGACAAAGGGCTTGAGATAAGCAGTTCACAGTTTCTTGAGATGACAGCCCAGTCCCTCACACCTAACAATCTTTGAGGCAAATGGTTCAAGATAAGAATTCAGTCTCTTACAACTGCTGAGAGATAATGCTGAATTGGACTTCAGCAATTTTGGGGGGAATTTTCCTGACATTTTGAGGTCCAGAGGAAATATCTCTTAAATTGCTATGGTTTTGTCTTCACTGTACCTTTGCTTTCTTAACCTTGAATTGTGTTCTATAGTCTCTCTGGTGGGACACATGCAGTGTTTCTTTGCCGTAGCAGGAATTGCAGACAAGAGACTTCAGGTATGATCTCCCTAGGTTTAACAGAGTTTTTCATTCACTCTTAGAAGATGATAATGGTAAAATGTCATCACTGTTGTTTAATACCCATGAGCTCTGGTTGTCTGGATCTTGAATGTAGAATTTACATGTCTTCAATGATTGAATATTTGGTAGCTGTTAACACCTGCCAGCTAATGAGGTGGTTAATACTGTATGGTGTCAGACCATCATTATACCCTGACTCCATACAATGGGAATCTTGCTCCTCATCCATTCCAGGGATAGTCCTGCTGGGCCACTGCTGGCTTCCTCTGGGACCACTCAACCGTGCTTGCTGTGCCTCATGCATGGAGCAGGTGCAAGGTGGTTGCCTGTGGGTGTGGGATTATCCTGACTCACCTTCATCCCAGGTCTGGGACCAGGGCAAATCAAGCAGGAAGTCTATCTGAGAAGGCTGAGCAACACAGGTGCCATTTGACTGCTGGATGGGAAATTAAGAACATTTGAGGTGCATATCCTCATAAAGATAATAGAATTTTTGAGAAAACAGTGGGCCTCCAGGTTGGAAGAGGGCTGGAGAATTGGCAGGGTTTTTTTTCCTATAGGTGGGCACTTGGTTTGGAAAAGAAATTGCCTGACTGTGGAGTTGTTTGGCAGGGGGGAACAGCAGAAGCAAGGGCTTATTTTTGCTTTAAGAAGAGGCACGCAAGATGGAGGTGTTGACAGGTGTTGCGGTCTGAATTTATTACTAAATGGACACTATTGTTTCTTTTCCTTCTTTGTTTCTAGGTATAGACAAGTGGTGACACAATGGGGACTGTTTCATATAGTCCCCAAATGAGGCAAACTAGGCACAAACACTGGGCTGGCAAGCAGGGGATAGCTGATAGCCACAACCCCTTTTTGCTCCACAACTGAATAGCAAGTGCCTTGGCCCCTTTTCTCCTAAAGGTGCTTTCTGATTTTTTTCCTGTTTCTTTCTCGCTTCTATGTTCTTTCCTTTCTAACTCCTTCTCCAGATTAAAGGAAAATAGCCTCCATTTATTTTAATGCTCCATATTTCTGTCTGTGAATGTTACATCTGTTTTTGTACAAACTGTTCCAGTGCAAAGGGGAACAGTTCTGAAAGTGGTTGGTCTCCACTTCTGGATGCTGATGTTTTGTCTGCTGAAAAATTGACTTTTATGGTCACTGCTAAAATGCATTTGGAAAGATATGGAGCATCTGTTTGTAACTTCTCAAACAGATGGAGCCAACTAAATGAAAAAGCATTTTTGTGCTCATAGCCCCTTTAAAGCATTGCCTTTTAGCTGCTTCTTTCTTTAGAAGGGGTGTTTTGCAGAAGACATACTGAATATCTGGAGTTGCTAATGGTAAGTCCAAATGCCTGCACTCAGATGCTGAATTAATTACAGTACTAAGTCAGGATGGAGTCTTCTGAATAATTTTCTATAATGCCTAAGCAGACATAACTGTAAGCCAAATCACCATATTTCATGCAGAGGAAATCTGAACTCTCCAGTTTAATGAAATTCTTTGGATATGCCCCTGAAGTAGTGAGTGAACAGAGTGTTACAATATAGGTATTTAGAAAATTTTTGAGAGAGTTCCTCACAAAAGGCATTCAAGTCATAGGATAAGTACTTAGAGGGCAAAAGGTAGTGGTGCATCATTATTTGGAAATCATCCGAAAGATGCAAGTAGGAATTTGCAGTGTCTTTTCATAGTGGTTCAAGTGTTGCAGCGTATTTGTCCCTGAAGATTTGTTTGAACTCTTTGCCTGTGTTGCTGAAATGAGGGTTAACTCTAACCACAAAGGTAAAAGCCATGGATCTTATTGTCTGTGAATATGATCATTTGTGTAGAGGAGCGATAAAGTAGTTATTTAGAATATAGAAATATTTCTTTTAAAGTTGGAGATAGCCAACTAGACTGAAAGGCAATAAATTTTGAAAAATAGTCCTCTACATACATTGTAACTACCTGCAATTAGCAGAGCCCATAAAAGAAGATGACATTTCAGTGTAAGGGCATACTTGCCTTCACTTATGGTAGAGGGACTCCTTTAACTCTATTAAGCTGTTGCCAGTGATGATCCTGCAGCCTTCAGAGCAGACCTGCCTACTGACTCTGTGAGTGTGCTGCAAGGGATGGAGTGGAAGTCAATGTGGTCTGACAGCTACTTTACCTTCAGTGATAGATTCTCCTTTCTGCAGATGTCTTTCCAGGTGTTCCTCTTCTGCAGCTGGGCAGCATATCTTACAGCCCTGCTAGCCTGGAGGAGGATCCAAGATACAGAGTTTTAAACAGAAGATTTGAGCTGTTTGTTTGAGCATGTCTTTGAAGGGGGAGGTCTTCAAATGGTCTTTGTGGCTGGATCAATTCTATGCTAATGCTCACTTGCCTGGTTTTGGCAGAGAACACATGCAAGAGCAGTCTTTTCAAAAGCAGAGGTGCTGCCCAAATGAAACTGGGAGAAACTTTTTTGTGATTTCATATTCTTGTAATAAACTGAACCTGCATACTGACAAAAGCAGAAGTGTCTTCTTTCTTATTTTTTTTCTACCACTGCTCCATACAGCAAATGCTCTTTCAGCCTTGCTAAGTTTGTGGTTGCACACTTCCTCCCTCTGCCCCCCCATCAGCAACCTCAGCCTTACACCCAGTCTGCAGAGTCTGCATGTACGAAGGAGAATTTTGTTTTTCACCTTTTAAAAATCCAACTCTCTTCTCTATTTACCTACCTTTGAGAATAAAAGTAGTTTATATAACATGATTGCGGAAGGGCAACCAGCTATTCTTCTCAACCAGATAAACAAGGGAATTAAAAGCCTCTTATGTAAAATTTGGGCTATGTCTCAAAAATTTCTTTCTCTACTATTCTTCTTTTCCTTCCAAAGTCCTCAGCTTTGCCATCTGCACTCTCACAAGGGGCTGGGATTTGGCTATGTGCGAAGTAGGGTAAGACATCTGAAAAATTGTTCTAGGAAAAATTGCTGTGAAAGGTGCTCTGCATTTGAATGGTAACTGCTGAAAAGGAAGCACTTCCTTGCTTCCACTAGTGACTTTATCATGATTGCTGCTGCCATTTTCCTGTGCTTTAAGTTTACTTTCAGGTAGATGATGTTAGTATTAGAGAAATATTTCCACTTCTAACATTTACGATTATGAATCAAATGTCTTTCCTTTTCACAAGTTCAGAAACACCTTAATAGACACTGCTGAGTAAACTGGGCTCAGCCTTTTAAACATTCTCTGTCCTACCTTTTTAGCCTGGGTTTGAAGAAGGGTGTACATGGCCTTTTTCTTCCCCATGAGGACAGTGTGAGCCAAACCATTCTGTAGGCCAATTCTTCTCTCTCCTTTTTGGCAACTGTGCAGAATGGCTTACAGTATGTGGAGTTTGATGCAATTCCATTGGAATTTGCTAGATTTGCAATGGTTTATACCTGGTGTGAACCTAATCTTTCTTTCTATGCAACAGAAATGTGGAGTTGAAAATTCCATAACTAAGAAGCAAAGTGGTCTTTTGTTTGTTTTGCAGTAAGTTAATGGATCATTGTTATCACTAACTTCAGTCTTCGTTATCAGCTGGAAAAAGTTGTGAATACTTTCAAGAGTATCAAAATAAAAACACCAATGAAAATACCTTATTCAGTAGTTTCTGGTAGAGTGGAATCCCTGAAACCTTGCTATGAGTACTTTAGAAGCCACCAGAGCATCTATCTCAAATTGATAGGCTGCAGACCTAAACTTCCCTGTTATTGGAATAGATGTTAGTATTCCTGTGGGCAGCACTTCCCTGTGTTACTTTAAGTGCCAGGTTTTCAGCAGTAGCTTAGGGGGGATGGCAGTTGGAAATACTGTTTTGTGACTGGAACATAAATGGGAAGAGCTTCAGTTATAGTAGTGACACCTGTGTAATTTTTTGTAGTCATGGCAAGGCCGGGCCATGTTTTATGTGATAGAAACGTGAATTTTATGGTTTTTAAGAGTATGAATCTCCCCATTTTGAGATGGGGCATCTTTTTCCTGCAAACGTCCAAGCAGTCCATAGCATTGGACTAGAAGGATAGTCATGCCTAAGAAAGAAGTCGGTCACTGAGTAACAAACTTTTCATTTCAGTTGTATGTGATGTGATTCACTTCCTGCTTCAAACTTTAGTTCTGTGTTCTTAGGCAGCTGAAGTTTCACATCCAAACCTGTTTTTCTACAGCAGTTGAACTAATTCCTGTACGTGTATGGCCCTGCAGTCAAAGCACAGTAACAGAGAATGTACCATGTGTGGGTAGGTATATGTTTGCAATTGCCTACAGAATGAATGTCACTACATACTTAGAAAGGTGCTGTTTGCCTTTACGAGACCCCCTGCCTCATAAGCAGCCTGTATTTTTTTGTATATGATGGGGAGAGAAAGCTAAGTGAGGGACTGTGAAGGTAATGAGGGAATCTGTTGGAGAGAGACATCTGTAAAAGAGCAAATATTGTTTATGGTAACAGCTTCAGGTCCTGAGGGTTAATGGAATACCTTCCTTGGAGGTTTGCAACCAGGCTGTTGTACGAGTATGTGCTACATAGTTTGAAAAGCAAGGATCGGCTTTATTATTGTACAACTCTTATCAGCAGCTAAATGAGTTAGATCTAATTGTGTGGCTTCTAGGATTCTGTGTGTTGTGAGTTAAATTTGCTGCTGCAGCCAGTGTAGTTCATTGTAAGTTCAGTATTTTACTGAATATTTATGAATGAATATTTTTTGCATTTTACAATGACATTTAGCAATATGTTACAGCTAGAGCCAAATAAAATAAAACCTTCTTACAGAAAGAGCAGTCTTAGGGGAATATATCTCATCAGATTCTTGCTTTTCCTTGACAGATAGTTTGGGGACCTGTTCTGGAATTTTATAAATGACTTGTTTGTGAATCTGGCATAAAATCCTGGCCTTGCTGAAGTTAATGAGTGGTAACACTGGAGTTCTAGTTTCTACCCTTCTGTCCACTTCTCCATTCCTGAAGTGTGATGAGGTGCAGGGGTGCAGACAGGGATAGGACTGATCTTCTTTTGGCACAGGGACCGACTGTGTGGAAGGATTTTTGGAGCTGGGCTATCTGTAAAGAATAAACTTATTTCCCTGCCTCCTGCTCTTCCCTCTACTTCCTTAACTCTCCCTCCCACCTGCCACACACTTTGGGCTTTTCTGTAGAGAGCAAGGAAGGAAAACCTAGGAGGAAAGATTACTGGCTCTTGGCTGAAGCAGGTTCTGCTTTAAATGTTTACCTTTGCTGGAGGAAGGAGGGAAGACTGTTTGGATTTGCCTGATCTTTTAAGGGTCTGGACAATATTTGCGTTTACTTTTCTGTATCAGTACAATAAAGCCCAACACAGAGGTGTCTTAAACTTGACCATCATGTGCAGCGTTCCATCCCAGCCCTGACTGGTCTGTCTTAGTTCTGTAGGATAAGATTGTTTTCTTTTCAACCAAGTTGATCCAAGTGACTTATAAAGTCATAGAATCATTTAGGTTGGAAAAGACCTTCAAGATCATTGAGTCCAACCATCATCCATGCCCACTAAACCATGTT
>JAVJGG010000055.1:4267655-4316417 GCA_035590195.1 Aviceda cuculoides | reverse complement strand
TGCCGGGCAGCTTTCCAGCCACTCTTCCCCAAGCCTGTAGCGCTGCATGGGGTTGTTGTGACCCAAGTGCAGGACCCAGCACACTTACCTACATTCCTTCTGATGTGCTTGGAAGCTCTTTTCCTCTTTTGGGCTTGGAGTACTTTTGACAATTTTTTTTTCAAATGAATTCTCTGAAGCTTACTGACTCTCTTTGACCTCATGGGTTCTGTCCTGCCCCTCTCTGTTGGTGCAATAAATTGTTTTAATTTGCTGCAAAATGTTTTTACTGAGATTTTTATATTTATAATGGATGTTTCCAGGCTAAGGTACAAATGAATAGCATGTGGCTATTGTGAGAATAAAATATTAATTTTGGCAAATTCAGTCAATTCACAGTGGGTGTTTTTATCCTTTAAAACAAAATTATCACATATTTGGCACAACTATCATGTGCCTGGGTTTATACTCTAAGCCTTAATCACCAAACGAAGAGAGCAATGTATTATTAACATATTATGAAGACACAGTAGCTATGGCTGTGTGAGCCGAGTGTAGGTGTTCTACATGGCTGCCACATGGTAGGAAAGAGGAGAGGTTGCAAAGTTAGGGCAGCATGCAGCAATTAACATACTCAAAATGCAGTGGTCTGAGTGATATGTTTGGATCAAGCATGCCAGAACAATGAGTTTGGATTCAAAACCTAAGAATTCTACAAGTATCTGGCTATGTCTGATGTTTGATACCATCCAGAATATTCAAGTGTGTTTTGGTCTGTTGTTGCTATAGAGTCTCAAGGAAGAAGAGAATAGATTTAAGCATTGAAAAGCAGCAGAAGAGTATTGATTGGTTAATTGGAGATGCACTGATTATAAATACCTGCATAGCACAGCATATGATGGGCAATGCTGTGAGACAGCAGCATGAGCAGTATCACTTACAGCTTCATTGTGCAGAGTGCTGACAGCTGCTGCAGAATCCTCTCCTTGGGAAATGAAGAAAGTCAGTGTTACGGAGGAAGGGCATTTGAACTTTTTTTATCTGTATGGATACATTCAAGTCACTTTCATTAATTTCTGAATACCTCACCCCTTGTCTGATTGCAGTCCAGAATGACATTCGCATTTCAGATTACATATTGTGGCCCAGTGGTGTTATTTGTGATGATTCTCATTTTCATGAGCATTAACAAAGCGTGGTTTCATAAAGTATGTCATTGCTTCTGTGCTTCACTGGAGCATGATGTTCTGTAGCACCATCAGCTGATGGAAAATACAGGGCTGGAGACAAGGCCATTTGCCTTTTGTTGTGACATATAATATGGTCTTGAATTTACGCCTGTCCTAAGATATTACATGTCCTGGGACAGATCTATATGACACTGGCACTGTTAGGGACCTGACTGGTGCTGTCAGTTATGGATTCATGAACTGTCTTTGGCATTAGTATTTAAAAACTGTGAAGCCAACCTTGCAGGATTTGCGCATCTTTTGAGGATGATGGGAAATTTGGGAGGGAGCGCTAAACGGACATTTCCTAAGATATGAATGTTTTTCATTCATGTAAAACCTAGTTTCAGGAAAATGTTAATACTTTCTAAGAATACTTGGGAACATGCTGATAGATGTACAGTATTCTTAAGTTCTATTTTTAACACAGTAAAATACATGTGTGTATGTGCGTGTAAATTTGTGTGGACAGACAAAGGGTTGGAGGCAGATTGCCCAAAGGGACATCAAGTTTCAGTTACCCTGCATATAATTTCTGCTCCCTGCATGGATTGCTGTTTGGAAGTAACGTGACAGTATTACTGGCTCCTAGAGGAGAACATTTTTTCTGTGTATCTTATATGCTAAGCAGATATAAACCAGAGGAGAGGAAAAAGGATGGGGAAGGGAAGAAATCCATTTATTAAACAAGATTTTGGTAATAGATTACTTTTTCTGGAAGCTAGCGTACCACCATGAGAGCGTATGTTAAGTTGTAATTCGAAGATATTTTGGTAATATGGAAAATGCCTTCCAAAACCTTTAAGTAAGCCATTCTGAGATTGAACCAGTTAACTGCTACTAAACATTTCTCATTTTCTTACACTGTTTAAAGGATCCATGAGGTTTTCACTTTTTTCAAGGCCTTGTGCAAGACTGGAAATACTGAGAAGTAGCTGGGAAGTATACTTGGAACAATGGTTTTGTATCATGCTTCGTTCAATTGTGTCAGAGTTGTTTAATGAGATTACTGGCAAAGTGGACTAATAAATTATGAGCAGCACTTAAATGACCATGCGTCCCATGTTCTAAAATAGCTTGGGTTCAGGAGTCAGGACTGACCTGAGACTGAAAGCTGGTGTTTTTATTTGTAACAAGAGTGTAAGCTTTCTGCAGGTGATTAAACTGTAGACTGTATCAGCACCCTAGTGTACTGGAAATGGGTCTCTTGAACAAAATGCTATGTAACTGGGGTTAGTATTTTGATATGTCCCGATCACCTCACAGAGCGTTTGTCTTCCAAACTTAGTCCCCATTCTTCCTTGGCTTCCAGTTTGTAAGGGCAGGCTATTGAATAGCACAGGAATTCAAGTCAACGTAACTTGAACTTGATTCTTCCAAGTCCTGCGTTCATAATCCCTAGACATCATCCTTCACCCGGTGAGCTATATGTGTCTGGATTGCTGGGCCTTTCTGTTATCCTTTGCATGTTGTTGTCTTTGTTCTGGGTGTGTCATTACCCTGCTCCTTCAGCAAATTTTAGAGGACAAACTTCGCTGATTAATATGATGACTGGCATGTGGCTGTTTCTTTTTAACTGTTCACAATGGAAAATTCACTTTCTTTTTTAAGCTGTAGCAGCATTTTTTGAAAGAGCATGGGGTTTTTTTGTTTGAGTGATGATTTCAATGGGTTTCTATGTTAGCTCTATTCTTACTTGAATATATTCAGGACTACCATGGAAAACTTCCTAAAATGTTGTTTGTAGAATGATTTGAAGAATTTAGAAACACGTCTTCATGCATTTTGGTTCATATGTGTGCATACAAACATTTGGTCTCTTTCAAAAACTGGAAGGTTTTACTTTCTATCCTTTTTTTTTAAGTAATCAGGATGCTCTTCCTAGGCCTGCTGTCATAGTGACCCTTCCTCTGACCATGAGAGCTAGAATTGGAGCCCCCTTTAATTTGGAGCTTCTGTAATACTGCTCTAAGCTCCTGCATAATGTCACAGGAGGTTGTTTGAGAGTAAATTGAGATGCTTTCTGCTGCACGATTTAAGTGTGCTGTTTCCATTGCCACATCCTGCTGATACAGTGCTAAAGGATTAAATTGAAGATCTAATTTGATGTGGGCCTAATTATAAGCCTAGCAGCCTTAAAAGTGTATATTGCCTTTATTATTCATTTAGCGTATTTTTTAGGTACTGTAGTCTACGTATGGTTTAACGTGTATGTTGGCTAACTTATATGTATTATAAATTCTTTTTTCCCCACCCCTGTGATCAATAAAGCCTGTTTTGGATTTATTTATTTATTTATTTAAACAGAAAATGCAGCTTTGGAAAACATGAAAAATACTGCAGTTTCCATTCGATGAGAGCGTATTCCGCATTTGCAAAAAAACCCCAATATTGCCATCTAGTGGGAGTGAAGATTTTGACCTGTCATGCTCCTCCCTCTAGATTACTGTTATCTAGCTGTTCTCTTGGAGTCATAACATATGTTTCTGTTGAATGTACAGCAGTTCTTCTTTTTCCCCAAACTATGGGGAGAATCTCATCATTTTCTTGCTGAAGTTACTCTTGCATGTATTGCTGGATACTCAGAAACATTTTGCAGATGTAGAGAGCCAAATGTGGCTCTTCACAAGCTGCTGCCTAAAGTCCACCACCCAAGGACAGGATAGTGCTTCTATGTTACAGTCTGTTTGGGTAATGTTACTGTGTCAGTGCCTCAGCACCCCGTTGAATTTAAGGCTTTGAACCTGCCGATTTTCTGATACCTGTAAAGATATTAGAAAAATACATTTTTTTCTCTTTCAAGTCTTGGTGCAAAAATATACTGAAAGTGTTCTAAGATATATGTGCAAAAATATATTGAAAATGTTCAATAAAACAGAGCAGGAGGTAGGATTTGGCTGAAGCTTTGGGATAAAGGGATTTCCAGAATGTTTTTTCTCCCTTTTTTCCCCCTGCTTTGTTTCAGATCAGGGTCCATTAGGGGTTCATAGAAATGGAGACAGGATGACACCTGATTAAATGAATATTTTTGTTGCCTTGTAACACTTTATTCAACTTCTGTTGCCTTATTACACTTTTTCTTCTGAAACTGCAGTGGGCTAGAATCAGCTAAGTAGCAATTTTTTTCCTGGATTTAATCATAGTATTTAATTAATCTCCCCACTTTAGTAATCAGTCTGCAGCTTAGGAATGCAAGGTCCTAAGAACCTAAGCATTACTTCTAAATACATTTAGTAATGGTTTTAGCTAATTCTCATGCCTAATCACTGCATTTTTGAACCAAAGTGCTGAAAGAGAAATCACTAATGCACTGTCTACCTCACTCTGCCTTTAAAGCACAGAACAACAGCAGAGGAATAGTTATGACAGTGTTGCTGTTATCACTCTGTTTTCTCTTTCCTGTTTTCCCCCAGTGCTCCAGCAATGAACTTAATTCAATCTAGTTCGCATTACGTATCTCTTGGCAAGCAAATTGCTACCTATTTTTCTGAAAACCTGTATGATCTGTAAAAGAGACAAATCTATGTGTTTTTGTCATATTCTATACTGTTGACTCTTAATCATCTGTCTTTGAGGATGTTTATTTGTTTTTCATCAATTGCAATTGGTACTGCTCAGCTTTTTTTTGCGCTCAGTGCTGCATCACTCCTGATGACCTGTCTTACTGTTCCTATTTGGGTGAGGCATGTATGGCGTACTTTGGGAAGGTCAGGGTTGTGGCTGGAGAAAGTTTTTAAGTTCAAAAGTATTGAGTTGGCTTGGGATGAATATTTGGGATCCAACCTCTGCATAAGAAGCACTGCATGATGTTCGCTTCCTTTATTTGGAGCAGGACTTCAAAGCAATCAGAAGATATTTATTATAAGTCTATATTTGTTATAGTGATATTACTGCTCACATTTTGGTCATAGCAAGCAAAAGATAAATATAAGAGAAAAATTTAGACTAGGACCTGGTATACATACATAATAGCTGCAAGAGAGGAGGAATAAGGGGAAGGCTGACATACAAGTGCTGAAGCATACAGAGGATGTAAACGACTGCGTCAGAATTGGGTACTGGTGGAGACTAAATGTATACTTATCACCTTTCAGCTTAATCTGTTTAGGTGGCATTCAGGGTTCGAGTGTCTACTATTTTCCATTTGTTTTTCTAGTCCTGCAGAATCAAAATTTAAATTTGCTGTCCTGTAGTTGGGAAGGAAACTCCTGGTTCACCCAAGCTCTCCCATACTCCACATAAAGTCACTCTTGCACCTTCAAACTCTGTAACCTCAGGCCTTCTCACAGGCTGTGTCCCTTTTCATAAGAACCCTAGAACCTTCACATTATTTCCTTAGGTAAGTTTCCCAGTGTTTCCTGTCATTTTATTTATTGCAGACTGTAACTTCTGCTAGACAAACACTGTGAAGGCTGTATCTTGTTTACTGTCAGTCGTTGTCCAGGCTTGATTGATGATGGTGTGCTCTAGTTTGGGTGATCACAGTGGCTTATATTTCAAAAGTAATACCACTGCTTCTGTTTTAACTAATCAGGACTTTTGAACATGGTTATAACAGTATGTCTTGTACTTCTCAATGGTGGTTATCATTACCTTGAGTTTCAATTACCAGGGAATATTTTAGTTTTTCGAGAGGACAGTATATCCCATCTGTGGCCAAGTAGTGTTTGAAAAAAGAGAATAAAACATCTGTGAATGTGATTGACCAAAACTGTACTGAAGCAGTAGAGCTTGTGCTGTTTGTCAAGTTAGAAAATCTGTTCATGCAAGTGATCTGTATTTCATCCCCTGCTTTTTGTGGATCTTCAGGTATCAGTCATTTAGATGTGAAAAGGAGTTTTCTAAGCAAAATGGACATTAAAATTCCTACTCTAGACAAGATTTGTCAAAAAACATTTTTCTTCTCAGAACAATGTTTTTGAAATATTGTCATGGATTCTAAACCATCTTCTCTTCATCTTTCTATGTCTCTCCTAGTACAGATTTTTTGTGTGCTAAAATAGTGTATTTAATAGTAATTCTCTGACAGTATATGCAACAAAGAGAAGAAGGACAAAGCTGATAAGGAGTGTGAAAATAAATTAGCCAGCAGCCAATGGTCTTTGCTAAAGTAAATAAATTTTTTAAGGAGATAAAAGGTAATTAGAATTAATTAGCAAGTGCAGTTACATTATTATGATAGAGAAGAGAACTGACAGAAATACTTGCAATTTTCAGATTTTACATAGTTTGGAAAACAAGGATTGCAGTGTTTTGATTTTTTCAAAGTTTCTTTTATTAATATCATCTGATTTCCCTTTGCTACTATATGTGAAAAATATTTTGTGTGAAGAATAGTATATGATCACATTTCCATAAGTGTGTTTTTATTTGCTTTGCCATATCTTTCTTCATTAGCATCTTTTAAAAAGACCTTTTTTTATATTAGAACTGTATGAAAGAGAAGAACTGGCTTCATAAAAGGAGGAGTCGTTCTTCAATCCCTATTTCAAATCCCTCTGGATTTCTAAGGAGCTATTCCCCAAAAATCTGGCAAACATTTATGGAGATGTTGCAGCAAGAATAATTTCTGCCTTCTTTGCTTTTCTTTCTCAAAGTGGACATGGGTATCCTGAAGTTACTGCCTTGGTTATTCTGTAGCTTGGAAAAAACGTTATTTAGAGAGAACAAAGTTTAGCTCAGTCCAGCTGCCCAACTTTTCCTTCTAATTTTCCTGCAGATTTTCGAATCCATCCTATACCCTATGCTTTTAGCGCTACATTGCTATCCATACTTGAACTTGATTTCTTTTTTAGAAAGAGTTTGCATATGCAAAGAAATATGGTTGAAGATGTTAAAGGGATATATAATATCTCTTATTATTGCTATTCTCAATAAGCCTGAGAATAGCAGTGTAGTAGGGTATTTTCCCTATGCATAACACCTTCCCAATGATGAACATTGTGTCATCAAGAATGTGGTAACATCTGCAACTCAAATACCTCATTTCCTCTTATCTGCTACTAAAAATTGAGATGAGGGACATTTTTTCTAATTGTTGGTCGTTGGTTTTTTTTTACCCCAAAGTAACATTTGTTTTCTTCCAGCGGAAAATAAGATTGCATATGTAACTTTTTAATTACCTGATTTTATGGCTTGAGAAAGCAAGACCTTGGTTTCTTGAGCATGTATTTTGCAGGTACACTAGCTATTCAAAGATGCTCCCTCCCTTCTCCTTTTTGAAATTTATCTTCCCTGATCATTGTTCTATAGCTCATTACTATTCATATAGAGTTATCCTCTCGCTGCTTGTTTTATGTCTGCAAGGACACACATTAGATAGTTAAGACAGCAACTGAATGATCTGAATAATAATGTGTAATATAAGATCTAGAAATAAATCATATAAACAGGAAAAATTACTGCAGCTTTGGAATGGCTAATTATATTGCACTTCATGTATTTTATGATGCATCCTATTGATATCTAATTATAAGTACATTTCCTATGCAATCTTTTTAATTTCCCAAGACCTTATTCTGTCACGTGTACTCACTGAGCAGTTCCTTTAAATTGTACCTATACGCTATTGTCTGGTGCAGAAGAGAGCACTAATCAACTTTTGGAAATTGTCAACTGTGTTAGATATTAGAGAATTTGGCCTTGATGATATGCACAGCCTTTAAAAAAATCTATCACCTTTCTTGATTTTGTGTGCTGACACTGGTATGTTGGATTTCAGAAGGAAATATGGAAAGCCCTGAATTATTTTCACTGAACTCCCCTGGCTTTCACTGTAGTATCTGTACGAGTTCAGCAAGACATTGGTACTCCTACTTCTGCATGTGTTATGTTGCCTATGTATTTTCTTTTGACAAGGTCTACCAGTTGCACACTTAAAGCTGTCACTGGGGCTACCTTCCACTTGTCATGTAAGTGGATTAATACTGATAGACCTGAAAGTGAGATAAAAATCTAAATTAAAGCATGTCCTGGCCTGTTGTGATCATCTCTGTAAAGGAGCTAGAGAGCCATGCCATGTGCCAAGGAGCGACTTCACTGAAACACCTGGGGTGCAGAAATAATACTACAGAGAACATTTCTGTTTGATTACAGGAGAGGAACTTTTAAGGAGGGCTGAATTTTATGTCTTGGAGATAATTAGTAAACCATAGAGGAGGCTGTTCTTAAATTCCTGCCTGGAGATGGAATCATAATACAACTACAAGGAAAATCTGCTATATTGGCTTTTGATCCAGCCAGTTTTGTAGCTGGAGGTTTGGTGTTGAAACTGGGAGAACAGAATGAAAAACTATCTCAGGCCAATGCTGAATTGATTTGAAAAAAACAGGAAACATGTTACATGTGTTTAAATCTGTTACCTTATTTACCATGCATTTGTGTATTTCAGTTTTTGTGCTGTTTAGTAGAATATGATGTACTTCAAGCTTCATCTGTATTTCTTCAAATATACATTGCCAAGTTAGCCTACTGTCTACGAAATTTTTCTTCCACTGAAATGCGGTGAAAGGAAATTGGATAACAGGAAACATTCAGTATTTTAAGGGTTTCACTGAGTAGATTCCACTATGACGTTAAATTCTGGAAATACAAAGATCTGTATACGATACCTAAGCATACTATATATAAACACACTATTAAGAATTAATTTCAGAGAGGATATATTTTATGTTTCCTTTGTACATCATTATCTTCTGAAATAATAAAGGTAATCCCTTTCCCCTTCCATTTCCTTTTTGTGAAAATTCACAAATTCCCACTCTTTCATTTGTGAGCCATAGTGAGGCAAAAGAGCTTCTTTGCCTGCTCTGCCCCACCCCCCCATTTTCCCCGTCATGGACTGTTCACTTTTACTTTGTAATTTCCAGAAGCTTTTGACTTTTGTCTTGTTGCTTAAATTTAATTAACTCTGAGCAAAAAGCTGTCACCACCACTTCATATGTGTTCTGTAATCAGTTAAAATTTCTACTCCAATCTCAGAAACTGCCCTCAGTGGGAAGTCAGGGAATGTATTTTCCAGTATATGAGAATAATGATTACTGAGATACACAAATTGAAGATGCATATCCATCAGCGGAGATAATTTCCAAAAGCCAAAGCTAGCAGGAACCTCCAGGCCAAAGTGCTGGGATCAGGGAAGTTTGGGGGGAGTCTGCCTGAAGCTTTTTTCACGTCTGTTAAGTCTAAAATCTATACTGAACCCAGGGTCTTAAGGAATATATGTTGTTCACAGTATATAGTATTGTGAATGGCATTCATTTTTATAGGTGCTTTGAAGTGTCATTTGCAAGCCAGGACTGTCTTTCTTAATATTGTTTGTGCATGTGTGTTTTATTGGTTTCCTTGTTATTTTGGACAAGGCTTCTGAAGTTTGTTATATTGGAACATCTGTCGGTAAGTATTCTGAAACAATCTGCCTTTACGTAGTTAAATTGAATTAATTTTAATTCAGCTGCAAAATAAGGAGAGTGGTCTTCTTTTCCCCCGTGTTCTGGGTTTTACGTTGTGTTTTGAAAATTGCAAAGTCATTCTAGAGCTTTAAAGGTGGTCCTGAATTATAACAGCATTATCAGAGGTAACCAAGTTATCCGTTTTCAGGGCTTCATACTAGGTGAGTTAATAGGCTGTCCTTTTCATCCTGATGCCTTCTGTAATTTGCAGTTGAATTTAAGACACTTGCACTACAATACTAGTGGTAAGTGGGATTTTCTAGAATCTGCTGGTTTTGTTCTTTGGAAGTGGAATTTAAATCTTGCTTATGACTGTTTGATAAAATGAAGCAAAACTCTTGAATGTGTCTGTTGGGTATTTCTCACTCTTGTGAAATTGCTGTCCATATAAAGCCAAAAAATAAACACTAGGGCAACTTTATTTATAAAAGGTTATTTTTCAAGTATTTTCAAGATTACTTGCAAGTGCACATAATAATTCCGCATTGATAATTATGTGCAGGTTTTAATGAAGCTTGTTCTTAATCTTGTGCTGAAAGTGCCAGTTGATACAGTGCTGCATACTGTGGCTTTTCATCTCATATGGGATGTGATTCAGAATCAGACCCACTGATATCCACCAGACTTCATATAGTGCTGCCTATGGTTGTTTTGGAGAAAATCCTCCAAATGATCCCTGTCTGACTTGGTTCTTCTGTTCCTCATTGAAAAGCTGAAAATGCCTGCCAGCTGTTTTCCTCTTCTATCCACTCTGACACACTGTGAAGGTTGTTTCTGGAACTATTTCAGATGGTTTGTATGTATGGCTTTCTATTAGAGGGATCGATAATTCCTATAGCAGTAGCTTAATCCTTTTACTGTCTCAGATGATTCTGGGAAATGGTTACATTATTAAAAAGTCTAGTTCTGCAGAATTTGCAAATGTTAATTTTCCTTGGAATTATTGGTATGCTTATCATGGTGTCATGAATATAGCATATCCGGAGTCTTATTTCCAGAAAACATTTATAATGTTTTCAGTTAGAGGGAGCATAATATAGTTTGTAAATGTATCTAGGTAAAATGAAAAATAGGTAGAAACTTACGGAAGTCTCAGTCCCAGTGAATTACTCATTTCAGTAAAGTTTTCAAATATAAGCATCTAGAGTGAGAGATGGATTTGCCAAAAAGAATGTGTTGGCATCCCGTAGGTTGCAGGCTTGTGAAGTACCTTTTCAAGATTTTGCCAGGAAGTTTCAGCTGTGCAGTACAGGTAGACTTTGGCCACTGAGCAAACAAAATTGACACACTGGCTGTGAACTCTCTTCTCTGCTGCTACCCGCCACCCTCGCCGCCCCCCAGACCCCACCACTGCTTTTGGCACATGGTGCTGACCCGCACCAGCACCTGTCTGCAAACCCTCCCACACGGTGAAGCTGCTGTGGCTCCACCATGGCAAATGTGATTACCTCAGTGTAGAATGCCTTTTAGGGAGCAGTGTTATTGATTTTGGAATAATGACCCTTTTATGTTTCACTTATTTTTCAACTTTCAGTGATTGGCTTTTTCTTATTATTGCTCCCATGGACCTATTTCAAAACCATCACAGTATTTGTAGTTCAGCAGAAATAAATGGCAAGCAGCGTCTTCTGTCTCTTCTATGAATAATGAAGCAGCAAGGGAAGGATTTGGTCTTTAAAATCAGTAAATGTATCTATGGGAAGGACAGGAAGGAATTAAACACTTGTAACTCTACGTAAACCTTAATTCTAGCAAGAAACAGTTGGGTTTTTAAAAGTATTTGAAGGCAGATTTTTGAGTACCCATTGGATAAAAGTGTAGGGATTGTAAATTAAGCATTGCTTCAATTTGCAGGAGTAAACTAACAGAGAAAAAACTTACATACAACTGCTTGTCTTTTCATGGCTTTTTTACACCTCTCTTCTTATTCTTAGCAGTCTGCCTTTCACTGGTATTGTTTATACTAGGGCTGTTAGGTTTAGTGAAGCTACGCTGCATGGACCCCAATAAACTTAAGGTTAAACTTCACAACCTGTAGTATCTTATCTTTCCTGTGAGATTTCCAGTAAATGTGACAGTATGTTGTAAGGTTGACATATGTGATACAGGCATTTACTAAAGTAGGATCTGAACTAGGACTGTCAATGTTCCCCATGGGTACTCACCACCAGGGTAGGGAGAACCATGTTTTCTTGACAGTGAGTATGTTTGATGGTTTTAAGTGGAATTCTGTCCCCCTGCCAAACATCTGTCAGCTGTAAACTTGAGCTGGGCATACTGTGAAAGAAGCCTAGCAGAGTAAGGAACTAAATGTAAGATGCCACTCCCCTGTATAAAAGTATTAGTCTGAAAAGATTTTCCCTTCCAGCTAAAGAAAAGTACAGCACTGGCAATTAGAGGGATAGTGCTCTGGGTAGAATTGGCAATTAGAGGGATAGTGCTCTGGGTAGAATTAACTGTTCTATGCTAGTGCTAAAAGCAGAGTTAAGCACTTCATGAAAACTGGTTATCAAGCTGGGGTTAACTCTACCCGATAGCCTGCCCAGCAGTTTGCAAAATTCATATTCTCTTTCTGATAGACTTGGAGAACAATCTGTGAACCAAGCTGGGGTAGGTGCTTCTGCAAAAATTCTCGTGAGCTTTTGCTTACGTTCAACAGCAGCTGAAATCACATGAATATCACTGATGTTTTGTGGGGTTAAAGTTAGGTCAGAATTTAACCTTGTAAGTTAAACATTATTAACTGTTTCCTCACATTAGATCATAACAACATATGTATTTGCTGGAGATACAAGATGGGCTTGAACGGAGTGGATGGGATTAGGAATTATTTCTCTTCTGATCCCATTAAGCAGCCCTGTTAGCCTGAGGATGCCCAACTGGGGCATTTTTTCCTTTTGGTGAATTGCAGGCAATAGTATCTCATTAGGTGATTTCTAAGAGTGGCAATTATTGCTTGGGAAAGGTGATACATTGGATTTTTTAAAATTTGACCTTCCTGTGCCATGTGGCTAGATCACAGTGGAGTGCTGGAGATGGTACAGGTACATGGCAAAAATCTTCTGTTAAAGATTTGGAGGTGCATACAGCACAAAAGTAGGAAATATTCAGGGATTTTATTATCACAGGATACTTTGATTTTTTTTTTTTATAGCAGTTTTCCAAAGAATAACATGCTTCTATGGAATTCTCTGTGCCATAGCAATCCATCCTGTTTTTATCACAAGGTTCTGAGTGATAATTAGTAATGTAATTTTTATGTCCTCTAAGAAGCATTTATTGACATGAACTAGAAAAGCTTTCTAAACTTGAAGGTTGAAAATTCTTTTCCAGAGTCAAAAATCTTAAGAAACTTCTGATTCTCACGTAATGGGGGTGGGAGTTTAAAAAAAGACAAGAATGAGTTTTTTTGTCGAAAATGAGATGGACTGCAATTTCAAGTCCTGAACAGAATGCAAAGCAGCTGGAAAGTGCATGATAATTCTGAGCCAGTTACTTCCTACTGCAGCAGGTTTTATTTATATTTTCATATTTATATTTCTGTAAATGTATTCAATTTAATTTGGCTAATCTGAGACTTACCTATTTAGTGTTAGTCCAATACTGAAAATTCAGTTTATCACAAGCACAAAAGCATCCTGTCATCTTTCTTTTCTTTTGAGAAGTTCCCCAAGTGGGTCAGTTGTTAATATAAAAATTACAGTGCATAGTAAAGGACTGCAGAATAACTTAGTTCCATATATTAAAAAGAAAACAAAACAGAGTATCTTAATTCCCGAGATGAATTAGCTCTATCATAAATAAAGATGAGATAACTCACTGATGCACACACTGCTGCCAACAGACACAGGGGTATGGTGTCCACTCCTTTTGTACTTTGGATTTGGTTTGGTGCTGTATTTTTTGAGAGTTTTTGTGGCCTAACATGAGTTTTAGCTGAGCAGGAATCAGTGGGCTTTGTTGAAATAGCCAGGCTTGTAGGAGTTAAGATGCAGTTTTAAAAGCTGTTTGTCCTTTTCTAGGCAGATCTTCAGTGAAATGAAAATTGCGTTGAAAAATGTTATTGCTACATAATAAGCTAGAGAATGTTTTATTGGAACAGAAAAACTTAGAAATATTGCAGTGGCTGTAAAGCATTAAATGTATGAATGTGTCAGCTGCTGCAGATAAAAGAAAGTACAGATATTTGTGTTTGTCATGATTGATTTATCACATGAAATGTTGAGAGAATGCAGAAAAGAGTACAGAGCATCAGATAACATTATAGAAGTGTTAGCCAGTTTTAGTTAAGGAGCATTCTTTATCTGTTCCAACATTACTTGTGTGGCTGCTCAGGCTTTCAGGAAGATTTTCCAGGCTTTTTTGGGGGGATTCTAATTCTGTTTTGTTTTTTTTAAAGTTTCCTACGTTACCATTTCTTACTGGCGGTAGGGTGGGTCAGCCCCATATAGTGCCTAAGAGGCGAGGAGTTAAGTCCTGTCCCCAACTGCCAGACACCCCCCAGCTGCTGCCAGCAATCCAACAATCCGGCTTAATAGAGCAGTGGGAGCTTCTTGGAGGGGCTGTTGACAAGGCTAATTGGCGACATGCACTTCATTCCCAGTGGCTGGAGGACATAAACAATGAGCAAGCAGAGGCTTGGTGTGGAGTATAGGCAGAGAGGTATACAGGCTGAAGTAGTTAAGAGTCCAGTTTGCAGTGCTGTCTATGCAGTGTGGCAATGACCTTTGTTGGCCAAAGAAAGGTTTTTGAAGGAAGAAGCGTTAACTGTGAGATGCAGGTCCCTGCCTGCCAACTGTCTTGCCCTTCAGGCAGGCTATCCCAAAGTCAGTGCTTGTGGGAGCTGACATGGGCTCTTAGGTGCCTGATGGGATCCATCAGTCGAAATCCTTCGTGGTGTAAGACCAGCTCCTTGGTGTCCCATGCAGCCCTTCATCTAGTCCCTCGTAGTAGGCTTAGGCTGTGCAACTCTTTGTTTGCCTCTTGTAGCCACAGTTCCCCAGACCACAGTGGGCTTCTAGCCTCATGAGAAGCACCAGCTGTGGTTGCACTGAGTCGCTGCCGGGACTCCTGCTTGGTAGGTGAGGAGATGGGGTGATGGTGGTGGGGAAGCAGAGGTGCCTCTGCTCCCTGCGCTGTGCAGGGCTCGCACCTCAATGGCGAGTGCTGAATGTCACAGCTCTCCCACGTCTTGGCTGGGTTTCTGTGGTTAGGCAGTGCAGCTACCCAAAGCCACCCGCTGCTGCTGCTGCAAAAGCTGGAGGCCGTTACCAGCAGCACTTGCCTTGCAAAATTGCAAAGTAGCACCCACGGCTGCTGTGGGAAGTCGAAGCCTCAAGACCCGGGGCACAACATGAGTCTCAAAGAGCTTCCTCTCCTGAGGCAGAAGGTGAGAAAGGAAAGCTGTTCAGCAGTATCATGCAGAGGAAAAGCATTCACAGATTACTTCAATCTCGTCTTTTGGGTCTGAGGTTTTCTGTCCTTCATCAGCCTACTGAAAAATACACAGTACAGCAGTTAGGTATGCTGGGCGTTTCAAGGTCTATTTTGTTAGTATGTAACCAACAAGTTAGTTGTTCTACAGTGGCATGTGGAAGTAGCTGTGTATTCAGACCAGTGGTTTTGGCGCTTTCTTTTCCATGCGTTTTCTCCTTAAATCTGATTTCTGCTGTAGATGTTCATAATGGGACGATTAAACAATATCATGGAAGAAAATACATTAAGGATTTTAAAATAAAACAAACTTTATTGAAGAAGTTAAGCCGCTAGTAATCAATTTATAAATTTTTATACTGTTCTGTGTTTGTAGATTAGAGCTCTTTGTATAAGCTTGTAATTTTTGTTGTAATTTCTTTTATTTGCTTTGTATGGGACGAAGCGTATGAAATTAAAACTAAGAGTGCTTTCAATTATTTTGTTTCTGAGGAGGGTAAGCTTTCTTGGATGTGTTGGTCTCATGTTGACCTTTGACAGGGCCAACAGGTTTTTGGATGGGAGCTGTAGTTTAAGTTGTTCTGTTTAGGCTAATAGCACAAATGCTTAACAAATAGTTTCCAAACTGCTGTGGTAACACACTTGGTTTTCTTTTCAAATGTACATCTACTTTAAATTCGACTCAATATCTGATTTAAAAGTTAATGTTGTGTTATTGAAAAGTTATCAGTTTATAAGCTTTTGGAAAAGGACAGGGATGCAACTTTAAACTTAACCAGAAATGTTGTAAATAATTAATTTTCATAGTGAGTGGCAATGAATAGCAATTTGAACTCTCATAGTTACCAAGGTGATTTAGAAGCACAAGGTACTAACGATCAGATCCCAATGAGCTGCTTACGGTTTTTTAGAATCATCTGCTGCTTTCTGTTCCATTTCATCTTTCCATAACTTTGCTTGTTTGTCGGGGAAGAAAGGAAATTAAATTCTGACTCTTTTTCATTCAAAACCAATATAGTTGCAAAAAATCTAACTTTTGCTTGTAGTAAACAACCTTGTGTGTATGGAGGGCCTATTCGCTCCAAATGAGATAACTTTTGACAACAGAATTACAAATGCTCTTTAAAGTGGATGAATTGCTGCTTTTGCCCTTAGGTTCCTATTTATTTATCTGTTTATTTATTTGAAATTTGGGGGGATAATTTTCTTCTTAATCCCCAGAACTGGTTAGTTAAGGATATTTAAGGAAACACGATGTATACAGACATAAAAATCATAAAGCGTTTTTCTTCTCTTTGAAGAATA
Organism: Aviceda cuculoides; assembly: GCA_035590195.1. NCBI lineage: Eukaryota > Metazoa > Chordata > Aves > Accipitriformes > Accipitridae > Aviceda > Aviceda cuculoides. The sequence continues at coordinate 4,300,021 of JAVJGG010000055.1, read as the reverse complement.
ATGTATTTAATGGAGTAGAAAGTGCTTGCATGAAAGGCAAGTCAATTATCAATGGCCATCAATAACCCTCCCAGAAAATGCACTACCCTAGAAAGAGGGCAGTTAGAATAGAGGTAACGCTCATGGCACCAGTCCAAATGGCCATCATTTTTGTTTGATGCTTGTACTCCTTTATCCAAAAAAAGTTATATTTTATTAATGGCTGTTTTTTTCTGTGTAGGTTTTTGGTGGTTTGTTTTTTGTTTTAAATCTTGTGTGGCTTAAAAAACTAACTAAATAATTGTGATTCGGCCTGTGTTCCTGGCATTAACGATGCAGAAAGCCTTTCCACTAAGTTTAATGGCAGGGAAGGTCCACGCCTTTCCAGCTTGGACCTGAAAATCCTTTCCTTCTCTCTTAATTGCCTTACAAAATGGCCTACTCCTGCAAAACCGCTTCCTCTCTGTGTAGGTTGAATGGCTATATGAATTCTGTCCAGAAGAGAAGTACAGAGAGTCACGTTTGGTAAAAACTTTGGGTGGAAACTTCAGGAGCACCAAGCTGACTTAAAATGTGTTTCTCTGAAAAGCAAAGCAGGGAGTGCCACATCGCTTTGGGACGGTGTTGGAGTGCACCAGCCTTCCAGGTTATGCTTGCTTTTGGAGAGAGTTGTACTTCCAGATCCACTGGGTATTTCCAAATGTCTCATTGTATAAAGTAATAGATGGGGAAAGCAGGTGGAACTCTCTCTGGGGGATTTTGTTTTTAACTTGCTATAAAGGTTTAATAGTTATCAGTTAGAGCTAAGCAGGTGTTTTAAGAGCTCTTATTTAACAATTATCACTCATTTACGGGCTTCCTGTTTGTTCAGACTGCTAGAGAACATCATGAAATCAGCCAACTGCTCTCAAAACCTCTTTTAACCCTTTGTCATCCAGTGAAGCTGGGAAGACCCTCCATCAAAGATCCATTGTGGCTGAAAGGATGAAGGACATAGCACAAAGCCATTGTGGTATAAAGATTGTCTGGCAAATGAAAACAAGGCTCTTGAAAATTATGTTGGGCATAGGAACATCGCATCATTGGGAAAAGATTGTGTCATCATTTCATCTCTTTGATTAGTATTTTGGATTAATTGTAGGGAAGGCACTCGGGGAAGCTTATGGAGCTCATACAACTTGGAGGGGTTTTTTTGTTATTTAACCATCCTTCAAAAGCTTTTATATGCTCCGAATATTCTTTGTCCTGAATCATGATGATAGATTAGGATTTAGAAACAAATATTAGAGAACTGTGAATTATTTCCTTTTGTCTTTAGCAATTACTGCTGTTGATAATATGCAAATGAGGTTTTAATCTACTTACAACTGTTGTTCCATAGATTAGTACTAACCTATGGTGACAATGTAATTTTAATCAAGATTTTAAAATTAAACTGCTGACACCATTCTGGAGTTTGATATTTGGACACAGAGCAAACTGTAAGACTGCGAGGGCTTTTTTCGTTAGTACTATAACAAGGCTTATTGTCAAATGGCTCATGTTAATATTTTATCATAAAATTAATAAATATAGGTGGTTATTTTCTGGTACGCATGTATAGTTTGCACAGTGCCTATGTCTTTTCAAGCAGGGAGTCTTTAAGAAACTGTCTCGGTAGGTTCAGAAATACTGCTGTACTTTTGCGAGACAGAAAAATGGGAAAAAAAATGCTTTTTAATTCTGCTACAAGTTGGAGTGCCTCTGGAGGCTGTAGAGATGGATAAGAAACCACAGCCTGCTTACTAGTAATGGCCCTCGACTCATGAGTCCTGGTGAAAATAAGAAATCTGGGATATGTGTGTGTTCCTACATTTGTGTGCTGCTAATGGTATTCATGACAACTTCAGCTCAGTTCATACTGGTTTAAATACTTACTTTTTCTAGTTTGCCTGAAATTATACCTCAGTCCTCCCAGTGTAACAGAGACTAGAATCAGGCCAGATATACCTCTCCTCTGGCAGAGAGGCTCTTGGTGAAGAAAGTGTTCCTACTATCAGAAAAGCAAATGTTTTGAATGGGAGAGTGGGGAGGAGACCCTCAGCATGCTGTGTGCACACGTGTCTGTGCATGCACAGCACACCACAGAGGGTATGCAGGGTCTGTGAAGTTACAGGGAAATGCTTTCTTTACGTACGCTGTCATGCACATATGTCTATTTGCAGTGTTTCTGCTGTCATCTGTGCTAGTACCAGGTATCATTCAGTTCAGGAACTTCTGACAGTGAGTTTAAAAAAGTTACTGAATATAACGTTATAAGCTTTCTTCAGCTGAAATGACAGAACATTTTAGTTTAACACTTTTAACAGGTTTGGGCTAGTTTGCGTGATGATGAAGCAGTACAAATGGATAAAACCAATTTACGTTAAGCATATAAGTAGTAAAATTGATTTGCAGTTTAATATGCTACAAATTTGGTCTTCAGAAGAGAACAAGGAAAAAAAACTATTTTGTACACTGGTTCAGGTACCTTTCAGTTTCCGGGTTAAAAGTGCATCATAATTTCTCCTGTTTCCTTTTACGATAAAGTACATATTTTACAGATTTTCTCTCTCCCAGATTTCCTGTTTATTTTCTCATACTGTTCCTAAAATCAAATTCCACTAATTCATTAGTGGGAATTAATAAATCCTTATACTGAAAACCTAAGGAAACAAAGCAACAGAAACCTGAGAATGGTGTCCAAGGAAAGGAACAAAAGTGTTTACTTGAAATGCCAAACTAGATTATTATTCCTTGAAGTTCCCCAGAATAGGAGGTGAGTCTTTTATCCTGGAGCTGCTATGTGGGCTAAAAGTTCTCACAGGCACCCTTCAACATTACTGCTGCAGAAATAATAATTCATCACTCTTGTTGAGAGCCTACATTGTCTTGTAACGTTTTGCTGGAGCTACTCCACTGAGCTGAAATTGCTGTTGGCAGCAGAGTTGGACTTGATACTGCAAGCACCTGATTAAGCTTATGACGAGGTCAATATTCCTGGCTCAGGTACTTGGTGCTGTTTTGGGTTGATTTTTTTCAAAGGTGTGTTTAGGATTTGGAGGCACACCAGAGGAGATTTTGAGCACTTGAATCCTTAAGGTACATTTTGAAAACACAGCCTCAGTTCATTTCAAGTGAAAGCTGTCCAAATGTAGATAAATCAGCTGGTAAGTAGATGCTTATACATTACATTTTTTCTTTGTCCAAGCATGCTAGTAGTTGAAGGGTTGCATGTTAGATGTTATCTTCTGGTATTGTGGTCTTAAATGAAGTTTGGATCTTTTCCGGTGGGTGATGTATGATATATGTCTTACAGCTTTCGTCACTTGCAGCAATCTTCCTCAAACATTCTGTCTCATGGAATCTTCGGCTAGTGCAAATCTTAGATGAGGATCTGTCTTTCAGGGGGAGAGGTGGTAGTAGGATGGAGGTTTTTGTTGCTTGCTTGAACTGTGTAATGTGTCCTTTTTTACTCCTACTTTGCTTTTCTTTTTACTGTAAACAACATAAATTTCTTTGAAGAATTAGGAATTTTTTAGGATGACTATCATATAGGTGGTAAAGATAAATAATTTACTGTTAGGTACTATGGGAAAGAAAAATCACAGTTCAGTCGCTTACTTTTAAAATAACATTGAGAGGGTGTAGTCAATAAGTCTGTGATAAAGGATGTTCAAATGTTTAAAAAACTTGGTTGCTGAGATAATTTGTGTTGATTTCTTTCTTTATAAAGAACTCTTTTCTTGATGAAGTCTACCTCTGTGCCTCTTTTTTTTTTTTAAACTAATGGTTGACCTGCGACCATAACATTGAAACACAGAATTGTTCTGTTACTGTGGAAGCAGCAGGAACTAATTCAGCAGTTGAATTTGCACACAAGTTCAGATTAATTAATATGTGATGTAAGACCCTGTGAGATCACTATATGCCCAAATTAATGCTCTTTCTCTTCCATATATGTATTGCCTTCAGATTATTTTTATTCTCCGTGATAGTTTCAGAAGTAATTTTGTTCTTTCTGTTGTGGACAGCTTATTACAGTATCAAAGACAAAGCATGATTATAAAATTTGTAAGATTTCCTTTTCTTTTTTTCTTCCTAACACATGCCCTGAACAGAGACGAAGTTTCAAAACTTTTCATGTGGCAACTAGAAATGGATGTGTGTGCGATTCTGAGAGATGGAACAGTAACAGATGTTCTCCAAAGCAATAGGTAATTCCTTGGCAGTTCATCAAGAATGAACACGAACCTAGGGGAAACCAGGCTTCTTGTAAAAGGAGTGTTCTCAGCTCCAGGTGTGTAAATCAAAGACTTTGTGTATACCAGGCTCTATTTTGGTGGGCCAGGAAATGTAACCAGTTTTGTGTAGAAAGGATCAAATAATGTAGTTTCTATAAAAGTTTGCAGTGTTCTTTTCATGTAATAGGAGACACCTCGACAGCTTTCTCCTGAGGGAGGGCAAGCATTTCTTCATGTTATTTATTTTATTTCTTTTTCAAGTGCCTTAGTCTTACATCTCTTCAATAATAACATCAGAGAAATTCCTGAAATCTTCCTTGAATCTTCTGGCTTGTAACACAGCAGTGCAAAATTCTTTGCTTATCTGAAACTTTAGAAACAAAGGAATGCAGTGGGCACAGAGGCTGCAGTACCAGCTTAGTCCTACTTCTGCCAAATGAGGATCAAGCAGATTTGCATTTTAATTCTTTTCTAATGTGTTTTTAGTAGGTACATCAAGACTGAACTCTTTTAAGAGAGGCTTAATGGGTGTAATGTTTTCATTTGCTTAGAGTCCAGAATTTAGAATAACTTTTATAATAGTCCTTAGAGATTGCAGTGGCTTATAAATATCAGGTAGATTGCATAGAAATTATGTGACTGCAAACAGCAAGAAAGTGGCACAGCTGAGGTCGTAAAGAAGAGAAGAAAAACCTCTGTAGGCCTCTTAGATATAGGAATTTCATGTATTTGGAGTAGGAGCTTAGCTTGTGCATGTTGTTCTATATTCATCTGCCCTTTGAAGTTGTAGGAGTTAGTATTGTTTTCCATCAGTGTTACTTATTTTCATTTGCTCATCCTCTGTCCTCCATGAATTTGCGCTTGTGTTATGACAATAATACAACTTCATGAGAAGTCCTTTCTGTCCTGCATGCAGGCTGCAAAGACATCAGATAACAGCAGCGAATACCCATTTATTCAGTAGGAGCTAGAGTGTGGGATGCTCCCAGTGTTCTCTGAACATTTTGGGGCACATCAACGATCCCAGATAATACTGCTTTAGTAACACTGCTACAGTTTGTGATTCAGTATGCAAAGCTGTTTCTTGTGCATATAAAAGTTAAGGAGTAATTATTGTACCCTGTGCACAAGCATTTCCAAGCAGGGAGCAAAACTAAGAATAACTGGGAATGGGAATAATACTGCTACACATACCTTTGAATGGTTGCTTTCCCTTTCTTCAGTCCTTAGCCTCCCATAGAGTAGTAGTGTTTTTCCACATTGGAAATAATTTCTGAAGATTATTCTGTGTGGGAATTTTATTTATATTTGTCTAACACTGAGGAGTTTAAAAAAAAATCATGTTCGTGTACACTGTTTTTAAAGTATGAATAAGCTAAATCTGGGTAAATCTCCATAAGCTAAAACTAGATTAATTTTTCAGATAGAGATTTGCAGACTGAGGGTGGGGGGTTTATACAGTATGTAGAAAACACAGCTTTTATTTCTGCTTGGTGTCTTTCTGTCTTCAAGTAGCAAGTATGAATTCCTGCTTTTAATCTGTTCTACAAAATTTGTCTTAGTTACTGTCATTTCATTTTTAGTTTCAAGGTATTTTATTAGCATTTGTATGATGCATACAGCTATAGAATGAGTAAGAGAATTAATTAAACCTTAGGTTTGGAATGCCACACTCAGATACAGGTCTGCTGAGACCTTCCTTTTTTGAGTTTGATAAAATTAATAAAATTTAAAAGGAAAAGGCTTTTTTTCTGACAGATCTGAGCCTAGCAGCATTGGAATGATATTAAAGATTCTGTGGTAGATCTTAAAATAGGACTTCATTCAGCATTCTTGTTGAAATTCCCTCTTTTGAAACCTACTCTGTATTCTTCTGATGCTGCTTTCCAGAGATGACTACATGTGGTTTGTAATACACTTGAAGGATGAAAGAATCCCTGACTATCACTGCATGGGCATCTTTATTTCTGTGGCATCCATTTAGTGACACTTAGTAAAATCAATGCACCACAAATAATGGAGTAAGCCAGAAGAAAAGCATGGACGTACTCCTAACCATTACTGCAGTACCAGATATTTTCAAGGAGAGTAACTTTGAGATAGATAACTAGATGGTTTTGCTGCTGTGTGTGTCTGATTTCTTAAAGAGACCAAATGTCCTTTTCTGGAAGATGTCAGTCTTTTATTCTGTTTTCACAAGCTGCATCTCTTTTTGTTGAGCTGTTCTCTGGCAGTAGAGGTGGTCATGAGAGAGAGGTGATTTAGGGGAGAGAAACAAAATACTGTGCCAGTAAGAGCATAATTTCTTTCTGTCTTTCCCCAGCTGTTTCCAGTAAACATGGAGCCTTGAGGCCTGGCAGATTTTTATTTTTTTTTTTTAAACCTTTGGGTGCCCAAGCCCAAACATTGTTGGGATGCTCTTTGAACATTGGTTTGCTAGAGCCATCTGTGCGAAAGACCCAGAGTCACTGACAGCAGTCTAATACAAACTACAGTCAGTAGGAGGTTTGGCAGGTAGGTAGGTTTTGGGCAGCTCATTATCTTTGGGGTATCTTTGGAGTTCAGCTGTTAATATTTCTAAAGATTGATTCAGTCGCTTCCAGACTGCAGCGGAGTAAGCCTGTTGCTGCCATGTTTTCCAAAAGCTTCTTTCAGTTTCACTCTCAAATAGCATCTCAAAGCTCTCTGGAAGGACCCGCTGCCTGCAGAGTGAATGTTTCAGTAACTTTCAGTTGCTCTTCATTGATGGTGGTTCACAGTCATCTAAATTTTGCGTGGAGTGCAAAGCTGCCATAAACCAGCAGTATTTCAATCCTTCACAACAGCTCTTACACTGCCATTAAACTTGATTATTCATACGAATTTTTGCAGTGTGAACTCAGTAATTATCCTGATTTATGTACAAAGTAAGGCGAAGTAAAAGGAAGAGGTTAAGTAGTTGAGAGTAAAGCATACAGTTTGGTTTGATGTATGCTCTGCTTGCTTAGCCATATGAGAAGAAAGATGTGTTTTTATATATGTTGTGTTACCACTTTTAATGACTTTATAAACAAAATACTACTAAATATTGACATGGTGCAGAAATAACAGTGATTTACAGCTCTCAGAAAGCTTAATATTCAGTAATTTTATAGAAAATGACAGTAATAATTAAATGCAAGCAATAGATTTTTATCCTTAGCTACTGAAATCTTTTGTTATAAAAATATCTTTTCAAATAACTGCTTAAATTCCTAGAAAAAGCTACAATAACATAGGAATTCAAGAGTCAGAGTAGGAGGTATTTGAAGTAGTTGTTGCACTAATATACATTAATTGGACTGTGGTTCCTAGAATGAGCTGCTGTTTCTTGAACACTCAGAATTACCTACTATTTCCAGCATATAACAGGTATCTCTTCATGTTTTAAAAATGTGCCTTGGTTCATGGCTGTAAAATCAAAGCCATGTGTTACGAAAATAATTCTGAATGAAATATTGATTCATCAATTGTAAGTTAATTTTGTACCTGGAAAAAATCCTTGAGAAGTATTGGTTGTGCAGATAAAATGTTAGGTCTCAAAATGATGCTAACTGGCTTTTGTATGTATTGTCTTTTATTGCAGTATTGATTTTTCTTGCTAAAATGTCTGTTAGAGCTTGTGAGATTGGTGCAACATGCCTATGTAATAGGAGAGCTAGTCTGTCTCCATTGCTTTTAATGTTAGCATGTTTGCTGCTGCTTGTATTTTTCACTGTGCATTTTTTTATAACAAAAGTTGAAGGGAGGATGGGAACCTCGTCCCATTTAAATGATAATAAAATAAATTCAAGTAAGCTAGTTGGGTATTAAGTTCATACTTTGCTGAGTCAGAAAGGTCCAGTTCCTTCCTTTCATATTGTTCAAGGGGTGAGATCAAAGTGAAGTAAAAAGTTCCCTTACTTTATTGTAAATCTATGGTAGCAGTCAGAAAAGCTGTCATTGTCTACATTAGATAACAGGCTACAATTTGTAGAGGAGCGAAGGACGCAGCAGGTGAGGAGTATCAGGAGAGCCCAGTGTGGCTGCCAGGTTGTGCCTTCTACTTGCTTGTTTCAGGGTGTACCTGTTTTATAGATTTTTCTTGGATGCCTGTAGGATCCTGACTGTCCCAGGATTAACAGCTCTCCTTGTTGCCGGATTAGGTGGAAAGTGTTCAGTGTTGTCATGAAGTGGAAGAAACTTCGTTAGAGTACTGAAATACCTGGTAATAATGTTTCATGCTTATTGCTGGGACTATTCATGGTGTTAAAACCAGTTGATTTTATTTTAACGTGAGCCAAGATGAAAATGAGAACAAATTGCAGGTCAGGGTTCAGACTTAACCTGGGTTTTGTCAGGTTTGAAAAAAAAAAGTAATAAATTCAGGTTAACCAGTGATCTTAAAGAAATTTTAATACTAAAACAGCAGTTGCCTCTTTTTTTCCAGCATTTCCTCGGGTATATGGAAAATGCTGCTAAATTGCATTAATTCAGTTCTGAACACACAATTCCAAAGTTGCATAATCTCTCTTTTTTTTTTTTTTTTGAGGACAGTATAAGAAAAAATGACCAAATTACCCAGAACTAGTCACATCTCCATGGCTGAATACCAACTACTATTTGAGCCAGATCCTGAGAACGCTAACATTTTTTATCCTTTTATCTTTACTGGATCCCACTGCATCTTTATCTTCAATAGTTAGCGACTTTATTAGCATGCACACATGTATGTATGTTGAATTTTTAGAGAGGGAATCTTTTTCCTTGATGGGGGGAATGATTTTGCAACGGGATAAACTGAAAGCACTTTTAAAGGCAGCTGCTTTGCGGAGAATGAAATATCAAACAACCCAAAAGAGAAACTGTGTAGATGCCTTGGAAGAGTTAAAATGCAACATATTTGACTGAGCCACAAGCAACAGATTGGATAGGGTCAGAGAATCAGAAATGGAAACAGTCCAAAACTCTTACTCTGCAATGTTATACAGACATCACGGAGATCAATAGGATTCCCTAGAGAGCCTTACTTGAAGTAGGGTTGCCCAGATGGTTAACAAGGTCATACTTGTGCATGAATCATTTTCATCTGTATTACTAGTAACGAAAAAACACTGCATTAAAAAAAAAGGGAGGGGGCGAAACAAACAAACAAAAATCCCAAACAAACAAAAAAACCCCAAACCCACACACTCAAAACCTTTCTTCCCCAATACAAAGGTAACTTTCCTTCCACTTCTGTCCTTGAAGTCTCTGGAGTAAAGGGACTATTGCTGTTACTCTGGGCAGGCAGATCTTTGGGGCCTGTTCCTACACATCTAGTGAAAAATTTAAGTACATAGCTCCTATTTCAGATCACCTTTTAAGATAAGTTTTTTAAGGTAAGACTGGAGAGAGAGTTTTGAAACAAACTTTGATAGGACTAAGTTTTGATTATAGGGTTGTCCAAGGCAGAGATTATGGCAAGAAGTGTGGGATAGCAGTTATGGAAATTGTAGGCCAACCAGAGACGGAGGGATGAGGAGCAAGGGTATCCAAAAACTAGATGCATTCCTGAAGAAGCCTATCCTGCCTGCCTCCACGCTCCTTACAGATGACAGATTTTTCATGACACTTCCCCTAGGTGTGAAATTATTCCTCCTCCTTCTGTAGGCTGCACATAGGAGGATTATGGGTGGTCAGCATTTTAAAAACTGATTGGAAATGGAGACAAAAAAGTGTACTGAAGGCCAGATAGACTTGCTGCAGGACCTATCTCTGCTCTCTGTGTGTGGAAGTAGAATTGCAAAGCCTCATGCTGTAAACCCTAAATGGAGATTTTTCTGTAAATCAAGTGGTAAGGTTTCTTGCTTTTTGGGAAGTGATATGTGCACCACAGCAGAAGTATGTGCAGTTTATCAGTAGGCTACAATAATGACTGATTGCTCCTCGTCAATTTAGCAGTTTAAATAAAACTTAACATGGCAGCATACCTAGAACCTGCAAACTCCAAGGTAGATAATGGTAAAGACATCAGGGTCTAATTGCATAAATGTGTTAATGAGAGCCTGAACTTCATAGAATTTGATCTCTAGATAAGACTAATTATAGGACTGAAATAGGCACATGCAGGGTGAATTAAGTTTATTGCCCAGAGTAACCCAGTAGGTCAATAGCAGAGCTCACAGTAGGATTTCCAAAAACATTCAAATTTTGGAGAATATTCTGTATAGGGAGAAACTCTGAGCTCACTGGTTTGCTTTAAATAAAAAGAACAATAGGAGGTTACTTAATTTGGATATATAAGGTACCATTTTAAAAAATAGAGTGCATTTGAAAAATAAAGGGCTTTTTAATCTGAGAAGGGTAAAACAAGAACTCTTGAGGGCTAGCCAGATAGTTTAAAATGAACAGCAAAGCATGTATTTCTTTTCATATAAAAAGTGATAAACTAATGAAACCAGTTAGCAAGGGATGTAGCAGATTCTTTATCCCTAGACATTTTCAGAAAACACTGAAAGTGTTTCATGAAAGACAGGCATTAGCTTTGCTCTGCTTGGCTCGATAAAAAAGTAAGTAGGCAGTGTGCTATGCCCTCCATTACCAGAACAGGGTGGTTCTTATACACACAGCGCTAAATTTTAAGATCTAAACCAACAAAAATTCTTCAGTTATCTTGAGTCCAGTTCCAGGAGCCCTGACTATTTGGCTTTGAAAAATCTAACCTAAGCTCTTACAAAGAAATTACCCAAACCTGAATACTCCTGTACTGGAGGGGGGAAAAAAAAAAAAAAAAAAAAAAAAAAAGATTTGGAATTATAATCAGTTTTTTTGAAAGACCAAAACCTGAATGCACCTGTAAATGACTCTGCAGTTCCTCTTTCATCATGGACTAGAAGAGGAACAACCAAATCACTACATTACAAGGCAGGCTAAGTGTCAGGGGGGAATTTTTGTTGATTTTTTTTTTTTTTTCTTAAATCCAGGAAATACTGGAAAGCTTGCATGGATGTCTGGAGAAGTGAGATTTTGAAAAGGTTTACCCAGCATCTTTCATGTCAGACTCATATCTAACATGTGAGAACTCCACATGTGATTCAGTTTAAAACACTGCAGGAAATGAAAATAAATGCTGAAGAAAAATGTCAGATAATGCAGCATATGCTAGAACGTGTTTGTTCTTAGGGATTTTTGAAGATGTACCTATTCCTGGTGTGCCACTTGTGACTGGTGGATTCTGCCGTCTGACTTTTCAGGAACAGTAATAGTAGTAGTGGCTATTTTTGCCATTTCCTTTTCTGTAATCTCTGTATTCAAGAAGTTACGTTCTGGTCTATCCATTTCATGGAATGTAGGTTGCCTGGCAGCATGTATCAAGCTACTAAATTTTATTTTTCTTGGTCTTCCTTTTCACATTTAAACATGGGTAGCATGGACTATAGCAGTTTTCTGTTTAGTTTTCCTTGTAGCAAGGTGTTTTGTAGCTGACATCCGAGGAGTCTTGGGAGTTGCTCTGGCTTTGTTATGGCTAAAGCTTCAGAGGAAGTCCAAATGAATCCAAGATAACTGTAGTCCTCAGGATAGCCATTTTATTAACAGAATTAGCTTCATTAATCTTTCTAATCTGATGGTTAAATAGAGGATAAAACATCATCAGAGCAAGACAAAAACTATGTTAAAAAAACCCAACACTATTAAATGGTATCTAAAGATCTTATTGTAGTATCTTCTAAAGGAAAAAAAAAAAATAGAACCAGAGAGAGAATTTTCCAATGATGTTTTCTTCTGGAAATAAAAATGCTGGTTCGTCTGGCAGTTTTTTTAGAAAGGCACATAAGATAGCATTGGGGGCTACATTTTCTGTCAAGTTTTCGAGGTATTTTTTTCCCAATTCTGTGTATTTGTTCAAGAAACTAAGAAAAAAAATTAAATGTTTTGATGCCATTATTGAATTTACTTTTTTCATGGATTGAATGATTGAACTTATCTAATATTAATAATTTTGTGTGATTGAAACTGCCACATTTACTGGTAAAATATTTATCTAATACAAGATTTTAGAAATGAACTTTTCCTTTAGGAATGATGTTGCTCTTTAGACACTGGACTGAGACTTGAGAGGTTCATCCAGTTCCCAGTCTGTTATAGACTCCTTACTTAAAACACCAATGTAGAAAGGGCGATGGACAGGGAATTCAGGGGGCTCAGAGGGGTTGATGCAGATATGACATCATTCTGTGTGCACTCTGTGTGTGCTCAGTATAGAAAAGGACTAATGTATCTGCACGGCAGCCAGTTACTGTAAATATGGCTTGCAGTTGCGTCTGTCACGTAGTGTGAAGGCAGAATGAAGTCTTTCATTCTAAACTGAACAAACATTTAAAAAGATGCATTTTTAAAGAAAGCAGATACTTTTTTATTATACAAGTTATACAAGTAACTTGTATTTTATTTTCTCAATTCTTTTTTCTCCTTTCTTCTTCCAAATTTCTTTGTAACTTAACTTTTAGCATAACTTGAACAAACTCTCTGAATTGATGCAGTTCTTGGCAGGCTGTAAGTAGGAGAGCTATTTCCAGGAAGGATACTTTTGTTTAAAGACTTGATGCCAATTCTGTTTTGCTATTGTGGTTCATGTATCATGCAATGTTTATTGTAATGTCAGTGTTTGTTGTAAAGCAGCTCAGGTTACAGATACATATGTGAAAGGACATAGAGAATATTTGTGTAGAACATACTTCTTCCTTCCATCTTCATAACCCAGAGAAGAATGTTTATTTGTAATTCTTGAAGCTTGTGTATTCATGCTTTCATCTTGGTGCTTGCTGAAGAATTATTTTTTTTTAACTGGGAAATAAATATTTTTGTCATATTTTTGCAATCTCCTCCTGTTTCTATAACCAAATTTAGATAATTCTATAAGGTGATTATTCCTTTTTTGCTTATATTTCCAGTTTCTTTCCTCGGAAATAGAGGGGTATATGTGGTGAACCTGAATGGGAAAGTAGGAGACACATTTTTAAAAACTGCATTAAAATTACTAAAAATTATCAATTACAAGGATGTCCAAACAGAGACCTTGTATTTTAAAAACTTATGAGCTTGCAATTCCCTGGATGAATAATAAAACCTCTTAAGTTATCATGTTTTTGGTGTCTTGATTTAAAAACTGTTCCAAATCTCTTTATTACTTTTAAAAAGCTTATCCCTTATTGTTCCAAACCTCTTCATTACTTTTTAAAAGCTTATCCCTTATGTTAGGAAAAAACCAAGACTGGTCTTTTGACATAGCAGGACAGCTGAAATAGTAATGAGAAGCATTCTAAGATTTAAGAATGAGGTTAGAAGTAGAGGAGTATGACTCTTTTTTCCAAAATAGAATTTAGCATTTTCGAGTAATTTTAGCATAGCTTTACTCCTGAAATATTATTTTACTTCCTGTTCTTTGCTTGTGACAACTTCATGCCACTTCTGAGCTGTATATATATTTTTTCCTCTGTATTTTCCCATTCTCTTTTCCATAGGTCCTTCGTTCTTCTCATTCACTTGTGTTTTTTAATTGAAGGTATTTCAGTCCCTGTATTATGTTATTTCATCAGCTTTCGTAAGTTCTGCCTATCTGAAGTAGTGTTCTTTGTTTCTTGCCTCGTGGTAGTCCACAGGCTGCTCCTCTTTGGCACTACCTCAGAGCGGCTTGGCCTTCTGAGTAGTTAGAGTTCAGCCCTCTGATGTTCTTCGGCCTTGGGTGCCAAGGTGAGACTTGAAACAAAAACTGAAGTCAATCACTCCATATGGTAACTCAGTGGTGTTCAGCACTGCTGACAGGTTGATTATCAGACAAAATTTTATGAAGGGTACACTAAGGTAAACTGCAAAGTAAATTGGGGATTTTCGTCATGTTAAAAGACCAGTTTTGCACAGAAAGAGGAGCAGCTTGGATGCTGGGGAATTTTCAGGCAAGTCTTGATAGGTTCTAGAGGTGCTTCCTAAAATAAGATATTGTTCATTTTCTGGAAAATTGGGGGAAAGAGCTTAGTAATCCATAGTTACTGAGATCAAAGATGCCTCTGAGCACACCTCCAGGGCTATCATAATTGCATATTCTGTAGTTCCAGCCACTTTAGTTGGGGGCGTGTGTGGGGAGGGAATCTCATTCGTATCTAAATCAAAATGGCAAAATAGAAGAGTAAGAATTTGGCAGTCAGAGTTTTTCTTCTGTCTGCTGATGAACTCTGGCTTGCAGCTGATGCTGGTGTTGCACACCAACAAGCTACTTAAAGGTTCCAACAAGTGTCATCGAAGTACCCTTTGTCCATTTACAGCCTATTGAAACAAGCTGTTTCCTTCCTAATGGAGAATTAGTTTCTATCGTGAATACAAATGGAGAGTACATTTAATGTGCCTTTCAGATAAGAAAGGCCTTTCTCTTTTCTTCCCAGGGAGCTGAACTGAATTCACACTCATAAACAGTAGTTGTTGTTTTAATTTTTTTTTAATTGGAACAAAACCTAAATGTGAGTTTTGTTGCTAACTGGAACAAAGCTAGCACAGTGTTACTTATAACTGAACCTGAACTAGAACTGAGCCAACATGGATTCAGTTCCCTGCTACTTTCTTCTAACTGGCTAATTGATGATTGTTAGTCAGTAGGATCTCTCTTGAAAGTTACTGAAAGGTGTTGCACAGTAGTGTTTGAAAGACTGAAAATGTGAACCTTTTGTGGGAAGGGTCTGAGATCAGTGCTGAAGTGTCTGCCCAGTTTGCACTGAGGTTTCATGTAATGTATATTTATTTTCTAATAGTTGGTCTGGGAAGATCTTCACTCTGAGGCAGTTGAGAGCTTTATTCAAGCCAGGGTGTCATTGATGTTCCAAACTTATGTTTTAAAATACAGTTGGTTAATAGGCAAGTTCCAGAATCTTTTTTACAGAGGACTAGAATAGGATTAGCGGGTGAAAAACTGAAGGGCAACTTCACATCATCTAAATATCACCATTTCCTAGTACTTATTTATATCCTGCCTTTGGAGATTATTTTACCTCATTCAGGAAGGATTTGAATTTATGCCACCTCAGTCTTGGATCTTCCAACTGTTAATCTCCCTGATTTTTGAGGTCTAAAAATCAACGCGGCTATTTCCTTTATTTTTCGTATGCTAATGCTGTGTGGATATTTCCTACTGTATACTGTCTTGAGTTTCCCAGAGTATACCTGGCAGGAGGAGAGTGCAAGAAAGGAGCTTTTTGACCATAAAGAAAAGAAAAATACCATATGCTTTACAGGTAAGTGATATCTTAATCTGTAAGACTTCACACAGTAAGTCTTACTTAAGTAATTTCCATATTTCCTTACTTCTCTTAAGGAAATAAGTAAAAATTTATGCAGTGCACAAAAATTGTTGTATATGACCAGGAAAAGTACCGGTCAATCCTAAGGTTCTCTGCTTATCCATGTACTTACTCTTATGCAGACAACTATTTCATGATGATTGTCCAAAGTGTTGCAAAGGTGTCTGCTCAGGGGAAATATTAGGAGAAACTCCAAATATCTGTGTGGTTAAATCATCATGTTTGGGTGATTCCTGAGACTGAACAAATGTGCCAGCTAGGAGTTTGGCTTAGGTGTATGAGCAAATGGTTATCTGAAATTGTACTGTAGTAAAATAATTTGACAGCATTTATCAGTTTTTTAACGTGTTGTAATCAGCTAACCGTGATGTGCTTGCAGCCCTGATTCTCTATTGGGCATTTTATTCCTAGGTGTGTAGGTAACCCCTTCCCTTCTGGTTGCAGTTCTGTAGCATGACATTTAAAAAATGTCCATAAGCCAAAATGATAAATGCGTTTTAAATATTTTGTGACAGCTAATTACTTCCCTATGGTTTGGAGAGTGCCACTGCATTAGTGCATTAAAGAATACATTTTGAAAAGCCTGTGATGAAATTACAGGTCAGATCTTACCACATGATGCAATTCCTTTATTCTTAAATCAAATAACCATCTGCTTGGGAAAGTGATTGTGCTCTTTTCTTTAAATACATTTAGCAGATGTTTCAAGTGAATGGCTTTATGCAGACTTTTGTTTTGTGGGTGGTGTTACTGCCCTTTCACTCAGAAAGTCTAGTTGAGTATTGTTCAGCCAAATCCAGCTCTTATGCAGGATACTTCATGTTATCTCTGGGCTTGTATAGGTACTTCGTACTTCATCTTCGTTACTGTTCCTAAAATAATACAACCTCCATTTCTAGCGTGGATACAGTTCTAGTACAGTGAAAATGCACTATGTAACTTAGTCTTATAAAGGCAGGGAAATAAGCCATACTAATGGAAGACATTTACATCACCAGAGTAACTGTACTGGGTTAAATAAACCAAGAAAACAGCACACACACATGCTGGAAACACTCATACTGGTATGAGTCTCCATCGACCCGTTCAAGCACAGAATGCCCTGAATTGTTAGTCTAGGCAGCCTCATCTCTCAAGGTTATTGACTTCTTTTTCCACTCATGCAGAAATTTCTCTCATTGATTTATCTCCCTTTCTCATGAATTCTGATTTTAGGTGTTTAGAAACCCTAACCAGTTTGGGCATGTAACTGTTACACACCTTAATAATAGTTAATACCTTGTGCCATACATACTCTCACCATCTGAAGCTTTCAAGAAAGTGAAGATGCTCTTTTCCTCCCTTCAGAGGAGGAAGTCAGAAACTTGGTTTCGTGCAGTGACCCTTCAGTGGTCATGCTGCTTGATTGATGCCTTTGCAGCCATTTGTACTGCTCTGCTGTCTTGTGGCATGTAAATGTAGCCATCTGTCCAAGTTCTTTTTCTGGACTCTACCAGAAAATGAACCATGAACACCCTAGTACCAGTACAGTGGTCCATAAAAATTGTTCTTCCTTGTAATACACAAAATAAGTACGTGACTTCTGAGTGTGCAGGTGTGCATGCTTGTGCACAAACACATGTGCATTTGTGTGTTACCATGCATTCAAAAATGTTCCTCCATTGGTGCCTGGGAGGCCTTAGGTACAGTAGATCGTGGAAGATCAAAGTCGTATCGCACGTGGTTCAGGACACTGCAATTGAATATCAGTGTGTGCCATATTAAGTAATGGAAGGATTCTTGTTTTAGAATTGATTTCTGAATACCATGGTTATTTCAGCTGACTCTTGTTTTTTCCCTGGCTGCTTCTGTCTGTATTATGTCTGTGCCTATGTCTGGCACTCTAAAGTGTTTGATCTTTTCTGTAGGTCATGCAAGATGTTTGATGACTTTTGAGCATGAGTAAATAAATGATAGAATCCCTTGTGGCCAAAATTTCTTAACTTTTATTTATATCATTGTGGTCAGTTACAATGCAACAAGCTGTGTTACATTTCTCTGTAAATATAATAATCAAACATGTAACATTCATAATGAAAGGCAGATCTATGAACTTTGTGGTGGCGCACTGACTCTGAAAGGGACCTGCTTTCTTTGGCCAGAAGACCAAGAGTCGCGGGGGGGGGAAATCATGGAGGTGAACAGTGGTTCTGGGGAACTTTTCTCAACATGTTTTCTGGGCAATTTCTTTAAAAGTCAACTTTACCTCATGTAATTAATGATGTAACATGAAATCTGTTAATTTTCAGATAATATTATTAAATAAAATTTTCTCAGTTATTTTGCTGACCTTATGTAGCCTATTGCAAAGCTATTGATTTTAGGTGAGCTTGCTAGGGATTCAGGTGTGAGTGCTGGGGAAATTTGAAAGTTTAATCTTACCTCTAGCTGTTGTTTTGGTCAAGAGTTTGCTTCTGTTTCAACAATGATGGTGATTTCGAAAGTTTTTAAATGACTTGGTCTGCAGTCATTTTGACTATACTGAAAAGCGTCACTATTAATGTTTTATTTTCTATTAAATAAGTTAAAATAGGTACTTTATTAGCTACTTAAATTGAAGCAGAAAAATCTTGTGGTTAAAGAACAAAAGACCAGCACAGATTCTGCCTCTAGTAATTTTCTATTAGATTACAACTGTTCTGATTTTTCTTATGCATTTTCATGAAAATAATATTTTATCAAAATTGGAAAAGTAAATGCTCCTCAAAACAGCAGACTTAATCCCCTCAGCCTTTGCAGATAACAGCTTTTTAAACACAATCCCTTCCCTACTCCTTTCAGAGAAGTTCTGTGTTCAAAGAGAAACTTTTTGTTATGGTGCACTGAGCAAGAGTTAATACATACTGACTTCTCAAGTCCTGTATGACTCAAATAACCATCTGCAGTGACAGATCATGGGCTTGGAGGTTTATGCTTTAAGCTATCCAAATATCAGATAATCCTAGAACATCACAACAAGAAGTGCAAAGCAGGTTTTACGATTTAATTGTTTCTGTTGCTTATACAGTCCATTTAGGTTTATACTGTTGCCAAAATCCTAAACAGCTTTGTTGGATCTCAGTTTGCTCCATAGAGCATGCAAAATCTCTGTGCTGATGCTGTCAGCTAGAGTGAAAAAAAACACCCCCAAATGTTGATGCAATGATTCAGGCTGTACAGTGGTCAAGAATGTAAAATCTTCTTCATATTCAAATATGAAGCATCGGTGCAACCCAAATAATTGCATAGCATATTCTAATCTTCCTCATCCCTATGAGATTAGAGAGAGTGTGTTGTTTTCTTAGCAAAATATTAGTCTAAGAGAATTCTGTCGGAGTTTCATATTTTTTGGAGTGGGAATTATGTCCTGCACCCGAGAGGAGGAAAATAATGAGCTTCTAGAAGAGCTTAGGACTCAGCTTTTCAGAACACTTAGCAGTTAAAAGCTTGCAAAAAGCAAACCTTGAGGAAGAGCTGAGGTATTTTCACAGTCTTCTGCACAGTTTGATTAAATTTTACATTACTGCAGAGTTGCCCAAGGATTGCGATGCTTTGGAAATGCTGCAGAGAAATATTTAGGCAATTTTTTGTTTGATATTGTTTTTATTGATGAGTATGAACTGAATGGAAAAGAAATTACCTCTTAGATGTGTACCCATTAAAGTTGTTTGAAAAAAAGAATAAAAAAGTAGTCGGATGTCTCTGATATTGCAGGAAGACAGGATGCGTATTGCTTGACAACGTGAAGCTTAGCTGAAGAACAGGAGAAATGGCCTGGTGGGCAGTCCAGAGACTCCCAAGAGACCAGAGTTCAGTTTTTGCTTAACCATAGACTTCTTGTGTGACTTTCTGGAAAATCATTTAGTCTAGTCTCATTCATTCTCTAGAATGAGAGTATCTCATTCTACATATGGGGAACTGTCTCAGAAGGGTGTTGAAAATAAAATCCATTAATGACTATAAAACTATATAAATGCCTTCAATATGCTGAAACTTGGCCATGGTTTCAACACGGGGTTTTTCCTCTGAAAGTGTGTCTGGTTTTATGGATGGTTGCCTTTTGTTCCCTGAAACAGGCTCCTAATGCTTTATTAACGCCTGGAGTTTTTCAAGATCTGTGCTGCTTTCCAGCAATCACTGTATTCATCTCAATACGTTGCCACATAAGTATTATTTTAGCAATCAATATAGTAGTTGTTTAAAGTACCTTTACAATTAATCTTACTTGCACCTACTAAAACTCTGTATTTTAACAAAAGTCACAGCAATAGCATGGGCCCGTAACAGAATAAAACACTTTGGTGATTAAACATTTTGCTGAATGATAGTTGTTACATCTTTTGTTGCATGTGGAGAACGTGGCGTGTATGTGCAAGGCATATATTTTGCAATGTGTCTTGCTTACAGCAAAGCTGCTCTTGTATCAACTCCTCCATCCCATCCCTAGTTTGCATCTTGCCTTGTTCCCTGTTGTCCTTTTGAACAGTTGTGTCTTTTTAGATATCTTCTCATAGTGTCTCTCTGCTTGTATAAATGCTTGGCTGCATTCAGAGAGAAGTATTTTTAGTCAGAGGAGGGTCAGAATCAGAACTGCCATGATCAGACTATTTCCGTTGCATTCAAGGATGTCTGTTATATTTAGCTGAATTTGGCCAGTCATTCTGTTTCTGGTTACATATGACTAAGGGCATTTGGTGAAAAAATCATGGAAACTTTAGATTGTGCTGTATGTATCTTTTGTTACTTATTTATAAAATGACATTGCATAGTCCCCATCTTCTTCTAAGTGTAGTTTAATGTGCAGATTGAAAGAAAAGGCATGTAGTTTATATTCTAGTAATCTGACTGTTCTGGAGGTATTTATACCATTGTGTTTCTAGGCATTGAATTAGAAATGTTTTATGCAAAATTAGAATTAAATCAGTCATTTTCATTCCATACTTGCTTTGATACGTGAAAGATGAAAGACCTGAGAAGGATTCCCATCAGTTTAGGGGATTCTGCTTTTTTTTGTGTGTTCTCTTTATATGTAAGGTCAGCTGAGGCAGCTGAGCTGCCGCCTTCTGGCAAAAGTACTAATTCATGTGACTGATGAGACTGTCACCATAGGTACTCACTGAAATGAAATGTGGGTATTTTATAAATCTAAAAATAAGAATATGTCCATTTCATTCTCATTGGTATTAGAACATTTTAAGTCTGAAACATACTTTCTTTGTAAAGGAGACTCCCTTTTATAAATAGTTCATTCTGTTTAGAGCATCAGCAAAAATTCTGAATCAAAATCAGTAAGCAGCATTTCTAATAAATTGTATATGAAAACAGTCCATTTGATGGGTAATGGAAACTTGGGTTCAGTCTTCCAGTCTTTTTCCTAAGTTACTTCCAATGCTGTTTGTACTTAAATGGGCAGAACAGAGACATTGTGATGGTGGTCACCAACTCCTCCAGATGCCTGAGTTTTCTGCTGGGATGGTGTTGGGGTTTTTGTATATGTGTGTGTGTGTACACTGGGATTGAAACTGCATAAAATATTTTACTGAAAGCTTAACCAAACAGTATATAGTACTGATACAAACAGAGCATTAAGCATGCCTGTCTTTAATGCAGCCATCTGTTGAGTGCTATATCAGTTTTTCAAAAGCCTCCCTCAGCATAGACATCAAAGTGTATTCATGTACTTTTGCCTCTGATCTTCTAATATTTTTCATATTTAAAAACTGCAAAGGGAGAGGAGCAGTATTTCAAGATCAATAGCTTTATCTAAAAACAAAACACCCCCCCCCCCAAACTCCCCCACAAAACTCATGCTGCCAGTTCAGAAATTGTTAAAAATGTCTTTACTTAATATTCAACACTTTATTTATGGAAAAACCCTCATCCATGCTTCCATTTTCCCCTCCTCTGAGTAACCCATGGCCGTGCTAGCACCTATTTCCTGCCTCATCTATTTACAGTACACAGTTCACAGTACAGCTGCTGAGACAATTTTCTTGGTCCAATGACATTAGCCGCACCTGTGAACTCCTCTACCAGCTCAATCCTGAAAGGCACAGAGTGTTTTTGTGAGAAGCTGGTTCAGGGAGGGAGGAGCTTGCGTCACCCTGATAGGTTCAGCAGCTGTGGCCCAGAAGAGGGAAACGGTAGAGGTGCCCCTCTTTTAAAGGTCCTCTCAGGTGATGAGAGAAACCTGGAGACAAAAAAAGGTAGCCCCATGAAGCTGCCTGCTGAATGTAGGCAGGCAAAGCCTGGCATAGCCTGGATATTTTGGTGTCTCCTTCCTTTCCTCATTTATTTGCTAATTGGCAAAGATAATAGATTGGTCTCCCAAGTTCTTAGTGTGAATTGGTGATCTCCTGATTATCATCTTATGCTGGCCTAGTGCCACAGCCTGATGTGCTTCACGACTTGGCAGCTCAGTGGTGTTTGCTGACAGGGTTGAAGCAAGGCACACCTTCCCCTGTTGCAGCAGAGCAGTGTGGTGCGGGAGGCGGAGGGCTGTGGTGGGGTGGGGTGGGAGAGGAGGTAGCCTGTTCCCAGCCACAAGTCCCTTGTGCAGTTGCCTCAGTGTGGCAGAAACGTCAGGAAAGTTCTGGGGTTTCTGCCTGGGCAGAGTAGGGCTTGGCTGGACACCGGTGATGAGGCATGCTCCATTCATTCTTTTTGCCCTGTATCTGTTTGGTCTGGCACTGACAAGGACCCGTAGTCCTGCTGCTTTTTCACTTGGGGGAAGAAGGAGCTTTTGGGGGCACATCTCCTTTTCCCGTTTTCTTACCCGGCCTGTGTAACCTGATTTGGTACACAGCAGGCCTGATCTCATCAAGTCCTGTGTAAGTGTCAGGGCCCAGGGGGTATCAACAGGCTGCAACGTCCCTGCCTGGCCCCTGGGGCTCCCCCCCCCACTGCCCAGGGCCCCGGACCCCATGTCAGCCCCCAGGGGCTGTCAGCATCTGCCCCAGTGATGCTGCAGCACCGCTGGTCTCCAGCTCCCCACAGCCCTGCCCTGCCCAGCCCTGGGCTCTGCTGAGCCAGGCCTACCTGCAGGCCCACATCCCAGCCTGGGCCTGGCCCTGGCCCACCCCCATCCCCAGGGAGGTGCCTTATGCCCAGGGCTGGGGCTGCCCTCATGCCTCCCTGACGGCCCGCTCCTGGCTGGAGCGGTGGGACACAGGACAGGCCCTGGCAGACAAGTCCCCTTAAGGCATCCTGGCAGTGGGCATGAAACTTTTATCTGTATGTTTTGCTTACTAAAATAGACTGAAAATATAGTATTAATGTAAATCATGTCGCTTCACTCGGTCTCTGAAATCATGTGACAACTGCTATGTGACAGTAAGAGCTATTGATTGCATAGTGGTTTAGTTACAGTTTAATTTTTGAGAGATGGGTGGCTGCAAAAACTCTCTGTAGTGTGTGGGGTACCATTAAGATACTCAAATCCAGCAGTATTTAGAGTTGCTGATGAAATGTGTGGTAAAATACAGGAGGATTTCTAATGAGCTCTTCATTGCGGTGCCTAAATGTACAGGAGCTTATTCCCACAGCCCCTGAAATCTTCAAGTACAGCAGCTTGATACTGAGCACTTGTATTTCATGCTGAGTGAAGGTGATCTCCACAAGAGCAAAGACTCCTTAAAATCCACCAGAATGGTGCAGAAATAAACAAATTTTGTATCTTAGAATAAGAGGATAAAGCATGTATTTCTTTCTCTCAGTGGGGATACAAAGGGAGTATTATAAACACGTGTTAACCGGCTGTACGAGCTGTGTGTGTTCATTTCCCCTGTTCTGTGACCAGAGCTGATCTGTCTTGCTGGAATCTGAATAGGTCACAGTGTTGTTTTCCACATTTGCATAGCTGGGGTCAGTATAAATTATAGTAAAAAAAGTTATTCGATGCTACCGGTTTTTAACTTTCTTCCTTGTCTCCTTGGAAATAGTGGTGCAAATGTATGGCATAACAGTGCTTTAAATATTTTGATTTGTAAAATTCACTAGGTTCAAGATTTCCAAGTGCTAAGGGCACAGACTTCTTCTTTACTTCAGTGAAGGTGCAGGGTCCTCAATACCTCTTTGCTCTGTTGGTAGTGAACTGTAGACCTGCCCATGTGTCCTGCCTACACCTTAGCTGTCACAAATTCTGGAAACTTTATGTTTCCTGCATGTGCAGTCACTTGCTTTGGGAACCATTCTAAGTTTTCTTCTAATTCTCTTCTTGATTGCAGATTGACTTGGAGCCAGAAGGCAGAGTGTATGTCATCATAGACCTTTCGGGATCATCAGGTGAAGGTAGGGCCTTTCAATATTTTATCTTATTCTTTCATGAATGGAATCTTCCAAAGGCCTCTGCAATGGGAGTATTAGAGGAGGTGCTGTGCCAATATCCTATTAAATCTGTATGAGCTCAAGTTAAAGAATGCATTTTGATGCATCTGCCTGTGATGATCCTGCCAATGAGCAGTTGCAGGTCATCTTACCCTGTTAATCACCAATGGTAACAATACCAGGTAAAAAGACAGTAATGACATGAGAATAGTTTAGTAGTATTAATGTCCTGAAGAAACTTCCAAATTCTTATTTTTGGAAGAATGCTAACCATTATGTAGGTAGAAATGATAAAATGTCAAAGGTGGGGGGGAAGAGTTTATTTGCTTTTTAAATTATTCTAACATTTGGTATTTTTCCACTAAATGTTTTCTTTTTCAATAATGACCAAAACATTAGAATGATAAGAGGTGTTTTCATTTTTATGACACAGCAGTTGTATGTTGGAAAAAAAACAAAGCAAGATGGAAGAGAAATATTTTTTAATTTCTTAAGATATTTTTCTGCTCTTAAGTGGGAAGAGAGTCAGGTGGTATATGGTGGGAATAAGAGAATTTATGAAGAAGCAAGTCTGTGTATTTCAATCATGCTCCTGATGACAGCCTGACCTGCTGAAATGGCCTAGTTGTCCGGTTTGGGTTTGATTATTTTAAATTATGTCCACTGATCAGCTTTCCCCAGTAGCTCATAGAGTTCCACTAGATCTTATTGTTGGTTCACAGTACATAAAGAATATTCACATAAACCCTGACAGGAGCTGAATAGAAAATGCTATGAAATGAAATTATTTTGCTATGTCAAAACTGATCTGCAGGGTTTTTTACCTTCTGTAGATTTACTTTATTTAAAATGGCTCTGTGCATTCAGATTAAATATGTATTTGTGTTTCCCATGAATGGAAACAGCTGTGTCAGTGGAAACTTCCCAAATGTAGATAAGCGCTAAGGTATCTATTCACAGGCTAAAATAACTGCAACAGTTAATAAGTAAAGTTCTAGTTATAAAAATATTTGTTTATAATTTTAATACTTTTATTGGATTTTTTAGAGTGTTGACAAATAGTACCGGCCCACTCAGAACTTTAAGGGATATTTTAAAAAACAGATCCCTGTGGTCAAACAAACAAATGGAGCTTTTGTGGACCTGACAGAGCATCCAGTAGTATTAGTTGGAATTTTTTGCTTAACTTTATTGAGCCATGTACTGTACCATAGGTGAGCACAGGAACTTTAAGAATAAGTGTTTCTGATAACTTGCTTTTGGGAGACCAGATCAAAATATGGGTGGTGGTGGTTGTTGTTACTCTGGCAAAATATTTTCAGACTTGCAAAGCATGTAATCAGTCAATTCTGCTATTAACCAAACATCTGGTGACTCTACTTTATATATGCAGTTATAAGAAAAACAAAGTTTATAATAGACTGGTGTTTGTAAGAAGTAATTAGCTGGGGAAAGATCTATCATATTTATTCTCTGTTACTTCGCAAAATGGATCTAATGATTGCATGGGTTTTTAGTCTTTTATCTTCAAGTTCTGCCGGGGCTATGGAGAAGGGTGTATCTGTTTATCAGTCTTTCAGTGAACTGGAGACTATAAGCCATGCTGTCATTCATTTCTTCAGTGCTGCTTGTTGTCCAAGGTCATATTGATTTTCTGTATTAATTCAGTGTTGCTGTAGTGTCTGCATTATTTCTAGGCTGAAGTGCACTCTTTGTTTTATTGACATGCTTTGGCAGTGTTTTTTCATCTGTTTTAGTGCTTATAGAGTTTTGTGGGTGAAGTTTTTTGAATGATTTCAAAAATACTTAAGAGCTCCAGTGTAGCTGATCAAGATCCAAATGCAGGCTGAAAGTTGAAAACAACTAATATGATGACACAAAGATTCAATTTATAAACTGTAATAATAGATGGTCATTAAGTGGGTAAGAGAGGTAAATTGCCTGAGGAATGATTAAAAACATTTTCAACAAAAGTCAGTTTTGTATAGACTAAAAGACAGATGCTGCTATATTTAAAAGCTTGTGACCTCCCTGCTGCATTTGTCATTGTAAATTTCTTCTTTCTTCGGAATTATCGTTTTGTGAGACACAAATTTATACAGTTACTTATGGTAGCTTTCTACCAGTTTACAAATTAAGTTACCATTTGCAATATCTCAGTATTGAATCAACTGCAGAATGACTTCATAATAACCATGACACATCAGTGTTTTTCTTAACTATTTATTATAGGTAACATGTAATAAAAAATTAAGAACTATTCAGTACTTTTTCTATGTACTATGTCTAATCAGTTGTAATGATTATTTGTCAGTGTTAGATATCCCAATTTGCATTATGCAGTTGTCTTTCTGTACAATTACAGATTCACCGTTTTAAAGTGGGCAGTTGAATTGCAAAAACCCACCACAGCTCATGCTGGAGGTACTGCAGAAGGCAGCCTGTTGGAAGTTCTTGGTTATGTCTACAAGTTATGTAGTTACAAAAGATTACATCTTCTAACACTTTCATCTTCAGATTCATCTGCTCATAAGATACTTAAGTTTCACAGGATGAAGAACTTAAGGTGATATTTAACGATAAAGCCTGTTAGCTGAAGTCATGGCATTATTTCGTGAATGCAAAACATTTTGTTTGGGTTGACTATTTGGCCTTTTGCTTTGAAATATCCAACAAAGAAGTCCTTAGACTTCTGACTACATCAGGTTATGTATTTAACATTTAAGTAAAAATATATGAGTTTAGAAGAGGTTTCACATTTACTTGAAGGCTCTCAGTTTTGCAAATACAATTATTGCTGATTGGTGTATATTATGGCAGAAGTTCTGCAGGAAAAAGGAAAATAGTATCAGTAGAAGCAAGGTGTGCTTCTTAATGTCATTTTTGTGTCTCATGCTTGATAAGTCTATCACATAGATACAGCTTGTTAAGCAGAATATCCACAGGATTTGTTCCCGGCATCCAACTCGAGTAGAATCAATACAGTAAGAAAAAATGTATTTCTATTCCATGTTGTAGCATCCTTTTGCAAAGATCTGTTAGTAGAAAATACCCCACGGGTTGAAAACTGTCTCTACATTTCGTAATGTATCCATTTGTCAGAGCTTCTGTTCCTTAGACTATTTTGTAGTTGTTGTCGTCATCATCATTTATTATGCTTCTTATGCTATAAGGGCCCAGAAAATGAGATCTAGTTGTGCTGGGCGGTGTCTGAACAGAGAACAGCAGAAGGTGCTTACCCAGAAATCTCAAAGTCTAAATGACATACATACAGGAACTAGTCTTTTTGCTTGGTTGTTTCAGGAATTTGTGTTGGTGGAGCCTGATATTTTCTTTCCCTAATGTCTTCTATTGCAAATACAACTTTAACAGGTTGGAGGTTTTTTTAATTATCTCTGATTGTTGCCATTTTGGGACATTTGTGGTGCTGTTGAAAGATTCATCAGGCAGACCATAAAATAGTTTCTGGTAGCCATCAACTGATCTTGGGGTGTTGAACAGGCTATGAAAGAATGCTTGTTTGTTCAGAATTTCTAGTATATGACTAGGTGGATAGACCTCAGCTGAATATTCTTCCAGTAGGTGGAGAGCAGCTCACCTCTTTCTAGAAACATTTCTCAGTTTTTTAGACGTTACAAATTGTTCCTTTATTCCCACTGATACATGCCTTCCATTGGTATGTATCTCTAGCCTACCTTTGCTATTCCTTCTGGCAGTAGCACCTCTCTCTAAAAGAAAGTTTCAAGTTAATCACCAACTTTTCATTGCGAATAATTGCATTTTAAACACAGGAGTCAACCTTCTTTATTGTACTAGTTTTGTCTGTGCTGGTTTAACTGCTTGTTTACAAAGGTTACCTCTTCTCTAGATTCATTTTTTTTAAAATGAGAATGGGTGGAGAACTTACTGTATAATAACCCATGCACTTATGGTAAACTCATGGAAAAGGAGAATAACAGAGTCCCTTAACAGCTTCACTGCAGAGACCTTCTTACCTCTTATTTTGCAACCCAAAGTTTATTGAGCATTCAGCACACGCACATCCTTACCTTTGTCTGTATTTTAGCGTCTGAGAAGAAGCTGGTATGTTGGAAGTGGCTTAGGAAGAGCCATATAGGGTCTGGGGAGAGGTAAAAGTGGAGTCAGAGTGCGCTGCCCTCGGGGGGGCCCAACAAGCCTCTGCAGCTTCTCCAGAGCTGTAGGTGGAGTGGAAAGGATCTGCGCAAATGGATCTGTTGTGGCATTGGGGCAGGCAGTCTTCCAGGGATAAAATGTAAAGTAGCTGTGAAGTAAGGAAGCTGTTTGCCTGGGAGGCTGTTTACCAAGACTTAGCAAGCCACATGAACATTATATTTTTAGACTCAAGGCTGGGTTTTTTTTCTGGGAATTAAAATAATCTGAAACTATCTGAACAGGACAGTGCTGGACTGGTTTCTGTCTTCAGTCACTTGGCTCAGGTAGGTTTACAAATTCGAGCTCTTTCACAAATGCAGCTCCCCCTGAAAATTCTGAGGAATATCGTGTGCTCAGGGAGGTAGGGTTTGAAGTGTCCATAGTGTATAGCTTTTCTCCCTTTCTGGTGTAAAGCAAAATATCCGGTCAGAGAAAGAAGGCACACATTTGTTACTTTGCTCTATTCAGTCTCAGTAAGGAGGACTCTGCTTCTTCTAATGGCCTAATCTCATGTTTTTATTCATAGCTTGGGTAAAGGTAGGTTACTACACTAGCTTTTTGGTTTTCCTTCTATATGCTTTCTTGCTTTAACAGAACAAGGGCAAGCAGTAGTGTGTGAGCCAACTTCAAATGTAACCAGAAACTTTGTTTTCAAAACTCATGCAGTGTATCAACTGAGAACCTTTGAAGGTTTTGTTTTATGTAGGTAGAGTTTGGGGGATTATTTTTTCCCCTCTCAGCTTTTCATTTCTTCAGTGCCAATAGATCAGCACTCATTCAAACCACAAATGAGGAAAAAAGGGTAAAATCAAAGAAATAAAAGAAGCTTAAACTGATTTGCAAAGTTTTCTCCCTCTGCTATGCCTACATTTTCTCCTCTTAGGAGAGATAATTCAAAACTATTACTAATATGTCTTTTCTCTTGGGTCTTACTTGGTTTAATCTTAAAATACCTCTGTGCTGAAGTGTGGATGCTTATTATAAAAATGAAATTTTTTTTTCTAGGTTTGTTTCTTTTTCTTCTTGGAACTATTCATTTATTTTACGACTTTGTTTACAACTGGAAGAAATATTTGCCCATCCAGATCTTGAGTTTCTAGTTTGTTTATTTAACAAAAAAACCCCCCAAACAAATAAAAAAACCCAGCAACCTACCCCAAGGATTGCATTTATACTAATATGAAAACTGGAAGGTTATGATCCTCAGCCAGACATTGCACCTGTTGGCAGCATGGCATCTGAAAGCAGACATTTGTGTGTTGTTCACTGAATGACAATAACTGGAAAGCCTGAGGGGTGGAGCTGTCAAATAATAGCGTCAGAGTCCACATTAAGTTCTTTGCTCTTGCAAGTTAACCCTGACAGCAGTAATGGCACAGGCATTTGGTTGGGAAAATGAACCTTACATGCTAACTGTTCAAACCCCAAATTCTTTTTAAAGGTGTCAGTGCAAACGCAAATCAGCACTTGGTGACAACTCATTCTGTTGATGCATGATCCTTTTAAATTGCACTGCTCAAAGAAGAGGTTCTCCCAAGGGGGCTTATGTAATTTTGACTTTGTGTGGCAAATGGCTGCATAAGGAAAATCTCTCCATGGATTTATAGCCATCCCTTGGATTGCATCCAGTTAGCTGATTGAACATCTGGTAAGCATTGTGTGTTTGTAATAAGCCCTTACTGTATGAAGCTAGCTCAAGCTTTTCAGGCAAAGATCAATGACCTTTTCTTGGCAGGCTTCTAGCTGTTTGCCAAAACAAGTGCTTCTCAGGGAGAAAGACACTGGTGGAAGATTTGGTTTAAAGGCGCCTTTGTATTGTATTGTAAGAGTTTGTACTTGTTTAAGGAAAATTACATTAGATTGAAATAGAAAAGTGATGAAGCTCGTATACATACCGTGTTCCAAACTGCTGTCCCTCTCTTCTCCATTTATGTGGTAAGAGCTCTGATCTCCGTATGTTGTTTTTTTCCTAACAAAATTGTGCAAGGTCTTTGGAATAGGCATGTTTAATTTTACCACTGCATATGCCTAGTGTGTTTTTTGAAGAAAACTGGAGAAAAGTATCACATTAAAAACTATAGTGGTATATTCATACATAGTGAAACACAAACTAGTAATAAGATTTGAAATACAAATACATTTTTTGAAAACTGTATATGGCTGACTATTTCATGATAGAAGACACAACATAGATTAATCCAATGCTCATTGTATAGCATGATGTGATGTGAAAAATATGTATAATATTATAATTTATATATATTTGTTTTGTTGTTCTTCATAAAATACATAACCTATACTCTCTTATGATTTGTGTGGTGTTTTGCTCTACACTTTTATTGTTGCAGTAGTGTGCTCTGAATCGATCTGTTCCCTCTTCACCCTTATGCTCCCCAACAATAGTCAAGTCTGTTTATTGTTAGTATCATCGAGGAAAAAAGTCTTGGTATAGTCTATTTTGATTAATTGATTAGATTTGATTAATTGAATAGATGAGGTAATACATATATTAAAGACAGGTCTAGCCACATTCCTGGCTGTTCCATATACCATTGAGGTTGTGAAAACTTTGGGACTATTCATATCTTTTGTGAACGTCATTAACCAAATTTTTACTGCCTTCAACATAGCCTAAAAATTTACTTCTATTTTTAAAATATGAGTTCTACAGTAGTGTAAACAGCTGGAGTCTCAAAAACCATGTATTTTTTGAGTATAGTCTTGACAGGTTAAAATATTTGAGTATAGCTGGAAACAGAAGTCAATTTAGGAAAGTTCTTTCTTATTAGAGGCTCAAAGTCTGCATACAGTTGCATATTTATTCCATGAATCCATTGAAAATAAGGATTAAGTAGTGTTATAATATATTAAGTAGAGGTAAATAATTTTTCATGTTTTAAAAAATATTTTAAAGAATCAGTCTTTTAACTGAAAAGTACCATCATTACTTCTTAGGTAAAAGATTGAATTTCAAACTCTTAGACTTAGAAATAATAAGCAGATGTTCTAAAAAGACAGTCCCATTACCTGTGCTTGTTTGCCACAGGATCTTAAATCATTTCAGGTTTTTTTCACTTTCCATTTAGGAAGAGTGAATAATATTAAAAACCTGTGGTGCATAATACGGAGTTTCAGTAAAGATAAAACATTTGAGAAAAGTTTAATACATTATATATTTCGCAAATCGGCAAAATTTATACTTGCTGTTACTTTCATTTTGAGGTTATGATCATGCAGTACAGTGAGTGTCCCAATAATAAGAGATTAAAGTTAAAGTAATAAAGAACGCTACCCATGGGAAGCCCTTGTCTTTAGTGAACGTGGCCACCAATTAAGAGGGGCTCTTGGACTCTGTTTTACTACTGGACGTTAGGTACTGTTAAATATGTGTGTTTTTGCCTCTCAGTGATAAGCCATTCCTTATACTGTTGGAGAATAAAGCAAGCTATAATCAGTATTTTATAAGTGAGTATTACTAGCTGAAGTAAATACGTAGCTAAAAATTCTTTTCCCATAGAAGTAGGTAAAAACACTGCATGTAAAAGGGCAGTAGTTCTGTCAGTCAGAAGCTTTGTTGGCAGGTTTCACAGGTTACACTTGGATAGTCAGAAACCTTTTTCTCATTTTTATAACAGCAGCTGTGCTCATAATTTGGTAGACCTTCAGTCTGTGATAGATCTTTAAAGCATATTGTTAACTAAATCTGAGGATTGTGCAACGCAAAAATAGAATGCATTGAAACTTTATTATCCCAAACTATAATGGTGTGGGGTCTGTGTTGGGGTTTTTTTCTTTAAAGATCTTGCTAATCATAACATGTTCTTGGAAATGCCTCTGCAAAGGCATCTGCAGTGTTAATACTGTATTAATTTTTGTGGTACTCTCAGAATTCAGTATGGTTTGCTTGAGAGAGACTTGCTAACATTGCTTCTCCTTCAACCAGTCCTCTCACCCCTGTCTCACCATCATGCTGGTACAATTTGGCTGAAAGAATAGAAATAGTCTGATAAACTGTTGTTGTGTGTAGTAGGAGTTAGCTCTAAAATAATGAGGTAAAGCAGTTCATTTTCCATAGTGTCGTGGTTTAACCCCAGCCAGCAACTAAGCACCATGCAGCTACTCACTCGCTCCCCACCCTACCCAGTGGGATGGGGGAGAGAATTGGAAAGAAAAAAAAAAAGGTGGAAACTCATGGGTTGAGACAAGAACAGTTTAATAGAACAGAAAGGAACAAACAAATAATGATAACAATGACAATAATAATAAAAGAATTGGGATATGCAAA
>JAVJGG010000055.1:4232584-4263852 GCA_035590195.1 Aviceda cuculoides | reverse complement strand
CCCCCCCCCCCCCCCCCCCCCCCCCCCCCCCCCCCCCCCCCCCCCCCCCCCCCAAGAAGGGGACAAGGCTTGCATTGCATTCTGCCTGCACAAAAGACACTGGTGTCACTGCATTGTTTGAAATATTGTAAAACCAGTGGATCGCAAAGTGAGGGATTATGTCACCTTTTCAATAGAAAGTAATATCAAATGTTGAACAGGAAAATGAGAAACTAGGTAATAGGTCACTTCTCACCTACTGCAGGCAGCACTCTGAACCTGAGAAAGCTGGGATAGCTGTCAGCATCCTGCATACTCAGTGATTTTAACTGCTGATCTCTGAATTGTTTTTCTCATAATTTTTGTCCTTATGATTCCCTCTTTTCTGTAGAGGAAAAAGAATCAGGAAGGCTTTGTGAGGAGTCATGAGCATTAAGCCGATATGTGCATGTGCACACAGTTGTGTGCCTCTTCAGGCCTATGTTCAATGCAATGGCTGCATCCCTCTAAGCCCTGTAAGCAGCATAGAAACTTGTGAAAAATCTCTGCTAATAGCTGAGATGTAAAAGCTGGCTGAAATAGATTACACTGGTATTACAGAGTTTACAAGCACAAGCGCTTGTAGTTGTATTATGTAATCATCTAATCTCTGGCTTGGCTATCAGTCTGCAGAATGAGGTGAACAAAAATTTCTTACCTTGCAGAGGTTGACCTACACATATGTCAATAAATAACTGGCAAACATATGGGGACTGTGGTCAGTTCAGGCCTCATCCTGAGTGTGGGACAAATCAATAAGACAAAAGAGGGCAAGGGGAAAGATGCAGAAAATGTAAAAAGTTGCTGATAAGTATGAGAAGAATCCCTGACAGAAGCATGAAATTTTAAGTGTGAATTCAGTAGAAAAGCTCTGGCCTGTGAAAAGAAGGTGTAAAATTTTCATTTCATGCTGTTTTACCTGTGTAAGAAACAAATGTGGTGTTGAAGCCACAGCCTTTCTCATTCAGCAGTGGAAATGAATGGCTCTAAATTGAAAGTCTAGGGCAAGGTTACTGTGCAGAAGATTTGTAAGGAACTTGGTTCTACTAGCAATGACCATCTCACTCAAGTCATAGTACAAAATCCTGATTCTCCTATTCTTGTTCCAGCACTTACTTAAGAAAACCAGTAGGCAGAGCAATTAGGGGTTTTTTATGTAAAAGCTGAGAGGGGACTTAAAGATTGCATCTTTTACTTAGGAAGATCACACAGCTTCCAGATGCAGTGGAGATATATGTGATTTTCCTCTTTATGCAAATGCTGTGTGTATTAAAGAGTGACAAAAAATTTACATTGACAGAGGATATTTCAAAAAATAGATTTCTAGACAGGAGTAAGTACATTTAGCTGCAATTGTTCTCCAGTGACTAAAATAAATACTTAAAAATAAATGTTGTCCATAAATAAGTATTTGGTTTAATGCCAGATTTCTCTGCTCTTTATGGAAAAGCAGAGGAAAAAAACCCAGTTGCTATGACTAGTTTTCCAGTATATGACCTACTTTGACCCTTACTCTAGCACTGCTGAAATGAGACCAGTGTGGCTGAAAATGGTCGGCCACAAGTCCCACACCAGCAGAGAACGGCACTAGGGACATTCAGAGGAAACTAGGCATACCAGTTGTGAGATACAAGTTTGAAATTACAAAGCAATAATGTTACGTAACTCTTTTTTGTTAAATATCATCTCTAGAGTGTGTGATTTTGGCTAGATTTGGTTAAGTCTTTAGTAAATGCTCTTTCATTTTGTATTTATTTTAGAGATATTAGTTAATAATAATAATAATAATAGTAGTAGTAGTAGTAGTAGTAGTAGTAGTAGTAGTGTATTATGGCTCTTTTCTATTCTAGAAGAATTTTGAAGGGCCCTTGTGCTTCTTCCAAGTACTGCTGAGATGCTACAAATGTCACTGAATATGCAAGCTTACAGCATGCATACCTTCTTCCATCTTGTAGTGTCCTCCTGAAGTTGGTGTTGAGCTGGACGCTGACAGTCTCTGACATTTGGCACAGAGTTATGGTCTGATAGTGGTTCAGCATTATTATCTGCTGTTTCCCTACCTGTCCTCCTGGGAATATTTTTTTGTTTCCGCTTGGTATCAGACAGAAATCCCTACATCAAATTTCAGTACCACTTATGACAGTTTCATTAGTGATGCCAAAGCTTGAAGGCATGAGACATTTGCAGCTGTATTTACTTTTTAAAAATAATATATACCTTTTTCTATCTGGAATTACTCTGCTTCTCTGTAACACCTGGTAACACTATTAGGATATTTTTCTGTCTGGTGTTGCCTTTATAATTTTGATTTATAATCATATTTTTATAGTTTGAGGCTAGACCTTGTAAATTCATTCATGACTTGAACTTTCCTGTTTTGATCGCCAGGATTATGGGGATATAAACATACAGATGCTAGAGTATTTTTCAACCATTTTTTTTAGCATGCTCTGCAGATGATGGACCACTAAATTAACTTCACTGCCCTGTGTGAAGTGCAGTTAACTTAGTATCCTGTAGTTCTGACATGCATGTATATTTCAGCTTTTTAATAATTGGGTAGAAAGTGTTTCTATATCTTGCAGGTAGTTTAATAAAATATGTATTTTATTTTGCTACATTTGTAAGAATTCCTGAATCTAAATTTTAGAACATGGCTTCTCCAAGTTATGAACTGCTTCCATTCTGCCTTTGTTTTGATAAAGTACTTTTTCATACCAAGCTGGGAATGTAAACTGAGTTAAAAATGTTTTTCTGAGCAAGTCATTCTGCCTTCTCACAATCTTACTATGGTTTAATTAACAATCGTTTTAAATTGTACAGGAACCATTTTAATGTTGAATTGTAGCCTTCATTAGTCCCAAACAGTGAACCATAAATATATGGCTCTAAAGGTATTTGCTCCTCAGCTATTTTCTTCTGCTATTAGTATTAACTTGTTCCAGAATATTACAGCTTTCCGTGCTCTCCAACAAGCCACCTGGTCATTGTTGGGCCAATAACTTCCATGTTTGCATCTCTGATGGCTATGCCTATGTGTTAAATAGAAGTCAGAGAGAGGACAGTAGTAAAGTTGCTGCTGTAGGCTCAACCCTCTTAGTCCCAGTTGTTGTTTGAGTTGTTTCAGCTGAAAATGCTCCAGAGATTCCGTACCACTCCTCCTGCAGGACCCTACCTGGAGTTCAGGGAGTGCAGCTTTGTCATGCAAAGTCTTTGAAAAATGCTATCTTTCCTATCACCTGTTGTGAATGGGTTAGTTTATCTTGGTTCATGACATGCAGATCTTTCATGTGGATTTCCATCTTTACAGTCACCAAACAGCTCCCTTTGGTTCATTAACTGGAATACAATTAATCGTATCTACTTTCATGCCATTTCTGAGTGTGCATGTGTGATTTCACTGCTTTACTCAGACTTGTACTGATTTTGGCTTTTTCCTTTGTTTTTTACCTTGTTCCATGGAAAGGCAAGGTTCCTTCTGCAGATGGGAGTACTGGTTCTCGGAAGATAAATTTTAGACCCTTGGTGGCCTCTCTATGAAGTTTTCCTTTTCTCTATTGAGGTGTCTTGGTTGTGCTGTGGTGGGTTTTTGTTGTTTGTTGTTTTTCCAGACTTATTTTAGAAGTAATTTTTAGGCATTCCCTAGACACACAGTGTGCCAGGTGACATTGTCAGTAATTAGGCTTTTCACTTCACTGAAATACCTACATGTTGCACACATTTAGCTTCTGACCCATTTTGTTTACTGCTATGTGTAAGAATGCTAGCATTAAAGTAGCCTTAAAATCTGGGGATTTTTATCTTTTCTCAAACAATCTTTGCAGCTACCAAGTATGTTATTAAGATCATCATAATGGTCTGTTATTTTCTGTCTTTTAATTCTGCTTTTTAAACTTTTAAGGCAAAATTTATAATCCCAATTTTTTGGTAATCTCAACATTTTTTTACCTGAATGGAAAATATATGGGAGCCCTCTGGTGGCTGCTCCAACATCCGCAGGTGTCCATGTAAATAGCAGCATAAAAGATGAAGTTGGTTACCAATCTGCTGCCAAAGCAAGAAAAACTCAAAACGCATGCTTATTCTCACATGCAGTCAGTTTAAATCCTATTGGTCTCACTTCTGGTAATATTTTCCATTAGTTCTTGAATTACTATCAGTTTCCTAAAACAAACGCAACTTAAAAAATCCTGAAACCCTTCCACCCGTACGCATCACTTGTTTGCAACATTATGTCCATGAATCACTGCTTTGCATGTGCATATGGCAAGGTCTTGGGGAAGAGGTACCCATTCATATGAATTATGAACCCCTTCCACCTGAGGTCGTTCCACTTTATTAGGGGGACATAACCATGACCACAGCCCAAGCCCTGGCCTTTGCTGGTAGAGAGCAGTATATAATACAACCCTCCATAGTTTCATTTATTATTTTGTTTTCCTATAAGGCCCCAGCCCATGCTGTGAGGGCTCTTCTGTTTGATTATTTCAGAAAAATCAAGGCAAAGAAAGAACACTTTTATGTAACATAAAAATAAAGGGATTCAGCTTGGTTATTGTTTCAGATGCTTGGAAAGCTAACAGTTTTGAGAAATGAGAAAGTTATTCAAGATATAGACAGGGCTATTATGCTCTCTTTCTCCCTTGGGTACTCCTGGATTCAAAATGTACATACATGGCTTCACTAGCTAGAAGAAAAGAAATCAAATGCCTCTGGAACTGATTATATAAAAGCAGAAGAACTCTTCCTGTCTTTAAATGTAAAGGGTGGTTTTGGGGAGAAAATGAACTTAAATTTTCTGACAAAGGTTTAAGAGAAATTAACTGCTTTCCTCTTTATCCTCTTTTTTCAGTCTACTTCAGTGGCAAATAGAAGGGGGGAAAAACAGGAAAGAGACAAAGTGGCAATATAAATATTGAATGAAATAAGCTGAAATGTCAATGTACATGTTTTTAGATTGCAGAACAAAAATTAATCTACTTCTATACCACTTTTGAAAAAATAAGCTATCTTCTTTTACCTATTTTGGTTTTGTTTAGTATAAGCACTTAAATTCTTTTTCAACACACAGTTTTATTTTTATTGTGTTTTAAATAATGAAAGTTTGTTCATGTTTAAAACAGAAATCTTTTTGCCTTCCTATGTAGTATCTTAAAACCTCAAGATTTCTCCCCATAGATTCCCTATATAGATGATGAACTATGTCACTACAGCAATGTTGTATGGCCTGTCAAATCATTCTGGATTAGAAGGTTAAATAGTCTTCTGTTCAAGTCCTGGTGCCCTCTCTTATCTACAACATTGTTCAACCTGATGAATCCTTGATAATCACTTAAGAGTTCTCTGCTGGCTGAAATGAAAGGGAGGGGAGATTAAAACCCTGTGAAATACTCTTGTGTACATATTGAAAAACAGTAAGTCTTTCACATTGACTCTTTATGAGGGTCATATTACTCCACAGAGCCAAAGCCTCAGGGTGCCCTGGCTTCTACTCTTTCTTAATGTGTAAAAAAAGCACTTTTTCTGAAATAAGAGCATGTGCTGTGGGAGCTGTTGTGGAACGTTCCAGCTTGCTTCTCCATGTAGACAAGCACTTACATTGTACTTGCCATCCTTTTTGGACCACTACAAAGCTCTCTTTCTTATAAAGTTGGCAACTAAACATTTGGAAAAATTTAGACTAATTTTGCCAATTCAAAATATTTCTGATGACTGTACTATTCATAACAGTAGCATAAGGGGATAAGACTTTTTCTTTTTAGTGCTATAGTAAGGTAGAGCACCTCACAAAATCTAGGAATTTGATTGTATACCAATACAATAGAAATAGCCTCTTCTGCTCCTCCTTAGTGTTTGATGCTGCTATCCCAGCTCCAACTACTTAAATCAGTAGAGTATTTAGACAAAAAAGATATTCGCAGTTTTATAATATTAGTGTTATTCAAATTGAAAATGCAATGAGCAGACAAATCCAATCATACCGCTTACGACTTAAGCATGGTGGCTGGCAATATTATTACATTAGTCTAATAGAGCTGACTGCTGAAAAATGTCATTAATTTCTGGGAATGTAAAATGTGGACTTCCTATGCGTGATTTAAATTGGCATAGTAATGACACATAATTCCATGCAAAAAATCCCAAATGTTTCTTCATATCATTTAAAGTACACTTGATTGTACTGCTGGAGATTAGTTTCTTCTCTCTTCTGCTCCTTCTCACTCCTCCTGAGTGTGCTGTGGTGGCGAATAATGTGTTGGGAAAGACCAAAAAGCAAGGAGCATGGGTCATAAGATGACTAGCAAGCCTCATGGTAAAACTAGAAACATGAAGTGAAATTCAGTTCTGTGGTTAGCAATAATAGAAGTTAGAGCAAAATTCCAGGGACTGAAGGGGAGGGAAAAAGTAGGTGATGGAAAATTAGCCTAACTGGGGTTGGTTGTGTTTTGTCTTTTGATTTACACAGAAGTAATATGGGAGGCATTTTTCCTTAAAATGGTCAGGAATTTGAGATTCTTGAGTGAAAAATAGTATTATGGAAGAAGTTTGCAGAAATATAGTCTTTATTTGTATAATAATCAAGTTTTCAGAGGTCAAATATGCAGAATACTTGAATGAATAGATAGAGCACAATTCATATTGACATTTGTAGCATAGTTTTTTGAGGCCTTTCAGATAGCTGCAAAGAAAACATTCCAAACATGAAAAGAGCTTCAGAAGTGTTGAAATTATTTCCTGAGTTTACAAGAGAGCCTGAAACAATAGCTATGAGGTGTGAATTGCTTCCTTCATTTCAGTTATATGTAATTTGAATTAATTTACTTGTACGCTCCTACTTTGGTAAATCATAGTTTAGGTAACTAGGATTTAGGAAAGATGATTTATGGACCATATCTGCTTAGTCATGTTTACAAATCCACAGGAGTTTAATTGCCTCCTTTAAAGTTCTATCTGACCTTGAATTCCTAAAACTTCATAATCCAATTTTACTAGTAGGTGAAAGTTTGTTTCATGGGGGAGTGTGAGGTTTGGCTTTCCTTTAGCTTTAGGAAGTCCTTACGTATTTTAAGCATGATGAATGTTTTTACTAATCTTTCTACTGAAGATGAATTGATTGGGGAAAGATCTTCCCCTACCTTTTCCTGAGTCCTCTGGCGTGTATCTGGGCAGGGAAAGAAGGAAGACAGCCTGCTGGTATTTGACAGCCAGAGTGGGGCTGTTGGCATGGATTAGTACACCAGGCTTTCACCCACATGAGGTGGTTGTCTGGTACTCCAAGACCAACTCCATTGCAGTGCATAATAAGCAAATATGAAATTATGTTAAGAAAGGGATGGATCAACAGTGCTAGAATTATTAAACAACTATGTTCATATTATGGTTTTTCTTTCTGTTGATATTTTTATTACTTTAACTGGCTGTTGCACTTGCAGAATAGTCCTGAAACAAGGATAACAAAGTCTTTGATGGAATTCTATACATTGGGAGATTATTACTAGTTATCATAGTAAAATAATGATTGAAGAGCATAGTAGGGGCATACGTAATGGCTGTTAGGGAACATATTTCTGTAAACGTTTCCTGAGAAAAGTTTGAGAGAGCTTCCATAAAACCAAGCAGCAACCACTTTTAAAACTAGTCACGAGAAATCGTAGCCAACATATCTGATACTTAGCAGAATATTTGGTCACAGGGAAAATATTGTCACATCCATAAATTGGATACAAATCCACAGATTTTAATGTATAAAATGTGTTGGAAGTTGCTTCCAAGGTAAGTATACTGCATCCATAACCTGCTGCAGTAGTTTTTGCCTGAACTGCTTTGCAGACTGGATGAGTGTGTCTGTTATGGGAGCAGTTTTACCTGCAATGCATTGTATTTCCTGTAAAACATTATCCGAAGTCGAATGAAATAGTAAGAAGGCACCTATTGCTTCCAAAAGGTATCAAATTAGGCACTTGACATACAGTGTGGTTTTCAGAAGATGATTTTCAGATGTGTTGGAGTGCCAAGTGCTCTGGCTTTCAGGAGCACTTAATAATCTCAGCCATTTTTGAAAGGGCTTGGAGGAGGAGTAATACAAAATGCATATAAAGCTCGCCCTCTTACTGTGTTCACTAGTACGTAATGCACCAGGAAAACAAAAAGCAGATACAAAAAGCATCAGGGAGCTTTCTTCTTCCATGCCTGCAGGAATTACTGTGTTCGTGCTGATTAGAGGTCCTCTAGGCACTGGATTTCCTCTCTGGAAGGTATCATTAAAACTATGATGGTTCTGAAGAGCTGGTAATTTCTGTTGTTCAGTTGCAAATACATTTTGAGGAGACCAGGAAAGAGTGAATTATTTCTCTTAAACAATACTGCCTGCATTAAATTACATATTCAGCATTTATATTCATAGCTAATAGATCTTTTCAAATCTGTTTTACTACAGGCAACTTTTGGAGAAAACTGCTTCTGTGCCTTGTTACTTGATTATTTATAATTTTTAAATGAGTACTGCAAGGAATGAGAATTGATTTGAGATTCACCTGAACCCATGATCAGAATTTTTTGTGAAGGTGAATGAAGTTCTTTATTGTTTGTTTCAGTTCTCAAAAATCAGTCTAACTGTTTTTTGTATGGTTGCTCTGGAGCAAAATTTAAAAATATCTTATTTTTGACTTCATGGGCTTTTAATTCCAGATTCATTAAAATTATAGGAAACTATATCTATGCATATCAACTTGCATGCATATATTTTAGGTTAAATTCTCCAAAAGCACATTTTTTGCCTTTGTTGTAACCTCACCAAATCAGCGTCAATTTGTGCACTGCTGTTAAGGAACTCATAAGGGACCAGCCTTGGCTTCAGAATCACTGAAGGGTATTAATTTATTTCTTTCTGCTTTCTCAGATATAGAGCAATAAAACTCTTCTGAGAACCAAATAACTCTGTACTGGACCAGAAAAGCTGTTTGTTTAAACAAAGGTCCTATATTCTTTACATTCTACAAATTGGAGAAAACAGCTTAAAAAAAAAGGTACATTAAAATTAAACCATGCTTTTTCAGACAGTGAGATTATGCTAGTCTTATTCTTGATCTTCCTGCTGGTAAAATTTATGGAATTGCAACTTACTTCATCAACATTCTCACTGGATTTGAATTAATTTTAACTATTAGTATTTGGATTGCTGTTAAAAGTCTTATACGTAATTCATTGCCAGTTAATGCTCTTCAGCATAGGGCTTTAATTTCTTGCCGTAAAATGTATTATTTAGCCATACCTTTTTCTATTGGCATTTTATATTTTCTAGTTTGCTGATATGTAGCTTCCAAGATGAATGCAGTATTCATATTACCTATTCTACAGCTTCCTTGCTAGACTTAATCATCTTTAGTGTAGCAGCACAGGAAACTACTACAAAGATGATTCTTAGCAAATGACATTAATATTGATGGCACATAATTAAATCCAAAAATGTATAAGGCGGTAGCAGCACTGGGTGACTTTACTGCACTTATGAAAAGGCAGGTTAGGTTTAAGTATTAATGTTTTCTATATTCAATAAAACTTTAAAAATAAAACATCCATCTTTCCCATCAGCAATTTCTGGGTCTTACCAAAGAAGAGATGTAGAAAGTCAGTGCCACCCATAGTACAATAGGCAGTTTATTAATAAAGTTTATTTCTCTTTTCAGTGTAATTATGGATGCTTCAGGCAAGTGGAAATTGTGGAATCTTTTCTGAGTTGAAGGTTATTAGGAACAGAGAGTCAAGTTATTAACATCTAGATTTGGTTTTAGTTGCACAGTGTAAGAGTACCAATGGTAATTTTGTATGGGGGGGGGGAAAGACCTTAAAAACTTCACGTGCTTTGGCCTTTTTGTTCTTTTATTCTTACTTTGTGTTTTGGGGTGGTTTTTTTATTAGTTTAGGTACTGCTTTTTCTGAAAAGTTCCAAAGGACTAACGTGACCATAATTAAATAGGAACACTGTTTCTTTTTACGTTTGAAAACTCAATACAAAAATAAAAACTTCAGCTTAATTATCTGTAATTGTTTTAAGATCTTGAAAACTTACCAAGCTATTTGCAACTCTCTGTTCAAGAAGCAAGAGGCCTATTTTTGGAAATCCTGCAGGAGGAATGGTAACAGTGCTGATATGTACAGATCCTGATTTTACTGTTGCCAGTATTTTATCCAAGAATATGCCTGCTGTTTATATCTGTTACAGTGATCTGTAGATTAGAAGGTATTTGAAATCGTTATGTAGTTGTCACTTCTGGACTTGAAACTTAAAGCAGTAAGAGAAGTGAGGCCAGGGGAGAGGGGATATGTTGGGTTTTTTGTTGGTGGTGGTGTTTTGTTTTTTTTTTTACAACAATCCATTGTTTTTTTCTTTCTCTCTGAGGATGCCTTTGGGCC
The DNA here is from genome assembly GCA_035590195.1 of Aviceda cuculoides. Taxonomy (NCBI): domain Eukaryota; kingdom Metazoa; phylum Chordata; class Aves; order Accipitriformes; family Accipitridae; genus Aviceda; species Aviceda cuculoides. The sequence goes on along the minus strand of JAVJGG010000055.1, from coordinate 4,253,421 downwards.
TCATATCTAATCAGTTGGAGGGGGTTATCTATTTTACAAGGAGTAGAAACTTTTTTTTGAAGTGGAAGTTTTTATTATTGAAGAATCAATGAGGCAATCGCATATATGGTTCTCTGCTGAGTAACAGCTACTCTTTCTCCTGTCTTATTCACTAGACTGAAGGAATAGTTTGTTGTATAATTAATAAGATTATATCAAAAGTAGTATCACTTAAGTGCTTTTTGTCTGTATGTTGTCCTTACAGACTTTTGATCTTTTTTGTTTTGAAGCTCTTTTCTTCACCATTAACTACTGTGATGGTTTAAAGGAGATATAAAATGTTCTTCAGATGTAATAGATTAGGAACTGAGTATTTTATCATTTTTTTCTACTGCAGTGTTATCTCCTGCATCTGGATGAGTGCTGTATGCGTGCTCTTGACCTAAAGTAAACATGAAGTTCTTAATTCTCTTTCATTTTGGAGTATTGATGAATTTAAGATCATATTTTCCTTTATAGTAATTTGTGTCTAGAACCTCTTACATTGACTGTAGTGAAACTGTGGTGACCTGGCCTTGTAAATGGGATAGGAGTTCTCGGTATCACTCCTGTCCTACCCAGCTTGACTGGTCCATATGCCAAATTGACAGGAGTGTACCAGTGGCAATGACCTGCTCTGTTCTTGTGCAGAAAGCTGTTTTGAGCACAGGCACTCTTAGTTTTCTGATGTCCTGGTGATGAATATTTCTCCTTCTATGTCTGTTTTGTCAGCCAGAGGATACCATACTGTTCCTGTTTTCAAAAGGCTGAAATTTGCATTTGGGTCATTGAAGTTAGAAGCTAGCCCTGCTCTGTATTTAGTACTTGAAAGATGAATTTTTTTGAAAATGCCTGTAAAACCACACTTGCATCCAGATATGGGTGACTGGCAATATTTCCTAATAATATCAAAAGTGATTCAAATTTGAATGCAAGAAGTCCTCTGTCCTCCACATGCACTGACTAGATGTCCTGGGCTCATCATGGAGTGAGTTATCCCTGATGATGGCTTTCAGCCTAAAAGAAAACCACTTTTGTGGTGCTCTGTACTTGTGTACCTACATGCAAGATGCTCTACTGAAACCTTGTCAGTATGGGTTAACTGCTAAAAGGCATTTTAGTATGAATGCATGCTATATACTTCTACTTTATATTCTGATTGCTATTCCTATGAGGACTAGGGAAAAAATACACCTTTGTGGTCATCACAACAGGCTTAGAGCAGGGATTGTTTCTATATATTTGTTCTTGCAAATTATCATATACTTCATTGAAGGAAGTGTATTTCGATTTATATGCTCACAATTATTTTTTGTAGGGCAGGCCTCTATTTTTTGTGAACATTACTAGGACAGTAGGATTATTTTGAATTAGAGCAAATACTTGATGAATATGTCCTTTTAAAGTTCAGGAGCAACACACAATAAGGTGACAGAAACTTTACAATGGAATTTAGTTCTTGCAAGAAAACTGTAATGTGGCAGATTTTTAAGATGTAAAGTACATATTTGAAATCTAGTTTGTGTTCCTAATCTGATGGATTGTTATGCTTTGAAGAACTGTTTTTCAGTAGGGTGTAGGTGAAGACTTTATCACTATGACAATTCAGTCTCCAACAAAGAAAGATGTCTGGTGTATGTTGTAATAAGGCGTCCCTTTTGTGCAGCTCTACGTCATCTGGTTTGAAGTGGGAATAACATTGTGACAAGAAGCATGAACCATCTGCCTTTTTTGCCTTCTTGTTCATTCAAATTGGAGAAGAAAGGTGCTGGAAGACAGTAATGGTTTGTCTCTACAGTAATGAGGAGGATTCATCTGCTTTGATATGTAACCTGATCAGCAGAAGAGATTGTGCCTGGCACAGAAAAGGGCTTGCACAATACAAACCAAAACATGGCTACTGTGGCTAATTTTAGACTTCGTGGCCTTGACAATGTCCTTTATTTCAGTTATTGTTGTTTATATATTTATTTATTTATTCTTTTGTTAGGTCCTCAGGCCATGTGAGTTATGGCAGAATGCCTGGATTTCAGTCCTTGAATTTGGCTAGTTATGTGTCCCCTGCAGACAAATACTCTGAGGGCTGCTCTCTCCCCAGGATATGCATTTATTCATCTACTGCATTCTGACTATTTATTGTGGCTATGTAAAAGAGGATTGTGAATGACAAATAAAAATCTTTTGGAAAGAGTTTGCCCAGAAAAATCTTACTATCTAGCTTAAGCTTCAGACAGTTTTTTCTCTAGGTAACCAGCTTACATCCTTGAAATTTTGAAAATTTGGTGTCTAGGTGTCTGAAACAAGCAGTCCGTTGGGCTAAGATAAAGTCAGATTTTGAATTTTTCCTTTTTTGCCATCCTCACATACTATTGGTCTGTAGACAGGTATTGTAATGCAGGATGTTGTTTGCTGTATGAGAAGTTATATGTGCTTTGTACCAGAAGCAAATCAGCAGTTCTGAAGAGTGATGCTTTTTATTGAGATTTAGACACCTCTGTCATTCTTTTCTCCATTCCTCTGAGTCAGAGGAATGCTGTACAGCTGCTTGCCATTGGAAGTTGAAGGATGGGGGAGAAGAGAAAGTAGCAGCATGATCTGGGGTCGTTACTGTCTTATGAGTTTGTAGTAATATTTTATTAAATTCCATTAAAATTATTAGGTGTGCTTTGTCTGTCATCATTGAACAGATGGGAAAAAAGGCTCTAGTGAGGAAAGAAGGCTCTTTCCCAAACTTCTGGTTCAGAACAGACTTTACACCTGGCTATATTGTGTGTGTGGTGATGGTGTTACAGGTCACTGAAAAATTAAAATTAGTTGAATTAGAGCAGCAACAGAGCTTAGCATTGGAGTTCAGTAGGTGCTGTGTTAAGACCAAGTTCCTTTGAGAGAAGGTCAGTAGTGGGCTTATTTCACTTCTTTTGTTTTACAAAATCAAAGTGGTGTCCAAAATAAATTAATTATATATACTCTTCAGCTATAGACAATTCTAAAAGTTTAAAGACTTCAATTGTGTGTATTGTCTGGAACAGAAAGGGAGAACTGTAGGAGTCCTTAAGTGTTATGAAGAAATTTTCCAACTGACAAGCTATTGTCTGACAATCTACCCCATGAAGTCGTTACTCCTTTTTTCTGAAGCTTTTGCTATTTGGGCAGCTCTCAGATAAAACAATGAGTTATCTTACCTAGTGGGTATAGGCTAAGGCAGTTTTTTCCTTGATTCCCTTCATGAGATATTAACCTCTAGTACCACTATTATTAGGTACCCACATTGCCAGCTTTGCAGATTTGGTTTCTTGTTCACTGTATGAGTCTCCAAGAGACACATACAGGCTGGAACTTAATTTTCTCAGAATCTTATTGGGATGTAATTTCACGTACTGCTATTTGTTGTTATGGAAACAGTATAATGAGTTCAGTTGTATAAGGGTGGAAATATCACATACAGTTTCTGTTCAGGGTAAAAATGACAAAATGGCATTTCTATAAATGGTGTTCCAGAAGAAACTGCTTCAGTGGTACTCATGAAGTTTTCCTTCCAGCTAATTCTTCATCGTTCTACAGTTCTTAAAGTGGCAGAAGAAGCATTTTAAAAATAACCATCATAGAAGACTTTATATAAAAACAGCAGGAAGCTTACTCTTCTAATTTGAAGTGTAAGAAATAATCAGAAAAGCCAAGATATTATGTCAAGAAGTGTCTTCTAATACCTTTATTATATTAAAGAGTTTTAATCTAATGTATCTTTCTTTGCAAGATGATTTTAACTGCCAACTATTTTAACTGAGAACAATGGTTTTACAGTGTCACATAATTATTTGTCTCATAAAAATAAAATTATGTCTCTGTAAATTTGATATAATGGATGCTGTCATGCTTGAGGTCTTGGTTCCCTTCTGGGAGTCTATATAGAAATTCAGCAAAGATGTTATAGGTGTCATTTATGTGGGTAAGAGCTCTGTCTATGAGGATATGATAGTTGTGGTACTTGCATTATTTTTTATTTTATTATAATATCTAAAATAGAGAATAAATCTTCTTTCTTTCTTTGACAGATAAACTCACTGGAAGTCCTGTGTCCATGTCATGTAATACTCAAGCAGATTCACCATTGACTTTTACTCCTTTATCATTACAGAGCTAGAGAAATGTTTCAATGTTTTGAGATCACCTTACACTTGGTGTAGCACTAAATTTACACCAGTTGTTACTCTACTCAGGCTTATTCCATAAATTGGGGAGCATTTCTAAGAAGCATAGACTTCATTGCAGCAGAATGATGAAAAGAGAAAACCAGAAAGCCAAAAAGATAATATTGGCACTACAAAGGTTATAAAGCAGAGAAATACTATCACTTCTTGAGCAGGAAAAATCTTTCTGCATTGACATCCTTAAATAACACTTGCAAAGGTGTTAGATCAGAGAATTGCTTCACTGCTTAATTAAGGTATGTGAGATGCAGAACAGAACTTTATGTCCCTAGGGTTGGGGTTAAACAGTAGGTCTGCAGCTGTGGTTGGAGCTTAACTTTTGCAGAATAGCTGGTAAAGTTTTTCTGTATTCCTCGGGATATTTGCTTTGTCATCACCTGCCATTTCCAATCTGTCCACTTGGCAAAGCTCCTTATCTTTTCACTGATCTGAACCATTCAATGTTATATTAACATCAGTTTAAAAATCAAGTGAAATATTTCCAGCAATAATATTAGTTAAAACAAGGCAAAACTATTTATCTTCACAGTTTTCTATCAATATTCACTTAAAGCTTGTATTTCAAAAGAGACATTAATAAGTGTGTCAAACTATGAAAGAAATTGAAATACCTGGTTAGCAATAAGCTGACGCAGTGCATCAGCTGTGTGACCTTAGTGTGTTCTGGATAATGTTTGCAGCTGGTTTTGTCTGTATAGCATCAAGGAGCACAGAGGTATCTGTGGTGGGGCCATTACTGCCAGTAAGGTTCGTATGAAGCCAGTGTGATGATTACACCAGCATGTGTGCTCAGTGGTTGTTTTCTTGTAGTTTAAATTACAGTCTGTGCAGGTTTTATGATTTGCAATGCAATAAGCAAAAAGACCAGGTTAAAATATGTTCAGCTATTGAGAGAAACATTTGAAATTCTTTATTCTTTCTAGGAGTATTCTAGAAATTTAAATGTGGGTTTATGATGAATTTAAGTAGGCTAGGTAAGTTGTTTTGGGGAAAAAAAAGGCAGGGGGGAAGCTTTGTGCAGCTTTTTTTCTCAGTTTAATAAACGCTGTTTTGTCCACAATGCCACCTTTAACCTCCTCTAGCTGTGATCTGCTTATCAATATACAAATAGAGAAAGCAATGTAGCACATAGTCATAAACCAGGTTTTGCAAAAGACTATTCAAGCTTAATGAAATCAGACCCTGGCAGTCTGGCCAAATCCCAGAGTCTTAAGGCAAAAATACCATGATGGAAAAAGGCTGCAAGTTTGGCTCAATTTTCATGTCTACCTGAAAATGTTAAAAGAATACCATCATGCATTACAAAATACTTCTGTAGCATCTGATGTCCTGCTGCTGATAAAAAGCTGACTGTTATCTCAGAGGAGATGGAGATAGCTGAAGCTAGATAATTAAGTATGCCCTAGCACAGGGACAGGATCACTCTCTATATGTTTCTGGCTGGAATGGAGGGAAGCGGAAAACTTATCTAAAACTATGGGAAAACCCGGTGCAGATGGTTCTGATAATTTGCTACTGCTACTAGTAGTAAAATTTCACTCCGTAATTTGAAAAGGTGAGAAATACAGCTTACCTGTTTTAATTATGCATCTTTTCTCAGTGTGTGGTCTTAACTTGGTTTTTCCTAGATTTAGTCAAATAGACCAGATGGTCAGAACATAAATAGCTAGAATTAAGCCCAAATATGTGTGGAGATACCCATCTCCAAAAGCCGCCTGCTCTTTAAAAAACCCCAAAAATACCTCCCAAACCAGTTTTAAACTGGTAGTGCTGTTGTTAACTTCTGCTTGTTTAATTTGCCCCCCCTCTTTCTATATATATATATAGAGAGAGATGTATTTAGTTGCATCAAGAACTGCCTGGGACTGTTCAACTGTTCAGGCCACAATTGGTTAAATACCTTCCTTTAAAATCACTCTTAGGCGCTGTTTGGAACATATTAGCTGCCGAACACTTCCAGATTATCTAGAGCTACCCTTATCCAATCTAGTCTGCGTTTCAAATTCTTCTCATACTTGTACAAACAACAGTCTGATTCTTCCTTTTTATTAATACAAACTTTTACTTCCTAATGTTTTGCTGAAAAAGAAGAAAAGGGTGGAATTTAAAAAGTGCCAAATAGTAGAACTGTTTCTCTGTGGGTGATCTTATTTTGTGTATTTTTCTTATGATCTTGGCTCTTTAAATAGCATTAATTGGCACCATAATTATAAAACATAGACGAATTAATGTGCTAGGCCTGTGGTCCTTATAGACAGTGAAGAAAACTTTCTACCCTGAAAAACTATGGGTATCAAGAATGTCTTCTTATTTTGTGAGCATCTTGGTGGTCATTACATGAGATAATTTTTGCATTGCATATGCTAAATATAATCATTATGCAATGAGTATGCAGTTCATTGGTTTAGGGTTATGTAGTTTTGTTTGTTTTTTCACATTTGCAGAACCATGCTGAAACTTCCTTCATATTGTTCTAGCAGGGTTGCGATGGGGGAGGAAATACAAAGATAGAGGAGAAAAAATAAGATGCATTTCTGGCCTGCTGTGCTTGTGAGCATGTATTTATATACACACCCCCCCACACCACCCTTACTGCCTGTGCCACATCCAAATGTTAGCCCTAGATCTATATCCAATTTTATCGCATTTGTGCACTAAATAGATTGGTTGAGTAAATATTTAACCCTGGAAATTCTCTTATATTTTTTCCTCTGGAAGAAGCAAAACTTTTTGTTTTCCAGAAGGACTGAGTAGTTTACCAGAGCTCTTTGTTTAATATAATGAAGAAATTTTCATGTTTCTGCTTTTGCCAAAAGTGAATGTCTTCTGTTTTGTTTTATGAAAGGTATTTTGTAATACCTTTTGTAATACCTTTAGAATACCTTTTTAAATACCCTTAAAAGCTGGTGAAAATGTCAAATTGAGTATCCAAGAGAATATTTACCTAAAGATTTTTGAATAGAGTATCAACATGTGTATGTTTCACATAGAGGACACAGTGTGTCTTTTGCAACAGTATGATCCCAAAAGCACATCTAGAGACTGGTAGTAGAGGCTGTAAACCTCAAGAGGAGATGGTAATGTACCAACATACAGGTCTTGTCTGAAATAATAAGTAATCTCACATCCTGGTATATGGCATCTTTGCCCAAAATGTAGGTATTGCTGATATTCTCAAATGCTCTTGCCAGAGTTGTCTGATCTTCTGACTTTGAAAGAAGGGGAAGGAAAGGATGGATGCCTGTGCCATACAGGACAACGCAAGACAGAGCAGAGCATTGGCTTGTCTGACCTGCCTGACTGGGCTGTTCCCTGTAGGCACCATGCTTTATTTGAGGGGACCTGGCGAGCAGCAGCCTCAGCAGCTCACCCCACCAGCATCCTTTGACGTGGGACAGTGCAGGCAGGGGAGAAGAGAACCCAGGTTTTTCAGTTTCCTGTCTCTGCTGGCTCCTATCTGCCAGAGAAATCACAAGCAAAGGACTCAGCAATTTCCTTTCCCACCCAAGGAAGCGGGAGAGAGTGGAGGATCTTCCCCACCCCTGCTCTGCATTCCTAGTGAGCTGTGGATCTCCCTTTTCTCACTGGCAAGGTTGTGTACCACTGAGTGATAAGAAAAAGCTTAAGAGTCATCTGTTACAGGGGTGAGTTTTCAGAGAGTGGGGTGTGAGGAAATTTTAAAAAGGTGACTCCTTAAGGGAAGTTCCCATTATGTTTTTGTGTTGGTGTGGTTGTATTCTGTTTAAAAAACAGCCATCCATGAAAGATTACAGCTGAGCGAATGAACAGTTAATTACAAATTAATAGTGAAAGCTAGATTGAGGATGGTTTTACAGTATTTTAAAATTAATGGCCTGCCATAGAGCATTTAACTTCTTTTTGCCTGGACCTCTGGCAGCCTTGGCAATATAAATTAGTTTAGTAAATCAAGCTTATGTGAACTAGTTATTGGTGCTTCTAGTAGAATTATTAATGACACTATGATGCTGTAGATGCTACAGATTAAAGACAAGATATTGGTAAATATGAATTGGCAAGCTTGAAAGTGGAATATTGAATGATTATCGTAACAAAAAATATACTTCTGGCAGTTAAGCAGATACAATATTTTTTAAATGGGTTTGCTCACAGATGTACAAACTTATTTGGTGAAAGAAATGCACATCTATTTTTCTTGGGATAAGTGTCTGGTTTTAGGAGAAATGGGCAGTGGTTTAGGTGGGAGGCTGTTCAAAGAGAGGAGCCCATTCATGAAAAACTTGTCTTTTTGTATGCATAATACAATTTAAGGGATTTTTTCTTTTAAGACAAAGCTTAATTTCTGTACAAAACTCCAAACTGGTAGAAGCATCACATAAACATGTGCCTCAGTGCAAATATTTTCATGGCTACATTCTTAAGACGCATTTGTCCAAAGTTTTAGTGATTGCGTCTGCAGCAACAAGGATTTGCTTGGTAGTATAATTACATGCAGGATCTGGTAAGAGATCTGATATGTAGTAAAACTTTATATTGGGTTTGTGTGGCAAGGTTTTGGTAGCGGAGGGGGCTACAGGGGTGGCTTCTGTAAGAAGCTGCTAGAAGCTTCCCCCATGTCTGACAGAGCCAATGCCAGCCGGCTCCAAGACGGACCTACCAATAGCCAAGGCCGAGCCCATCAGCGATGGTGGTAGCAGCTCTGGAATAACAGACTGGGGGGGCGGGGCAGCAGAAGTAACTGCAGCCAGAGAGAGGAGTGAGAATATGTGAGAGCAACAACCCTGCAGACCCCAAGATCAGTGAAGAAGGAGGGGCAGGAGATGCTCCAGGCGTCGGAGCAGAGATTCCCCTGCAGCCCTTGGGGAAGACCATGAGGCAGGCTGTCCCCCTGCAGCCCAGGGAGGTCCATGGTGGAGCAGGTATCCACCTGCAGCCCGTGGAGGACCCCACACCAGAGCAGGTGGGTGCCCGAAGGAGGCTGTGACCCTGTGGGAAGCCTGTGCTGGAGCAGGCTCCTGGCAGGACCTGTGGATCTGTGGAGAGACAAGCCCATGGAGCAGGTTTATCTGGCAGGACTTGTGACCCCGTGGGGGACCCACGCTGGAGCAGTCTGTGCCTGATGGACTGCATGCCGTGGAAGGGACCCATGCTGGAGCAGTTGTAAGAACTGCAGCCTGTGGGAAGGACCCACATTGGAGAAGTTCATGGAAGACTGTCTCCCCTGGGAGGGACCCCACGCTGGAGCAGGGGAAGAGTGTGATGAGTTCTCCCCCTGAGGAGGATGAAGCGGCAGAAACAATGTGTGATGAACTGACCGTAAACCCCATTCCCTGTCCCCCTGTACCACTGGGGGGGGTAGGTAGAGAATCCAGGAGTGATAGAACGGCTTTGGTGGGCACCTGGCATCCAGCCAGGGTCAACCCACCGCACTACAATAATATGGAACAATACTTCAAGAGCAGCAAAAAACAGGTTTAGTCACGGCCTTCTTTTCTTGCATCATATCAAAAAAAAGTTTTCAGTCTTTCTTAAATGATGTATTTTTACTTCTTTATTGAATTCCTTATGTAATCTTTTATCCTTTCCTTTCTGCTCTTTTTAATCAATTGCTAAAATTACTCAGCAGAATTGCACATCAGGCACACAATACTTCCTTTCATTGGCATGAGATATATGGGAGATGGGAGCTTAAGAGGCCAGTCATTATGTGCAGTCCATAAGCTAACACTTCCTGCAGACAAAATATGTTCACAGTTATAGCGGGGATGCTGCCAAATTCGATTTAAACTATCCATTTAAAGTTCTCTGTTTCTGCAACTAATGAAAGTCCATCTTTGTTCCAAATATAATGTTCTCTAATGTAAGGTATATTGAGGACTCCACCAAAATGGAGCAAAGAACTTGGACCTCTAATGTAGCTACAGCTAAAATACAGACAGATGAAAATACAGAGTGGGAGGTAATGAAAAAGTCATGAAAAAGTATGAAGACATGAGGAAGAAAAGCAGGGAGTTGGGAAGACAAAAACTCAGCAAGAACAATGATTGCCCCATCCTCAACAGCAACGGAGGTTCCTGCTTCCTCACCTGAGCGGTAACTGTCTGGTGCACTGGGACTCAGCAGGAGCCCACATCCGAATTAGCAGGCATTATTATATTCTGCCTAGGAGCAGGTTAGCCTTACCCTTACCTATCTACCTTTTGTATCAGCCAACGAGTAATTGCTGTGTACTTGTAAGTTCAGTAAACTCCTGCTTGCAAGTCTCAGTGGATGGTAAAAGATGTTCAAATAAAAGTGACACAGTAGAGTAAGGGTACAGAAAATAAAGGTACAGTTTGATTACAGAGCTATCTATCAGTTTGAATTTACTAATATTGCAGGTTCTTCTAAACTAAGTTTCTTCTAAACTAAGAAAATTAAGGTGGCCTTCAGGTTTCACAAAGGATAAACAACTTTGCCGCATTGGGAAATCAGTTCATATTTTTAAGTCTGAATGTTGATAGAACAGTATTTTTCAAACAGTTTGCCTCGTTTTGAAGCTGCTTATGTGGCAACATCAGGAGATGATAAAGAAGAGCAAAGTGTTTCCCTTTAGGGCTAACACTGTATGTGGACATTACAGGAATGTCATTATCAAAAGCTTTGGTGTTGCAACGAGATCACCAGCAATCTACAAAGACTGACTAGACAGACTGACAGGCTTAACCCCTTGTCTACAAATCAATTTGTATGGCATTCAGTTTCTAGTTCTCCTTTTCCTGAGTACAGTGATGCCAGAGTGTTGACGATCCTCAGAAGACATAACTGAATTCTATTTTAAAGTTCTCCTATTTAGTTTATAGATGCCATAAACTTACTTAAGTATTTATTAATATTTTTCAAAAAAAACCCCTCTGAATCTGAAAGCTGTAGATTTGGAGGGGGTTGTGTACCAAATCACATTAATTCATGAGCTTTAATTTTAATTAATACATTGAAGTCCAGAACAAAATATTTACAAGCTGTCCTTTAATACAAGAGTCTTTTAATAAAACCACTCATCTTTCACCTGGTATGAAATATGAATGCTAAGTATAGAAGCATCCATGTTTTTGGATTTCTGCAAAGTTAAGAAAAGTAATACCCTGGTTTTAAAATCAAAATTACAACTATGTGTTGCAAATAAGTACGTGCACACAAGTCCCAAAACGTGCACATCCATTTAAATGAGTCACATGCACGGGGACATTCTTGAGTTTTGCTCTGCAGGGGAGTCACAACACTCATTAAAATATAATAAGCTCCACAATGAATAGAGCAAGTGCTCATTATAATGTAATGAGCAATAATTATCACACAATGGTCCTGTGGAGTAAACTAATTTCATTCCAAGAATGTTATACCTTTTTTGCTTAAAAAAAAAAAAAAAACCAACCCAAAAAACCAACAACACATAAATGGGAGCTTCTCCCATCTCAGTTCAGAACTAGGAAACATATAGGCATGTTGACATGACATAGTATATTTGACCAAACACACTACCATAACATAACAGCAGAAGCCAAACCGACTTCAGTAGCACAATGGGCATTAATAGCTTTAGGAAATCAGTCCTCACCTGACCTTATATAGTCTGAAACAGCTCAAGTTCATTAGCCTTCAAGTGCCAATGTAAGGCTATATAATCAACAAAGCTCTTCCTGCTGGCTTTGCTTGAGAGGTATTTACAAACCTCCTGAATAGGTTTCTGTCCAGGAGGCTACTTTTCAAAGACATGTACAAAGGAACATCCCTCTGGTAATCTTTTCCATTCATCTGCCTCATGGCTAAAGAAAGATTATTGAAATAAAGGTGCCCTATTTTTCTTTCCCCACGTCCAGCCTGTTGCTCCCCACATTTTCACTGCATTAGATCCAGAACTTCCCAAACCTTCATACAAAATGACACAGCTCTCTAATCTCACAGAAAGTTAACCCAAGAAAAAACAACAACAACAAAAACCCAAACCCAAGCCCTACAAAAAAGCAGCAACTTGTTGGCTGAGTCATCTTGCATAAATTCTCCATAAGCTCCTCTGTGCTTTCGCGCTCGCTTCTCTGGTAACACACATCCATCTACTGACACATCCATTACCTTTTTCACTTCCAGTACAAAACATGGTTGGGATTAGCATGATGCAACTGTTTGAGCCGGATCTGAGAAACAGAAAGGCCTCCTCTAGGACAGTACTCATGTAACAGGATCACTCCCTCCAAACCCTCTAAGCCTAGAGCGGCCAATTTACAGCACACAGCCACATGCACCGCCAAGCCGATGTGTTTATATCCCAGCAGCAAACTGGGGACTGATCCATGGTACTCCATCAGCACAGGGGACCTGCCCCCTACCTACAACCCATGCACGGCCTGCATGCCTGGAACGTGCCTGGTAAACACCTGGGAAGAAGTCGCTGCTGCTTCAAGGCACTTCGGGCAGCAGGTCACATCATCTGCTCCAGAACAGTGTCCTGGTTTCAGCTGGGATAGAGTTCATTTTCTCTCTAGCAGCTGGTACGGTGTTATGTTTTGGGTTCAGTATGAGAAGAACGTTGCTAACACACTGGTGTTTTCAGTTGTTGCTAAGTAGCACTTATACCAAGTCAAGGATTTTTCAGCTTCTCCTGCCCAGGCAGGAGACCCAAACTGGCCGAGGGGGTATTCCAGACCATGGGACATCATGCCCAGTATATAAACTGGGGGGAGTTGGCTGGAGGTTGGGCAGATCGCTGCTCGGGAACAGACGGGGCATCTGTTGGCAAGTGGTGAGCAACTGCATTGTGCATTGCTTGGTTTGTGTATTCTATTATTACAATATTATTATTATTGTTGTTGTTGTTTATTGTTGTTGCTGTTACTATTATTTTCCCTTCCTTTTCTGTGCTATTAAACTGCCTTTGTCTCAACCCACGAGTTTTACTTCTTTTTTTCGATTCTCTCCCCCATCCCACTGCGGGGGGGAAGTGAGTGAGCAGCTGCGTGGTGCTCAGTTGCCGGCTGGGGTTAAACCCCAGCAAAGAGTAACCACCTTCCCACCACACTGCTCCCGGGGGCAACTCTGGGGCACCCGTCGTGTTAATGCACTGTGAACCTTATGCCTAGGATAGCTGTCCTGAGAATATACAGAAAAACAAATAAATCCAGTTTACTTAGGAAACACTAGACCTCGTATGAATCAATTGTACCATGAATACTTTGCAGTTTTCACCTGACACTGAAAGCAGCTCAACCACCCAGAAATGTTGAGCGCCACTTGAAAACGTATGTTTGCTTGCAGATTGTCTTACCGCTTTCCAAAACCACTTAGAAGGGTTTCTAATACAAAGCTACGTTGGATTTCAAAGCGTTAGTTGTGCATTCATGGAAAATGAATGAGTATAAGAACAAACATTACATTTCTTCAGCAGTTTTTTAAAAGAAGTCTTAGACGGTTCACAATTTAAAAAAAAAAAACAACAAAGCAAAAGAGAGAAAAAACCCAACTTAACATACAACGTTAAATGAACTGATTATTCTATACCTTCTGCCATGCAAATACAAAAATATTTAAGATGTCTCTAGGCTGAATAGGCAAGATAATAACTCTCAGCTCAAATTCCTTAATATGAATGCAAGAATTCGTGCTTTAATGAATGGCAAATACATAACAAATTTTCTTCATTAGCAAAGTGTGTGGAAATTGCATGTAATAAATGATGTGTAGCTTTTTTTTGTGACTGCAGTAAGAAGGCTTATTATTTATGAGAAAGAACAAAATGTAAAACATAAAAGAAAGTGATTGAGGACTGTAATCCAGACATAAATTAGTTTCCTTTTTATTTTTAAATATTGGCAGTTCCCATGGGCAGTTAATAGCTGCCATGCTAGAGTGCTGCTCATATGCCCTAGTTTTATTTCACCTCTCCTGAAAGCCAAGATTTTACACTTAGAAGAGTCAGCAGTTCCCAGGTGCTAATACAATATATCAGTGTTAAAAATACCTTCCTACAGTCAAATGAAATCTCACTATTGAACAAACTAAAGGAGCCACTTCCCTTTTAGCAGCTACTTTTTCCTTCAAATATGCACAAACACATGCATATACACTCCAACACCCTCAAAATTAACAGCAACACTTTTCCTGTCCTACTGTTATCATTTAATATGTATAATATGACTGAAACAACCAGGGAGCTGCTGAAGTCCTGTGTACAGCCCCCATCGGTCAATATTTAAAATAGGGAAACAATAACTAGACATGATTTCGGGTTTAGGAACTAACTACTAGACAATGGGGCTTTATGTTTATGTCAGAAAAGGTAATGGATTGTGGTCTGGACAATAAATCTTGAAGAACCGCTCGGAACTGCCAAGATTAGGGAAGAAGTAGGTAAAAGGTAACTCCTACCCAGGGAGATTGTGACCACCGACTCAGATGATACCACCTACTCAAAAGAAGACAACGAAGGAATAAGTCTGCGCACTGATTTACACGAGGGGCGAAGAAGAAAGAACCAATTATTAAGGAAAATAACAATGAATATGTATTAGTTAAGTGTATAAATGTGAGAATTTTTGAGACAAGGGTGTGCTGTCTTGAGACAGGCACCCATTCATGCGCATCAATGAAATTAATTTGAAAATACCTCTACTCTGTGTGTTATGGGCTTGCACACTGGTTAAACAAACCCCGTTTGTGGGACAACACTGCCACCATTGCTAAACTATTAAAATTTTTACTAGTTATAGGAAGGTTGTTTAATGAAGGAGTATTTGTACTTTACAAATAGTACCAAATTCACCGGGACAGGGTCTCAAACCTGGTTCTGAATATTTCAGATGCTTGCCCTATACTACGGAGGTGGTCTCTATGTTGCTGATTTTTTTTTAAGTTATTTATTCTATCCATTTGAGTACCATCAACAGCAGAACATGACAGAAAGTTTGACTGAATCCTAGCCAGAAATCCAAGCCTGAGAAATTTCACTCCCTGCCCCAATTCCAAGTGTCAGCTTAAGCCTCATTCTAACAACTGCCCTATACAGACATAGTGCTTACAAGGAAAAGCCAGACATAAATATTTCCTCTGGGCAAGGCATAATTACTGATAATGAAAGGCACTTCATGGTCTCTTGGACCAAAAGATTTTCATTCACAGCTCTCCCACCACTCAATAAGAGTGTGAATTAAACAGAATTCAAACCCAAATGTATAACTTTGTTATTAAATATATTACTCATTTGGTTAAGTAGTCCAATCATAGAATATTATTCAAAATAAATCATTTAATATAATTATGGAAATGCACATTCCCATCTGTGAAAACAGGCAGACTTGGGTCAAAGAATAGTTCATTGTACCGCCACATGATGTGTTCAATAACTTTTACATGCTTTTAACAGTACCAAGGATCGTTCTCTTTTTAAAAAGCCAATTTCCGTTTCTTTGTACCTTCCCAAAGAATATGTGTGTGCGTGTGTAACCATATATGCATCCCTAACTGTGGCTATAAGGGCTTAATGGCAATTAGTCATGAAACAATGCAGTGCATGATGGAGACACTGGACCAGGCTGCCCAGAGAAGTCGTGGATGCCCCACCACTGGAAGTGTTCAGGGTCAGACTGGATGGGGCTTTGAGCAACCCGAGCTGGTGAAAGATATCCCTGCCCATGGCAGGGGGTTGGAACTGGATGATCTTTAAAGGTCCTTTCCAACCCAAACCATTCTGTGACTCTGTGATACACCTGGAAATACCAAAACAGGGAGTCAACCAAATACAGAGTTGGTTGTTTTCAACAGGAGTATTGCACGGGGAGGAGACACAATGGGCAGTATTTAGACCACCTACATTTAGGCACGTAGTTCAGTTCAAGCTACCTATGTCACCAGCAGGGCTCAGAGGCAGGTTTCTCCACCAAACAGTTCAAAACAATTCGAGTGCAAGACCCCACCACAGCGCATGAAAAACCTGAAGCTGGCTGATTTGCAATGCCCAGTCCACCGCCCCCGGGGGTGAACCGGCTGAGGACACGGCAGTCCTCAGTTCCACCTCCAGCAAACCGTCCTACGGAAAAGCGCGCCCGTCCTACCGCCTCACTCCTCCCACCTGCTAAGTCAAGATGATGTGACTGATCCCTCTTGTGAAGGACTTTCAGGGTTCAATATTACAGACTGTGCGGTACTACACACACCAAAAAATCTTACAGGTCGCTACAGTCCTATGGTAGAAATGCAGCCAGTACCTGAGCTAGCTTGGGTATTTTTATATGACACTTCACAAACACCCTTTAAAAATCTGTCCATTTAAGCACTGGACAAATTGAAACCTAGGTAAGGTGGAGTGAGGATGGAAACATATGTCCGTGACCTAAATATATTCCCCCTTGCAAAAATATTTGCTTAAAAGAAGCAAATAGTTTCATAAAGAGTGGGGAGCCAAGTTTGTAATCATAAAATAACTCTCTGCCTTTTCTATGATAACAAACCCAGCCTTAACTCTGCTCAGGTTTGAAGTAATTCCACAAAAATAAAAATGGCAATTGCCATCATGCAAAATCACGATTCTTACAGGCCTCAGGCATCTGTTCAATGTATTTTCAGTATAGAAGAGCTGCAGATGTGCAAACACACCAAGTTGCTTATCAGTTACTTATAGAGCTACATGACTATGTTATTCTGGTTGTGCTCAATGCACAAAAACATTATTTAAAAACAACCAACCCCAAAACAACTCCTCCCCCCCCCAAAAAAACCCCCAAAACAAACAAACCCCAAACAAAACAACCAAATAGGAGATGAGGCTTATGCATGAGATGTGGGGGATTTGAAGGGAGTCCAGTAACTGTAGCAAGAGTAGAGTTCCCTCACTCCCTTCAAATCCCCAACTGGTTTCATTTAAATTCCTGTTGGTTCTCCACCTGCATATTAAGACCAGTACAAAAAGTAATGGTGCATTATTTAAAGCATGTCAGGATCAGTAGTTTGACCAATAAAGCCTGGTTTTGGAGGAAAAAAAATCTCATTCTGCCAGTCTTCCTTCTCCCTTATGGGAGACATGATTATTTTGGCTCCCAATTCAGGAGCTTCTTAAAAATTCTACTTCAGTTCTTGGACTGAATTTTCAAATTCCATGCAGCTTTGTTTGCTGGAAATGGAGAGACAAATTGTGTTTATAATCAAAACCAATTTAGAGAGTAATGGAGACACTAACACTTCAGTATTAGGCTCTGCAACATTTCTTTAAAACAACATTGTACAATATTTGTTCTGTAATTATTGTGCAATGTTCATGTCATACATGAAGTTACAGAGTGCTTCAGGGACTTGTCTAAGATTGCCCATCAAGTGGTGAAATTAAAGCACTTCACCCTGATTTATCACTGGACTATACTCTCTTGAAACTAGAGCACTGTTGACCAAGGAAAATAAGTTTGCTACTATAATTAACGCTAGTGAGGTTTACATGCTGGATTACATAAACCTTTGTAGGCAATTTTGGGGTTTCCGCTTATGACCTTCGTATATACATCTCCTTCCTCTAGCAGAAGATGAATAGAACCTATTCTATGAATAGAATCACTTTACATTGATTTTTTTTTTTTTTTTTGGCTATGTATTTCCTCCCCTTCTTGTCATGTCAGTTGCCACCTTTGTTTTGCATTGCCTAAAAGCAAACTGTGCCCCAAAGTGTCCTGATGGCTGATTTAGCATAGGCCCCTTTGCAGGACAGGTCTGCCAGAGCTAACTAGCTGTTAACTGTCCAAGGGAGAGCTCATGTTCATCTCCATTGAACAGATGACTCACTGGTATTTACCTGGTTTGATTCAATCTGATAACACTGATAATTTTCAGCACTACTTGTATTAACAGAAACGTAGTGCTCAATGAGAGCAGGAGCTTCCACACCTAGAACAGGATTTTTCATACCCTTCAAATTTCGTTTATCAGCCTGAGATGTAGGTTGAAGTCTTCCATACAACCATATCGAGAACTAACAACTCAAATTACTCACATTTTAAATGTGTTTATTTCTAGTTGTTGATAAATATCCAGTCCTTATTAAAACCAGTGATTAAAGTTAAATGGAGTTTAGAGACAATTTTTTCTTTTTTTTGTAATCACTTTTAAATACAAATTGTTCCCTGAAGGGTATTACATAAATGTTACGCACCACAGGAATGTCAGTACCGGCACAATAACAACTGTACCTCTCCGGCACGCACACATACACTCTCACACGCTTATTTGGGATGTTGAAGACATTTATCCCCAGTTGTTTTATAACATTGCATATGTTCACCAGAACTATTACCACAAGCCAGCACAGCATGCACCAATAAAGTGGTTGAGTTAGAGTCTCTGCATTGCAGGACACAAACACTAGACAACAACAATTTTAATGTAGGTAGTAAAGAATGCTTCTCTCAAATTAAACTACCTGGGGAATTAAACAGGTCAAAGTACAAAAACTTCAACTGGCATTCTGTCCTAATAGCAGGGTCAGCACTCCTACCCTGGTGAAGCCTTACAGGATCCTCAGCACCTACAAGTGGAAGGAATTTAGTTTTGAATCTCATCTCTAGATGGTTCAGTCAGCAACACAGTGCCCCCTAGGCCACGCTTGTGCACTGGATCTGCTCCTATTTAAAGACAAGTGCTGTCTGACACACTATTTCTCCTGTCATTTTTTAGAGGGAGAAGGTAACAGAGAATGGGGTGGTTTGGGTTTTTTTTCTGTTTGCTTGTCTGTTTACCTAAGTAGAAGTAAAACAAAGTTATCTATTGATGTCCTTAAGTAGGATGATTAGTAATTTTAACTAACTACAAAACTATGACATTGTTTCCATAGGTTCACACTAAAAAAAAAAAAAAAAAAAGAGCCACACCTTAATTTGCATTAGGTAACTAAAACATACCATGTCTTCTTCAGAAAAGTCTGAAATGAAGTACTCTGCCAAAGGCAGTGGAGTAGGTTAGGGAAGCCTTTGGGTTGTTTCTCTGTATGAGTCTTCTCACCTTTAGAGTTAGGCAAAATGCCAAACATATGCCAAACTTTTAAATTAATTTAATATCTCCCCTGAAGACAAACATTTACTATCATCCAGGAGAAGGACAGTTATTGCAGAAGGAAGGCTTCAGTGTTTTCACACAACTGTATATGATTGACTGCAGCACAGAAGTAAAGCTTTGGAAATGTAGGAGCTATGCTCAGTGGCTTAGAATAAAAAATAAAATCTGTACCTTGAATAGAGGCAGTCATTTTATCACCTGTGCTAACTGAAATCATAATTTTACCTGTGTTTCCCTTCGTATTTCTTTTGATCACTAAAAACTAATGGGGCATTGATGCTCATGAAATTGGATTTATCCCAAACCCTAATCTGAATGATGAACTACATTAAAATACAAGAAATGTTCACAGTGCTTTACAGAGACAAATACATGCCGGGCTGTACATTTGCCATGTTTCACTGGCTTTCCTACCCTGTCCTCCTTGTATCTCGTCACTCGTGTACACAAACCAGACTCTCTCTTTCGCAGGCACACACACAGACACACGCACACAGAGAGGGTTCAGGACTACCTTGTTTTCAAAGGTACACGTTAGTGAAGTCATCCTGAGGAACTCCCTGCTTGCAAAACCACTCAGTTCCAGAGCACTGGCAGGGCAACTGGGGAAAACGTGGTGTAAACTAAAGGCACGCAGCAGTTTCTGTTCATTCAGAAGGATACCAGGGGGGTGGGCTAGGAAGAAATGAAGAGAGGATTCATTTTTGGCTGTCCATTATTTATGGTGCCCTTTACACAAAGTAAAGTTGGGTCACTGCTTGAGCCTTGACGAGCAGCTAAAGATAAATCTGCAAGAGGTTTGGTTTTGATTTTGGTTTTTTTTTTCCCTGCGATTTCAATCCTCAGTTATCACGTAATATTACAGACACGGGGGAAAAACCCCAAGAACCCACAACTGAAACTGCTATTCAAATACCAAGCTTCATGTTCTCCGCACGCCGTTTCACATGGCGTGCTTTTTGTCTAGAGGCGCTCACATATGCGAGTTGAGCTAAAGAATCTGCCTGCCATCCCCACCGAAACGCATCTGCACGTTATGCCCGCAAGTTAAGCAGCAGAACTGTAGAATTCCGAGCACGGTCGCACACAGACACACACGCAGAGCCCGCCGCTACCTCGCGACGCCCGTATTCTGCGGGTCCCTTTGCAAGCGCCTCGGAGAAGCGGAGGCGATCCTGCACCGCCGCAAGGCTCAGGCGTCCGGGGCGGCGGCAACTTTAGGACGGCCCGACTACAGGTCGGGCACCCGCGGCCGGAGCGTCCCCGCACGAACCACGCCGCCCGCCTCACGGGGCTGCGTTAGCAGCACGGCTGCCCACAAACGTCCGTGTCGCCCCGCACCAAAGTGTCATTTCGTCGAAGCCTTACCTTGGCTGACTTGCCCTAACCGGTGACAAGGCACTTGTGCTTTTTACGAAGCCAAACGGGCACTTTCCGCAGGGCCGGCGGCACCGCCGCTCGCCGTCCGCAGAGAGGCGCCGGCCCCTTTAAAACCGCAGGAGACCCCTCCCTCCGGCCCTCCTCCCCCCCCCCCCCCCCCCCCCGCCCCCCCGCCCCCCCCCCCCCCAA
>JAVJGG010000055.1:4186435-4232484 GCA_035590195.1 Aviceda cuculoides | reverse complement strand
CGCGGGGCTGCACCGCTCCGAGCCGCTCTGAGCCGAGCCGAGCCGAGCCGGGCGCAGGCGGTGCCGGCGCGGAGCGGCCCCCGGCGCTCCCGCCCCTTTATTGAGGGCGGCCCGGAGCGCGGTGCCGGCGGGGGGGGGGGAGCGGGAAAGCGGCGGCCCCCGCCCAGCCCGGCCCCCCAAAAAGGGCTTTTCCCACCCGCCCGCAGGGGAGCGGAGGAAAGCGGCTTTTCGGGCTGTCCCCCACCAAAGTGCCAACCCGGCTCTCCCGCCGGCTGCACCCCCCGACAGGGGCTGTGGGGGCTCCGGGATGGGGATGAAGCAGGAGGGGGTTGGACCCCCCGGAAGGGTTTCTGCTGGACTTGCCACAGAAACATCTGTGCGTGGCTGGTGGGGCCCTGGTGAGGCTCAAGGCAGTTTTCCCTCCAGCATCTCCATCCTCCACATCCCAGGAACGTGGTAAGCAGCTCTGGGACCTGCCAGCCAGAAGCCGGCTGCACACCTCCATCCATCTTGGGGGAGTGTGTCCCCAGGGAGCTCAGGGCACTGCCTGGCCCTGGGCAGAGCTGGACGGAGCTGCCATGGGGACCCAAGCCTTGGCCCCCTCTGGGTTAGAGCCTGGCTCTGAGCGCCAGCCCTGGGAATGATGATGGTGGTGGAGAAGGGCTGCTCCCCACACCAGCACAGCTCCCACGAGGCTGCAGGACAGCCAGGCCTTGGCCAGCACCTTTCCTGCACCCTGCAACTCATGGTACCCATCGCGTGGGATCCCTCAAGTATGGGGACTGCCCTGGAGCCAGCTGTGGGGCATCCTTCCACTCTGCTCTGGACACCATCTCCCAGCAGCCACCAGATCAGACCGGTGGCCGAGACCTACCCCAGAGCTGGAGAAACACTCTGGAAAGCGACTGGTGGTGTGACTGCAGCTGGTGGGAAGAGGTGAAAGGGAGAGGATGCCCAGCAATGTAGGCAGGGACCCCATGGTGCCCTGGCCTCACTCCCTGCCCACCCACCGACTGGCAGGACTGTCCCCTGGGTCTCCTCCTTAGCCCAGGGTGCACCCCTGGCCCTCAGGGTGTCCTTCACCCCCAGGGCACACTATGGGACGACACTGCTCCTTGAGGTGCATCACAGTGCACCCCATGCTCCCCGCTGGTGCCTGTGCTCCACTGGGGCTGGCCCTGGCTCATGGCCCCAGCATGTGCCCCATGCCACCTCCCCTCTGTCCCCTTGGTCACCCCGCATCCCTCTGTCCCCAGCACGCCGTGTACCTGTGCCCTCCCGGCTGCCGGCCCAGGGGCTCCCCTCCGGCTCCTGGTGGGGCAGCGGGCAGGTCCGGGGGCATCTTCCTGTGGGCAGCGAGGGGAGCGACAGTGGGGGTCCCTGGGGCCCAGGGCCACCTCACAGCTGGGGGCCCGGGGCAGGGCCACCTGCCACTGAGCAAAGATGCTCCAGGGCTGGCTGCAGGCAACTTTCCCAGGCACACACTGTTCCCAAGCAGGGGAGGAGCGGCGATGCCCCCGCTCTTCTTAAAGGCACAGCAAGCCGTGCATCCCCTCCTCTTCGTTAGCCTTCCTCTCGTTAGGCCCCAGCCCTGGCCCCCAAACCTGGCCGGCTGGCTCCAAAGTTCACCGTGGCCACGGGTTTCCCCCTGCCCGCCCCAGCTCTGTGGGTCCGGCCATGGGTCCAGCATCCCCAGGTCAGGACCGTCCCCGAACCCTCCTCCCACCAGAGCTCGCTTAATGAAGGCAGGGCGGCCTGTCCCAATTAGACAAGGGGCTTCGTTAAACAGGGAGCAGAGGGGTCTGCCAAGGGCTCTGTGGCTGGCCCCGGGCCCGGAGCTGGTGGAGCAGCCCACGGCACGGTGCCGGCAGCCGGGCACGGGCAGCTGGGGGTTGCCCTGGCTAACGGAGCGAGCATCGTCCAGCGGGCACTGCAGGCGGAGGCACCGGGGCAGCGATGCTTTGCAGCCGTGCCCGGGGCTCTGCCTGCCACCTTGGTCCCCGGGAACGTGGCAGGGACCGGAGTGGGGTGGTCCCCAAACCCCGCTCCCCCATGGGTAGCCCAGGAGTATCTTGACCATCTTGCCAGCAGCATCCCTGTTGCATTGGCACTGGAGGGGGGCACGCAGGGGTGCTGGGTCCCCAAAAACAGAGTGCCTCCCCCTCCGCAGTGTTTCCCAGTTCCCCACACACACACATACCAGGGCCAGGGAAGGAATCTGCGGCCCCGGGCGCGGGACGGTGCTGCCTCAGCGGAGGGAGAGCACCAGGTGCGAGTGACTCACGCAGCCGCCCCGCGCCGCTGCACGCCAGTCGCTCCGGGAACATCCCCAAAAGCTGTCGGCCCTTTCCCAAGCCTGGCGGGCTGGCAGCCAGGCCACCAGTCCTTACTCCCACAGCCCAGGCTTGGGGTTCCCCATCTCCCGGCTGGCTTGGCCCCAAAGCACGTTGACTCCTCTCCACTGACACTATTCAAAGCTTGCAGGGCTGACCATAACCCCGGCCCCTCGCCCCTGCCTGCCCTGTGCATGCCACCCTGGTCCCCAAATGCCACTCGCCAGCTGGCCACGCACCCCCTGTGGCACAGCCTCTGCTGCCCCATAAGTCTAAGATCACGAGAAGTCCCAAAACATCTCCCCAGATCCCACTGGCCCTGGTCGCTGCAGGGCACTGCCCTGGGCTGCAGGCACAGGGGGAGCACCAGCTCCGAGCCCTGCAGGGGTTCACGCCACCCCCCAAGGACAGGACCCCCCCGGTTTGAGAGTGGGCATGCGGGAAGCACTGGGGCTGAGCCTCTCCCTGCCCTGTGCTTGCCAGGCAGGCAGCCTCACCACTGCCTTAGTGGGAAATGAGGAAAATTTGTTTTCTTCAGCCCCAGGTGAGGTTTCAGCTCTGCATCAGGCGGCAGGAAAGATGAGTCACGTGGCACGGTGAGACGTGGCACGGTGAGACACGGCACGGCGAGACATGTGGGGGCTGCAGAGCCAACCGTGGCTGCGGTGCCGTGGGTCCTGTACCCCGTCCTCTGCCCACCCTCTCCACATCCTGCAGCCACTGCCTTCGGTGCTGATCTGGCACTGGCTGGGATTCAGCTCAACCCTTACAGGATTTTAGTTTCCTGACCCTACGGCACTCCAGCAGCACTCCCTGCTCCAGCATGGTTTGGGCATCCCCAGCTGGCAGGGACGCATGGGGCAGCTCCGGGGCTGCTGGAAGGGACCTGCTCCTTCTCCACGCCCTCTTAAATTTGGGGGCTTTCAGGCAGAGGGGAGCAGCGGGGGGCTGGCGCCAAGGTGGGTGAGGGGAGGAGGAGCTGGCCGGTGCAGGAGGGGGAACCTCGCCTGCTGCGGGGGCCAGTTGGGACATGCTCCAGGAATGTCTCCCAGCACCAGCCACCGCCAGCTCCCCGCCGTGGCACCCAGCCGCCTGTCCCCGGCATCTTGGGAAAGGGGCCCGTGGACCCCCACCCCTGTCACCAGCCAGCTTGGGAAGAGCACTGGGAGGGCCAGCATCATGTTCACAGTGCGGCCTCAGGGACCCTCATGCTACCCTGTGGGACTCCTCAGCAAGCCCAGGGGCCAAAAAATGGGCCAGGGTGGGGAACTGGTCACCCCTTACCTCCTGCTGACCTGCCCCGAGGGGTTTGGGGTGGCGGACAGCCATGCCAGCCTTCCAGACTGCACTTCACAAGGGGAATGGACAGCAGACCACCAGCTCCTCTGTGCCAGAGGGGACATCTTGCAGCACCCCCATCCTGCTGCTGCCCAAAGCCACATCCCTGTGGGAAAAGGAAGCAAAGTATCACACCAGGATGAAGCCATGACTGGCGAGCTGCCCTCTCTGACCAGCAGCTCTGGGGATGCCCAAAGCGAGGGGGATGCTCCCAGCTGTGGGGACCACACTGGGTGCGGGGACAGCAGGGAGGGTCTGGTGGGTAAAGGACGATGGAGGCAAGTGGTCCCGCTGCAGCCGGGCTTGGGGTCGAGCTGAGCCCGCTGTGCCCCCATGCCAGGGCTCCCCGAGGGGCAGGCACATGCCCCAGCTCCCCCCGTAGCTCCTGCAGAGGGATGGAAAGTTTTTCCTGCCCGTAAACTGTTGTGTCTGGAGGCTGCTGCTGGCGCGGCCACACACCAGCATCTCACAAAGCTGCGCTGGACCGCAGCCAGGCCCTGCCGACCACGCAGCCAGGGCTCAGGGAGGGGACAGTGACACTGCGGGGATGTGACCACCCCCCGCCTTCCTTGGCTGAGTCAGGCAGGAGAAGGCAGCCCTGGTCAGCCTGACCGCGGAGGCTGGGCTGGCTCTCAGGGACAGTGAGGGATGGGAAAGCCAGGCGCTACCAGGGCTCTGCCGAGGGCCGGCAACGCTTTGCAACGGCACGGGGCCAGCATGCCAGAAAGGGAGGGTTACGGTGGGGACGATGGCAGCGGGACGAGGAGCCAGCAGCACTGCGTGGGGCTCGAGAGTCCTTAGTTAACAAGCTGCCTTCATCAGCTGCATCCTGCGGCTGGGCTTTGGGTGACGCTAGGGATGCCCAGAGAGGCTGCACAGTGGCAGGGGCGGGTGGCAGGGACCCAGGGGGACGCAGGGGACAGCAGGGTGCAGGCAGGGGCTGAAGTGCCCCTGGACGTGATGTGCCCCATGCTGCACACGACCACCCACGCAGCCTGGCTCATCCCGCAGGAATCCAGCTTCTCAACGGAGTGAGCTGCTCCCCTTTGCTCCTGGACCCACGGCCCCCACCAGGCTCCGTAAAATAAGCTTGGCTCGGGCCCAAGGGTGGGGATGCAGGAGAGGGTGGAAATGCAGGGACCGAGTACAGCAAAGCTCCCCCAGCACCTCCGTGTGGGGCCAGTGCTGCTTTTCCCCATGCTTACAGCCTCGTTGGGGTGCACATGCCCTAGAGATGCTCCAGCCAGCTCAGCATGCACGGCTACAGAAGGGAAACTCCTGCTTCTTCACAGGGGCAGACAAAATGCCTGCCTCGGGGGCACGGCGGATTAAGGCACCCCAGGTCCGGCCCTGGCTGTGGGGTATGCAGAGAGCAGCCGCAGCACCCGGGGCAGAGCCTGGCTGCGGGGTGCACCGAGTGGGACCCAGGGACCCATCGCAGTGTGAGAGCAGGAGCTGGCAGAGCAGAGGGAGCAGTTTCCCCCCGGATGCCTGCAGGAAGGAGAAGATGAAGGGAAGCCGAGGGAGAGCAGGGCATGTGCAGGCTGGGCCTGTGGTGCGCAGAGCGTGACTCGACACGCCGGGCGGCTGAGCCAGCCCGTGCCCGCCTGCACCCACCGGTGCCGCCCAGCCTGCCTGCCCAGCTCGCGCAGCCATGGGGGTCCCTGGGGACCAGCATCGTCAGCAGCGCGGCACCTCGGGCCAGGCGGCGGGATGCAGAGATGAAAGGTGGCGTTCCTGCAGCTGTCCCCTGGGAGAGCGGTTTGGGGCAAGGCCAGGTCACTGGTGCTTCCCTGAAGCACCGGGGGAGGCAAGGAGATCGTCTTACCTGCAGGCACCAAGGTGCCACGTCTCTGGCTGCCTCGAGCCCTCACCAGCGTCTCTCCCAGAAAGTGAGCAGGAAGATGGGGCAGCTCAGCCCCCACTGGGCACTGGGGGGGGGGCTGTCACCGGGGCTGCTCCTGGCCTCGCGCGGTGTCTGCCACTCTGCACCAAAGGCGGCTCCCAAGGGCAGGCCAGGAGGGCTATCACGGCTTCAGGGGACTGGAGGGGCACGCAGGAGCCCAGCCTTGCTCCAGGTGACCTCACAGGAATACTCACCAGCACTGCAGGCAGGATGGTACCACCAGTCCCTGCTTGACATCAGACCGACCCAGGGAGCAGCTGAGCAGGGGCATCTGCAGGGGCCCAGGACGCAGAGCCCAGCCCTGCAGAGCCGGGGCACTTGCCAGCAGCACGGCAGCCCTTGCCACATGCAGGGGCAAGCTGCCCACCAGTTCCCAAACCCCACAGCACCTCCATTCCCTATCAGAGGGGGATGAGCACTGCAAAGCCATGGCTGCCCCATCCCTCCTCCCCCAGCCCCAGAGCTGGGAGCGGCCAGTGCAGGGGGAGATGGACAAGGCACCACCACCCTCCCTGTGCACAGGAGCTGCTCTGCTGTCTGATGCCGAGCTTGTCCCCTTCCCAGGGCTGGCAAACGGCAGCCGCCCGGCTCCCAGCGTGGCACCCAGGGCCACAAGGCCAGCTATGGGCTAACCCAGCCATGGGGGTCCCCACAGACCCTGGAGACCTGCGAGGGGAGACCCTGCAAGAGCAGGCAGCAGCGTGGCAGGAGGTGCCGGCGGGAGCAGCGCAGTGGCAGGGGCTCACAGCAACCACTCGCCAGGCGGGGAGGAGGAATGGCAGGCAGGCAGCATGCAGGCCTGGGAAGCTGGAGCCATTCCCGGGATGCTACCAGCTGTGCTGCAAGAAGCTGCTCCTCGGGGGGGATTCACACAGCTTGATGGGGCTGGGAGTATTTGTTCCTCCCTCCAACGGCAACAGCAGATGCCTCCTCGGCTGCAGTGGCTCAGGGCAGCTGTATTCCCAGGGGAGGAGTGTTGCCAAGCGGAATAGCTGTGAGTCCAAGGAGCTGGCCCTTGGGGGCCCCTAGCCCAGCCCCAAAGGATGGGAGTGAGGGCACGTTGGACCACTTGTCCTAGGACCCTGTCGATGTACCAGGGCGCATTGTAGACAGTCATTTCCTTCCCAAGAGATGGAAATAACGAGTCACTAAAGGCTTGTGCGCAAGCCCTCCCGCTGCTGAGCCGCACGCAGGGGCACAGCCAGCCCTGGTGGAACAGCGTACCAGCCTGCGCTCACAAGTGACCGTGAAGAGGGACCCGCTCTGGAGCTGCAGCAGGAGGAATTTGCTCACCTCAGCTCTCCAACTCCAGCTCTCCTGCAGGCCCAGTGCCAAGGTGTCCTGGCTTTGGCTGGGATAGAGTTAATTGTCTTTCTAGTAGCTGCTCTAGTGCTATGTTTTAGGTTCAGTATGGGAAGAATGTTGGTAACACTTATGTTTTCAGTTGTCGCTAAGTAGTGTTTATATACTAAAGTCAAGGATTTTTCAGCTTCTCAGGCCCAGCCAGCAAGAAGGCTGGAGGGGCACAAGAAGTTGGGAGGGGACACAGCCAGGACAGCTGACCTGAACGGGACAATAGGGTATTCCATACCATGTGACACCATGCCCAGTATATAAACTGGGGGGAGCTGGCCTGGGGGCATCGCTGCTCAGGAACTAACTGGGCATCAGTCAGCAGGTGGTGAGCAATTGCATTGTGCATCACTTGCATATTCCAATCTTTTTATTATTGTTATTATTATCATTGTTAGTTTCTTCCTTTCTGTTCTATTAAACTGTTCTTATCTCAACCCACGAGTTTTACGTTTTTTCTTTACAATTCTCTCCCCCATCCCACTGGGGGGGGGGGAGTGAGCGAGCAGCTGTGTGGTGCTTAGTTGCTGGCTGGGGTTAAATCACGACAGAGGGAAAGGCTGCCCCTTGCTCGCTCCCCTTTCAGCTGATCCTGCTCTCACTTACCCACTTTTGCATCTGGGATGTGGTTGTGGCAGCTGGAAGGATGGGGTGGTTGCTCAATGCTTCCTCTCTGCCTCTATTCAAGTGTTTCACAATCCGCACCAACACCCCCTAAAAACTACCTGCGGCTCCATATAAATTTCTGGCAGGGCTCATGAAAGAGTCCCCGTGCCGCTCTTCGTGGGGCTTGGCAGCTCCTTGCGCAAGGGGCCCGCGACGGAGCCGTGGGGAGCATTGCCCGCGGCTGGAGGGCTGGTGGGAGACGTGTGGGGCGGCACTGCAGCCCAGCAGGCAGCCGTTGGCACGCGCTCCGCCGGGGAGGGCACGGCACAGCTCGCACCCAGGCGCGGCAGGGGCCCTGCCTGGGACAAGCAGGGGCATGGAAGGGGGTACGTACTGCTGGAGAGCCAGGGCCATGCCCCAGCCTCCAAGGAAGGGGCTTTTGCAAGTCTTGGGTGCTGGCAGAGGCACGTGGATAGCACGAGCTCCTTTACCTGCAGGACACCATCATGCCTTCCCCTACCAGGAGTATGCCAGCTGACAATGTCGGATCCCCGGCAGCTGCAGGACACTGCCCTGAATGTTTTATGCAGCAGCTGTGGTCCACGAGAAGGACAATAAATATTTGGTCATCAGTCTCTGCTGGGGTGGTGAGGAAGCCGGGGGGGGGGAGGCAAGGCTGCAGGAGGGGCCGGGAGCACCCCTACCTGTGGGGCAGCAGCCAGGGTTGCAGGGGGGACTGTGCTCCGGAGGGATTCGTGCAGTTCACGAGACCAGACTTGTCCTCACGGCTCTCCCAAGCGAGGCTGTGCCATTGCTCCTTCAGCTCTTTGGCTGGGTGCCCAACTCCAGAAGAAAAGAATAAAAAGGACGAAACACCCGCCCTGCCCCATCGGGTGAATCGCTGTCTGTCACCATGGGAACTCCTCCCTCCCCAGACCCCCCCAGGATGACTTCATATCTCCATCGAGCAGGAGGGCTGCGTCACCGGGACGGCACAGGGCGGACGGACGTGCACATCTCACACAAGGACCTCTGCAGCTGCGGACGCAGGGCAGGAGGCTGCAGAGCTCCAGGGTGAAGGCTGAGCAGCCCAGGTGAGGGTCCCACACAGGATGGGGGTACGGTCTGCACCCACACAGTGCATCCCCAGAGGAATGACTGGGGGCTCTTGGAGCTCCCGCTCCTTGCAGAAAACATGTCTCCAGCACCTTCGCACCCCTTCTTGTTGCCATCAAGGAGGGAGGAGCGCAGGATCCTGTCTCTGGTCCTCCCCCACCTTTCTGGAGTCACCAGCCTGAGACCATGAGGACCTCATCCCTCTCCATCCTCCTCAGCAAACCCAGGGCAAGGTCACCTGTGAGTCACCGCTGCGCGTGCGAGGCAGAAACAGGAGATACTTGTGTTCCCATGTCATAGGAGCTCCTGCCAAGTGCTGCACATCTGGAACAGCTGTAAACAAAGCAGGGGAAGCCGGAGAGCCACAGCAGAGAGCAGCCAGGGGCAGTGGGGACCTCCAGCCTCGCAACAGCCGGCTGGGGGGAAGGGGTGGAAATAAATGCAGAACCGCCACGTAGAGCCCAGATGCCCGAGGCTGGAGCACACTCACCCGCCGCCTCTTCCTGGAAGCCCCTCGGCATGCCAGGGCGTCCTCCGAGCCAGGTGAGCAGAGGCAGAAACTTGCCACAGGCACACTGCCTGCTGCTGGGCTCTGCCTGCTGCTCCGGTTCCTAGAGCCACTGCTCATCAAACCTCCCGCAAGAGGCTCCAGCCCCACTCACCATGTCCATGGGCAATTATCACTTCACAGATCCCTACTTGGAAATCACACCCTCCAAGTTTCATCGCTGGCACCAAGTCTGTTTCTCGATTGCTACGAGCGCTACTCAAGAGCAACGTGGTCTCAATGGAGAGGTCATGGTTTTGGTATACATGAATCTGTGCAATGCTAAACTGTACCCAGAGAACCTCAGAATGCAGTTTTCTAAAACTGAATATACACCAAATCCTAAATCTCAAAGCAACACAACTTTAATCCCCTAGATGAAGCATTCAAATAAGCACAAAAAATCCCCCTCCAAAGAGTCAGCTCCCTCCTCCCTAAATATAACAAATAAGAGATAAGCAGCATGCTCCTTTTTCAGCTTTATCCAAGTGCCTGCTCTGAATAAAAGTTACACACAAAGTAGAAAATTGTGCACAGTACTGGGGCTGTTTTACAAAATGCTTTGCACATCTGAGTTGTCATATGCTGAGGGCAGTGCATGTGGAGCAGCTTTTTTCTGCATATTGCATCAAATGTCAGTACTCACATTCACAGTGGGGCAACACAGTGCCCAGAAAAGCTAAATGCTTGATGTCACACTGCAGGCTCTTGGTGAAACTAGGAAGAGCACTCAGATATTCAAGCTCCTGTTTCAGTATCTTAATTATTTGATTAGCCTCACTCAAATCAGGTCACGTGGCATTCGATCCAGCTTCCTTCACTGCAGTTTCCACACCAAGGCAGCATATGGAGCCTTAAATAATCCCAGAGAATGGTGGAGGCTCAGTGATGGATGGTGGGACATCGAGCAGGAGCAGTGTCTCCAGAGCACCTGGTGGGTGATCCAGCACAGGTACTGCTCCCATTGACACCTCTTTGTACAAAAAAAAAAAAAAAAAAAAAAATCCCTCCTGCTCTCACAGACCAGGGCTGGGACCTCCCCAGGCTGCCACCCTCAGCAGCCTAGTGCTGAGCCAGCAGCTCCATTTTCCATTCCTGGGCAGATCCTCCTCCAGGCACCACTCTTCTACTAGCTTTTCTGGACATCCCCAGCAATGGGCTCAACGGGCAACAAAGCTGAACCTCAGCCTGACAGCCCTACTAAAAACCTCAGAGCCCTGAGAAAGGTAAACGTGTAAGGGGAAAGAGCTGGAAAGAAGAGACTTGCATGGAAAAGCGAGAACCACTGATTCTCTTTGGATGGCGTGTGGGATAAAGCAGCTTTTAATGAGGGTGTTCGGGGCTCAGACTCACCCCCTTCCAGGCATGCCATTGAAGAGCGAGCTGAGACAAAGGCAACAAGTCCTGCTGCCATGCCCAGCTCGGCCTTGTGTCTCACAGCAGCCGGGATGGCTGTAGCTGGCAGTCAGGCCTGGATGGGCCCTTTGTCCATTGCTTTTCCACGCAATGAATACACTAAAGCTTTAGAGGAGCTGTTTCCTTTTCCAAATAGGAAATGGGATTTCTGGATATGCATATGGATACCACTGCTAACCTTCCTCTCTCCTGGTGTACAAAGTCCTGGCAGTGCACCAAAGGGCAAGGTGAAGCGCAGGAGGCCTAGGCAGGGCAAGCCTGTGAATCTGCCAAATATCAGGGTACCACTCTCACCCTAGCAATCCGGCAACCCTGCTGGGCAACACTTCATCACAGGGAGAACTCAGCCCTCCTCTGTGCAAACCACACCGTATAGGGACTGGCCAGGGGAAAAGATCCCTGGTCACGGCCATGCCGATGCCTTGGTCAATCCCTGCATCAGAGGGACCAAGCAGTACAAGGCTGCAGCAACACGAGACACCAGCAGAGCTGCACTTCTGCCCTGCCTTCTAAACCCCACTCACCTATTGCTCCCACCGCCATTTTTCACCAGCCTCAGCACAAGAGCGGGTAGAGAAGCAGGCTCAGAGGGCTGTGGACTCTCCTCCCAAAAGCTCTCTGGCACCGAAGAGCGGCACAACTCCAAGCCTCTCGTTTCTGTGAAAGCCTCTCTGCAGCTCCCTGCTTCCCTGAGGACAGGCTTGGCTCAGCACCTATGATTAGTATCAACTGTACTTTCCAGGGTGGGTAATTAGTTCAGGTGAGGCAACTACTGACAATTGGCTGCTGTGGCCCCTCTCTTGGCAAGAGCCTGAATCCCAAACAAGCAGCTCACATATCAAAGAGGCTGCCTGCTCCACAAGCAGATCCACCCTGTACATCTGCCCCAGCCCCGCAGCCCCACGCTGGGCATACCAACAGCCTTTCCTCCTAGAGACCAGGGAAACCTGGAGCACTCAGCTCTAGCAAGAGCTCCCTGTTTTCACTGCTAGATTTCACGTACTTGGAATAGCTCTGTGTGGTAGGAAAAAGTCACTGAAACGCTGTGCAGGTGGCGTTGCAGAGCCTCACATAGAGTGCACACAACGATGCACAGTATCCTCCTTTCCAAATCCTCCTCTCTTCTAGCCAAAAGACAGAGTGCCAAGGAGGGAAAACGATTGCCTACATGTAGGTGGAGGGCACGAGGTTCAAAGAGAGAACTTTACTGGGAGATAAGACAGCACCATGCAGAAGGGGAGAGAGGGAGCAAAGGTCAATTTATACACCAGACTAAATTTATCAGCACAGTCTAATGGGATCCCAAGTAACCTTCCAAGTGAAGTAGCAAAATAAAACACTTAAGCCATTGAAAACTAGACTGGTCAAAGAGCCCCGCTGAACAATCCTGCATTGTCCAGGGAGCCAGGAAACAGATTTATTAGGTCACCCAGGCCATCTCCAGTTTCAGTGAAATTGCCCTGTTCTAGGGATGGTTCCAACTCCCTCCTCTGGCACTGCCACTGTCCTTCAATGGGCAGCGGAAACCGCAGGAAGCAGAGAGTAGAGGTCCAGCAAAGGATCTCACTTTTTCAAGGTTCAGGAAAAGCACTGAGGTAGGACACTTCTGTCATGCCTAACATTTCCCAGTTTGGATTCCCTTGGACTAAGGCTGCTCTGGTGGAAGAACAGAAACACACACCTACAGCTCAAACAGCAGAAGACCTGCCAACGAGATTAGAGCTTCAGTTCCTCCAGCACCGAGGGATTCAGCTGCCAAATGCTTGACGACTCTCTACCAATTCCAAGCTACACTTCCCAAGCCCCTCTCTAAGGCTCAGAGTATATCTTTGCCAAACAACAACGCTCTCAACTCCTGAATGGGTTTCCTCTCCCCACCTTTTAGATCCCCAGTTTGGCTGCCTGTTGTTTACCAAGGAAAAATGATAGCACTGACCTCTCAATTGTTAGAGCTGGTGAGACGCCTGTGTTTCTGGAAGCACAGACTGCCACAGCACCCAAACATGACAGGCACTACAAGGCAGAGTGCCATCGGAACTGCAGCCAGAAGATGCCAACATCTTGGGCATGGCTCAACCTCAACTCCTAGCAGGCACCCAACAGCACTCCGCATCCAATGCCACTCACCAGGGCACAGTTTCTAGTCCAGATCAGCCCAGATACTCAGATTTCTACATGGATAAAAGCATCTACAAAATATTTTCTAACAGTGTGTAAGCCAACCACCCTTGCAGAGCTACAGCAAGGAGGGAACAGGTGTTAGTCCTTGCTGAAGTGCTGGGACCATGCTGCTTAGCACAGCCAGCCTGCTGCTTTTGCAGGGAAACAGAGCAATTAGAAAGCAGTAGTTGCAGAGGGGTTTGAATTTGTTCCTAGTACAAAGTAGTGCAGGAGGGCCTGGGGAATTACTCAAGGAAAACTACCATTCCAAAACAGATACCTCCAGAGAAGAAAACTTGTAGGAAATGCTAACACAAGGACATACACCTCCCTTTCCTTGTATTTCTCACCAACTACAAAACACCCTGGAAGCTCACCTGGGGCGAAAATACATAGCAATGGAAGACAAAAAGAGTATTACAGTCTGACTGCAGTCACAAAACCAAGACAGAATCATTTACTGGTTCCGCAAGGCTTGAGGCATAAGTGAGCTTGTTTAGTTTTTCAGCCCTCAGTGCACTTGTAACGAGCCAGAGCTTGTGACGATAGTTAAACCCAAATTACATCAAGAACATTTAACAGTTTCAAACTTGCCTAGTATACGCAATGAGTTCAGACACACTGACTCTCTCATCAAGAATCCAGATTCAGCACAAATGATTTAGTACACTGGATTAGTCTCAAGTGTAATGACTAACTCCTAGAAACTTTTACACTATTTTTAAATCCCACTTGTCAGGGCAGCACCTGGAAATTAAATGAGAATCCCAGGGAGACTTATCCCAAAGACAAAAACTAAACAGGAGTACCTTGCAGCTTCAAGGGTAGCTGTGACAGGCTAGTGCCACCTGGTGGGAAGCTTTTCTCCATCCCCCTTGCTCAGTTTCATCCTTTCTGTTCCATGTTCCAGCTTCCCAGAGGCAAGACAAGGGAGCACCAGATCAACACCAGAAAAAGCAAAAAGGGCTGGGTAGCTCTTTCAACTGTTCAGACCTAGAGGTTATCTTCCAGGTATAGGCCAGGTCACCCTATACTTCAGTCAGCAGCTTCTCAGTTATTGCATAGCTGAGACTGACTGGATAGATGGAGGCTCATCTGCAAGAGGAATGTGTAGACCAACACCAACATACTCCACAACAATCCCTGGTCATTACTGAGCTGGTTTACAGATAACCGGGACGCTTGAGATGAGAAATAACATATCCGCATATAGGCTCTGGAAAGATGTTTGTCTAGCATCAGCTCCAGCTCCCCACATCATCCCGACTCTGCTAGAGACAACCACCTCAATTGCACTGAGGCAGCATCAGGCAAGGCCAGGCTGATCATCTTCAGCAGCTTCAATACTTGGTGGGAAGTGAGCCAACCAGTTTTGTCTACAACTGATTAGGGAGAGCGGGGTTGCACAAACTGCCCCTACCACAGAGATGGTCACTCCAACAAGAGGGTCACAAAGGGCCAGGCCACAAACACTAACACCACACCCCAGAGACAGGAAGAAGACCAACTTTCCATAGATACATTTTGATCTCCTTGACCAGCAGGAGAGCACAGAGGTTCCTTCAGACAAGGGCCCGTTGCAGGTCTGCACAAACAGCACTGTTACTGCCCAAGTTTCACCATGCTGCTGCCTGCACAGAAGGGCATAGCAGAAATAGCTAGAGTTAGAGCTACCCTGGCAGCCTCGTACCACTGGAAAAACTTCCTTCAATCAGCCTAAAGACAAGAACTCTGAACTAGGACACTGCCAGCTCAGGACAGAGAAGGCAGGGCTGCAGACAGACAGACAAGATTCTAGCATAAGCCCTGACAAGTCAAGACTGATTGGTCTGGTATCACACCAGTTTGGCAAGATTAACAATGTCTACATACACAACCCAGCAAGACATGGTTGACTCCCAGCAGAACCAACTCCATATAGGATATATTATTTTTATTTTTATACATTTAATGCCAAGATGACAGCTATTTTGATGAGACTCATCTTGCCCCTGGTGCACATGACATTCAGAGCCAGAGGGAACCTGTCACAGTCCACAGCTTCATTATTTCCAACCTGCAGGGACACATCCTAGAAACGGATCCAGTACATGGCACTGCGGATACGGTTGTAATCCAAGAGTTGTTCAATGGGACCTGAGTGAACAGAACAGGAGTTAGTCACTGGAGATGTAGTTAAAATCCCTGTGCAGTTTCCCATGGTCTCAAAGCAGATGGTGGCAGAGCAGACTGTGCTCACAATCCAGGGCAGCTATGCACAAACCCAGGCAACTACAGCTCAAACCTGCATTAGGAAAACCAGCAGATATCACCTCCTGACAGAGAAATCGTTACTTGTTTCCTCAGAGTAAGCTGTCTTCTCACACTGCTCTGCAATGCTCAGTACAGCTCCACATACAGGTATGAAATACAGGGAGCCACCAAGTCATGGAGATTTTGGCTAGTTCATTCTAATTTCCTGTTCGAAAACCATCTCCCTTTTCCAAGCTTTCAAGGCCAGAGGAAACAGCTGCATGGAGGAGGAGAATCCACAACACACAGGAAGGAGGCAGCAGAGCGGAGCTGAGCTGCTCAGGCAGGTTTTCCGAGAGGAATTTGTCCTTGGCCAGACAGACATGCCAGAGCAGCACAAGAGAATCAGGTCCCTTCACTTCCCTTACATAAACCACCATGACCTCAGGGTAAGGACACCTGGCAGATGCTGCTGCGCCCGCACCCAGCTATGGGACTCCCAACCTTAGTCATGGCTCCACAGAAAGCAGAGAGGTGGGAGGACAGCCAGCAGCTCACTGCTACTGCATTTCCATCACCTGCAGGTTTGATCTCCTGGTAAATGTGCCTTGGCACATCTAATGTGCCGAGTTAGGAGGATACCAGCAAAGAACCAGCGTGGTTAGGAGGCCAGAACAGACACATGAAAACTGCCTGCAGCTCACTTCCACTCAGCTCTTGACCCCCTCCTGTTTTTTGAGCTACTGTGTACCAATTGCCATGTACTACTTACCAACTGCAGCAATTGCCGGGCATTTGTCATAAATGTATTTACTGCAGACCTCTCTCACCATTCTTGCATCAACGGCCTAATAAATACCAAACAAGCAATTAATGACCCTTCTAGCAGACGTGCACTTCTCAAAGATGGAAGTTAACGTTGCCATTACTTGTCAACATCATTAAACAGACAGTCAGACCCTTGGGGGCCACCTGCACCAACTGTCCAGCTCCTGTCTGTGAGGATGGCTCATGTTCTACATGGCGCATTCTTCTGAGGGTACAGAAAACATGGTGGTCCACAACCTGAAGCCTTCCAAGGGATACAGTGGCTGCAGAATTACACAAACTAGATGCTGGCCACCTCTAGGGAAACTGTTAAAGGAATTTCTAGTTGTGCTGCTTAACACAGGTATATGCCCTCTTTCTGGGATGGACTGAATCCAACCACAGGGACACAGGATACACCTAGTCCATGCCAGAGATGCAGACATATTTATATCAGTGTCAGTGAGCTAACCACCTGGACTCCAGGCAGCTTGACTAACAGATAAGTAAGCCTCATGTTACTGCAGCAAACTAAGGTCAGAAAACGCTGACACCAACCATGCTCAGGTAACCCCAACCAAAACAAATTGATACCTACAGCAATCCTGGCATCCCACTCCTCCAGAGGGATACGGCGTCCATAGTTTAAGAGATGGCTTCCAATATTCTCACACACTGGTGTAGTACCTAGGTGTTGAAGGTATCACATGGTCAGCATAGCACAAAGCCTTCCAGAATTGCACAGCTTGATCATCAGTCAAAGCAGATAGAAGAAACTCTAGCTGTTAAACTGTCTTTTAATGAAGTACCAGTCGTAGTTACCACTCTAAGAAGCTCTGGCAGGAGTTAAGCAACACAAAGATTGCTTCGCTGGTCTCCAAAGAGCTACAGCCAAGGTGGACCAGTTTGAGGGTCTCAATTCTAACTTCACCAGGCAGCACGTTATTCACTCTCAGCAACAGAACAACTAGAAGTTTATAGAGTCAGGGATAGCCTGGAGCACAGCAGGCTGGGGTCAGCTGCTTTGACAACATGGCAGGAAGAACACAGAGCAGGGGAAAGAAAGTTTTGCCCAGTGTCTGCCAGCAGTACTGCAATGTCTAGCAGAGCTCCTGCTCCCCAGGAGAGACATAAGCGGTAACCCTCTGAAAGTTGCACAGTGGTCAATCCATAAACCAGAACATACCATCCAGCTGAGCCACCATGGCATTTCGGAGATAGTTCTTGGCTCTCTTCACCTCTGACTCTGTGGTACTAGTGCACAGACGCATCCTGGAGAGGAGATGGAAAGACCACTGAAGTTCTTAAAGACGTTTGTCTGCTCAGACAGAAAGTGAATTCCTCCCTTTCCCAACCCTCTGCAGAAATAAGCTATTATCAACATCACTTGTCTTGCAGGCTTCAGATTCATTCTTGATCACACAGAGCAGCTAAGAACTGGGGATCACTGAACAGCAGGGGGTAAGAGCTCAAGCTTACAGGCAGGGGATATCAGCCAGCAGGTTACACACTGAGTTACACTCACAAAAAGTCTAAGCAGCCCTGGTGCTGGCTCTAGCTTGCCCATCAGGCACAGCGGCAAGAGGTCTGCAGTACACTACCACAAGAGAAGGCAGGCGTGTCAGCTATTCCCACACATGGCAAGCTGCTATGGAAACTGATGCTGAAAGAACAAGACAGTTCCAGAGAGTCTGTTTGGACTCCAGCTGCTAAATCCCTTCCTCCCCTGCCAACTGCAACATCTCTGGGGCAAGGACTAGTTCCATCTGCTCCACAAACAGCACAGCTAGGCTCTGAATCTCAGATGTAGCTTTGAACCATTACCGGGACATACACATGTACAGTAAGACGGACAGATAGAAGGCCCCAAACATGGGCATGACTCCAGCAGCAGGGCATTTATCAGCCACAACACAGCAGTCTGAAAGGCAGGAACTCTGCCTGCTTTGCTCAAGCTTAACAAGACAATGGAGATAGGTCTCTTGGGCACCTGGGAAAGCCTTGTCTCTAAGGAATGATCTCACTTGTATATAAAAAACCAAAGCCTCAGTGCTAATACTCAGAAGCATGAATGAAAGACCTGAAGAGCCCCAAGGGATTAAAATAGCTCCTCAAAAGCCACATCCTAAGACATTTACAGAAACCTCTTACAAGATCACTTAATCAGAATGCGAGTTAACAAGAAGTTCATAAAGAGACACAGCTCTCTGAAGACCTAATACACTCTCCCAACCAGTTCAGTCTCCCACAAGAGGGTCAGATCTTAAACTGCTGCCAAAGTTGTACTTACCACTCCCCCTGAGCACAATACAGCATATCATCTATGGACAGAGGATCGGAAACAAAATGGAAACCGAAGAGGCCAGTATCAGAGTAAGAGGTGTTGAACGTCTGGAAACTGTGGCAGAGATTATGCTCCACAGCAAGTGTAGCCAGCCTGCTGGACTGATTCTGTAAATAAGGAGATACCATCAGCCATTTCAGTCTTGCAGCTTCCTCACAGCTCAAATTCTTTCCAATCGAGCTGTTCTCACAAAGACCACAGACAAGACAGAGCGGAACACTTCACTGAAGGAGAGCTTAATTTAGACGCTTCATGTGGTCAACAGATGAGATTCACTGCTGGAAAAGCCACAGACAATGGCCTAAGAGCCCATCCAGCAAAACCATTTCCTTTCCCAGCCACAGATGAGGAGCTGGTATGTATACCACCATAGCAGTGGGAGAAAACAGGAACTGCAAGGTCTCCCATTAGCAGGGCTTAGCACAGTTATGCAGGCCAGACAGATTCCAGACAAGAATGGATGCAATACTGGGGTTTTAAACAAGTTCTACTCGCTTTGCAGTTGTAAGGCAAGCTTGCATCATGAGACTACAGCCTACTCTGCCCTGCTTCCATCACTGCCCCCACTGAGTGGTTATTTTGTGAGGGTAGGAATAAGCTCTTGAGAATTCATCAGCTAAACCTCTTCCAAACTTAGCAGAGAAGGCTCAGTTCATCTCCCAGCATCACCTCTCAAGAACTGTCTGGATTAGCCTCGATTACACTTCTATCCTACTTTACAGACTCGTAACCACTTCATAGTTGGAAGCTAACCACAACAGCCTCCCATAAAGCACGTTCACCCAGGGTCTTTTATTAGGTTTGCGTGGCAAGGTTTTGGTAGCAGGTGGGCTACGGGGTTGGCTTCTCTGAGAAGCTGCTAGAAGCTTCCCCCATGTCCAACAGAGCCAGTGCCAGCTGGCTCCAAGACGGACCCACTATTGGCCAAGGCCAAGTCCATCGGCAACGATGGTATCACCTCTGTGATAACATGTTTAAGAAGGGGGGAAAAAAAAAACAAAAACCTGCGCAGCAGCAACACCAGCTGGAGAGAGGAATGAGAATATGCGAGAGAAACAACTCTGCAGACACCAAGGTCAATGAAGGAGGGGGAGGAGGTGCTCCAGGCACCGGAGCAGAGACTCCCCTGCAGCCCATGGTGAAGACCCTGGTGAGGCAGGCTGTCCCCCAGCAGCCCATGGAGGTCTATGGTGGAGCAGATATCCAGCTGCAGCCTGTGGAGGACCCCACACCAGAGCAGGTGGATGCCTGAAGGAGGCTGTGACCCTGTGGGAAGCCTGTGCTGGAGCAGGCTCCTGGCAGGACCTGTGGACCCATGGAGAGAGGACCCCACGCTGGAGCAGGGGAAGAGTGCGAGAAATCCTCCCCCTGAGGAGGAAGGAGCGGCAGAGACAATGTGTGAAGAACTGACCACAACCCCCATTCACTGTCCCCCTGTGCCGCTCAGGGGGAGGACGTAGAGAAAATCAGAAGTAAAGTTAAGCCAGGGAAGAAGGGAGGGCTGGGGGGAAGGTCTTTTAAGATTTGGTTTTATTTCTTATTACCCTACTCCAATTTGATTGGTAGTAAATTAAACTAATTTCCTGAAGTTTAATTTGTTTTGCCCATGATGGTAATTGGTGAGTGATCTCTCCCTTTCCTTATCTCAGTCCACAAGCCTTTCATTTGTATTTTCTCTCCCTTGTCCAGTTGAGGAGGGGGGAGTGATGGAGCAGCTTTGGTAGGCAGGTGGCATCCAGCCAGGGTCAACCCACCACAAACTTTTACATTAACTTGTTTTAAAGTGATCTTGCTTTGATCTCAGATTTCAGTATGTGGGCAGTTTCGAGGAGCGATGGATGGATGGATTATTGCCCCATACCATAGTACACATTGGAAAGATGACCCACACAGGTTGAGTGTCAGTAGCCACCGCCTCTGCCATCAGTTGCAGACTCTGCAAGAACTTTGCTTCTTATAGGTCCTCTTTGACTTGGGTTTTCAGGAGAAAATAAAGGCAAACTTTTTTTTCTTTTTTTCAGTATTAGCCTAAATCTTTGGTCACTGTGCTTGCTATTGAGAGTTTAGTTTGTAGCAAATTAAATACCCAGCGACAGCATAGCTGTAAAATAGATGAACAGCAGTCATTATAGGCAAGCCTAATAAGTATATGTTTATATATAAGATCCTGTAGACTAGTAAATCCCCGGAGGTATTCAAAAAGCGCATAGACGAGGTACTCTGTGCCATGGTCTAGTGGGCATGGATGACGGTTGGACTCGATGACCTTGAAGGTCTTTTCCAACCTAATTGATTCTATGATTCTATATTCTTCTTTATGGAAAATCAAGAACAAAGAAGCTAAATATTACTTAGTGGCAAGCCCTGTTGCCTACTAGTAATCTGAAGTCTACTTTAAAGACTAGTACCTGAGAGTCTGATTCTCTTACTGTCTGGCCATGTTTCCAGCTGAGGTTAGCCTTAGGTTATCCACTAGCAAAAAGAGCCTAATTCTTATTACTTTCATAGGTGTAAATGCTACACAAGTGCAAATTATTATTACCAGTAATTTAATTGGAAGATAGTGACAAATATAGATAATTATACGTTGTTAAGAAAATCCTCATTTCTACTATGTCCTCCTTTTCCGGTTAGGTTGATAACCATTGAGACATCCTCCCTTTTTATTCTCCTCCTTTAATTCTGCCCCTACCCTGTAGAAAACATCTCAAAACAATTCCTCTCCTACCTAGAGGAAGAACTGGACTTTGTTTTGTTTGAATAGAAGATACGAGGTTGCTCATCAGCTTATTTTGTGGTACTGTTGTGGGAGGGCTGGGTAGCAGAAGCAGGTTGTGTGTTGTTTGTGGTGACTCTCTTGGCACGAGCAGCATGGCACAGCCCCTGCGACTGCCTGCAGCCACATGCAGAGCAGCCACTCAC
Source organism: Aviceda cuculoides (assembly GCA_035590195.1). NCBI lineage: Eukaryota > Metazoa > Chordata > Aves > Accipitriformes > Accipitridae > Aviceda > Aviceda cuculoides. Next base: position 4,211,404 of record JAVJGG010000055.1, on the reverse strand, counting down.
CTGAACCACTTTGATTAGGCTCGGAAGGCATTCTGGAACCCAAAGACCATTGAAAACAAAAGGATTTAAGCATGTAAAAGCCTTTGTGCATCTTGGGTCTTCCTCAAATTGTGTGCCTGGTACATGGGTGTGCAGAGCGCCACAAGGTTTTCCTGCAGGTGCTGCAGGCGTGTCCCACAGCTGAGTCTGAATCTGCCTGAAGTGAGCACAATTTTCTTGCCAGGTGTAACCAGGGAAAGTTGGTTTGATAGCTGTCTGTGAGTCCTCATGAAACCTGAGCCGATAGGTAAGGAATACTAATACTGATTATAAAGAGTTTTCGACAGCAGTACATCTGTGCATGAGCATGATGTGGCTCTTAACTGAAGTAGGGCATAGAACAGACTGAGAAACACTGGAAGAGGAGGTTGGGTTTCTGTGGGCACGAGCTGTAGAAAGAGAAAGAGGAGCAGTACTTGTAATGGATATTTGCTTCTTGGAATAAGTAATTAATCTTACCATAATAGTCCCAACCCTCCTCATATCTGTGAAAGATTTCTGAATGAGTTTTCAATGAACTCTTAAGAACCAAGATGGTCTAGTTATGGTAGTACAGAGCTCTGTGCATGTTAATCAGTTACTCAGAGATGCAAGACGTAAAAGACCCCATAATACCTCACAGTGTCATTATGTCTTTTTTTGAAATAAATTCCAATTACTGTCTTTTGCTGGTAAAAATGAGAGGAAGCATGTGCAAACATTTAACCTGTGGGTTGCTTTGTGGAACTATTCCATTAGATCAGCAGACTGGATGAATAATTAAAGTGTATAATGTAGGCTGCTCTGTATGTGTGTTTGCTGAATGGTGTTGACCTCTATTCTTTGTCATGATACAAAGCGAGTTCGTGAACTGTATTTAGTCTATTGGCAGTGATTTGAAAGCTATTTCAAGGTATTATATGAGCATTTACAAATAACAGAGTACCTCATCCAACTCTTAGACAAGACAAGGAGCAGTTGCAATTGCTGTAACTGCTGCTGGAACCTAGGCAAGTTAGGTTTGGAAAAATTGTGTATTTTCCATTATCTCTGTTCTCAGTCTGGACATAAACAAAAGAAAAAATCCCTGGCAAAGCATGCAGGCACAAGAAGATTTTGGACCACCCATTCTGGTTAGTGTCTCTGTGTTTTTGCCACTTTTTGTCCATTATAGGCTTCTTCGGGCCAAAGAGACAGGTGTCATAGTGCACAACTGGTTAGCATTTTGATTATTCAGGAGATGCTCACACCCTTCACAAAGTACCTATGAAAATAATACTCATTTCCTTAAAAGAGATATATGGAGAAAAAAAAAGTATACTTCTGTTGGAAGGTACTGTGACACTATCCTCACTAACCTATTCTGAGAACTCTGGTGGTGTTATCAGTAATTCTGATACAAGGAGAGATGCTTTTGCATCATCAGGGTGATTTAAATTGAAACTGTGTTAGAACAGTCATAAACTTCACTTTAATTGCAACAACAAAAATATCAAGCAGAAAAGAACAAACTGAGATCAAGAGTGGGAGTGGAACTGCCAAATTCAAGCAGGTGAACATAGACCAAGGAAAGGGAAAACACTGAGAGATGTGGATAGTACTCCTTTAAGGATTTAATTCAGAAATTAATATATTCCTTTTGGTAGGGGTGTGTTTTGTTTTGTTTTGTTTCCTTACTGCATAGCAAGCAATTTAAAGTCATCTTGCTACCCTGTTTTAAAAGGATTTTGTGACAGCACCTGTCCTGTCTGCTTTGATCCAAAGCCTGAATTTGGGAGTGTTGAGAAAACAAAGGCTCTGACAGTGCAGCGGGCCTTAGCTTCTCCACGAACTAGTTCATATATAGCATATAAAAAAATTAGCTAACCATTTGTGACAGAGACTGACAGTGTTCACAGCTTACTCTTCCTATCTAGGTGATCCCTTGTATTCAGAAAGAAGGCTTTAAAGAATCATCAGAATGTGTCACTTGGGGGTGGGGAGGGGGAGGGCATTAAAAAGCAACTACATCACTGAGGTGATAATTTTTGGTTCCTGATAGTTCTGCCCCTGTGCTTGTGAGGGAGGGAGGTGGAGTAGCCTGATTTCAGTCATGCCTCTCCCTCTGGAGTCTCCTGTTGTACTTAGTATTTATGCCTTGGCATAGAATACATCATATGGCAGAAAGGGTGGAAATTGTCAAATGAAATGTCTCTTCGTTTTAAAACAAAGAAAATTACTGCCCTTTGGTAGTGGTCTGCAGTAGCAAATGTGGCAAGTAAACAATTATAATGTTAGCTGCGATGTTCTTTGAGATGTCTGCAGGATATTGTAATAAACTTTTCCATATTGGTTTCCCCAAACAATTTGCAGTCTAGCAGCGCTAGGGGACTGCATTGAACAGAGTGGTTCAGTTCTGCATCGTAAGTGTTTCCTGGAATAAATAGGAAATACAACAGTTTTTGAGCAAGGGAAGGGGAGAACGTTCAAGTCAAGCAGCCTCATTTCATTCACATCCCTTCGCCTGGTGTTTCCTATCGTCTGGCTTTCTATCTTCAGAGGTGCCCTGGCTCTAGGAGTCAAGTAGCCTAGGGCTTTAAATAGCATTTAGGTCCTCAGAATCTGGGCCACATTTGGGTTGCTGTTCTGTGCGCCAGAAATTGTGTGAAAAAATGGTATGAAGTTGGGAGTGAACAAAAGAACAATAAGAGCTGTGACTGCTCAGTGGCTCAAAAGAGGAGGAATCCAGGTGTGAATGTTTGGAGAGGCAGAAGTCCTATTTGTAGAAGAAGCTAGCAGAGCACAGTAGTTTTATCTAAGCTTTCAGAGTGTTGGCACTCTGTCCTCTGTTTTTGGCTAGTGTCTTGGGATAGACGTGTGGAATGTGATGCAGCAGGGGGGTGTGAACTTTAAAAGGGGGTGGAAGATGGAAAACAGAAGGAGCTGGCCCAAATGAGCAAGCTGTGCTAGTTCCCTAGTACAGGGTGCAGAAGTTGTTTCTAACACTTCAATAAGGAGGCTTAAGCTCCTGAATGGCAATTACCAGTGCAGTCTATAGGTAGAAATCATTTGTCAAACTGTAGAATTTTTCCTCCTGTCTCTCCCTTTAAGCAAGCATTGATCATTAACAATGCACAGCAAATCCAGCTTTCCTTTTGTCTTGAGTTGTTTGAATCCACTGCAATAATAAAAGATTTCTGGGAACTGCTGCTTTGCATAATTTTTTTCCAAATTGGTGCCAAGATTTGGATCTATCCCTAAGAGTCAGAATGCCATAAGGAAATAAATTGGAGCAAAATTATTTTCTATGACTGTTATTTCTTTGTTAAAATTAATTGATTGTAAGTTTACAGGATAGATTGTCTCTTAGTTTCATCAGTGAGTTTCAGAAATTACCTGTGGGAGGAAAGCTGCAGTTGCAGCTTTCAGGACTGCTGAAATAACACTTTCAGAAGCATCATCAAAAGCAGATTGAAGCAGTTCTTCCATACTGTTACTAAACAGCTGTTTAACAGCCTGGGTACTGATGCCAGGAAGGGGCTGTTTCATAAGGCCGGCTATTATATGAAGTTTCTAGTTTATGACTGCTTTCCTTTTATTTGTATAAGTAAATTTAAAATCTGTACTCTGATGCTACTCCAACCAGATCTCACCAGATATAAATAACGTGGTCATGTATAGTAAGGGTCTTTGTTTTGTTCAGGATTTAGGTTGCAGTGATTCAGCTATCGCTGGATGCCTTGAGGGCAACATCAAGTTTTCTCGGCTTCAGAGCTGTGTGCTGTCAGACAGGGCTTCGTAAAATTTAGCTCTGAGTTTAGCTCAAATCTTCTCAGAAGCACGGACAAGAATACATCTGGCCATCCTGAGGGTGACAAGCCAGGGTTTTCCTGCTTTAAGAAGGGCGAATGAAAGCAAAAATACGTAGAGCTGATCTGAAAAGCACCATTCCTGCTCTCTCTGCAGGGTAGGAAAAGCAAAGCTAGGAAATGCTGCTTTTTAACAAGGGCCACGCCAACCATTAGCTCGAACATCACAACGCTTTCGTCTTCAGTAGGAATCTTGGTGGAAAATGGAACAGTGGGGCATCAGAGTTACAGATGTTAAATCAGCTGGTGATAGTCCAATATGAAAGAGGCTATGCTATAAGAGCATTTAATTGTGTAAAACTGATGTACCTGTAATTGCATCTCTAATCAATAGGGTGATATTACTGTCCTTGATGTTGGGCCTAGTAAGCCCAACACCAAGATGTCTTTTTGTAAGGGCATATTGGCGGTGTCTTTTGGAGAATCTTGAGAATGTACAGCCTTATGTTTCCTGTTTGAAGGCATAAATTTAAAAGAATAGCATACAGTCTAATGTTGAATTGTTCTGGAAAATTAAGTGAGACTGTGTTTAAACATACACTGTTATCTGGCATAAGTTTATGCTCTCCTTGGACCTTCTTGTTGTGCTGATTTTCAGCATGTTAGTGCCCTGACCGAACCTGTCACACAGCAGCGCGAGAGCTAGAGGTGATGCTTTAGGAGAGTTGACAAGGGAGAGGATCGTTTCTTCCACTGGCAGCATGGATTTATGACAGAGTAAAATGACTTTGTAACAAGAACCTCAGTGATTTTCTTTTTTTTTTCCCCTCATAATTTGAATAGGAAATGGCTCTCCGTGACCAGTATTAGCATTGCCTGGATTGCTGCTGTTCAGCAGCCAGCTTTCTAGCCATGTGATTTTATGGAATTTGTATCCAAGATAACTTTTCTTTTTCCCTTAACTTTTTCAGTTAGAGAATACACCTGAATATCTAAATGCTTTGAGTACCTTTTTTTCAAATTAAAGCTTTATGTTTTCCACTATTCATATACTTCCTGCTTCTATATCAGTTTCAAGGTTTCAAAGGGATGTATAAGCATTAGTAAAATATTTCACAAGTTACAAATGATGTACTATTGCTTTTCTCATACTGTGGCTAGAGAAATCTGAGACCTTGTGAATTATTCAGATGTATGTCATAGGGCTGCAAGTGAGAAACAGAGAGAGCCTACACAGATGAATGCTATGAGCTCTGAGGGACATTGAGGTTAGTGTTTTTAATGGGCTCCCAGCCAGATGACCTTGTAAGGTCTTTTCCAGGCTAAATTATGAATGCACATGCATGGTTGGGGTGCAGTGCCACCTCAGTCCTGGATGCAGTATACATGTATAAGCAAATAGCAACATGTGAGTTGTTAAAGCTGAAGAGAAGCTGAAGTGTTGTTTCTTTGTATACTCTAATATGGGGAGAAATTTTCCATGAGGGTAGTTATAATTCAAACTTCTGTTGCAAGTGCAACAAAAATAGTTTTTTAAAAAATAAACTTCTATAAATTCAGACTTTTGTCCTTATAAGTGACACCAGTCAAACAAATTAATCATGTACAGTGGGAAGCTGGTAATGAATATGTTCTACTATGGCTATATCTGCTGAGCAAAGCTGAAAAAGTGTTTAATATAATTGTTTTCCTTTTAGTTTAGTCATGTTTAATTTATGTTTTAGGTGTTGCATATTTCTTTTTTTCAAATTTTGTTTCTCTTGAAAGAAAATTACAGGAAGAAAAACATTAACATTGTGTTTAACTGCATGTCTCAGAACCTAGCCTAAGTGCCATCTGCCAATATGAACATTTTGTCACTCAACCGATGATGCAAATATCCTCTCCAAAAGTATTTACTACAAATTCCCATTGTAGTTTCTTGCTCCTGAGTATTGTGTAGTAGTTGTGATTTGGGGAAGGAAAGGAAAATTATGTTGCCCAAATTATTTTCAGTGACTTTTCCTGTGGTTTTATGCTTTCTTTTTTCACTAATCTTGCTGAAATCAGTAATCTAGTATGGATATTCCAATAACTAAATTGGGTATTATTTTAAAAAGCATTTAGTAATATTTTGCACCAGTTTTTTTCTGGTTTTAATACACTTGTACTTTAATGTAGTACAAATAATGATCTATACCGTGATAGACATTGAAATATACGGAGGAGAGAAAGCATTAAAATAATTCTAGACAGCAACAACACTGCTTGTATTTCCAATTCTCAAAAGGTGTGCCAACACCTGGTGGGTTGGACTTGTAAGGCAAAGCCTTGGTGCCAAGAATCCAGTGTCCACACTATGTGTTTTGAAGGTTTTGCTTTGGGCTAGCTCTTGCCTGGCTTAGTTTTGCTGCAAAAGAGTCCAGTTTGTGCTGAGAGCATTTGGTGATGTGAAGCAAAGCATGGTAGATAGGGATGATCAGGAGACTTGCTTCAAAAAGGCACACTTAATATGAGATAAAATGCCAGTGTAAACGCACCTTTAATTCACTGTAAGAGGGGAACCTCATGCTATCTCTATACGCAAACACTAAAGCAAACTGAAGGAACTTTCAGTGATTATAATTTTGCTACAGACTTGACTAATATCTATGAATATGACAAGAAATCATCAACATCGTTCATTGTGGGTTGTACATCTGTCATCATTCATTCTTTTATTTTGCTGCAGTCTAGCTGAGGGCATTTTCAGTTTTGTCAGCAAACACTGAGGAGCAGGAAAGAAATCACTGTTGAGAGGTAAAAGCATTACTTGTAATTATTTGAATTTATAAATAGTAGCAGCTACATTTAGTTAGCTGTATAAAAAGGTTTTAAGATCCCTTTAGTTGGCTCCTTGGTCTTGGTTGCAAAACAGAATAATTTGTTTTAATTTGTGATTTGGGTTTTTTTTGTTTTTTTTTTTTTTTTTAAGAAATTTTGCAGCAGGTATTCTCTGGAGCTTTGCTTCAGTACATTTTCTCCTGGTTTCACTTGAGCTCAGTGAGCTGGTAAAGCTTTTGGGGTCATTCAGGAATCATCCTTTTGGGTTAGCAGGTTAATTGTTTTTCAGCTTTTGAGGCAGGGTTGTCCGCAAGTCAAAGAGGGGGAATAGTTTCTTTCACTGTGCAGGTGCAAGTGTTGGTTAGCTGGCATGATGTTGACCTATGCTTGAGCAGCCATGCAGGGGGCCGCTCCTGCAGGCTGGGGCTGTTGCAGGGTCTGGCCATGTCTCCTTCACCCCTGCTCTGCTCTGGTTGGTGACTGTGAGAAGCCTAAGGTCTTCCTGGCTTGTACATGGCAAAATACGTTCAGTTCTGGGAGGGTCTTGCTATAGTGTGAAATAGAGGAGAGAAAAGTAAAATAGACTGGTAGTAGAAGCCCCTATTTATTAATCTAATTTATTAATGAAAGTCATAAAAAAACCTCTTAGAAATTATGGATAGGTATATAAAAATTTCAGTAAATGCTGTTATTTGTATTGTGTTTTCAAATGGGAGTTCTTCCAAATTTTTAAGCTGAATGTGGCATTACAATGGTAGTTTGTTTGTTTTTTTCCTGAAACTTTATTAACAATTAGATATAAAATAATCTGATCTTATTTTAAATTGAAGTTTCCAATTGTACAAACTTTCCTTCTATAAAGTAACAATTCAGTTTGCAGTAGCTAGAATGCTCTGAGAAAATATGTACCTTTATCATCCCTGAGGGTTGAGTTACACTGAACCAATGTATTTTTCATCATAGTTATTAGCAGCAAATAATTTACTGTGCAGTACAAACCCATTAGGTTGCATGTTTTCCTGAGAGCAATACAGTTTCTGAGCAAGACATTGAGTCTTCTGCCACCATGTGGTTATCTTGTTTAGAATCAAGGACTATCTTAAGAAAGGTGGACGGACTACTGTGGTTTATATAAAAACTGTCTATAAACTATATAAACTGACTATAAATTGCTGTTGTTTTATTTTTCATGGTCAGACTTTGTTAACTTATGTTTTTGTGCTGTTTGTAAAGATTAAACTTCAAAATATGTATTTAGAAAAAAACCTTCCATTCAGTAAAATTAGGTCTTTTCATCTGCTGGGATTTACTGTAAATTACGTATTCTTGCTTTAGGGTTTTTTTTGCTTTTGAAAAGAAGTAATAAAGCTCTTTCTTTGATATTTTAGAACAGGATTGGTCCCTACATTTTGAAATCAAAAGTGAAATTAGAGTTTCCAACAACACAGTTCAACTGTACCAATTAAATTTTTATTTTCTTTTCCCCATCCGCTACAATGTATTAAAAAGTTAGGCTTTGCTTAAAAAATAAGAAAATGCACACTCCCTGTTTAACAGTTTCCATTTCAGTGGGAGAGGGACTTGCAGAAACATGTTTGCAGACGGATTCATTAAGACTTTGTGCTGCAAATTCCTTTTTTACCTATTCATAGGATTCAAAATTGGACCTTCAATATGAAAACCAAGGAAAGCAACAAAGGACAGACTTGGCATGCTTTGTAAAAGGGTATCTACATGTCAGGCCTATTGCTTTTCTTCTTTCCATGCTATTTTCATGCAGCTTCTTTGGATTTCTTGTCAAAATAACTAGCTACCATAAACCCCATGGTTATTACATAAGCCATGTTGCTACTGAAATACTCATTAACATGGGAAGGTATATGTCATTTCACACCATGCATTGTCTGAAATTATAACTTTTGTTCTGAATAAGCTTTTTTCTTTTACTCCTCTGTAATAAAAGATATTTTTAGTAGAAGAGATGAAACTAAGTTTGAATATTGAGGTGTGGGAGATATCTGTGCAGGCAGTTTTGAAAGGTGTAATTAAATTGCTTGGCTCTTTTTTATTAACTCTATTGAGAGATAACTCTGAGGCTCAGTCATCTCCCTTATACTGTTAATCTAGTCCGAATATGTTCAATAATAAAACCTGATTCTTTTAATTGATTTTGCAGATTTTGAAACCTTCAGTAAGTCAACCTCTCTAGACGAACAGCCTTAGTAGTTGATTCTTGGTGGTCATTCCTTTGTGCTTGAAGCACTAGGTCTTTATATTCATGTATTAATCAGCAGAGCTCTGTCATGTTGTGTTTTTTAGGTCATGTTTCGATAGACCCACGCACCTCTCTGGAGGTTTTCTTGGATGTATTCGAATACATTTCTGCTGTGCTGATGGACATTATGTGGATGTATTGAAAAGGCTTCAAAATTGTTTTGTAAAATACAATGAAAGATGTTTCACTAAAGAAATAATGTTTTTTTCAAAGTGCTAGCACTTCAGTGTGCGCTAGAAGCAAATTCCATACTGCTGAGTATTGCTTGGGCAGATAAGGAAAAGGCACCACAGCCAAAACAATTCAGCAAGTTTGTAAATGCCAAAACCCCCTTGATTTAAAGAGCCAAAACCATAATCCTTTTACATTTTTTTTAAACTAGGTCATAAAGCTGTTCAGGAGAAAATCTTAAGAGAATCTGAGTTCTGCTAAACAAAAAAGGTAGCACAGTTACCTGAAACAAATAATATGCTCATTAATGCTTTGTGGGTGTGAGCTTTTTCAGCAGGGTAATGTAATTTTTCATTCTGGAGTTTCTATTTGAGAAGCAAACTCCATTCAATTAATTCAGCAAAGGAAACCCATTAAAGGAAGTGACAGCACAACATTGTGACTAATAACAGCTTGTATTGCCATGTGTCTGTGTCACAATGTCTTAAATATAAGCTAAGCTTCATCTGTTAATTTAAAATTTATTTAATATTTTAATATATAATGGTTCTCTGTTTTTGTCAGGTGGTCTCTCCATGTAAATTATAGCATTCTTTGAAGGCAGTTTACCAACTTATTTATGACAAGGTGAAAAAAAAAAGTTGAAACCTTGTATTTGTGCCTATTAAGTAATTAAGAAAAAAACTATGTTAACTGATGCTTAGATGATTGAAAGTTAGCTTGAATGGTTTTTCTGGAAAAAACACTCCTATTAGCTTTCCATACTGAGCATAACTGAGTTTACATGAGTGTCTGAGGATAAAATTTTTGAGGTACTTAGAACAAGTAGCATGAGTTAAAAAATAACACATTTTGCAACTTATGGGTATGATAAAATACGTCACGGTTGCTCCTTACTGTCATAAGGCAAAGTTAGGTCCTGAAATTTCTAATTATGTGTTGGATCATATCTTAAAGCCTTCAGGGATCTTTTATAATTTATGGGGTATATATGGGCTTTACACTTATAACTGAAAGTTTTGTTCAGCTTGGAGCCTGGAAAATAAGATGTTTGAACTGCCATGTTCAAAGGTTTGTTTGCCTTGATTATGAATCCTCTTATTTTTAAAAGCCCCAGGTTTTCATAGCTCCTGTAGTCTTCCTACTTTAATAATTGACTTGTTTCTTTATCTCTTATGATTTTAAACATTAACATATTATTGTTTTAGTTTTTAGAGAGACTATATTTCCTAGGAATTCCCCTTTCTCAGAAGCTCCTTACTTAAAATTTCTCAGTGTTACTTCCAATTCTTAGTAATTCAGCAACAATTGGAAGCAGAGTACTAGTTTGTGGAATGTCTCTAAAATGGAGTAGTCTTGAAAAACCTCAAGCACTAAGAGGAACAGGTTTTCTGCAATGGGGAAAGCAAAACACTTCTACCTGTTGCTACCTCTTAGGGTATTTGGTCATGGTTTTGTACAAGAGTCCTAAAAGTTATGCCTGTGTTTGACAGAATAGGTGAAAGGTGGTAATGAAAGGGGTATCACATTTGTAAAATAGAATTTACATTAGTGAAGTTTATAAGAGAAAGCCTCTGTGCTTGTAAATTTGCTTTCTTCTGCAGTCCTCCAAATTCCACAAATCAGCTGTGATTATAAATTTCATAGGGAGAGGAGGGCTCAGCAGAATTCTTTACATCTCTTCTGACACCAGATTTGACTGTGTACATACCTATATGTACCCATAAAAAAAGTGCCACATAATATGTACATAGAATAAAAATACATAGCCTGTCATTCTAAAATCTTACTTCAGTGCGTCAAACAATCCACATCCCTGCCATGAAGACTCCGTTTAGGAACATAAGCTCAGTCCAGTCTGCAGAAGTCCCCATAACTGTGTGCTGCTTTTCAGCTTGGTTTCTGCAAAACTTGAGTCAGCTTGAGCTGTAGGGCTCCCCACAGCTCCTTGTAGGTGTTACATGGGCAGAAATGCTGAGCCTTCGTTAGAGATCTAATCTTACTGCAGCAAATGAGCATTAAACTGTGTAGGCACTGTGCTTAAAAATAATCATGTGCACTGATCTTCCTTGAAGACTAGTGAATTAATCATGATCTGTTCGGAAGATGCAATAACCAAAAATAAAACAGAAAATCCTGAACTCATGTCTCATGAAAAATGACTCCTTTCACAGTAAACCTCACACACTAAATTTAAAAAGTTGATGGATCTATCTGCCTGCCTGCCTACCTACTACGCTGTAAATGATATATAAAAATCTTGCCCGCTTTTATATGCACTATTTTCTTAGCCTTAGCTAAGAGGAAAAAAAAAAAAAAAAAAGGAGAAAAAAAAAAAGGAAGGGAGCAGTCGTGGCCAAGTCAGTGTTAGTGAAATCATAACTTTTATAAATAGGTTTCTACATTTTATTTAGACTCCATAATAATGTACTCCTTAAAAGACATTGTGTAATATTTTATTGACTATAGCTCAGTCTTTAGGATGCTGACATGATAAGAAAACAGGTATTTAGAAAATCATTGTTGTAATCCTCAAGTTAAGTGATATCAAAAGATTTTGGGTCCTAGCTTTAAGCAGTAGTAAGTGTTATTCTGTTTCCTGCATTAACTCATTTTGTGTGTTAAGCACTTTAATTATTATGTAATATCCCCTGCTTCTTTTATTGGTCTTGCTCTAGCTTCTGGGTTTTTATTTGTACTTTTCTAAAGGAACTTTTCATGATACAAAAAGAAGATATTGCCTAGAAAACTTTATCGTACACATAGATATTTGTACTACAGATCACATGACAGTAAATTAATTCCTATAGTTTAAATTGGAGAGGAAATGTTGTAATCTGATCATTGGATCAAGCAGTCTAAACTCAGGTTTTTGGGAGTATAGTCTGTGTAGCTAAAATTAAGTAAGCCAACAGAGGCTACTTGGACGGTAGTTGTTGGGGAATGGATGTGAACCTTGGATATACTTGGGGTTTGACTGGACAAGGCACAGAGCAGCCTGCTTTAGCTGGAGCTGCCTGGGGCAGGGTTTGGACCAGAGACCTCCAGAGACGCCTTCCAGCCTGAATTACCCTGTGGCTCATGAAAACGGTGTGTAAGGGAGAGACAGTAATTTTCACTTGACATTTAATTATGTTTTGGGTTGATCATGATCTTCCAAATAAAATAACATTTTTTAGAAAAAACAATGCTGTTATGTCTTCTAAATACATAAGACAGGTTGTGGGTTTTTTTATAAATGTTATATCATTTTTCATCCAAGCACAAAGGGCAGCTGACTGTCATGAGCATTTAGTTGGAATCACAAAGGACGGGCAAAGAGGATACAGGATTAAGTTAGGTAACCAGAGAGATGGTGGTTACAAACTTGTTAAGATGCCTAATTTTGTAGTATATCTACTACATGTATAATTTTCTTATGAACAAAACAAAGTGACGTATGTGGATCCTGTTGTCTTTTTATTCAGCTAAACACATTGTGATATTAGTTAGCCTTTGAAAACACAGTTATGTTGTATATATATAGTATAGATAAAAGCACTTGGTAGGTATTGTTAACTCTGATTTAGGTGTCACAGATGTTTCTAAGATTTCCATTGGCTTTTATCTGCAACTGATTTGATTACCAGTTTCTGCCCAACTGGGAGGTGGTGGAATCTGTAAAAATAGTTGTAACATGGTACAGAGTTAAAATACAGTTCAGAAACAGAGATATAAACTGAAAGCTACTGAGCATGGACTAATGCCCTTTGTATTTTTCATGCTATGGGGAAGAAATCACAGGAAAACAAAACGTCCTTATTTAGTGATCAAGCAGGAGGATTCAAGCAAATGATTATTTGATATTAGTCGTAAGCACCATATCAGTCTCTAAGTGCATAGAAATGATGTGAAGAAAATCCTGGGTGAAGACTGTGAAGGCACCGTGCACAGGTCACCTGCCACAGGTTTTCTGGGTGGCCTCAGGGATGTCATTCAATGTCTCTGTGCCTCTTGAGTAAAGGCCATTGAAATGTAGCGGGTAAAAAACCGCTGTTTCAGAGATACTGTGACTACTACTGACAGTCACACACACTCACTGGTGGTGTTGTACTAACCGAGTTAGGCTGTTTATGAAGGCAAGCAGGATGTGAGGGCAAGACTCTATAGTCTAAATACATTTTCTCATGTATTTGTGATATATGAATAATAATATATTTATAGGAATACTTCTGGATGAGTCAATTGGCTTTTATATATGGATTTATTAAGAAAAATAATTGGCTTATTCTTCCTTAGTAATTGTTTGCTTTGATGTTATCAGCCTTACTTGTATGTTATTCTGAAATTTAAAGTAACATTCTAGTATAAAACTTTTTATTATTATTTTATTTTATTTTACTCTAGTAGCTTTTTCATAAGTTTACTTATCATAGATTTGTTTCATTACTGGACTATATTCCCAAAGTTTGAGTTGGCATAGTCACTGTGATCAGTGCATAGATGATGAATACAAAAATCCTTGAAAGATGTCATGGAGTAGACAAATCCAGCCATGTCAGTTCCAGCTGTTGTTCCTCTGAGACCCAGGCATAGACAGAAAGGGAGAATTGGTGTTTGACAGTGTTAGGAGAAAAAATTGATTGTAGGAGAAATGCTGTTTTTCAGGAGTTAGACTTAAATGAAAGAAATAACACCATTACATATAAGTAAATAGATAAATAAATTTTAAAAATTAGTGAGTCATTATTAGCCTAGTCCATTGTAACCTTTTATTTCATTTTACATAGGAAGAAAATTTCTATTTTAATTTCTTAAATAAGTCTCACACTTGCTGTGAAATTTTTGCTTTAATTTCGTTATGAGTAAGCTATGAAGCCTTAAAAACCTGTTCCAAAGAACTGTTCTTCTGAGAATCATGACTGTATTTTATATGTGCAGAGACAGATTCTTTTTGTGTGACTTTATAGCAATATAATTCAAAAGTCCTGGCAGTTTATCAGAGTTGGTCCCTGACCAAAACCATTATGTTTTAGTATGTACCCAATTTCTGTCTGAAGGGGGAACAGCTGGTTTAGAGGTAGCACTCCTTAAAGAGATGAGTGGTAGGCTGAAAGAGATCCTATCTTCAGATCAGTGGTATAACATCATTTTAAAAAGGGTAACTTATCAGTACTATTTCAGTAGCTATTAGGAATTTACCCTTATGTTGCATGTATGACCTGACAGGTGATGTTCTAAATGTCAGCATGGAATTACACATTTGTGGGAATGAAAGGAAGGGGAAAATGTGATAGAAATAAAACTGGAGATTTTCACTAGTCTGAATCCAAGTTCTTCTTGCATCTCGTGATTGCCTCATTAGTTTAAAAATCTGTAAATGCCCAGATCAGTTTATTTTGATGGTTCCATGTTCTGGAAAGCATGATTCAAAAAGCGCTTCTGGTGCAGTGGTAAAGCCGCATGCCTCTTTCATTGCTGATGGTGGACAGCAATGATTTGCTGGTCTCCGTGTATTCAATGGACAAATGTCAGACTGAGATCTTACTACTTATAGTTTGTGATGCAGCTTTCTACATCTTTCTAAATCGCCTATAATCCATTTGCATTGAACCCGCAGCTCTGGCACAATAATCATAATGTTTAAAATGGCCGCCCTTAAACTAAGATTTATTTTTGCCCTTAGTTTCCAGGTCTACTTTCTATCCGGTTTTCCTTGCTTCTGGTAAAGATAAATACGATACAGAAGGAGGATCATATTCATGATTTTGTGTCTGTCTTTCTGTCTAAGGGACAAGTATAATTTGTATTGTTTGCTGGAATAAATACTGGAACAATTATTTTAAATAAGTTTAGATGCTGCTAATAATAGAGCTAATGGTTGCTCAGAGGAATGCTTTCTTCCCCCTAATGTTCTGTGTGGGCTGACTGAAAATCGCTTAGCTACATCTAATTTTCTTGTCCCATTTCTATGACTTTTTTCGCATCATGAAATGAGGGGTATTGTATGTGCTAAGATAATATTCTTGCATGCAGGAGAATAAGCAAACAGATTCTGCAATGCAGATGTGGTGGTCTGAGTTCCTAAATATAGGCAGCTATTCTGAATATCTCTGGGTTTGGATATAGGATTTAAGACACATTTAATGGAGCTGAGTTCAGACAGTTTTCCTGTAACTTATAAAATCTGTACTTTCTAACATAAGTTTGCTACGGTGGTGCCCAAAATACCGGATCACAAAATCACTAATTGCAATTGACAGGTGTGGATTCACTGCATGATACTAGATTTTCAAATTCAAGGAGTGTTCCAAGTACACTGAAAAGAAAGGTTTGGCTTCATGTATTGGATGGGATGTTACTGGGAGCTTTATGACAACTCAGGGACTAGTAGTGAAGAGCTACTTCTATTTTAAGAGATTTTTGGAGTACTCAAATTTTGAAATGCTGTGTTTCCTTTTCCTTGCATTGCTTTTCTACTTGTTAAAAGCAATCTTTATATGTTTTTTTTCTTTGTTATTAAAATGTTTTGGTTGCTGCTTTTCCGGTGTGAAATAAAGAAAAAGGTAGACTATAAGCATGGCTTTATTTAGTCTGAATTAGCTTTTAAAAATTGGCTTTTTCCATCTTTATTTCTATTTCTCAGAATGTGTTACGTATTTTTATTTGGCTACTTGTATGCTAATGGCAAAGATAATGTTTTATTAAAGAAAAGACGTTTAGAGAAATCTTTTCAACTTGTAAGAATATATTTGATTTTTGATAGGTATTTACTGAAGGAGGAGGTTTCGTAGGAGACTTGAGCTCTTACCTGTGCAACTTCTGATGGTAAAATCTCTAGTCTGGGGGATGATCTCTTTCTTAGGGTGTTTTTGGATCCTTATTAATGAGGAAGCATCATTTTTTGAAACAACTGTAAAAAAACTAATTCATGAGTGCTGTGATGTGTCATATGGGTAGTCAAGTCAGAGGTTCCAGCTATAGATCTGTCAAAACAGTTTAAAAAAAAAAAAAAAAAAAAAAAAGTGGGAGCTTCTCTCTCAAAGTTCTTTTTCTAAAGACAACCAGTGTTAAAAAGATTTTTTCAAGGAACTTCTGACACCTTCTTAGGTAATTCACACTTGGAGAAAGTAAGTGGGAAATCAAAATCTCTTTGAAACCAACTTGGAAATGCTGCCATATGTCTTACTCTTGAGATTATACAAGTTTTGTGGGGGGAAAAAAAAAAAAAGGCAGAGGGGAAAGAAAAAAACCCAACAAAATCCAGGCTCCAGCTTTTAACTGCCATATCAACAACCAGACAGTTCTGGGATCTGTTAAATCAAATCTCCATACACCACACTTCCCAACTAGTGAATTGATAGGTGATACAGCTTCCTGTGATGGTATTTAAATTTACCATGGGAACAGCTAAACCAGTGACAGCAGCAATAAGGAGGCACTGAATATATTTTTTCAACTTACAGCCAGCTGACTTTCACATTCTTATTCAGCAACCTGATAACACTAAGTTAAAATGAATTATATAGTGTTTGAATATGAGCAGAGGTGCTTGGGAAACCAAAGAGAACAAAAAGAGTTTGAGATCATGGGCAGTGACTTGAATTATTTTAAGGAAAGCTTTTTTTTAAAAAGCTATCTCTTGACCTGTTAATAAACAAAACAATACATGGAATGATGTTTGAGAGGTTAGTATTTTACAATTGCTAAAATATTTTGTATCCTTACAGTTTGGACATAGGCAATCAAGGTTTCTTTTTTTATCTCTACTGTAAGTAAACTGAGCCAAATTCTGCTTGATTTTATATATGTGTCTCTCTTCTTTGGCATAACTATAGGACTGCAGCAAAGGATAGATCTTATCCTCATATGACTATGCATATAGAGCACTAAGATATACAAATAATTGTCCTTTGTGCTGCAGGCAGCCTCCTTGTCATTCCCTTGGCTCTCCACAGATTTTGCTTGGACCCCATCCTCCTCATGCTGCGCACAGGTTTCCAGATGATTTTTGTGCTGTCAGTGGCAGGAGAACATACCTGGCGCCTTAGAATACCCAAAGGTAGTACCACTGGTGCGAAGACAGGGTCAGTGCTGAATGGAAAACAGAGCACTGGAATAATAAGAGAAAAATTAAATCAACAATCATTTAAAAAAAATTGTTTTGTCTCTGTTTTCATTGCCTGATTTAGTTTCTGGACTGAATGGGGAGGAAGTTGTTTGGATCTTGAAGTAGCATTTGATTTGATCTTTGTGCTGAAGAAGAGAAGAGAAAAAATTCAGTATTTTTTTTCCGAGTTCTGTTTTCCTTTCAGCTACAGTATACAGATGCACAGCCCAGAGTTTAACAAATATTTTTCTTGGAAGACTTACAGTTTTAAGAAATGTTAGAAGCAGGTTTTCTCCCACACACATTGATTAATTCTTGTATAGAGTCTTCACATATATTTTGAAAGTCGACCTTCAGTGAGTGCCGTGAGGATTTGTTAGTATTGAACTGCTTTTAGTCTTAGGAAGTAGCAAAAGGTTATTTGCTGAAGGAGAAAAAAAATCAGTTTAGAGTAATGTGATAGAATACAATATGTAACTGTCTTAACTTGCTATGCTGGCTTTCTGTACCTGTTCTTCTGCATAAATATAGTTTGAATTAGCTTTAACATATCTGAAGAAAACAATGGCGGGTCTAAAGCAGCATCTTTTTTTTTTTTTTTTTTTTTTTTTTTTTTTGTTGTTTGAGTGAACTTGGTTGGCCCAGTATCTTTGGGAAAACCTTAGCAAGTCTAACATTTTCTTTAGGCATGAGAATTCTCCTAGGGCACTGCAAGACAGTTATCTAGATCCCTGTGGAAAAAATATGGATCTTGAGTGCTTTTCTGTAGCTAACTCTTTGTACCTATATATCTGCTAGTTCTGATGCATGAGTTTTCTGTAATAGGGAGAGTTAACTTTTCTTTACAGCAAATGGATAGAAAGGAAATTGATTTACTGATTGACAATAATCCTAAACTCAGACTGGGCTTGGAGCTTGGGCCATTGACTGATATGAGCCGCATTGCTCACAGTTTGTCCTACAGGGAGGAAAAGGAGTATTGTCTGATGTGTTCTCTTTCATCAGCCCTAGGTTCACTTTCATTCCTCCCTCCCTTTTCTTTCACGTCCAATTTTAATCTGAGTTTCTTTCTCCAAAGTGAGAGGATTAAAGCTCTGATTCCATTTTGGTCTCCCCCCCCCAGTCCCTTTTCTCAATTCCCACAGTAAGGCATCTCATTATACAACATCCCACTTGCCAGCTGCTTCCATCAGTAAGTTCTTAAATATTCTTGATTGAAAATTACATCAATTTTGGAGACTATGAAAAACAAAATACATCTCAATCAACACATCTGTTGCTTCTTCAGAGGCTGTTTGCCAATTCTTTTCCTCTGTGAATATACTTTTTATTAGAGACTTAATTTGCCATAGGTCAGGAAAAATGGCACAGGTCCCACTAGATTACTTCAAGCAGTGGATGCTTAAAAACTTTTCTGAAATTCTGACTCAGTTGGAAATTAGGTGTCTAGTTAAGCATCTTTTCGTATGCCAGAAACACTTTTCATTTTATCTGAAAGCTTGAGCCACATGCTCACAATATCACTGAAAATGTGAAAGACACTGATACATCTGTCTTACCAAAGGCTGGAGAATTGGGACTAAATAAATATGTGAACACTGGAGATAGGAAGTTTGGAATATCAAGAAGGTAGCAAAAGTTAGAAACAAGTAAGTTTTTGTAACTCATTTCAAACAGAGTGTCTTGTTTTCTACCCATGTGAGTCTCTTACACAGTAAGACACAAGGTTTGACCAGCTGTAGTGGGTTGACCCTGGCTGGACACCAGGAGCCCACCAAAGCTGCTCCATCACTCCCCCTCCTGAGCTGGACAGGGGAGAGAAAACGTGAATGAAAGGGTCGTGAGTTGAGATAAGGATAGGAAGATCATTCAGCAATTACTGTCACGTGCAAAACAGATTTGACTTGAGGAAATTAGTTATTTATTACCGTTCAAATTGGTTTACTGTAATGAGAAATAAAAACCAAATCTTAAAACACTTTCCCCCCACCCCTCCATTCTTCCCAGGCTCAACTTAACTCCCAAATTCTCTACCTCTCTTCCCGCCCCCCTGGGCAGCACAGGGGGACAGGGAATGGGGGTTATGGTCAGTTCATCACATGTTGGCTCTACCGCTCCTTCCTCCTCAGGGGCAGGACTCCTCACACTCTTCCCCTGCTCCAGTGTGGGGTCCCTCCCACGGGAGACAGTCGTCCACGAACTTCTCGGACATGAGCCCGTCCCCTTCTTCACAAACTGCTCCAGTGTGGGTCCCTTCCATGGGCTGCAGTCCTTCAGGCACAGACTGCTCCGGCGTGGGCTCCTCTCCCCACAGATCCACAGATCCTGCCAGGAGCCTGCTCCAGCACGGGCTTCCCACGGGGTCACAGCCTCCTTCGGGCACCCACCTGCTCCGGCGTGGGGTCCTCCACAGGCTGCAGGTGGAGATCTGCTCCACTGTGGACCTCCCTGGGCTGCAGGGGGACAGCCTGCCTCACCATGGTCTTCCTCACGGGCTGCAGGAGAATCTCTGCTCTGGCACCTGGAGCATCTCGTCCCCCTCCTTCTTCACTGACCTGGGGGTCTGTAGAGTTGTTTCTCTTACATATTCTCACTCCTCTGGCTGCCATTTTCTGCCTTGGAATGTGACTTAAATTTGACTTTTTTGACTTAAATTTGACGTTTTTTAAAATATGACTTGACAATTTGACTTTTGACTTGGAATTTGCATTAAAAGCTCTTTGGCTTGAAGCAAAGTACTGTTTAGGAGTATAATATGGTGCATATGTTTAATTATAGTGATAGATTGTGCTAAGTTTGTTTACCACAAATTCTTGACTGGAAGATTACTGATGCAGTTATTTACAGCATTGCTGAAGGCCTCCAATTTAGAAGCAGCTTTTGTTTCTTGTATTGTGATCATTCAAGCTAAATATATATTGGATCAGTTAATGCTTATGACCTTTTAGTTTTTCTTGAGTGTTTCTTAAAGTCACCAAAATAGCTACAAGTAGTTGTAGTATCAGGTCTGTCATGCCATTCTCAAGTTTCACACCTTAAACCCCCTACAACTTCATAAATTTAAACTCCTGAAATGGTTCTCCTTTTGCCTGGATCTACACTGCTATATTCTTCAGCCCTTATTCTTTCCACTAATGCAGTCACAAAGGGCAGAAAGAAATGAGGTAGGGGGTGGGGCAGGGAGGGAGGCGGCAATAGCTGCCCTCCTAGTTATCTTTGCCTGCCACTGCTGCATCCCCATGTTGCTAATGTGTTCTTGAGCCCGTGCTTCTGTAGGGGCAAGTATCAAACTTAGTGTTTAATTTCTGATGTAATTCTGCAGTAAGATTATAGCTGCATTCTTCCAGCTCTTCTGCTTTCCCAGAAGCAGAATACAAGTTAATATGTTCCTCTGTACTTTACCTATTACAGTAGCCCATTATGGAAGACAGTGGTTCTATTCCCTATGACTAGAAATGTGAGCTGAATCAAGTATTTATAGAGTATCTCTAAGCCAGGAAACTGCTACTGTACAAACACTAAGAAGTGGTGGTCAAATCCATACCACATTAGCAAAACATTAAAATTGAATCACTTTATTTGGACAGTGTTCAGCTGAGCAAACATAATAAATATAAAATCCCAAGCAGTCATTTCTGGCATGTTTAAGTTCCTCACCAGCTTGTGGGATCAATGTTCTTGAATGGTTGAAGGTTCCAGAGATCTTGCAAACTTGTTGAAACGCCACTGGTTTTGCAGGAGTCCACGTCCAACGCTTAGTATCAAACACAACTTAAACAAGTAGAACTGCATTAATACAGCCATCATTTTCTGGATTGTTTGTTACTTGTGCATATTTCCCTAAAGAGAAAATGGAATTAAATGTCTTAAAGTAGTTCATACCATTAGAATTTTCTATGTTTGCAAGTTCAATCCACATGTCTCTTAAGAAGCAGAGGAAATTCCCGTTCCAAAACTGAAATGTATTTTGAAAGTTAAATCTACCTTCTGCTGAGCTGTGAACTTAGGTTCTCAAAATATTTTATTCAGGCTGTTTTTTATAAATGGATCATTTGGAGTTCTAGGTAGATGTAAAAATAATTCATAGGTTCTGCTACAGTCCAAGTCAACATCTCTATTAAAAGTCAGCCTGATCCTATGAAGATACTTCTACACAGAGCTTCCACTGAAAAAAATATGATTGTTCATAGATGGTTAGGTCTTTATAGACTTGTAGCACTGCTTCATGAGAGACATAGGCAAGCAAATAGTCTTTGTTCTGAGCTTCACCTAATTTGATTTTGAAAGCATGAATGGAAAGCCTAAGATTAAAACTTAAAACTTGCAATTTTAGAGCTGCCTACCTTCTGCTACAGCACAAACCTAACATTTAACAGTGAATCCATTATGACAATTTATAGGAAGTGGTCTTAATAATACATCAGGCAATAAAGACTTAAAACTTTTAAAAATAGTTCTGCAGTATAGCTAGTTTACTTACCCCAGATAACTTTTCCCCCTTGTGTCACAAGGCCAAGCTCACTCACGTTCACCTCTATGACGGTACCCTTGGTAATTACACCCAGTGTTGTATACAAAGGAGAAGAAGGATTCTTTTTTACACCAAGGATAGGTAGGCAAAAAGTAGCTTTAAGTTCAGGATGTGTCACATGTGCCTTCTTGAAACGTAAGCCCTGTTGCATAAGGAGTGTTAGAACAAGTTAATGCTTGCTTTAAGCCCTCACACTAATCTAGGCTAACACTTTTAGCATTATGTCCTCAGCTTTTTATGTTTTGAGACCAGGAAGAATGAAACAACCTAGAATACAGAATGCTACCTGCCTACAATAGAATGCCAGATTTGTTTAAAAACCTGATTAATGACAAGATAAAGCTTTCCATGTGTATTTTCAGGATGCCAATTTTTAATAGTAGTACAAGAAAAATGTGCTACTTCAGATGGCTTCTGTTCCATGAAGAAATGAGGCATTCTTCATATGGTAATGCATTTAACAGTGCTACTGGTTTTTAGGACTAGAAATTTTTCCTTTATTCTTGTAAAACTGAAAAACCTTTCACGTATTGTAAAATATTAAACACCTGTCTCTTATAGCACTTCCTATTTACCAACCGGTGCTTCATAGAAGGTACTTTACCATGAAGTACCATAAACTTCTGTGTCAATAAAAACCTATCCAAGGCTTCTGTGCCAAAATAGTAATGAGGTAGGATCCAACACGTGCCCTGCCTAGTGATTCTGTTGATTCCTGTGAGGAAATAGTAACAGGTATTTATAGAAAAACTATGCTGTCTTAGTGAGCTTAATTGTTCCTCCTGTGCGCTGGTAGAGCCCAGGCACTGTTCCTGCAGCTGTGTAAGAAAAATTCAGGCAGGAGGCACAGCATTTCCCTTTCTTATGGTCATGACTATGCTTCAAGCTTACTTAACAAGCCAGAAAGAGGGAGTTCTAGAGTCCTAGAACAGAGCTGGCTTCTGCAGCTGACAGAATCACAGTAGTTTGAAAAAGAAGCCTCCAACTTTAAAAGCTATTCAAAGTGCCTTTGCTGAAGACCTTCCCATGCTAATTTGACAGCTCAGAACTTTACGTTACTGGCGTCATCTGAGTTATGGGAGTAAGAGCAGAGATTTCAATGGAATTTGTGACTGCAGAGGCATCTCTCCACCCTCAGGCTATTCTATGTTTAGATTTCTGTGAGGAAGCTAATAGGAATGTTCTACATCAGTAGTATTCAAGTGCATTATCACAGAAGAAAGTTTCCTTGCCACAGGAACTGAAAGCAGTAAGTCAAAAGAATTATTACTTAAAGGTTCTTCAAAGCTCAGGAACATTACCATTGGTCGAATGAAGCGTTCGTATTTAGGAGGCTTCCTAGTAAAGCCATCTCCAACAAAACAAACTTTGGTAACCATTCTTTTCCAGGCCTTCTTCTTTCTCTTTCCTGTACGAATTACTTTTAAAACTTCTGTTTCTCCTTGTGCACGGACCTTTGGCACAGGAACCTCCCATTTCCCCTGGAAGTGTGGGGGGAAAAAAAAGTCAATAGTCTTACATGCCACACTGCTAAATGAAAGGGGACAACCAAAGCAAAAAATTTCCCTAAAGAGTAGTGGTACACCATACTTTTTACACAATTCATAGCTACTTGTTTTAATCAGCATTTAAAGTTATTAAAGTCAAGATATTCCATATGCTTACTTTATCCTAGATTGCTCTGTTACTCAAGGTTTCAGATTTTGTACAATATCAATATGTAGACTTTGCTCGTAGGCTGTAAGTCACCTGAGCATCAGCAACACAAACTGGTCATTGCCACAAGTTACAGACAGTATCTGAATTTTAATAGTTACTTACAGCTTTTTCTTTTCTTTTCTGCTTGATCATGTTAGAGAGAACCTTAGCTCGGGACTGGCCCTCTCTGTCCAGCAGGTATGCTGGTACAGCTCCTTTAGGTGTTTTTTCATCATTCTTTTTCTTTGTATTTCTCTTTTCATGCATTTTAATGCTGCAAGGAAAGAAAACCAGTATTAAGAGTAGAAAAAAGAAAAGCTCATTTTTACATATACCCTTTAACTTAGCTTGTGCCTGCTCAAAATTTTCTTTTAAGAGATATTTGTTATCAAGTACATATGTATATTTAAGGAATAATCCCAAATAATTTTCAAGGTAAACTAGTAATGTCACTTAATGTAACAACTGACAGACTGCATGGTGCATAAAAGCTTGTCAATTTCTGTCAGCACAGGAACACAAGACGTGCATCTTATTAATGAATTTCTGAATGACTTAACACAAGCAGCCAAGCACTTTGAGAGAGAGTAGCCTTCTTCTCTGACAAAAAATAACATATTAGTACTCTTCTGAGACTTAATGGCAGTGCTTACAAATCTGAGGAACGTGTGTGTGTAAAAGGGGTCGTGTTCTGTTAATTTTGAGGCTGTTTGGAGGCGGGGGGGGGGGGCCCAGACGAGTTAACAAGCCCAATACCTTTACAAGTAGCAGAGGAAAAGAACTGTCTACACTTGGATAACAACAAAAATAACATCGTGGACAGATACTAAGTTCACTATCCATAAAGAATATTGTTAACAGCTTTGACTTCAATTTCTGAACAACAGAGAAAATTTTCAGGAAAATCCTGCTGTTTACCTATGCTTGATATTTTAATTTATCCTGGAAGACAAGCCTCACGTTCTGCTCAAACATTCCATACGTTACTGTACTTTTTCTATTAATGGTGTTAATAACAAGCCCGCTGCCTCTCGCTACGCTAACACAGCAGTTGATGTAAAAGACCTGAGAACATGCAGTCGTATTTCTGTCGCAATGACATCGTCACTGCTGTTGCTAACCAGCTCTTCTCTTGAGGAATCCTTTCAGGAGCGGAATTGTTAACACCCAGCGAGAAGAGTCTTCGCTGTGGCAAAACCCGCCTTCCCCTACGCCCCGAGCGCTCTTCAAAAGCACAACGCGCGACCGACCCACGCAGTTCTTTCCAACGCCATTAGCGTCGCGTCCCGTCCTTCAAACGCCAGGATGACGGGGCGGGTACTCACGTCTTCTTCATCTGTATCTTCTCGGCGTGCCGCTGCTTGTGGTAGAGCTTGGCCTTCAGCCCGATCATCTTCTTCGCCTTCCGCGACCGCTCGTGAGCCTCGCGGCCCTCCTTCTTCCTCCTCCTCTCGTGGTAGTCCAGGCGGTACCCATAGCGCTTGCGGTGCAGCTCGATGTACTCGTTCTGCGGCTGTGGGCACAAGGCAGCGCCGTCAGCGGGTACCGGCGGTCGAGGACCGGGCGCCCGGCGCCTGCGCTGCCCCCTCACCCGGGC
>JAVJGG010000055.1:4142215-4186335 GCA_035590195.1 Aviceda cuculoides | reverse complement strand
ACAAAGCTAATACTGACTTGAAGTCATGTATCCAGTGTACAGAGAAAAGATTTTCCATAATAGAGCTAGGGGGGGTGTCCTCCACTAAGACATTTTTTGTGCTTTTAAGTCTTTAGATGCATTCATGTCACATTTTTCAAGCTTTTTTCTATAACACAAGGGCTAGATGTGTGTTGCTTTGTTTAACAAGAGCCAGGGTTCTTGTGTAATTATGTATTTCAGCTGGCACACTATGCAAAATCTTGAACGCTGCACAACTTTGCTGGGAATCATAAGACACAGGAGAGAGATCCCTTTACTGTTCTTTTGCTTGAAGATCTGCAGAAGGAAAAATCAGCAGTCCATTTTTAAGTAGCAATCTAATATTACAAGTCAGAGCATACGATGGAGCTGGTAGCAAATTCATGGTAAGCCCCAAATTCCTTCCACAAAAATGGGATGAGTTAACACCGTGGTCTCACCTTGTTACTCTGTTTTTTTAATTGTTACGTAGGGTTTGGACAGTAAAATAACCTGTATATTGAAATCCAAAAGCAAATAAGAAGTGTTAAAACTTCTCTTACTTAATCTCGTCACTGAGAAATACTACCTCTGCTAATGATGGGTTGTGAGGGTAGTCATCTCCCTGTCCCTGTCATGTCAATCCCCCCAGTGAAAACCTATATAACACATTCAGGCTCTGCTGACAACATTTGCAATTATCTCATGATGCTGTGTCTATAAGCCTGGCGGGGAGAAAGAACATACTGTTTAGCACATTTCCATTTTCCCCATGCAATAGTTGTGTAGAATTAACATCTAGCAGGGCAGGTAAGTAGTGCTTTAAATATTGAAAGATTTCCATTGAAATCCATGGCACAATTAGTATGGTCTTTCATATAGCCATATTCAGAAATACTTTGCTAAATAGGGTTCTTTAAGTAGTATGCTGATAATAAATCATGTGAGTACTTCAGGATTTACATAATATATCTATTACTGTTCTCTGAATGGAAATTAGTAATAATATATTTAATGCTGAAAGACATAGATGGGAGAGTTGCTTTAATAGCACTGCTTGTGAGTCAGAGACATTCTTAATTAAGCTTTTGTTGTGTGCGTTTGGGGGTGGTGTCAGAATAAGTAAAATTCCTCCCACATTTGCAAGAAGGATAATGGAAAGAGGAAATGAGTTTTTTGCTGCTGATTTTTGTCTCTTAAAATGATTGCAAGAACTGCCCACTTATGAAATGAGCAAGATGAGGATGTTGGTAGAGGGTGGCAGGATTGTCATAATATGGCCCTTATTAAAAGATACAAACCAGAAAGAGCAGCAACATGTTGGAACACTGGTGAAAGTGTGTTATGGGTTATATATTGGGCCAAAAAGGGAAAAGTAGTGGCAGATGTTACTTATTGGTGGCAGCTACCTTGGAGAACGGTACTTTCTAAGGTGATGGGTAACACTAATATCTTTCAGTTGTTTCAAGTGAAACAAGTTTCACAGTTCAACAGTAGAGTTGTGAGAAGTGAAAAGTCCAAAGGTTGATTACCTATAGACTCCTACACCCTCCATCAAAGAAAGGAAAAAATTATCTGTGCAGTTCAGATGAGGACCCACTCTTTTACCTGTTGAGTGCCCTGCAGGCTCCACTGCAGAGCAAAGGTGTTTTTAGTGTGAAGTGGTGAAACAAAAGGAGAAACATGATAAAAACTGCTTGCAATTATATTAGAAAGCTTTATCTTTCTGTCAGGCTGCCTGGCTTCCATCCGTTAGGTGGCTGTCAGGGTCTCCTTGGTGCAGACCCAGTGCCTCAGGTTGCCGTGCTGGGACTGTCTCAGAGCACATTTCAATGACAACCCGATCTCCAGCTATTCCTGCAGACTAGTCTTAAGTTTTACCAGATTTTGTTTCCAGGCTAGATGAAGAGCTGGTATGGAGGAGTTCTCATACCAGTGGTAACCAGGTACTTGTTTCTAACATGTATCAAGATGCTATGGTGCATTCTCTAACTCAAAAAATTACCAAGAATATATCATGAGAACAAGAAACAATTTAACAGTGCCTAGATACCTTTTTCTACAGACAACCTTCAGTATTAACTTACTTCAGAAAACAGAGCCTTTTAAGTTATTTTGAAATAATAATAGTTTGCTTTCTTGTTTCACTATTGAAAGATTTCTTTCCCAACACTTAATAATTTGAGTATTTAATGGCATTGTAAAGTAGTTGCCTAAGCAGATAAAGCTACTGTAGTTACAGTGAGAAAACATGTATGAGGCATCCTGAAACTATTTGGCAAACAGTGGTCATGAAGATAATTGTCTTACTTGCTTTTTCTAATAACACTTCGTACTGCTTGGGGTCAGATCCTCTTCTGTTTATCAGAACCATTACAGTCTTATCAGTGGGTTTATCTACAAGAAGGTACAGATATTTTGTGTCTTACTACTTTAATATTGTTGGGGGGGAAACAACTTCAAATTTTTACAGCCTCTATTTTAATTTGTTGAAAAATATCATTGCCATTATCTGAAAGTAAAAGAAAAAATCTGTAAATAAAAGATTAATGTATCACTGTTAGTCTTCCTGCTCTTGAAACTCCCTCTGCCCTTCCTGAGCATTTTTTGATCAAAGTATTGAGGATTCAGTGCTTTTTAATTTATACCGAAATCAGACTAATGGGAAGGATTCTTCCTGTTTGGGATAAAGGAGCTGCTATGCAATCTTCTCTGGCTTTCTCAGGTATTACATAGGTGCTGTGTGAGGCTCTTCTGAATCACAAGCAGTTCTGCAGTGGACTACCTCTGACCCGCGGAGGATACAAGCAAGTAGTTAGTACTTTATTGAGAAACAAATGAAGAAAAATTTTAAAAAACAAAAAGAATCACTTCTCCAATGTAAACTTACTGAAGGTTGTGTACTTTTCATGTCTGCAATGGTGACACCTCAGAATGGCCTCTTTCCCAGTTGCAGGCAAGAAGATTTCACTGCCACTGTGAAGCACTCTGAAACCTGAATGTGTAATGTATATCACAGGCTTGAGCTTTGGGAGGGGTATAAGCAGTATAAAACTATGTTTTGAAAGCCATCTTCTCTGACCTGTGTAGGTTATACACCATAGGTCCTTAATATAGTTACATGGAATAAGATTTAATGTGGAGATTTTAGTGCAAGTGAGCCTTTTTACATGCATTTATAAGCTTGAATGGAAACAAGTTGTTGCTTATCAGGAGGGGTATCTGGAAATGGAATCAACAAGATGACTGAGATTTAATAGCTTAAAGGCAGGAAGTGGTTTTCATTCCCCTTTTTTACCTTCATGGCTTTTCTGCAGCTAGCATGTGACTGGAATATCCACAGGGACCTGTTTAGCTCAAAGCAGCTTCTGTCTTGCTGTGGCCTGAGAAGTATGCAAAATTTCTACAGTCATCGTTTCTGTGACATCTCACTGTCTCTGGCCATCCCCAGTGCCTGGTCTTTTGCATGGTATACAGCAGGATAATGATTGCCTTGCTACAGATACTTCAGTAGTTTCTGTGCTGGCAAAAATTTGTTTTTTCAGGTTGCCATTCACTCATCCAGCATAATTTAGTGCAAAAGGATCTAGGCTGGCTATCAGCAAAACAGCCTGCCTGCCAAAGTAGTGAAACAAGATACACAAGAGTTTTGTGGAATTTCCCTTGCTGGAGATTTTCAAGAACCATCAGAAGAATGGAAGTTCAGGATGCCTGAAGTATGCAAGACCCTTCCCCAGTGCAAGTGATGGGGCTTGGGTATCTCTTAGGTGCCTGCTACTTATGCTTCTGTTATTCTATGGCAAAGGAACAAAGCTGGGATTGAAGAAATATTTAAGAAACAACTCTTCTGAAAGACCAGAAACGCCAGTCATACAAGGCTCTGGTTTCATTGTGCTCTATGTAGCTTTTGCAACTAATAGAAAAAGACTACTGAACTTCTCTGATCTATCACAAAACATGCTTAAAATACTGTCATTTGGGATCTGTCTGGTTTAATAGTTACCTGTGGGAAAAGGGTTTTGTCCTGAAATTTTCACAATGCTTGTTTTCCTTCTTAGCATCACAACACCATTTCCTTTCCAGGAACTGACAAAGGCCAGGAGCTCAGGTGTTCACCCTGCAGAGGTCAGTTGACCCTGCAGATACTTCCATAGCCTGGAGCTCTGTTAAAATAAACATGCATGTATACACCACTTTGAAAATTCATCTTCCGCAGCAGCCCTGACTGTCATTTGTCACATTTTCCTTCTTTCCTGAAGACAGCCAAAGGACAGTCAATATGAGTGTGTGTCACCAGATTATCAACCACCACCACTACTGCCGCAAGTGGCTGGGGACGCTCTGAGGAGCACACTGCAATCACATTGCAGGATGTGTTTGCAGACTTGCAGCAATAAGGGTAGGGAAATGTAGTCCCAAAGATGGCTTTTGGTCTGATCATAGTTATAATAATCTTATAACAGTAATACAATAGATACATATAGTTTCTTCATTCAAAAGACCACGTACTTCTTTGGATTTAGTAAGTAGTTGATTTCATAAGAGATATTGCACCTTGTTAGCCTGTCTGGAATTAACACTATCAATACTAACACTAGGCTACTAATACCACTCATTACTAACACTGTATCGACATGAACTGAACGTCACTGACACAAACTAAATTAATTTTCTTCCTGTAAGTTTATCATGTCAAGTTATGGCACAAAAACTGTTCTACATTTTACGAATTGTTATTTTACATTACTAGTTGAGACATGAGTAGACCCATTACATTCCGTGGAGTAAGATTTTTCTCCTGAATAATAGCTTTAGTATTTACCATATGTAGAACACATTTCCACCTCTCTAATTTCAATTGCAGATTTATTGACATAAGGGCATTGTATTTAGGGTGAGGCCGTTTGTTCCTCCTGAAAGATAACACTGGAAGACCAGAATAACCTTAGTTGGCATTGATTTTTTTTCTTTTTTTTTCCTGTTGTCTGTGACAACTCCTTTCTTACTGAAAAAGCTCTAAATTCTGTCTTGTGGAAAACGTGTTGGCAGCTGAAATTTTATTTTTAAAAAAATTTTGAGATGTTAAATTGACTTTTCAGAAAACCTGTCATATAGCAATAACATCCCTGTGATATTTCTAGCAATATAACTTCTTTTGTCAAATAAAATGTAATGTGAAAATTGTAGTTACAAGTTCTTTATTTCAGGAATACCATATTTCTTAAAATCATTAATGTTAAATACCACCAAAAAAGAAATTGAGAGGAAGTAGGAGGAAACTGTCTCTGATTTGCTTACTTTGTGAGTCTGACAGCTGTTTATCTATAGGAATTGCTACATTCACCCTCCAAGACGAGGTCAGTACCCCTGTCTTCTGTGTGAGCCTCCTGGGGTCTAAAAAATGGATGTAGTGCCCTGTATTTATATCCATCCCCTATCAGTTGTCCAATCAACTGAGTTCATATAAAACAGGAATCTGTTTGTTAAATATTAGATTTATTAAAACGTGCTGTATGATCATCTGAAGACGACCATGTGTAATTTGATGTTGTTAATACCTTAAGCTTGTGTAAGTTGTCGTTAATTCTGCAGGCACTGTGCAGATGAGAGCAGAAACTTGTGAGGGCACACCTTGAAGACTTTCTTAAGGAAAGTCTCAAAGTCATTTGAAGGAGAATTTTGCTTGAGCATGTATGGGAACTAATCCTCCCTCACCCCAGCCTCTGCTGCAGCAGAGCGGGTGGGCCACAGCCAGGGCAGCAGTGGTACTTCACCGGATCACTTCAGGTACGAGGCTTCATGCTCCTGGTTCTGAACACTTGGTCCAAATTATTTCCAGCCAGCAAGGTTGGGACATTCCTGAAAACTAAATCGGACTTCTCCATGTGCAGAAATTGCAATCAGACCTTCAGTATCTACGAGACTCTTAGCACTTCTGGACTATATGTTCTCCTTTACTGAGTGAATCGAATATGAAAGTACTTCCATTTGAAAGGATGTGGGGAGTTACTGTTGTCCCTTCAGCTTTGAGTGAGTTAAAGAATGTGTTCCTGATAACAATTAAGTATATAGAGAACGTTTGAACCATGTGTAAACAGTCATTTGGGTAGCTTTATAGGTTTGGGTTGTTGGTTTGTTTGGTTTTTTGTAAAAAGGAAAGTAAAACAAGCCCTGAAACAAAAATGTGTGCCTGTCACAACCCCAAAAGCTTTTATCTGTTTGCATGTCAAGGAAAGTCTTTAAATATGTATAGGCAGAATCTCTCTTCTAGACAAGAATTTAAGCATTTAAAGATAAGGACATGTTTGAAGGCAAATACATTTGAGCCTAAGTCCATGCTACAAAGCTACCCAACATATTTGGGCTTGATATACTTTAGAATGCAATTTATCCTTCAGTGCATTCAGTAAATAGTTCACGTTAACAGACATGACTTGTCAAGACACCTATCGCTTCTAAAACTCATCCATTCTGTGAGCGTTTTTTTCATTTCTTTAGTAACACTCATCATCTTTGTTTTCTTTAACAATATAGTGTTACCTAAGGATCTGACTCTTCTATTAAACAAGAAATTTCCTGTCAGCTTTCCTAAAGAAAGCAGATTTTAGATACAGTAAGCAAACCTTTGTGTTTATTCCTTGTTAAAGAAATAGTCTGGAAATACTATACTTCTAGAAAAAAATACAGAAATATTGCATGATTTTTCTATGACTGTGGTAGACTATCCAATTAATTTCTGTGTTCATCAGTAACAGCCCTTGCTATTTTTTATCTCAAAGTTGCAAAATTAGTTTGTTGCATCTGTTACTACTAAGCAAGTCATTTTAAAAGAAAGGAGATAGAAATGTAAATATATTGGGGTGTTCAGCTTTTGCCTTTTTTTTTTTAAAGACGATTAAAGCTTTGAAGGCAAAATCCTGTAACAGTTTCTGCCTGGAGAAATCTTGATGACGGTATATATGCTTCTACTGTAGAGGCCCAAACCAGAGTTTGAGAATAATCCTTTGAGACCTAATTTTGATGCTTAATGATCTGGTTACACTCCATCCTGAAACCTGAGAAGTCCTGGACATTGTTCCGACCCGTTCTCACTTTCCCACATAACTTTAGGCAAATTACCTCTCCTATGTCAATATCCTTCCTCTGTTTAGTCATTATAAAGTGCTAAAACAAAAGCTCTATTTCAGTACATACATACTGGTTAAAGTGGTCAGATTTAAATGTGATACAAAAGCTCTTAATTTTCATCTTCAGCAATTAAACTTCTGTACAATCATTGTTCCTTTGCCTTTGTTGTTCAGTTTAGGCTCCGTTGTAATTATTAAGGGTTGATGTTAAACCAGCCGTTTCTTCTGGATGCTGGTTGTAGTTATGGATGACAGCAACATGAAGACACCCAAGAGATGCCCAGGGTGAAAAGCCCTTTGTGCCAGAAGTACCATGGAGGTGTCAGTGTTCTGTTGCATGGGGTTAGCTGGCAGCTACACTGGTCACTGCAAGTGTCACCGTTGTACATGGTCTACAGTTTGGCTTTGAGGGGGTAATAGCCATTTAATGAAAACATCTGATTTTTTTTTTTTTCTTCCCCAAACACAGTTACTGTTCAATGCCAGTCCCCTCCAGATTAAGGGAAGTGCCCAGCATGTTCTCTTTTAGAAGTCAGCATTCTGAGCAATAACAAATGCTGAAAAACCTCTCTGTGCATGTAATCTCTCTCTCTTTCTCTGCCATATTTTTTCCATTTTTTTGTTTGTTGTCAGAATTCTATAAGTACTCACAATATAGAGGATGATAAGTGGAAATGGCACATTTTGCTATGCAGGATAATTCTGTCTGTTGTGGTTAGTGCTCCACATTGAACCCTTCTCATTTTTGCTGAAATCACTTTAGTATAAAACGAGACCTGACATGGTCAAACCTTTATTACTCAAGTACCATCATATAAAGCCTAAACTCAGTGTGCTGCATTGACAGTATTTTCCATGAACACTTGGAAATTATCATGAGCGTTTCTTACTCCTTCTTTTGAAGATGGAAGTTAAATAAATGCATCAATACTGTGAGAAGAAATTGTTGTTTATGTTAGAACTTGCCTATAGACTGACTACGACAAATCCACTTAATTTAAATTTGAACTCCTTTGCTAAGAATAGAAATCCCATGCATAGTATTCAGAATCCTAATGGTATTTTCTAGAATCTGTTATATATCACTGTAAGACTTTTTCTTTTTAGAATATATTTAAAAGGCCAATTTTGTTTGGGATGCTAATATTTCCTAAAGTATGGCTTGAAAACAGTAGTTGGCTGTATCACACAAATGTTGGGGATTTTACCAAGTACTCCCTGTTTTCTGATAGCATTTAATAATCTTTGTTTTCCTGCTTGCAAACAATGAGAGAAGTTTGGGGAGAGCAGTGTAGCTCCCTTTCTAAGTAGATATATTCAGACAGTTAAATGAACATCTCTAGTGTGGCTGTTCATTATGAGATAAATGGATTTTAATTTAAACATTAAGCTATTGTTAGTGCTGCTAGAAATGAATGGTTCACAACCCTGGGTATGAGCCAGCACAGATGTGATCATCCGCTTCTGAGTCACCTGGGAAAGTTACTGCCCGGTTTTGTGCCTGTGGTCCCCAAAAGTGGTATGATTCATACAAAACATAGCAGCGTTTTGCTTGAGGACTGTGGAAAAGCATTGCTTGTGTGGTTTTGTTGGGTAACAGTGAACAAGCTAGCTGAACTTAATGTAAACTGAGTGTAAAGCTCATGGGTGAATTAATTTTTCTTGTGACTTGATCTGCTTTGATGAAAGGCTGGTGTCCAGTCATCCAGTGTCTAGTCATGCAGTGTAATGCCAGATGCTTCTCCAACCCCCCCCAACAAGTACCACTGCCCACTGACAAGGTGGGGGCTCTGCGCAGGCTGTAATGAGAGGTGAGGTGGAGGCAGAGTCACCGCTGGGGAGACACTGCACTTGAACATGAAGTTCATCTATGCAGTCAGACACTACAGGAGGATGCAGTGCACAGATTTGGCCAAGTGCTAGTCGTTAGTGATAAATGTGGAACACCAGACTGACAGGAGTAACTGTTTTGGGGGAACTGGCTAACGGACCTCCAACATTGTCCCAGACAGACCGAGAAAACTACATTTCCCTGAGCTGTTTGAGCATCCTTCTCACACACAGAGATGCTGTTTGTGTGGAAATGATATCAGTAACTGAGGCATGCCATTTAATCAGATAATTTCAAGTGTATTCCTTGTATCTGTTTTCAAGTCAGTGCATTTCTGAAAAAGACATTGTTCTGTTGTTTTATTTTATCTATAAATATTGTAAGTGAAAAATTGAATTTCATAAAAGTATTAAATATAGAACTGAAAGTAATGCAGTAAAATTGTTTTTAAGACTTTGCTGGTTAAAAAAAAAAAAAAAAAAAAAGTAGCGTCATGATACTGTATTTATCTAGCCAAAACAAGAAGAGGATTTTTATCTGCTCTGTAAAATTACAGATGCTTTATCTGTGAAGAATTACACTTAAGATGAAAAAAGGAGAAAAGCAGTATTGTAGACTGATTATCATATCAAGTGTGAACTGTGCACTGTCAGAGCATCTTGTTCACTTCATATAAGCAGATAACTTTTTGGGAACCCTTTCCAGGAGAGTGGGATTTTAACTTTCTCACATCCAGACTGCATACTTCAGCAAATTCTACAATCTGGGTGATAACCAAAAGAACAGTTCCATGTTAACAGAGAATTATTTCCTATAATAATAACTTTTAAAAGGTTTCCAGCAGCTATGTAAAGACAATAAATCATTCAGAAGCTGAAAATAGGAGTCTTTGGTAGGATTTCCAACTTCTTGTTATGTATTCTCTGTGGAAGACAGTCTTTTTCTCAAGCACCTGTGGTATTTATTAGACATCAGAGTTCTGCTTAATGCATAAAAATAAACATAAGTGACAACATAAAGATAAACATAATTGATAACTATTTGGTAGTACTTATCTCTTGCTTGAAGGGGGACCTAGAGCCATTGCTCTTTGATTGTTCTTTGGCATAAATAAAAGGTGTAGCTTTGCATGTAAGTCAATGTTTGTTTACTGAGAGCTCACTTAGAATAGAAAAGTAATGCCATTCTGCCATCTCACAGCTGTGTGTTCTTAGGGTGAAAAACGACTCTGAGTATGAAGTTTTTTATAAGATGTTAATGTGTAAGGAGCTTAGGCTTTTTAGTGGATAAATGAATTTGCTAGTATCATGGGTTTTAGCCCTTGCTGTGCACTGAAAGAAGTTGATCTTGATTCATGGATCTGTACTCTGTATTTTCCCAGGATATCCATCCATTGGCTTAATTTAAGACCATTTTCTAGGAATTTCAAATCAATACTTTTTAAATTTTACAATCCTCAAAAATAGGGTTTATTTCAGTGCTTGTAAAAGAATTTGAGACTATTATAGAATTGAGGTGTTCTCAGACTTTTAATTTTCCTTGTGTTGTTGTTAAATACTGTACTATTGCTTGGAGAACTCATTCATGTACAGAAAAGCCTCCAACAGACCAAAGTTGACATCTTTAGGCCACCGTAATGATTCAGAGTAGCTGAAATTCAGAGAATGACAGGTGTTAAATACATTTCAAAGCGTTATATGTACTGAAGTAGTGAGTGCATAGGTTCAGTTGGCAATGGATGACTGAATGTGGTCACCCCCAAATCTGATATTCTGTTTTGCAGAGACACAAGTGGCTCAAGGAATGCTTGTAAAATCTGTCCTGCATTAACAACTATGTACTATTCTTCATTGCTAATTCATCCTCAGCTTTTCCTTAATGCATACAGAATACTATGGAGGTGTTACTGATACTTTTAAAAATAAAGCCGTGGGAAAAAAGACCCAATGCACTCTGGAGGATTTTTTCCAGAAGTTTTAATTCTAAGATATATCAACTTCATTTTTTACTTCCTCTACCATTAAATCTCATATACAATTGAACAGGAATTGCTTAAGAGGAACAACTTCCTTCCATTGAACATTTTGCTGAAAGTCTGTTAGTATCAAAGTGGATTCTAAGAGCCTGAAGCTCAGATCTTAATCAGGAGTTCTACAAAGCAATCAGTTCTGGATGGAATTTTTGTTCTTGATAATATGTATTTGTTCTCAGCTTTCTTGCACTTGTGTCAGCACCTTCTGAGTGCATGGGGACCAGGGGATGTTGGGATTTTTTGATTGACACCCCCCCACACCCCACCCCCCCCAAAGATCAAATGAGGTGCAACTCTGAGCTGTTTGGTGAATCTAACTGTGTAATTACTGTTAAAGAGGATGTCAGTGTGCTTGATAGTGATAAAGCACAGAAGACTTATTCCCAGCTTAGTATGAATTTACAGATAAACTTTTAGAACGAATTGAAGTTCCTGTACTAGGCAATGAAAACCCTTGTCCTTTAGTAATTGATGCTAAAAAATTTAAAAATGACACAGAACCTAGGGAAGTTATCTTGCACTACTAGGTGGAGATGATTATTTTTATTTTTGGAGAATATCTACTTATATATTGCATTTGAGTTTTCCCATATTTGTGTCTGATATAGCCAGTGCTTTTTTTTTTTCCTCTGTTCCAGCACCCAAAGACAATGAAGAACGTGTGTTCCGGGAACGTATGCGCCCCAGAAAGCGGCAGGGTGCTGTGCGACGCAGAGTACATCAGGTTAATGGACACAAGTTCATGGCCACCTATCTTAGACAACCAACATATTGTTCACACTGCAGAGATTTTATATGGTATGAAGCAACTTTGACTTTGCCTTCTTTGCAACTTTGAGCTGAGGAGCTAACATACCCTCCTGTTTTGCTGAAGTATAAATGGCATAGAGTAGTTTTTTCCTCTTCATTTTAGTATTAAGCTGTCCCCAGTTTTGCAGATGGTAATAGAAAACTGTTAAACTTCCATCGCAAATATTAGAATTTGTTGTATTTGTGTTTTTTCTCCTCTGAGCCACAAAGTTCAATCTTTTCCTGTTTAGTACACACAATAAATTCTAGGTAGACAGCCAGTCTAGTGTTCTGTAGGTGTCTAAATGTAGATTTAGACCTAATATTAGATCTTTACATTTTGCCAAGATGACTGAATTCTTCTTTAGGTGCCTAAGTATCACCATCTTCCTCCTAGGAAGTGTCAAGCTCCATATATACTGCTGAAGTTAATGGAATATGGGAATACTAGACTTCTAGTGATCCAGGGTTTTGGGTGCTCAGTGTACAGGGTCTTTATTATTACAACATACGTCAAGAACTCCATTTTCAAAATTATTTACATTAGTTTTGAGTACTCCTAATTTTCAGGTAGGGAAAATTGGTGGAGACATTCAGTTTTCAG
The DNA here is from genome assembly GCA_035590195.1 of Aviceda cuculoides. Classification (NCBI taxonomy): domain Eukaryota; kingdom Metazoa; phylum Chordata; class Aves; order Accipitriformes; family Accipitridae; genus Aviceda; species Aviceda cuculoides. The sequence continues at coordinate 4,173,952 of JAVJGG010000055.1, read as the reverse complement.
TTATTTTTCAGCAACTCTATTGATGTTTTCCAAAGTTACCTAGAGATACTGATTTGCACCTTAATACACATAATATCTGAAGTGTGTGATCCATAATTAATATTTCTTAAGAATGTGTACTGAATCAGTCTTTCTTAATGTGAAATTATGTGAATTTTGTATGAACTCAGCTACATTACTCTAAGGAATGTAGGTTATCCCTTCTTTTTTTAGCTAAGATGATTTCAAGCAACAATATTGGCAAATGCAATCTTCTGTCTATTTAGAGGCCTGCTTGATGACTTATTTTACTAGCTTGTGGCTTCCATCTCTATGTACCCTTTGGCTTTGCCTATTTTATTATAGTAAGTGTGTCTTTACTTCTGACTTTCTTCATGGCCTATCGTCCTACCTGTTACCTCTTAGCAGCTTTAATGTGGTTCCTACTTTGAACTGATCTCAGTCTAGGCATGCAGTTATCAGATTATTGGTTATAAGAAGCTATTCTTTTAAACTTGTGCATGTCCAGTAAGGAGAGGACAAAATGTCTTTCATTTTTAAAAATATTTATATTCTTCATTTGCTAAAACGCTGTTTTATTTTCAGGGGTGTAATAGGAAAACAGGGATACCAATGTCAAGGTAAGAGAAAATCTATGTGGAAACAGTTTGAATATATGTATTATGTTATAATATTTAAATAATAAGGTATTTTCATCAGTCATTGTATATGTACGGCGCCAAGAATTTAGCACAAGATGATCAGAATAAGTTTGTCTCGCCAAAGATACAATCTTTACAGCAAGTCACAGTATGATTTTTTCAAAACTGTTGCTCTTAGGCACCATTTATGAAGTAGGGACACAATTAACATAACTGAACAGTAGGTCCTAGGTATCTCTTGATGCACATCCAGCTAGGGGGCCGTATGTGTGGATTTTGGCTTCTTCATTTTTCACTTCTTGCATTTTAAAATTGTGAATTCTTTATTCTGCTTAAAATTCTTTGTTTCAAAATGCCAGGCAATTGCAAAGACTGTAATTAAATAGATAATTATAGAGGTCATCATTAGAGATGGTTTTAGCAAAGACTGCGGAAGTGCTTCATTTTCAACTCCATTTTTTAACTCAATTTCTTGTACTCTTAATTTTTTATGCAGTCATCTCTTGGGATGATGTTTTTCTGTTTAATTCTCATTTGACAAGTAGAAATAAGTTAGTGATGATTTTTCAGTTACAAAAGACTTGATGAAATCTCATCATAAATAAATAAACATGAATAATGGTTTTACATGCTATAATAAGAATTACTGTATTAACATACAGCAGAAGTTCCTTGAATTCTGATTTTTTTTTCTTACAACAATGACCAACGCTAGAAGAAAATTAAGTTCATTATTTCACTCTGAAGGTTTTTTCTTCACTTAATGACCTTGAATCCTACAGTATGGTAGACCTTGTAATTTTTAATCTTATCTGTCATATTTGCAAATGTTATTCATTGATTACGTAATCATAATATTGATAAAGCATTTTTGCCTCCTGAAACCTTTTAAGGTTATCAACTTATGATTATGTGCTACAGAAAGAATGTTCGACTTTGTTTTTTCTGTTCTTTGACTTCTACAATGGGTTATCTTTATGTGTTTTTTCCTCTGGAAGCTCTTCAGACAGAAATTGTTACTGCCAGTGTGTCTCATATAATGTGGAGATTGTGGACTTCATCAGATAAAGAAATCAAATATGTAAAAATTGAGAAAATTTGTCATTAATACTTCAGAAGATAATTTGTAGTTTTACGTACTGAGATTTTGGCAGATATGCTTTAGTTCTGTTAAAATTCTTTGGTCTCTTGAAAGTCCACTATCTTCTGCCTTTGTAAGCCAGACTTATTTCATAGGACTCACCAAGTCACCGGTCACTTGCAGCCTTTCGAGTCCCAGCATTTCTAGTCTTCTGACACCAGTCTTTTGCTTTCAAATCAATCTTTATGGAAACTCATTCTTTTATCTGTTTTTTGTTTATAGTTTGCACTTGTGTAGTCCACAAGAGATGCCATGAACTTATAATAACAAAGTGTGCTGGCTTAAAAAAACAGGAAACTCATGATGAGGTAAATGTTTATAAAATAAATTTTCTAGATAAAACTCTGTCTTTCATCTGTTCAAAGTAGTGTCGTCTCCTCTGTTTAATCAGTAAATGTTACAGACTTTTTTGTGCCCTTCTGGTCGTCTTGTGATATAGCATTTACTTTGGAATGACAGATTACTACAACAGTTTCATTTACATGGGAATTATTATACAGCAATTTATTTCTAATTAGTAACCTTTTTATAACATCTGAATGCTTAAAGTCTCAGTGAGCTCTTTCCACTTCTTTTCATTTTTAACATTGTCTGTTTCTGAGTTAATACGAGTTTTGTCATTTTAATTCAAATGAAGCAGGCTGGAACCCTTTATCCCTTAACTGCATTTTTTGTGGCTGAGTCATTACCAGCTGACAGGATAGGCACGCTTGGGTGTCTTGCATCAACATAAAAGACTGCCCAGAATTTGCTTGCAAAGCCTCACCTCAACAAAGACCGCATCCAAACTGTCAAAATGTATAACAAAAGCCATCTGTGTGTTGAAGAAGGCCCATGTTATTGTATAAGATGGTAGTGATAACACGAGGTATTGCATAGTTAACAGGTTTTCCAGTGTAGTTACTCCCTACCTCTAGCAAGCTTTTTGTATATTAGTAGAATTAACACAATATGTGCTTTATGTATCACACATTTAAATAAATGAAGACATCACCTGAAAATGAAATCAGCTGCCTTCAGAACCATACTTTCAGGGAGGCAGATATATCTGCCAACAGCACGTTCAGCTCTGGATCAGAAAACAGAGCAATCCTTTCAGTTGGGTTAAAGGTCTCTCTCAGCCGAAATGGCCCTTTTAGGCTTGATTAGGAAATTCATGTTAATTTCTGTGGACAGTCGTACGCCAGGGAGTGATGTGACTGCTGTAGTGTTCAGCTCCCTTAAACTCCTCAGCTTTGGGGTATCCTTTTATGGCTGGGTTGATAGGGGACAGCTGGGGAGGGGGATGGGGTGTATTGTTTTCTAAATAGTTGTAGCCCTCAACTGTAACCAGTGAATGCTTTATCTTATACAGAAGTTTTTTGTTTGTGTTTTAACAGAAGAGCTAACGAATGCTCACTGTCCTGTTCTGTTTTGTGCAACACCAAGGGCTTACTGTCTGTCATCATAGGGTTAGGTGAGGTAGTCTGTGGGTGATCCCAGTTCCTTAGCCACACAGAAAAAGTACATTTCTTATTTTTGTTTGTTAAAAACCTACATTAATATGCTTGAAAAAGCCTAGTTTTACATTACACATCAGAGTTGTATGTAACAACGGTTTTAAGGTGGTCTTTCAACTGTGATATGAATTTGACTGAGACACTAACTGATCTCATTATTTCTGTGCCTACAGAATCTGGTTCACAACCAGTATTTTATGTCCAAAACTTGATCGCATGCATAGGACTGTGATAAAGGACTGTGTACAGGATTGTGATAAAGGACTGTGTTTGGCTAGTGCTGTTTTTGCATAGCACTTGCCGGAAGATACAAACTCTTGCATGGATTTATATTCCCAGGCTCCAGACTGGTGGAGGCTTGCATGCTTTGCTGATATTATGCTCTCATTGTTTAGAAGGGGTACTAGATCACTGGAGAAAAGCCAGCAGTAATAGGAAAGGGAAGGAAAAACATTGAAATAAATCTCCTGCTATGCAGTGGCCAGTATAAAAACTTATCAATGACATCCTTGAATTAGCAATTAATTGTACCTTGGAATCTCTGAATGCAACAATTTATCATTGTCATTTTCATAATCTAAAGAAGAGTGGGATATGAAAAGGTAAAGGGGTTGTTGTGTATTTCTCTTTCTTAGCCATCTATTAGTTTGGCCTCCTGCTCCTGAAACAATTGGGAGTGACTTCCTTGCCTTCCACATTAAGAGATCTTTCCTGATAGCGATATATTTGTTGTTCCCAGAAGTACTAGGAAGTAGACTTCAGTCTTTATCTCTTGGACAACAGCAGCCCTTCCCCCTCTTTTCCCCAAATAAAGTAGTGAGATGAACTCTAGAGCTGGAGTATATCTAATGCAAAGATCATCCAAGCACAGACCTATTTCATCTTGTTTGAATTCTGCGTGGTTTCAAAACATAACAGGGCCTCGGCATACACTGGTTATAAAGAAATTACTTAGAATGAAATATGCTGTGCTCTCCTTTTTCAGCAAGTGGGATCCCAGCGTTTCAGTGTCAACATGCCTCACAAGTTCAGCATTCACAATTACAAAGTGCCCACCTTCTGTGACCACTGTGGTTCATTGCTCTGGGGTCTTTTGAGACAAGGTTTACAATGCAAAGGTAAGGATTACCACTTCAGAGCTTTTTTCTTTGTGAGTGACTTGTAAACTTGGAAAGACTTCAAGTTATTCGGTCTTTTCCAGCACGTACAGAAATGAATAGAAAGTAAATAGCAGACTGCTGTAGGGATTGCCATCATAGTTGGAAAATGGTCCTTTACCCTGTCTGCATCACCAGTCAATAACAGATGCAGAGGACAGAGGTGCAGAAACACATTTTGGATGCATTGCTGTGTAGGTTTATTGCCACATAGGAAATCAGAGGTTGACAGAAAATTAGGAGCATGAGAATTTTCATCCCTTCAGTTTACATGCCTTTTGTGTTTTCAGGTTTGTGGTGATGGTTGTTAAACTTTTTAAATGTCATTATTCCAGCTATTTTTCCCTTTAATCCCATCTTCAAAAATTACTATTATGTATTGGCTAGGCTAGGCAGAACCAGTCCTGTGTGTCCGTATCCAGAAGATGAAGTATTCTGACGTCTAGCTAAATCATCCTTTGGGGTGGTCTGCCTAGCACCTCTATTCCAGAAAATAAAGGATTCATTATGTTCTGCAGCTTAAGGACTGTATATATACAGTAACTGTATATGAAGTTACTGCTGAAGGGTGCATTCATGTCATCTTAGCTGACTAACAGAAATGGTTGGTTCCGTATCACCTTGTTTCAAGCAGATCTATATATACTAAGTGGGGGGCGTAAACAGTACAAACACTTGCAAAGGAAAGCAATATTTTCGAAACAGTGAATTAAATACTTCAGTTAGTGGGTTGATGGGAGTTACGTCATGAAGATTGTTATATTCTTAGAAAGTAGTACGTAATGAAATTATAAGCATTTTCATTTTGTTACACCTTTATGAATGGGTAGGTCCATCTTCATAAATACCAAAATCGTGTTATGTACACTTCTCAACTGCAGAAATGTGGAGTCACACATGTATGTATAAACACGTAATTTATGAAATATATCCTTTTCAGTATTTAAGGTCGGACATAACTAAAGGTGAAGGTCAGACCTAATGTTTCATGTCACAAATTGCTGAGCAGCAAGGCAAAGAAGAAATTTATTTCACGGCAAAGTGGTACAGAGTGAGAGCATTCTGAAATTCAAGCCTTCCCTTGTGATTCTAGCTAACGAGTAGTGGTAAAATGTTAGACTCTAAGTACTGTTTACTTTACTACTCTTGAAGATTTTGTTCAAATGCTGTCTTAATTATGGTGGAGATACGTTCAAAGAAGATTTTTCAATCAAACCTGATTTTTTTTTTCTCTCTGATTTTTAATCAGAGCTATAGTATCTCTCCACTTAATCTGTGAATATGTTAGTTCACTTCCATATTCTCTCTCAAGTACCATAGTGATTCATTTGCACTTCAACTGTAGAAAATAATGTTATTTCTCATATGTACACATTTACTGTGTAGGAGCTGCATAGAAACAATAGTTCAGAGAGCCTATGTTGCCTTCTCCATGTTCATAAAATTAGTGCCTATAAAAATGCAGTATTTTCTGCATGAAATCTGGAACTCACTTGAGCTGTAAACATCATTTCCTCCATGCTTTGTTTTCTCTCATAACGAGTGCTGAACAATGTTCCCTTCTTCAGAGTTGTACTTGCTTGTCCAGTGTGGTTATTAACACCATGAAAAGTGTATTCCAGAGGTTTCTTCTGTTTTTTTTTCACCGCTTATTTCTGTGCTTCTTTTTAAAAGGTATGTTGATGAAGTTGGACTTCACAGAGTTTTCCTGCTTGCTTTATTTCAAGCAGTTCAGCTCCTCGGTGTGCACTGTTATGGATCCTAGGTCAAACATTTTATTTGCCACTGAGCTTTTGTTACTGAATATACATGTAGTGAAAATACCATGTGTAGCAATTTCTTTTTGCTCTTCTTGTGAACTGAAACATACTTGAAAAGGAAAGGCACCTGCTTTATGAAGTGCATGGTTACTGCTGCAGACAGTGCCTGCAGTATAGTCTCAGAGATAAATGTGGTTTGTTTCTTTAGGGTTTATACAGTGAAAGCATCATTGATGAACAATATAATGAAATGCAGCTTTATAAATACACACTTTCTGATTATTTTTTTTCTCTGAAAAGTAATGAAGTGAGGAATTTGTGCAATTGAATGTTAACCTAGTATTTAATTACACTTGCAGTTTTGCTTGCTTTATGTCTTTTTCCACAAGAGGGCAGTGAAGACTAAGATAAAATATATCATTGACTCCTAACAAATCTATGCTATTTTTAATGGAGCTATGTTCTTCTCCCTCCTAACCCATAACCGGGAAGCAATGTAATCTCTTTTCCCACTTACTAGTATGCTACTTTAAGAAGATGGTATTTAAGAGAAAGAGCTTAGTAAATCAATTGCCACCTAAAGAAAGTGTGTCTAACAGTGCCAAAGACTTATTAAAACTTGAAACACACTTGGTTTTTTGCCTGCCTACATTAGTAGTTAATCTACTTGAGTAAAATAGAGTAAAAAGAAATAATACATGAGGAACTAAAGTTGTGCTCTCGGTATGAGAGCAGAAGTGGACTGCTAAAATCCAAGCTCTGAAGGTCTTTTCTTCTAATTCAAATTCTATTTAAGATTTACAGGTTCATTAGATATTTTCATTTGCTCCTGTGTCTGTTCTGCGTACAGAACAGACAGTGAAAACACTGTTCTGCATTATCATAGCAGAAGAATGGTAATCAGGTTGATAATTTTATATTACCATTGAAGTGTCACTGGAAATCCAGCTAAGTATTTTTCTACTGAAATTATATTTATTTGAAAAAGTTACTGGTAGGTCCAATAAGGTATGGTTTAAGTAAGATAAATGCATGCCAAGGTAGTATTTAATTTACTCTATTACTTCACATTTCATTGCAGTTTGCAAGATGAATGTACATCGACGCTGTGAAACGAATGTGGCACCAAACTGTGGAGTAGATGCTAGAGGCATAGCTAAAGTTCTTGCAGATCTTGGAGTCACTCCAGATAAGATCACTAATAGTGGGCAGAGGAGGAAAAAGGTAGTTTCACTACATCATATCACATTAAAAAATGAGATAAGTATGACTATATTGTAACTTTACTAGTTGGGGTTCAATCCCACTCACTTGACTTGCATAATCATTTTTTTTAAGTCAGTACAGAACTAAGACTTTGGCTTTTGATTTATAAGCACAAGTCATCTATTCTGAATTTCAATATGAAATTTATTTTGACCTGCTACAATTTTGCAAACCTGGGGTCTGTATAGAGTCTGGAAGGATTTTCGCTTTTTAATTTTGAGAAAGGAGGTTAGACAGAGAGTCAGTGTCTGATGCAACAGTTCATAAAAGCATAAACGTCTCTTTGGCTCAGAATTGGCATCAGATAATTGATTAATTGAGACACAGCACTACTCCATAACATTGTAAATGCTGATAAATTAGCAATGGACTGATTCTCATGAAGAGGAGCTGTTTGCTAGGTGATGGTTCCAAAGTTATCATCACTATTATATGAAGGACTAGACTGTTCTAGAAAAAAAAGCATAGGTCACCCCAAGTACATCCAAAGCTGATGGAGTTATTCTGGACTGATAATAAGTATCCTGGGTCAGAATTTGGCCATACTTTCTGTCTCTGTTCACATGATTGTGACAACAGACTCATTGCTCTCACTTATAGAAATAGGCAATTTTTACCATAATTTCTTAAAACATTGACATTTGGTTTATGTTCATTTTCCTGATTATTGCACACTTGGCTGCCATGTACACTGTTTTAAAATGTTACAGAAACATAGAAAACTCAGGCATAAATTAACGGATCTGTGACTCCTGGGAAAAGATGTCAAGTCATTATTGCATGAGCTAGTTTGCAGTGCTTGCTAATACTTGTTGTAGTTAAATGTATTTACTGGATAGATTTCTACACAAACTCATAGTGGTTATTCAAAACTTTCCCACTCGCTGGGTATCCTTATTATATTTATTTCATCCTAAGAACCTATTTTTCTTTAAATTGCTGGTTATTTCTCTGTTTATATTATAGTTTCCATTTGATGTGATGCCATCTAGTGTACAGTTGAGGTCCTGCATTGAAAATCTATAGGGGTAGAAAATATTCACTTCGTACTTGTACTTGTGAATTAATGTTGTTAAATTAAATTTCCTCTTGGTACCGGAGGATCTCATAGCTGAGTACTCCTTTTGGAATTGTTATTAGCTAATTGCAGGTGCAGAGACTCAACAACCTGTTCCTGGAAGCGCATCATCAGAAGAAGATAGGTCAAAGTCAGCACCAACTTCTCCATGTGATCAAGGTCAAACATCTCTTTTTATGTCCTAACTGATATCTATTGTTACATATCTCCCTTCTTTATGAGGAGTAAAAAAGCTATCAGCCCCAGCCTCTGTAGAACCAAGTCAATAAAGTAGTTGCCACCAGAAACTGAAGCATTTAAAGTTAGGAACTGCAAGAACTTTTTTAAAAGGCCTGCTTCTCATTTTGTTTAAATCTGTGAAATTAAGTGGCTTTTAAGGGGAAAATTATAAAACATTCATCTTAAGATACTGTTTACTAGATGAGTCCTTGCCTAACCAAATAACTTTATGTAAGGAAGTTATATATTCTATTGTAAGAGTGAGAACATTTTAAATAGTACCACAGAACCTGCGAGCGCCTTTATTTATCTGAAAAGCCTCTATCTGTTAATAAGTTTTTGAGACAAAATTGCCTCCTTGCAATTCCATGTTGAACATTTGTGGTAATAAAAAATTCTGTCAGGTTAGGCTATGCTAGTGTGTCTGTGTGGTCTCCAGAGGCTTTGAAAACTGTTTCTTTTCAGTTATTTTTTTCATGCATACATTTGGAGATAAATAATCTTCACTGATATGACCTGATTTCATTGAGCTGAACAGCCTGATTGACAGAACGTGTATGTCAGCAGCACTTTTCGAATCTGACCTTATTGTGGTTTTTAAAAATCAAAGTCTTTGAGGTATCTTATGTACCATCATGTGTGTAAACTAATGAGTGAAAAATCTTCACACCAAGACGTAGGAGGATGGATACATTTGTGTCAAATTTTTTGAAATTTGTTTACAGTTGAGAAATTTCTCAGCCTTATTTTCAGGAAAGACACTTCCCAAGCTCCATGGTAATAAGTACTGTAAAACTCTGAGTCCAGCACTAATTTAAATTTGTCAACTTTTTGACAGTATTTTGAATTTAAATTAAATTTGACAGTATTTTGATTAAATATTATTTTTTAAATATCTGATGTTCAACTTAAAATAAGAACAAAGAATTGTCTAAATTCTCTCTTAAATTTCACTTCTGTAGCTGTCCAGTAAAGTTGTTGCTTCCAAGGCCATCAGGCAGAAGTACTGTGCAAGAGCTTGAGGCAGAGCTGAGGTCTGTCACCAGGACTCACTGTTTTTAACACTGAGAAAGCTTCAGAACCATTTAGCAGATCTGCACAATTGCTGCTTGAAGTGGCACTAGGAAGTGGTCAAATACTTTATTGGCAGGTGTCTGATAACAGCTGGAGCTGCGTAAGATGCTCCATTCATGTTGACTTCAAGGACTGGGACGCCCAACTATCCTTTGAACTTTTGAAGATACAACTCTAAAATACTTAAGCAGGAAGACGAGTAAGTGTTGCAGGAAGATAGGGGTATTCAAAACAAAATACTTCTCTCTGGCACCCATAATCACTAAAACAACTATCTGACTACTATTCTGGCTTACCTTTCAAGTTTTGGACATATCATTCTCTAAGGTTCATTTTAAAAGGCCACCCTTCCTGTTAGAGCAAGGTTTTGGCTGATTACTGTAAGGTGGAGAAGCAGTTTGCTAAATATGTATTCTTAACCACGGAATGCTCTATAAGGTATTCAAGGATGATGTATGTCCCTTCCTAAAACTCATACAGACTAACACAGGCTATTTTTCGGATGGTTGGTTAAAACAAGCACTTTTTTGCTCACTTTTCCACAGAAATCAAAGAGCTGGAAAACAACATTAGGAAAGCGTTATCATTTGACAATCGGGGAGAGGAACACAGAGCAACAGCTACAACGTCAACAGACAACCAGCTTAACAAAACTGGGGAGAATGGTGAAAATGGGGAGGTCAAACAGGCCCAGACCAAGCGAATAGGCCTTGAAGAGTTCAACTTCATCAAAGTATTAGGGAAAGGCAGCTTTGGCAAGGTAGGCAGTTTTTGTTTGGTTTTTTGTTTGTTTGTTTGTTTAAACTCATGTGCAGGCTTTTTTTTACTGTACTCCTTTGAAAGTATTCATAGTGACATTCAGAAAGTGCTTCCACCCTAGCGGTTTCCTAATTTTACCCATTGGGTAAAAGTGGCTTTTACCCCACAGATCAGGAACATCAGTCTCCTGATCAGGTGGCATTTTCTGTGCTTTAGCTCTCTTCCTTAACTAGGGTCAAGCCTTCTGAAACAAAATGTCAATGTTTCACTATTTCAGAATATTGGTAATGAAGACATACATACAGTTAGGTACATACTGTTCAACAAGATAATTAGTTGTAGTCAGGCAGGAAAAATCAGCCCAGGAATAATGCTGTGGAGTTCTGAGTTCATTCCCTTTCTAGATAATACCCAGTTCAGGTTTACTTATTTCACAGAACAGTTTGTGTGCTTATTTTTCCTCAGTGGGTGTGTTCAGTGCTGGAGGAAGCAGAACTCAAGCATTTCCACTCAAATACAACGAGTGCAAGAGGCTTAGACAGCTGCCAAAAATACCACATGTGCAGCAAAGGTGCAACTGACCAGATACCTTCCCACAGTAGGAAGTGGATGATGGTGGAAGGGGCATTGCTCTATTTACAGGGCTTACAGATTTTATTTTCACAGTGCTGTGCACCATGGAATCAAAGGGGAAGACTGAAATATTAATCTGTTTAACAAGTACACTCTTCCTTCCTTGATACATGGGAACTGCAGATGCAGGAGGGGAACAGGACTGAAGGAGTTCTTTTGTCTCCCTGTTTTCTAATCCTTTCTCTGAAGATTACCCTGGCTCCAAGCCAGAACTGACCTTAAACAGAGTATAGGACTTGAACCTTAAACAATAGTAGTAGTTAAAATCAACAACTTTAAAGCAGCTGGAATGGTACATGGGATTGTATGCTAAGTTCATTATACACAAATTTCACTACCAAAAGTGGGAGATAAAAGTGGGAAATAAATTTCTGTTCTATATCAACTTACTTCCTTTTTTAGTTTTTGAGATCTCACTAGTAGGCACTCATTACAATATATAAATGAGGGGATAAAAACTTCTTATCTTCTGCATTCTTAACTAACAAACAAAATAGATACCGTCTGTTTCAAATTTAAAGAATACCAGAGGTATATTTTTCTAAAATTACATTACTTTTAGTTTTATAAATATTCAACTTCATTCAGGCAAGTATATAACTGTCTTTATATTTCCAGTGCAGTCAAATGCATATGCAACGCTGCATTTATAGTATCTGTTGTTCATATGCGAACAGAATTGCTGTTTGTTTTAGGTAATGTTAGCTGAGCTAAAAGGAAAAGATGAAGTATATGCAGTGAAAGTGTTGAAGAAAGATGTCATACTTCAAGATGACGACGTAGACTGTACAATGACAGAAAAGAGAATTCTGGCATTAGCACGGAAACACCCATACCTAACACAACTTTACTGCTGCTTCCAGACAAAGGTAAGCTCCATGAACCTTTTACCAGTTTGTGCCCAAGGAACAACATTCGCTATTTCCAGAATAAAAGACAGCAATTTAAAAGACAGCAATATTTCAAAAATATTTCTGAGAAGTTTGTGGCATTTCAGCATTTCAGTAGTATTGAACAGGAGTACTAGCTGCTGTTAAGTAGCGTAAATACTATTACCTTGTGAGTACCAGGAGAAGGCAGTAAATGAGTTAAAAAATTAAAAAAACTCTGCATGCATAAACCACAAAAAAAACCTACTAAGGTGCCATTTTCTGGGTTTCTTCTGTACATTAATAGGGTGTATCATTTGTTGAATTAAGTACAAATGTTTTTAACATCCAGTATTGGGAGTAAAAATTCTAAAATTATCTTCTCAGAGATGAGATTATGGCACAATACTGATCTTTCCAGTTTTCTTGTGCTGTGTAGTATACAAAATGTTCAAAAAATAAAGGAAATAGGTATACAGCTTATCAAATAAGTTCCTGTAGTGCTAATGCTGCTCATGTGCTTGAGGAGCAGGGATAAGGAACAGCAGAGAGAGCTGATAATGGCAGCCTGTTCCTGTGCTGTGTTTCTTGTTGGTAATTTTTCATACAGAATTCCTCTTCATAGCACCTGTCTTAGATTTGCTGCTTAAATGTAAGTGAACGTTTGGATGGTGTAGCTGACTGTAGGATTTCTGAATCCATTCAGTCAAAGTGCTTGAAACCAGTTGTGTTCACAGAATATTTCTGGTTTTCATTTTTCAGTCTCTTACTTCTCCCTTGTCATTCAGCTGAGCTGGGAGTTTGACAGTCTGACAATCTGACCTGATTGTCCAGAAAGCTTTATGGACAAAAAAACCCCCACAAGGTGAATCTGTCTTGCAGATAGAATACCAATCATATATAATTGTATTTACAGAAGCATCCTTTATTTTTAAAGTGCCTGATAAAATGTTTACTATTTCAGAGAACTAAGGTTTGAACTTTTGGCTCTTGAACTAAATATGCCATTCATTTAAAGGGAATGAGTTCCTGACCTGTAGGGAATAAGTTTAGACATTAGTATATATGTATGTTTTAAATAAAACACTTGAAAAGCAATCAACTTCCTTCAGACTTCTGGGCTTTTTTTTTGTTTCTGTAAGATACTACATTTGAGTATTTGAGTCAATTTAATGGAAAAATTTGGCAGATTAAATGAATAATTAAATTAGCATATTGAACAAAATTAAGAGTTACTAATGGCGTGTATGAGTCTATGTGTGTGCATGTGTAAATACCTACATATTCACATATTACAACCAAAACTATGTATGGCAAACACGAGCAATTGCAATAACTATGTGTGTAGAATTACAGAAAATCTGGGACTAAAAGGTCTTCCAGCAAAGTTGTCAGGAAAGATAAATAGGGCAGTGGGAAAACCGTAGGAAAAGGGCTAGTAGGGTCAAGATTACAGTGTGTTCAAATATGCAAATAATAAATGTTTAATATGTTTATACAGTTCTTAAAATAGTGAAGATGCATTAGCTTTTTATATGCTTTGAAGTTGACACAAAAAATTGGCCCAGGAAGGTGTGTATACAATTTATGTCTACGATGGATGTTTCATGCATTCAGACTTTCGTTTGAATATATGTGTGAACATACTCTTTAAATGTTCTAATGTATTACTTTAAAATCTGTAACTACAATTGAGCATATTATTTCAGATGAAAGAAGTGATAAAAAGATTGTACTGGGGTGAAGGGTAAACTCTGTGAACACAGAGGGACCTTTAGGACTAAGGCAGACCGCACTCCATGAAGTGTAAATAAATGTATCAGCACCCCGATGTAAATCATTTGGCGGAACATCGGTAAAGATCAGTTTTACATTAAGTGAATTATGACAGAAGGTTCTCCTGCTACTCCCCTAGTTTCCTGGAGATTTCTTTCCTTTTTCATTTCTCATCTGTTCTCCCCTCTTTTGTATCATGCTTTCTGCCTTCCTCCCTGCTCTCCAAAGCCGTTCGTCAAAGTAAGATATTCAGAGATTCTTCTCACAATCTTCTCTCTTCCCACATCCCTTGACCAGATAGAAACTATAGTTTGTGGCTTTGCTTGAACTCAGAGGAACTGATAGTTAAGTGATTTATAGTTACTAGTCATAGGCTAGTGATTCTTATCAAACAACTAAAACTATACCTAGTGATACCCAATCAAATTAGAAGTTCACGGTTGAATAATTGAAGAGATTTTTTGAGCATGGCCTGTGAACAATTTGCGAAGAACTCTATAGAGAAACAAAAATCCAAAACATATGTAAAAGCAAAAGCAATACATCTGCTAAAGCTATAAATTATTTATGAATGACAACAAGTGAAAATGTACCAAGTAAATTAGTCACTGAATGATTTGCTAAGGTTCAGTGGAAAAACAGGTAGAAAAACTTGTTCAAACAAACATAGTCCGTGGTTAAAATAGCTTTACTGAGACAAAGGCTATTGTACAACAGAGTTTGAAATGTGTTTAACAGTAGTGTATAGTTACTTACACTTCAATTGTATGTCGTGCCACAGCTGCTGTACTTTGCAGAACTGGTCCCTGAAGTGATCATGCTGGAATTAAATTTTGCATTTCAAGTAGAGCATATTTGTCGTATACACCCTGACTTAATGGGAAGGTTGACTCAGTATTCATTGTTAAAGCACTCAGAGGCTGATTTTATGTAATGAGATTGCTTGCTTTGTTCCTTTTCCACAAAAATGTAAATGTATGAGTTTGACTTTAATATTGCAGTGTTTTCCTTCAGTAATAAGGTGAAGACACTGCAGAAAAGTTGCCTAATATGCTTTTTAAAGTATGCTTCAGTATTACTTGTTTTCTACATGGAGCAGACTTTTCATTAGTATCATTTACTGCATGATACTATTATTATCACAACAATTCAGGGATCATATTTTAAATTACCTTGGAATTCAGAAATCATGCTAAATAATGGCTAATAACAGCATACCTTATACATCAGTGTGGTTTTAGCCCTACATATCTGAATTTACTTTTAGCAGTCCCATCTAACTTCCTTATTTTAAAGGAATATTCTTGGGACTATTATTTCTCATGTTCCTACTTAATCCAAAAGCTAACTTTGATGAAACCAGTCTGGTTTAAGCCCATCAAAAAATGAGTGCCCCCACAGTCAACATTCTGTATTAAAATTATATATATTCAAATACTGTACTTTAGGGATTGTTATGCCATCTTCTGCTGTGGCGTGGAAGTCAAGAGAGCTGGGTTCTGGTCCAAAGCTTGGAATAAAGTATGCGAAGCTGATATATGATGTTTTCTCTGCAATAGTTCGAGGTATGAACTCAGCAACCCAGTCCTATGCATTAGAAAGAATGTAAAATCTATAGGCAGGACCTCAGCTGATGCATGTTTTTATGTGGAACGAACTCAGGTAGTTTAGTGTAGCATATCTTAGAAAACTATGTCACAGTGGATGGTATTTTTCAACACTCCTATACTATGGCAGCATTTCCCTTCTTGTTTTTCCAGAATATGGTCAATGCATATATCAATGTATTCAGACGTTTGAGTTCTGTTTTACATGTGGTCTGTCAACTGGGGTATAAATGAAGAATACCACATTCTGTATTTGGCAGCCCCATAGCGAAACTTGCCCTAGGCCTAGCATACAGGGTACAGCATTTTTGTAGTAACTGACCTTTGCTTATCATAATCTTTGATTTATTCAGGACTTTGCTGTGTCCTTTACTGAGAAAATGTTGGGGTTTTTCAGCACGACTACTGTTTACATTCTTTTTTCACTCTTCCTCCTCTCCTCTTTCTCTTCTATGTGCTAGTTCTCTGTGTTTTCATTAAGGAGTACCTTACCTGACAATAATGCCCAATTCACCTCTCCAGTGTGCTGTTCACTCCAACCTCATACAATGCTTCAATGCTTAACTATGGAACGTTATCAGCAGTAGGTTTTATTGATAATGCTTCAGTCAGGTGGCTGGCGAAGGGGGTTTAAGTATTTCTAGAGCTATTTTCTCTGGAGACATTTCTGTATTTATGATACTTCGTTCACAGTTGGAAGGTTCAGAACTGTGAAAACTAA
The DNA here is from genome assembly GCA_035590195.1 of Aviceda cuculoides. NCBI lineage: Eukaryota > Metazoa > Chordata > Aves > Accipitriformes > Accipitridae > Aviceda > Aviceda cuculoides. The sequence continues at coordinate 4,157,752 of JAVJGG010000055.1, read as the reverse complement.
AGTCTTTTTTTAATGGAAAGTTGAGATTCTGCAAAATAAAGGTACGACTGGTTTGACTTTATTCATCCTACACTCCTGTCAACCTTTTTCATAGTACTTAAAATTTTCTAGACCTCTGCCCTGAGATGCATACACATATATGTGCACACCCTATAATTTATAATGAATTATCCTAATAAATACTTTAGGAATAAAATATTTTTTTAAATGATTTAAGACAGTGAAACCTTTATTATGATAATTAATTATAAATTTAGAAGACTAGAGAGCTACTGCTTTTAACATCTACCATTTGCTTTTTTATCAAACTTCATAAAATTAGATAAATTTGAAAACAGTGCTCTCCTGCGCTTTTCAGAGTACTATATTCCACAAAATTGCTTTAGTAGAGAGTACTATTAGTACAGAGCAATGTTTCTGTTGAATGATAGAGTTATGTAAATTCTAAAGGAGCCTTAGTCAACATTTATAGCTATTTCGATTGGAGAAAACAAGTAATTAAATAAAGGATAGAGAAGGTCAGAAAGTCAGTTATTACAGGTAAATAGTTAGACTTATCCCCCCCAATTTTTTTTTCCTTACAATTGTCTGCATGTTAAAAGCAGCATATCTATTCATATCATAGGTCCTGAGCTGACCTGCAAGGCCATTCACTTCTTTCCTGTGTTGTGGTGTTGTAAGGTAGAGATTAGCCACATGACAGTGGCAGAACTGAAGGACATCTAGAAATGGGCTGTAGTGACAGTGACCCTATTATAACCATGTTGATCCCTTAACTGTTATGTTCTACCTAGTGGCTTACTACTGGTTTATCCTAGGTTATGAGTACTGTGATTCAGGTACTATTCCTTTCTGTGTGTTTGCACTGTATCTAGCACACTCTGGCTAATGCTAGAAGGGTGGTGTTTATAAAGCCAAGGTTTAGGAAATTTTATTTCTGTTTCAGCTGTCACAATGCGCCTTTGATTTTGGCAAACCTCTGGACCTCTTTCTGCATCAGACCCTTCTGTAAAAACCAAGAGTAATCACTCCTTCTTCTACTCATGGCTTGCATTTAAATGTTTCCAAGAAGGGTTTGGAAGTCCAGCAGTACAATACTATTATAATGTACAAGGATCAGTATGGAAAAGTGGAACATTGCAAAAGGTGTAAAATGGAGTTCCATTTTTAAAGTGACTTGTTTTATTCGTGTAAGAAAACAGAAAAAGGAAAGAGAATCATGTTTATGATGTCTTTAAGTCATGTTTTCTAAGTTAATTTAAGAAGAATTACTGTAGTATGTGACCATAACTGTCTTTGGTAGTGGAAAAGCAGGTCTTATTTCTCTTACGTGTATTCGTACAAAAAAATAAATGTCTTCTGCAGTAATAGCTCAGAGGAGTGTCATTTACCATATACAGTTCAAATTAACCTAACTGACTGGCCACTGTTACATTCATCTGGGACTAATCAGAGTTTATAATCCATTTTATCTGGTATTCTTGTACGTTCGTTGCTAAGCAGCTAAAGCCATTATGCAGATATTGCTGCATGGGTATAATCAGTTTAACACAAGTTTGCATTGCCTTTTATTACTGATTAGTGTCAAATTAGAACTTTTTAGGGCCCAAATCTGTTCATTATTATCTCTGCTTCTGTGGATTTGTACATGTGTGAGACAAAAGACTAAATTAGCCCCTGTATTTTTAGCTACTTCAGTGCTAAAATATTTTAATACAATTTAAATATAAAATTATTGACAAAGGTTTCTTAATGGTAAGTGTTAACTGTGGTAAAAAAGTAGAATAAAATAGTAAGTAAGTATAGAGCAATGTTATTTATACTGTTTATATTATGGTATCTTTTTATATACATGTACACATATTTATATTCAAACTTAATTTTAATATTTTATTTAACTGTATTATTATATATGCATACACATAGAATGTGTGCAATAGTAGCTATTTTTTAATTCCCAGCTAGTTTCTACAGGCAGTTCATATCATAAGAAATTAAAATGAACTGATATTGACTCATTCTTCAGAATATTTCCTGAAGCGCTAGAAGTTAGACTGGTATCTGGTGATGTTTCATATATCATACAGTCAAGAAGTCATGTAAATACATGAAATTTTGGCAGAATAATGTTTTTCAGAAATTTGGGTACTGTGTATGTTAAATTTAGATTTCCTGTTGACTGCTACACAGTATGAATGCACTGACCACAATCATTGTATTGCCTAAAAGTAGACACTGTGGTAAAGAATAGTTGGAACGGTAAAGCTGATGATTAGATACTGTAATCATTGTCTCTCACACACACAAGCCCCTATATCCAGCATGTTGACCCGGTTTTGGGAGAGTTGCTATTATGCCGCTCAGTTATTGCTAGCTGCTCTTGAAGGATTATTAAAGCCTGGTTAGCTCACTGAAGATTCATTGTTCACGTTAGTCCTTTTAGTGTTAAACTGCAAGTCAGGCTATCAGTGCAGCCAGGCTCATCAAGGGCCTGTAGGAGAAATTACTCCTCCAGCATCAATCAGAAGAGTCTAAATGCTTCTCTTTCAGACAGGAAAGACTTTTATTTTGTGATGTAGCACCCAAACTGAACAGGACTCTTTCACACCCTCTCAAAGCTGGGGCTTGTTCCTAGTTTGCATGTATACAAGTGAGTGGTGCAGCTGCAGCTCCATGGATTGCTTCGCTGTAACCAACTGAGGCCTCGACAACCCCTGGGAATAGTCCTGAGTCAGCATCTGTGGCCAGAAATCACTGCAACTGCCATCATGAAATAGGTGAGGGCAAGATGGAGATTGTACTGATTTTATTTACCTTGGTCCTCATGTCTGCATATTAGGGTTTTAGAGTTAACTATGCCAGTAGTTCACTGTGTTAAAAACATCTCAGTGTAGCCAAGTGTCAAATTCAACTTCAAGATTTTAGTCCTGATGTGATCATGTGCAGACAGGAGTTTTTTAGGATAACTGGTAGAGCTAAGGGCCTTCTAGGTACTGTTCTCGTTACCTCTTGGACAGAGTAGCTGGAAGTACATATTGCACACTTTTCCTCTTCGGAAAAATGTGTTTCTCCAGTCGAGGCATGTTTAAGGGGAGGAATTTTCAGAGTATCTACCAGATGCTTTGTCAGTAACTTTCCTGGCAAGTCTGTCTGTCTTGTATACTGTGCTTTAGCAGAGATCAGAGGAGACAGGAATATTGTCATCCAAACAGGGCAAAGGGGGTAGCACACTTTGAACAGAACTTAGTGGATCCACAAAATCTCTGTGTAAGCTTTGCACTATGGCTGTGTTAACATCATGCTGGTTGGTTCCTCATCTGGCATTCTTAATCTGACAGCTTTTGTGGGAATGGAGTACTGTTCCTCATACAGCAGGATAATTGAACAATGCTGCTTTAAATGAAATCCTACAGGTTAAGGCTGGATTGTGGCCTTTCGTTTAGTTTTGTTTTGGGAGAGAGGAATGCGAACGATAAGGGTAATCCGCCTTGTGGCAAACAGCCCTTGGAAGAAATGTGCCTGACTGGTTTGTAGCAGGATCTGTTACCCTGCAGCCATGTGCTGTGACCCTCATTTCTGTCCTTCCTCTGCACCTAGGTCTTGAGACCATCCTAACATCTTGTGTAGGATCCCCCATTTGGACAGAAGACACCTGAGTACATGACCTACGTGAAACCACTGGTCCTTTGTCCTAGCAGCCTTTGTGCTTTTTCTTGTGTTTTATAGCCCTCAAGCACTATTCACAATTTGCCTCTAATGGGTTCAATGTAAAAAATAATTTGTAAAAATAAAACCTATCTTTAAAATAAGTGGAAATGTAATGCTCACATGGGTAGCTATCAGGATACCTCGTTTATGGTAGTTAACTGTTTTAAAAGCTATTTAAAGAAAGCCTGTTTTACCCAAGTTATTGCAGGAGAATATTTAATACTGTGTTTGTTAGGTGTAACTCTTACAAGTAAACAGCTAACGCCCCCAAAAGGAAGAGTCAGGAAAAAGGAAGCTGCATGTAAAATTTTATTCTTCTGCAGCTTCTTTTCTAAATACAGGAAATTATTTTCTTTGGAATTCATTTGGGCACTTTAATAGTACTACTTTTTTTTTCTTTTCGGTAACAACAGTAAGCTTACTAAATACTTGTACATGAGAGAATTTCACCATGGGAAAGAAGTGGCATTTACAAAACATTTGGTTTTGCTTCTTCAGTAAAATTTTCATTGCTTTTTTTAGCATGGACACAGTAATTTTAGTTTTGGCATAACATGTCTTCTGCACCATATACCATGTGTGAGGTGGGCCAAAGTTGAGTAGGGTTTAACTTAAATTACACTTTGTCTCCTCTTCTCAAAACCACACCATCAGATTATTTTTACACTGTTAATGGGTCTGTGAGAAGATTTAAGGCAATCCAGTTTATGCTATTTTATCTCACTTGTGTGTGACTACTTTTAGCAGAAACACGCACACTCTTTTGATGGCAGCAGGGTTTACTCTTGCCTAATTACTGTGGGCTAAGAGTAACGATGCACAGCCTAAAGTCTCATGCTTGTGTGTGGGGAAGCATGTAGAGAGCTGCTTTGTGTTCCCATGTAAGGTGAGCCTAAGGCCATTCTGTAAGCTGAGAATTATTCAGTGCATTGTTTTATCTCCTTAAAAAAGATGACAGGGAAGGTGATCTATAATGTCAACCTAGCACTTAAGAGATGTGACTCCCTGGAGCAGAGCGAGTGGTATGTCATTTATGGGCCTGTGAGTCCACACTGTCTCTACGCCAGGGCTGAAATGCTGTATAAAGAGCATATACAACTTCCACTAATAGTAAGAAACAGTAAACACAGATCTATAAAACATATACAAGTAAACTGTATCTCTCATTAATTCTTTGTGTTCTCTTCTGGTAAACCAATCAGTCATTAAAAAGTAATTGTTCAGAACTAAGGAATCCTGAATAATAAAGACTCCTTCCAAGTCCTGGCTGTGCTTATTAATACAGTAGTTCATAGGAGTGCCAAGTGTGTTTAGCAACCAGGAGATCGTGACAGTGAATGTTAGGTTTTGGACACTTCTATTTCACCTTACAGCAAATGGATAGAACTACTATGAAACACTTTCTTTTTCCATTCTCCACTTCGCATGTCTAAAAATGTGCATAGTCACCTTTAAATGAGACTGAAGAGAGGGAAAGGGCTGTGAGTTTTAGTTAATGTTCCTTTTCATAGTAAGTAGATTCTGATTATTACTGAAGCATTAATTATTTATATTGTGATCTCAAAATATATTCCACTAACATGTCTATTGTATTATAAAACTAGTATAAAACAGTATTTTAAATTATTTCCCAAGGGAAATCCTCTGCTTAATTTGCTCAGTCTTTCTCTTCCTACACAGTATAGTACAAAAATATTACTTTTCCTGCATCGGGTGTACTAATCCATCTTTTCCTGCATCGCACAGTGTATTTAATAACTGTTAAGTCTCTTTTCTATGCACAGTGACTCTCTGTGTGTAAGGTTAGCTTTGTTGTGATAAGACCACTAGGTCCTCTAAGGATTAATGAGGTTTTGTCAGAACGGCATGACTCTTAAAAATAATAATCATCCAATGACACTACTTTAAATAATTTAAATGATAGCAATAGCTATGCTGGAAAAAAATGTTTTTTTCTTTTAAAGGTAGTAAATTATAAGGGAACTGAGTGTTCATAGAAGGCACCCTGAAGGTTAACTTAGAAATTTAACTACTTTGTGTATGGAATAATACCAGCTAGTAGTAAGGCTGCATATTTCCATAGACTAATTTTTAAGTTGTGATCTAGAGAAGCCACCCCATTTTATCCTTAATACATCCAAGAAAGACCCAGTTATAATTCTTCCTTTCAGAGTATGTATACCTTGTCAAGTACACAAGAAGGAAAATTGTCCTTTTAGGTACTTTACTTTCCATTCAGCCGATAGAAGGATGAAAGGGATCCATTTCATAAGCCTTCTGTAAATAAGTTTTTCCCAGAAGCTTTGCAGAATAACACAAGGTAAGTAAATTCAAATAATCTACTAGATAGGTGGTTTCTTGAAGAGTCTACAGTAGTACTTATTTTCTCTTCTCTGTCTTCAGAAATCCAATATTAAAATAATCATACAAAATTCTGCCCCTTAAAACTGCTTCCTGAATTGTAGAAAAAACTACACCCTGAAGATAAAATGCACTATTTTCTTCTGTGCTGCTTTACTTGTTTGAGAGGGTTTGGATGGTTTAAATGATGGCGGAATTTCGGGCAGGGTTTCCTGTTGTCTAATTTATACTTGTGAATTGCCAGGGGTTTCAGCTGTGTGAAGCATATGCTTTGCCAAAAATTAATCATGTTCTGGAAACAGGAAAGTATGGAAAATAAAGTAGATAAAATTAATGCGTTTAAAGGTCACTTGCATTTATAGAACCACAGAAATCCAGACAGTGAAGAGAGGTGTATGAATAATGACTTTCAATAGGTATTGGAAAAGCCTGGCTCAGGTAACTCATGTTTATCATATAGAACAAAAAAATCAGTATGTGGTGCTTATGCAGATGAATGGATATTTATAAAGAGCTTTATTTTCAGGAAGGGTTATAAAAACATGTTGAACAGAGGATGTTATATGTAGACTAAGGATTTTGCACATATTTATCAGTTTTCATTAATTCTGTGTGCTCATGTAGTTTTTCTCTGGAAACATGTATTTTTAACCTCTTGCTAGATTCCTTTCATCCTCTGTTGGAAAGCTAATTTGTATAAAGGGCCAAAGAAAACGGAAAACCAGTTTCTGATCTCATGAAGGACTGCATAAGAGATACTAATGTAAGAACAGCCAACAGCTTGTTTGGCCCAGTATCCTGTCTTTAGCAGTGCCAAAGCAGATGCCCAGAAAGAGTGTAGGTACAGGGTAAAGCATATCATGACATTTTTCCAGAATACTATCCCAATATCAGGAGACCAATGACTTGGGCATTTCCTGAGCCAAAGATGGTGGTTTTGCATGTAATGCGGTGGCACCTTTGCACATAATATTTTTTGTGGGAAGTATTGAAAGTGAGAAACTATTTAGAAATATAAATGTTAGAGAGCATTATGTTTTGTTCTTCACCATGGAGTGGAGAAATCCTCTTAATACCACATCCGTAAACAGACAACCCTGTAATGCAGTATAAATATTTATACCATATCTTTTTAACGGTATTTCTGAAAGTAGTGTCTATGCCATTAAAAATCTCCAAACTGAGGTAGCTGCGCTATTTCTCCATCATCTTCTACAGTAGTGAAATAATGTACCTGATCACCTGGAAATAACAACTAAACATACTGAGGTTTTTCAGATAGGAAAAAAACAGGATTCCCTGCAGGTGTTTTCGTATGTGTTTCCATAATGTGTTGTTATGCATACATTAGATATAAAAAATATTACGTGCTGTAATACAGGTAAATAGTACATAATAAATTTGATACTACAGTTCTCAAGTTACATTTTCAATCACCAAGACACAAGGTACTGAAAGAAAGAGATAAGTGTTACAGTATTTTGTGCTTTCCCATCAGGAATGTAAGCAGTGAACCACAGCTGGCAATGTCATGCCAGAGCCAAAAGGGCATAATGCATAATGCATTAGACTTAATTAAGAAGCATGCCAAAGAGTGATGCAATCGTCTTTCAGATTTTTGGTGTGCAGTGTTCTTTTGTTGAATTTCTGAAGTAGAAATTAAATAAAGGTTATTTTAAACTTAATTCAGCCACTTTTTAACGCATGTATCTGAGCATTTCTTAAAGAAAAGATAGGATGTAGACAACTCTTTCAGAAATGAGAATAGCTGTGTTGGATATATTGGTGAGTATAACCCATGGATTCATTTATGGACCCATGCAGTAGGAGAACAAGTTCTAAAAAAAAGTTAATTAGCTGCTTTAGACATCCAAGAAATCTCACTTGTATTTTTAGACAGTCAAAGAGTAAAAATGAAATAAGGTTTGGGCAAGAAAAGGGGCTGTCTTCAGGGGTTTAAAATTCAGTATAGCCCTGTGGTGTATTTAACTCCTGGAAAGTCCTCTTTGGTTGCATTCAGGTATGAGAAACTTGGTGGTCATGTTGCTGAGGTCTCATTCATATAGGCTTGTGCCACATGTTCGCTTTGTGCATAGCATGTATAAACATCCCCTTCGTGCTTGCAGTATTCAAGAGCAAGTCCTTTCAATGGCAACTGCTGTATTGCAGCAGCATAGGAAAGGAGCTTTACTAGCATAACAAGAAATGGGAAGTTCATATCTAATGCGATTTCTGGATCAGAAATTAGGGTGTTTGAGATAGAAATCTGAACTTAAAGGGCCTTAAGCTCACCAAACCTCTGAACTTTTGGAAATTTGCCATGAATCTGTGGGAAAAGTTAGGAAAGAATTGTTGCTGGGTGATATGCCCAAGGAGATTAACTGTGTTTCCACAGTGAAGTTCAGTGTGGTATTATTTTATGAAACACTCGAAGTGGTTCAAATATCCCTTAGGCTAACATGTAATCTCAGCCACATGTGTAACCCAATATCTGAGTATTGTTTCACTCTAAATTTTAACTGGATTTAGACTGATGATTTGTGTCTCAGAAGCCACAGGCAGCTCCCTAGAACCTAAAATATCACCAAATTCAGGATTTGATACACAATACAGACTTCATTAAAATTCATTAACCATTATCTGATTGCACAGTTAACAACATTCTGCAAAGAACATTGACAGAAAGAAGGTTTATTTACTGGCATTGTCCAGAGAAAAGTAATGTTTTATCCATTAGTAGTATGTTGTTTTTAAAGTTGTTTACATTCTTTGAGGAAATGAGGAAGCTGCTGCTTGAAGAGGTTAGAGGACATATGAGTTTATGGGTCCTTTTTGAAAATATTCTTGAAGCAAATGCTATATTACACTATTCAAGTAACAGACAGCAGAGAGAACATTCTGTCTTGGCAAACTGAATTTACTGTGCTATGTTTGAATAAAGAAATCTAAACTATGAAAAAAAGTTCCCAGATCTTATCATGATATAGTGAAGAATTACATAATTTTTTTGGTCCTACCCACAAGTTTTGCTTGCAAGTTACAGCCTTTGTCAAATTACTGATGGTCTCAGAAAGATAAACAGACTACAAATAAAATTATTTGAGGATTTAAGTAGAATGCTTAGAAGGTTAAAAACATTATAATCTGTTAATGAAAAATTCTGAGGTTTGAAATTATTTTTCCCTTTCCTTCTTTTTCCCTGTAAGGGTAGATGTCTGTTAATTTAACAAGTAGCAATTTGTGATCTTTCCTTAAAGCTCTCCTTTGAATTATGTAAATTGTTGTCCCATAGAAACCTTAGGTTATAAACTTCAAAGGAGTCTCATGAAGCCTCAAGGCGAAAGTAGGGGGAAATTTCAAAAAGACCTTCTCTCTCCTATGGAACCAAAGACATGGGAAATTGTGTCAGTACAACTGAAGTTTGCTTTGAAATGCTCAGTTAGCATGACCACAAAGTACCGAATGGGAAGCTTCAAATCACTGCTGGTGTACTTAGTGAATCACAAAGGCCGTTCGTGCAAATTGTTACTGCTGCTCTTTTGTTCCTAATTCCAGAGAACATTTTTTAATGATTAATATACTTTTTCTTAGAATGAAATATTGCACTGGGCCAAGGTTACGGCATGTTACATTCCCTGAACATTGTTTTAGTCCGGGAATAGTTGTAGAAATGCTATGTGAAACCACTGGGGCAAATATAAACTGCGAGTTCAACATTTTGTAATCTTACAGAGCCAGAAATGTATACCACTGATGTTATTTTTCTCCTAAAGTACATTTCTTTCCAATTCTTGTTAGTTATCGGACACCGATTGCATTGTCCTACTTTACCGGCTTGCTGTCTTGGTCTGTCAGTTCAATTCTTGTGGCCTGACTGCAATTTTTGATCCTGAACTAAGAAAGATAAAAACTTTGCCTTCTCCTTGCCTTGTTTCACATAACACCACAACTACTACAAAAGAAAGGTAAAATAAATACATTGGAAGTTACTGCATTTTTAAAATTATTTATTTTTAAAAAGTTATTTGGACCTTTGACATAATTTTGGAAATATACAATTCACTAATTGTTGCTTTCAAGATACTGATGTCTGTGAACAAGTTGTTCTTTGATATGCTGAAAAGCTTTGCCGCTTCAGGGACAGAACACTCCACAGCTTTAAGTTTAAAGCCTAAAATAATTGAAATTAGAAAAATAAATACAATCATGCTTCTCTCTGACACACAGAGTGAAATCAGTTAATTTATAATGAAAAGAAAGATAGCTTCTTTTTTTTTTTTTTTAAATGAAAGCTCAAACTTAAAGACATCTATCTACCAGAAAGGAGACAGAGTATGTGTCAGCAATCACAGATACAACGATGCTTCTTTTTTTTTTTTTTTTTTTTTAGAAATTCATGAAATGCCTATTATGGGTGATCTTTTAAAATTTTTAGTTGCAATCCTGTTTGCATTATCCAAAGAGAATGCATTATTCAGGCAGGCATTATTTAAGGAAAGACATTTTACCTTAACTTTGCATATGTAGTGAAAAACAATTCCTGAAAGGAATTTTCCGTATCTTCTCAAACTATGATGAAGCTTCCATGACTCCACTGTTTGTAAATACCCCTGACATTTTCAGAGCTGATGCTTGTAATGTCACCAAGACACTGACCGTTTCTGCTATTTTATTAATATAAAAAGCCGTTGAACCTACTGTAGAACTTGCTGGTGTTATACACATGGGATGGGATTTTTGACAGGTAAGCAACACAACTGAGTGTATAGACATTCTTCATTTTTTGGTTACTGCTTATCAAAACCTGTACTTATTTTTACATGTTTTTAATCTTTATATGTTCTTTGTAGTCAGCCTTGATATTGATAAAAGGGTACTGAAAGCTCTGTCTTTAAAGCCATGTCTTAAAAAGTTATGTTCCTGTTCTTACATTATCACTGTTTGCATGGAACAATTAAGTGAAGCTACAAAACTTGTAACTGGAATTGTGATTTGATCCAGAACTCATAAAAATTATTTTGCTTTTGATCAGGCTCATAATGATGAAAGCAAGATACTGAGTGATGGCACTGTATAGGTTGTAGGAATGTTGTATAACATTTTACTGCTGCACTCTCTCATCTGATGAGAATGTTTTTGGAAAGAATACAGAAAATCTACTCAGTCCATATCTGACAGCTGGGTATAAGTCATTGAAAACTTTTTTCAGGATACTGCCCAATTTGTGTGAGGTGGGGGAATTGGGTTTTGTTTGTTTTAATAGGGACTACGTTTAATTCAGTGAAGCTGAAAAAGTGAAATTAACTATTGAGGGGTGAAAAATGGAAAATAAACAGTTTGGATCTGTTTCATAGAATCATAGAATCATTTAGGTTGGAAAAGACCTTGAAGGTTATCGAGTCCAACCATCATCCATGCCCACTAAACCATGTTAGAGTACCCTGTCTATGCACTTTTTGAATACCTCCAGGGATGGTGACTCAACCGCTTCCCTGGGCAGCCTGTTCCAATGTCTGACAACCCTCTCAATAAAGAAATTTTTCCTAGTATCCAACCTAAACCTCCCTTGCCTCAACTTGAGGCCATTTCCTCTCATCCTATCTCCGGCCACCTGACAGAAGAGACCAGCACTCACCTCACTACAACCCCCCTTCAGGTAGTTGTAGAGAGTGATGAGGTCTCCCCTCAGCCTCCTCTTCTCCAGACTAAACAGCCCCAGCTCCCTCAGCCGCTCCTCATCAGACTTGTGCTCCAGGCCCCTCACCAACTTGGTTGCCCTTCTCAAAGAAACCCAGTCTGAACTTTCCAAGCTGTAATACATGATCATTGCTTGTGGCTGTGTCTCCTGGTACTATCAGAGGAAGGAAGAATTTGGCTCTGCCATGTTTGTAGCCACCTTCAGTCAGGGGCAGCTATCAGATTTATTCTCCTCTTTGCTGTACTAAACATGTGCAGGTCCCTCAACCTTCATATACATGTCACGTGCTCTAGGCCCCCAACTCATGATAACCCTCCTCAGGACAGTCCGACACTCCCCAGTTTCTCTGTATCCCTCTAGAACTGTGGGTCTCAAAACAAGACTCATGCTCTGGGTAGTGAGACCAGCACCACAGAGAGGGTTGTAACAACTTACCTGAACCTGTTTGCCACACTCCAGATGTCGCAGACATGTGGTTTGTGGTATTTATGATGAGAGCACACTGTTTGCCCTGGTCTAAACCTTAGCAGCTTTTGAGTAGGGCTGTTTTCAGCTGATCAGCTCCCAGCCCCTAGGAGTACATGGGCTTACTTTGCCCTAAGTTGCAGAGAGGAAGCCAAATACAATCTCCTGATAGCAATATAAGACCTTACAGGTCTACATGCATATATTATTGTCAGGTATTAAATAATGTTCATGTTTCCCCTGTGATATGCAGCCAGTATGTCTCAGTGCATCTTAACCATTTGCAAGTTCCATTCCATCTAACTCAGTACTAAGAACAGCAAAACAGCAACTTGAAAATAAACTAGTATCAATTTGATTGAAAGAACTGGCAAGCTTGACAGTGACGCTGGTACATTCCCTTCTGTCCTTTATGATGTTCTGATACTACCTCTAGCTTCTGCAATTCATTTGCCTCCTACTCTGAAGCATTTACTGAGAAACAATGTTGAACTTGACTTGTCACCATTTCCCAGGAAAATTATTATGTCTTCTTTAGATTCCTTCAACCTTCAGTATTTAACAATTTTGGTTTCCTGTCTGGGTTCATTCAGAGCTTCAAAGTGCAAAACAAAAAAACAACAGAAATGTGAATGTGATGCGACAATTTTTCAGAGTTGTTCAGTGTGGAACACAGCCAGAGCAGGGTAGAGGAGAGAAAATTGCTAGCGACATAAAAACCAACAATGCTAAATGTAAAATAATAGTAAGGGTACCACTTTGCTTTATACATTAATTTCTGGTCATTAACATCATCGCCAGTTGGAAAACATGATTAGTCTAGAGGATTAAACACTTCTTCAGTTTAGAAATTCTGAGGCTCAGAAATAGCTGCAACACATAACCTTGCACAAGGAAAGCACCAGGAGACTGAAAGCACAGTGAAGGTCTGCTTCATTGCTGAAATTTCTTTTTAAAAGAGAGTTATCCAATAAGGATTGTTCTACATGATATTTGTGATAGACAAGAGCCATTTCTTTGTCCACTAGATATTCAAAACAGAGACAGTAAATCTTTTCACTGTATCACACACAACTGGATAGAAGGAAATCTCAAATAATTTTTATTAAAGGTATCACTACCTGAAAAATGGGTTGGGGGGAATGGTGCATGGATGATGGACACCAAAAACCCACACCGTAGATGATTACCAGCCAAGAGCAAAGCTATAGCTAGTCTCCTGCAGAACTGCAACATTTCCTTTACTACCATTTAGCAAAGGCTAATGTCAGACAATGGGTATAGGGGTAAAAAAACAGTCCTTAAAAAGAAACTTCTTGTTGGCTGAAAAAACCCAGCCAGATTCGGGCAGTTACTGTTATGGAGATATTTAATAAAACATTTGTTTTCCATTAATTGCTGTTTCAAAGTGAAGGTTTTTTTTTTTTCTTACTAATTTATTTAATATGATGTAAATTTGAACAGTTTCAGAAGTGGGGAGAAAAAACAGAAGAATAACCTTAAGTTGCCTGGAAGTTATGATTCTCTATATTTTTTGCGTCACTTTTTTATTGCATACAAGTGCAGCTTTACTGTTGCTTATAAACAGATGTGAATCTGTCCCTACTATCACACTTAACTCTGCAAGGGAAAGTAACAGAACCCTCGTAACAGCAACTGCAGTGACACACAAATTTTTTTTAGTCTACCTAGTCCAAACTGAGCCAATTAAAGGGATGCTGTGAATAAAGCTAAAAACATTGACTTTTGCTTCACAGACTACTCTAGCTAGGTAACAACTTGGATTTGTGTTCATTTGCCCTCCCCCCAATTATATATTAAGTGCCCGTTATTGTCTGAAAAAGCAACGTCTTCTCCTAGTTCTTCTTATATGATCCGAAAGCCCACCAGAAGATGTTTTGCCTCTGCTTCCTCCGACATTCCAATACAAGAAATCTGTCAACTCTTTAATGCTCTCACAGTCCCTCAAAAATACTTCTATGGACCTGTAGCTTGTTACCTCATTTACCTATTTTCTAATTCTGAAAGCTTGATAGAATCTCAAAGTACCTAAGGCTTGGATCCTACTAAGACATAACTTACATCACTAAGCTGCAATGTGCATACGTACTTAGGCTAAGCCGAGCACCTGAAACATTGCCATGCTGCTTTCCCTGACCACCAGGTATGCTCACAGATGATGACTGAATGCACACCTTGTGAACTGCCTTTGGTTAATCTTCATGTTTAAAAAAAAAAAAAAAAAAAGGCATACAACACATTCAACACATTTATTTTTCAATAAAAGGCATTCTCCTGTGTCTTCAAATCAGATGAAATTCATAGAAATGTAAAACTACAGCCTAATTTTACTGTGTTTAGTTATCTTGCATGCACGCACCTGTTCAGACAGCACCAGTTGGATGGGTGCAGTATGAACATATTACAGTTGCCTTATTTTTCTCCATGATGAACTTTAGGCTGCATGCTGTCCTCAGTCCTTGCACAGAGCTCAAATGGGAGTCAATAGGAGATCTGTTTTAGAACAATGGCATTATATGACCATCTATAAACAGAGGTCTGCAGGTTGAAAAATAGTCATTATCCTTTTGGTCATGAGACTCTGCCAGTTTGATATCTGAAACTAATTTTTCTGGAACCTAATTACACCTTTCACAGGGCTCCAGATGACATGCAGTGACAAAAATAAGTTTACCTTACCTTCTTCTAAGCATGTTAAGGACAATATGGTGTCTTTGGTTATACATATGGATTGATTGGCATTAAGTGAGTAAAGTAGTACTTTAACAACCTGTCCCTAACTGACTTCTCTGGTCCTGAACCAGCATCCTTCATTTCCAAATACTATGTGTTGTGTGTGTGCATGCACACATGTGCCCATGGAGGCTGGCAAACTGGTTAGATCCAGATTTCAGTAACAACAGGGTAAATGAGAAGGTAACTCCATAGAACTATTAGATGATTTGCACTGCCTGTTTGGGATTACTCTAAGTAACTTTCTGGAATTATTTAGTACGAAAATGGTTTATTAAATACCAAAAGATCCCATAAAAAAGGAAAGGTTATACTGGATAATTTTACTTAGAAAATGTGCAGAGCTAGTTATGGTCTTAGCACTGTATATACATGGAATTTATAACGAGTTTACCTTCATTAAAAAGCATGCTATCCCCAGCTTTGACTAGTTTTATTATTCTCTAAATGAAACATTCATTTTTCCAAATTTATCTTCTGCAAAGAGAAGGGGCAGAACAGAAGCATTATTGGTCTGAGAGCTCCACTGAAGCGTATATGAAGGAACGAGC
>JAVJGG010000055.1:4124766-4142205 GCA_035590195.1 Aviceda cuculoides | reverse complement strand
GGGGGGAGGTATAAGAAAATAAAATTGAATCTGAAAAAAAAAACAAATCCACAAACAGAATCACAAGATAAACTCCTTATATCAAAAGTTAAAATTCTCCACTTGCTTTTGACTGCTGCTCTTTTTATTATTAAAGGTTTTGCTGAGAGTCTGCATTTTGATGTTAACATATGAAAATACGTTGACTGGCACAGAAAAACAAACTCATAAATTTCAACTTTAAGTACCTGTTTTAATGTATTATTGTACTTTATTGACAATATTCCACCAGCAAATGTCTTTTTATTATTGTCTCCCCTTTTTGCAATAAAGAGGAATGCTGATGACTGGCTTCCACTTTGGGAAATATGAAATCATTGTTTCTTGCTAGCTGTGGGCAAGAAATAGTTTTCAAACCATGCTAAAGTTAGAAAAGTGTGCACAGAAAAAAATATATAGCAAGAAATATGTTAGTACCTTTCATAAATTTTCAATACATGGATACAGCAAGATAATTTCCAAGCGTAAACATACCCAGCAAAGAAAATACATTATCTTAAATCAGGTATCATTCCTCTTGTATGACAAAAGATGGGTTGTTTAATAGCATAAAACAAGTAGACTTCAGCATAGTATGGTATGATACTTGAAAAAGAAAGAGAAACTTTAGTAATTTACATAAATGGTCTATCATTTCTGGCTAAATCCTTTATCCCTAACTGAAGCAAAACTCACATTGGCTTCAGAGAAATCTTTGCCTGTCTACAGGGGTATTGTTGAATTAATTCAAAACTTTGGAGCATTTTGGTAGCTGGAAAACAAGTAAAAAGGAGAATTGAGGCATTTATCCTAAACTGTATACATAGGAAACAGTTGTGAAAATTACAGTCTGTGAGAGAAAGGAAGCACCAAGCCATAGACATTGTCTCAGATGCTCGTGGCAGCAATGCATTCAGCAGCAAGCTTACAGCATACAGCAGGAGCTCTACCAACAGCCAAATGCAACACTTTATACCCTTCCCTTAATTTTCTGTCTTTTGTCCAGTTAATAATGCACAACCCCCCTTGTATTTCATCAAGTGAATGATTAAATGAAAAAGCTCTTAAATTTTGTATCGCTGGGTAATAACATCATTACCACAAATTAGCAAACTCACTCACTGGACAAAATCTACTGTCACACTCTCAGTTTTACATCAGTTCCCCCTACACCAACATACATACACACACTGTTTTGCCTCTGGCACACCTGCCTCATAACTTGCTGCCTTTTCATTGCTCCATGTGAACAAAAAGACTACTGAAACCAACTTTTTACCCAAGGAAGCCGAAGGAAAGGCTGAGAACTGTCTTCTGAGACAAAATCAGCCTTTAAGCAAAGGAATAATCTAGGGCCATCTGCTAAACAAGGTTTTTCCTGGTGAGGTGCAGTCCTGCACAGGCACTCAGTCTGCATACACGTCCTTGAACCTAGACATTTTCCTTGGAAAGTGAAAAATCCAACATCAGCCTGCAATCTGCTATAGTTATTCAGTAAACAGATGGTTGAAAACCAGCAATTTCAGATGATTTCTACACTCTTCTTGCTGAAGTTTATTTATGATTATCTAGTAAGGCCCATTATGGAATGACTCTTTGTATTAGTATTTGATACACAGGTCTAAGTTAAAACCTAGAATACTTTATAGGCAATATTTGCATAATTTTTAGGGCAGTCTCTTAGCATTTTTAAATTTTTCATACACAGCAGTTGGTATGAATATTTTAATTACATCCAAGGATCCACTATAAAGCCCAATGATTTCTTGACATATTGAAAAGTGATCGTAGAAGAAGGCACTGTCCTACTCTAAGCAACAATTGATGGGTTTAGTCTTGTTCCCAGTGGATGTGGGTCAATTGTGCTGTAAAAATCTTTGACACTAAGTGGTCATCCTCCAGGTTAGCTCATTGGCAGAAATTTCTTCTGCTTTTTCTTGTGTTATACTTGCTCTGTGGGCAGATAAAAAGATACAGTTTGGAGGCTTGCGAATCTAACGTGTTTCACAAGCACTAAATTCAATGAAAACTAAACAGATCCCTAAATTCAGTTATAAGTGACATAGTTGTAGAAATTAATTCATTCTCATAAGCTGTATTTACTTCTGCAGCAGTTTTCTTTAGGGATTTTAAATATAAGACCTTGCCTGCTGCTGCATGACATAGAAGTCTTGATCCAAAGTCCGTGGAAGTTATTGGAGGCATTCAACGGACAGTATCAGATATGGATATTGCCCATATAAAACACAGGTCCCATTATTTTTCTGACACCTGCTTTGAAAGGAGTTCTTTAAGTCTCCAGTGACATCGTAATCATGGATCCTTGAACAAGACTGTTATATCCAAAACAGGAATGAACTTTATATGCAAATTTCTTACAGGCATGTATGTTGTCTAATGTAGTAAATTTGTGCGTATACGTGTGTGTGCACTCATAAATTAGCAAATACAGCCTTATTGCAAAAGAGCTTCTCAATTCCACAAGAATTACAACTAACAATGAATTAAGGTCTGAAATGACAGTCTTCCAAATGTGAGAATACCAGGCAAGTGCTGAGCCAGTTTTAATTTGTATTTATTGATTTCAGTCCTGTAATTTCAGAGGAATCTAGAAACAATCTTCAATTTCCCAAAGCACATTTTCAGCACATTTGTAATGTTACACTTCTCTATGTTCTCTGCAATCTCAGTAACAAGTACCTTTATAATGTCAGATGAAATCAAGAGAGAGCATTGGGGACATTGGGGAGCTCCTGTAGTGGTCATTTATTACCTAGTTTACACAAGCAACTTATCTGGGAGTCCTGTGGTCTGGGATTTCTAACAAGCAATGTGACAGTAACTATAGGAGATGCGATATTTGACAAATTGGTAAAATGATAATTACAATGTCGTCTCTGAGAGTAGATGAAGAGAAATCTAAAATCTTTGCTTATTGCAACCACTGCCATGCGTTAAGCATGAAATGGAATCACACGTATAAACATCTAGGAGTAAGCAAGAGGATATTTGTTTAGGCACCGGGCAAGTATGCTAAGTGCTCCACTCCATTTTCCCTTTTCAATACAGGGCATGTACCATGCACAGGCAGTTCCTATCCCAGGTTATGATCCTGAAAAAAAACCCAGTAACTTCCAGTCTATAGTCTATCTCCTCTCCCTAGTCCAACACTTCAAAATACAGAAGGTAACAATTAATACATCCACTCAACATTTTTATGCTGCTTCTTTTCTTACTGACTATTCTTTCTGACTTACTAAGAAGTATACCTCTAGTCTCTGTTACCAACATTTTATTCATCATCAAGAAGTTAAAAAGCCCTTGTTGTTATTCTTCTATTTGTATTCATTGTGAACATCAATATTACTGCTCAGAGCCATCACAAATATTTTTAACTCTAGCCTGAAATAAAAAACTAATTATATTACTGTGCAAACACAGGAGAAAAACCTTGCATGGTCTTTCTCCCTAAAACCTCACGGTCTAAACACATGAATGTAATGGAGCATAAATAACCAACGATTGATCAAAAGCAGTTCTGAACTATAGCTGTAGTGGAAATATACAGTAAAGAATACATTGGAAGCACCACAAGAAAATTTACATCTCCATCAAACATTAGCATAAGAGGCACAGATGAAATGACATGGCTAAACTCTTAAAAAGTTTTTGGTGTGTTTGTAAATCTGGAATTTAAAAAATCAGATTTGCCATGATTTCTGAGGCATTCTTCCTTTCTCAATGGAAGGTCCCATCAGCTAACAGCATATCCCAAAGTCATCAAAATTCCCGCTTCCTAGTCTCTCTCAGTTACACCCATTACTCCCATCAATCTCAAAAGTTATCTGAACCCAGATTCAATCCTGATGACTTCAGGTCAATCATGTTATTCCTTGTCATTCATTTTTTCAGTATTTCCAGCACTCACCAACAGTCGCCATGTGAACCACTAGGGAAAAAGAAGCTACTTACCAAATAGCAACTAGACTTCTTCCAGATGTGCTTATACACATCTGCACATCACCAGCATACAGGTTGCACACTTTTGAGTTCAGACCTTGCCAAGCAGTACCTGTAATGGCACGTACCGCTGATCTCCGTGCTTTGCACCAATGAAACTAAAGGAGGAGTTTTTCCACTCTTCCCACTTCTTCTCAACTGTAAAGTGTCAGATGTGCCAGGTGTCAAAACAAATGGGTGGGAGGTGATCTATGATGCATTCTCCATGTGACCAATGTAATTTTCTTCTCCCCTTTTAGTGATATTACATACCCATATTTCAGTGTGGTCACCTCAGAAGCAGGATTTAGTTCAATGCAAGGCAGATACAAGAAAACTGGACAAAGAGCAATTGAAGCATGAGTTTGATGACTGCGGCATCTGCTTAGGGGGCTCCAAATACATCTTGCAGACGTACAGATAATCTAAAAAATAGCCAGAATTCATGTCTCGGGTGGACATGTATTCCAGGATGCCACTTATGCTCTGCAGTATATGATCTAAGAATTGCAGCGAATCCACTCTGGCCCTCTCTTCATGCCTTTCAGAGGTCTGTTTGGAAATGCGGTTCTGTTTAACAGTAAGAAGTGATCCACCCATTACAGCTTGGAACCGTAGGCAGGCTAGCTTGTCCCTTGGTCTGCTTTTACTGGCATTAATGAGGGAATCCTCCAAGCAATCTTCTTCTACTCACAAACAAAGCAAAATACCCTGTCCTTCTTGGCTAGAATTTGTTATTTTCTGTATGTGAGGGCTGAATGCACAATGACCTGCCTACTTGGAAAAAAAGTTCAGACAAGTTTGCTCAAGTCTGTCAGTCAAAAAGCTTCACCTTGAACTGAGATTGTTCACAGGAATTAAGATTAGATAAAACTGTTTTCCTTTTTATGCCGTTGTTAAAAAGGAGGATGATGAGGTCACATTAAAGAACGAACAAGCAAAACAGCAAACCAACCTGCAAAGAGCCATATTTGCGGGTGGACAGTTGCTGAAAAGACAAACTCACCTTATCCTTTGGAAACTTTTAGTTTCATTAAGATTACATTACCAATAAGGATTGAGGTGGAGGCAAAAACCTAAAACCCGAACAAAATACAGACTGCTTCCTTTCTGATCTCGCACATTCCACTAACAGATAAAGGGAATTTTTTAATGCAACTTTTGGTATGGTTAGATTCTGTGTTTGTCTTTATTCTCTCCAATATATTGTTTTTAACAGACAGATGAATGGGGTGACTTTACTTGATTCATTGGCACTGCTAAAGCACTGACTTCTTTAACAGCAATCATAAATGGTTTCAAGATACGAAACAAGTGTTCCAGCATGGTCCATTGAGCAGAATGGAGAACAATGCCTTCCCTAGTGTCACTGCACATGATATATTTAATGATTACTACCGTACGTTCCGATCAAAAGTGCTTTTAGTCATGTACTACATGGGATTCCATCTTGTTTATATTCTCTGAAAAAGGTGCATAGACAGTAGTAGTTTGATTTTCTGGATTCAAAACTGAACTGCTCTTTTATATATCAAATCTTCCTAGCTCCTTTTATTTCTTTTTATTATTATCATATAATTATACAAATGTATTAAAGTACAACACTTAAGCATTAGAATATGTTAATTATTGGCTGGAAAAGAGCATTGAGTCTGCAACAGTTTAAGTTTACTATACCTATAAATGTATTACACCACCATTCCACTTGCAGCTGTTCATGAAAGCCACAATACACTACTGTCATTCTCAGTATTTTGAAACACTTTTCAATAAGGAACATTTAGAGCTGATAGAGAAAAAAGAACTTTCATTTCAAAATTTTGTTTTTATTTGTTCAGTGATGAAAACTAGTATTTTAAAAATTCCTAGAAAATAGTTCTAATAAATTTTGATTCATTTGAAGTGTTGTATTTGACTATGTGGTAACATATTTTTAAAGAAAATAATCAGTTTCAAAAATGTTAAATAATTCAGTACCATATCAAGCAGATATTTATCTAAATTGAGAAGTTGATTTGTGGAGATAAAGTGTTACAACATCATGATATTTTCACTGAGCAAATAATTAGATGTTTTTTCTCTCCTAATATCTTTATTGGGCTAACGTAGCTGATCAAAAACCAAAATGAAATTTAAAATAGGAGTGAGGGTTAAATATAATGTACATCCATTAAGGAGTATTAGTATAATTTCTCATTTGCAGGAAATAGTATTTTGCCCAATATTTAGCTGCTGTAGTTTTCTCTCAAGAAACTCAATAGGTAATTGATAGGATGAGAGGAAACGGCCTCAAGTTGTGCCAGGGGAGTTTTAGATTGGCTATTAGGAAAAGTTTCTTCACTGAAAGGGTTATCAAACATTGGAACAGGCTGCCCAGGGAAGTGGTTGAGTCACCATCCCTGGAGGTATTTAAAGGATGTGTAGATGTGGTCTTAGGGACATGGTTTTAGTGGTGGACTTGGCAGTGCTAGGTTTACGGTTGGACTCGATGATCTTAAAGCTCTTTTCCAACCTAAATGATTCCACGATTCTATTCTATAATTGAAAACTGAGTCTTAGGCAAAAGTGTGGAATAAAGATGTCTCTCAGTGACCAAGAACAACTGACCTATGGGCACTCCCTGTGCAGACCATCTTCTGACACCCTGTCCCTAAATCTTGCCAAGTACTGTCTGCTTACTTCTCCTTTAGACTTGAGGCACAACCATAGAACACACTTCAGAGCACCTGTCTCCACTGTTTGCACGCTCCTGGACTGTGCCTTGCAGGGAGAAGTTCAGGGCAGTCAGAATTGAGCGCAGGTCAGCTACCAGCCAACTTAGACTCCAAAGCATAAATACAACCCTAACCAGCCTCGCCACAGACCACAGAAGGTGCCTTTCTGTACCTCTGTGGAGATATTAAATGTAGATGGACTTTCAAATTGCTCACAAAAATAAGGAACAATACTAACACAGCCACTTTACGCCATGTGGGACCATGTGGATTCTGACTGAAGCATCTTTCCCCGAGTCCTATGTGCAATACAGCATATAATCTAGAGTCTTATTCTTTTGAAACATATGACGATCCAGTTTAAGTCCACTTCTCTGAGCAGCCATTTTCCAGACTATTTCATGACTTTTAGAAAAAACTTCTTCATTCCAAGTAAAGCAGACCACTTATTTCTGACTGATGGTTTCTGTTCTCAGATTATGTACTGTACTCTTAATTGTGCAGTTTGATAAAGGTAGTTGATATCCTCAGGATTTCTCTAACCTTTATTTTAGCACACTCCAGGATAGTAACACTGTAATCAATTAAAGCATGCTGATGGCACATGGGGAGCCCTAAATCTCCTATTGACAGCTCATCAGGGAAGTCAGCACTTTTTTGTAATTTTCCATTTAAATGATTCCTTGGTACAAAGCAATCTCAAAGACTCTACACTGTTTGTTCACTGTCTGGTGATCCTGAAAAGGAGTTTACAGAATTTTTTTATATTTTTATGCATCTTTTAAATATCTTTAGCTTTCTTGGTTTAGAATTTTTGGTTTTGTTGACTTCACAGAGATACATAGGCTCATCTCCAGAAGAGAAAAATATTTGATGAAACATAAAAATGAGTAGTACTCTTATTTTTTAATTCTGCTCTTAGTTTTTGTACTCTACTGTCCGTGTTCAGAGAACTGACGGAAAATGCAATGCACTTCTTTTAAAAAAGAATTTCATTTTACAGGATGCAACCTGTAGCAGTAATTCATACACAGATATTCTGCATGAATTCAGCCATCAGTCAAGTTCAGTGACCAAATTAATTATATTTAAGCTTTCTAAATCATTAGATAATACCTGTGAAACTAGTTAAATATTTTCTTTTCTATAAATACCACATGACTTCCTCTTGATCAATGATAAATTATAGCAAATGTCAAATGAATTAATTAAAGAAAACCCCAAACTCAGCAAAATTTAAGTTATCAAAACCACAAGCAAGGCACATTAACGTAAGAAAAAAAGTTGTGAAAGTTCTTTCCAAATGCTGAACAGCATTGTATAGAACACAGACTTTCCCCTATGAGGAAACCTCATCACTATATCAGAAATATTTGGAAATAACAAATGCTGTTTTATTAGATATTTATTACAAAGTACTGTATAGAGAAAGAAAAGAAAGGTAAAGCCTTTTATTATCTAAGACTCACTTTCCATGCAACTGTAGTGCCGTGACATTTGCAACAAAGCATAAGAACACAATAAATGTGATATACTGAGAGAGCTTTCTGACATACCTTTTCTATCCTTGAACTCTAAACAAGGACTTCTGCCTCCCTCTCTGCCATTATAGACACCTTCTAAGTATTAAAATACAGTAATTTCAGATGGATTTAGATCATTGTGCGACAATGAATTGGTACTCTTTGGAAATAGCTATACCTATTTCAAAGTGAGGAATGTGAACTATCAATCTAGAGCATTCACTGAGCCTTATGTGAAGGTCAGTTAGTTTCTGCTGTAAATGCAAACATCCTACATGGTGCCAAAATTTCTCTTACTTTAAGACAGGAAAAGTAATTTAAAAAAAAAAAAAAAGCAAGGAAAAAAAAAAAAAGCTGAATTCATACTGCTTATCTCATTATGTCTAATGAAGTCTTTAAACCCCTAAAACAGTCAAACCACTTTTGTTAACTCAAAATGGCAGCTTATGACTTAAAACAGGTCCTCCACATTTGACTTTTTATGTAGAGAGACTCAAAGAGAATAAGACCATGACCTCAGAATACCCAACAACTATGAATGAGAAAATTAAGATGTAGATTGTACCAAGAGAGACCAAAGAGAAAGTCATCTGACATCCCTAAGGCTTACTGAGTTGACGGTTTGGGGATTGGTTGCTTTCGTTTGTTTAAGTCCAAAGCTACAAATTGCATCCACTTCTGTAAAACTGGATGTGTGGCACAAACCAAACTCGATCTGAAAACTGTAAGGAACTCCAAAATCTGGTGAGTTGAACAAGCTGCAGTTTTACTGGATAAAGGTTACTTCCATATGATACGTTTCCAACAGCATGTCTAGGTGTTTGCATCATACATGGACATACACACTTACAATTAGACCTCATATGAATACAGAGTAATTTAACAATATCTGAGATCTTTATGCTTCATCACATGGGGGGGAGGACACAAGTTCTAATGAGCATGGTATTGAAGAAGAATGGCTTTCTACTTCTTGTTTCAACACTGCTTTTTTCCACACATAATTCTGCAAAAGAAGGGAAAGGATCATTGCAATAAAAGCTACATTTGAACATTTGCTCAGAATATATGAGAAGAGATCATCTGTTGATGGCAGAGAAGTTGAAAGAGTTTCCTGTCTTTAGTGAGTGTGTTGTACCATAGCTAAAATAACAGTCAGGGTAGGTCACCAAATATCTAGTAAAATTACTAGATATTTAAATTTAAAACAATTTCAATTCTTCTGAGACAGTGAAAGTCTCAGAATGAACATGTGAACAATAGTTTTCTTATGTAATGAAGGCAGAAACCCAACCTAAAAATCAAGATACAATTTACTTACATAAAGAAACCTTGTATGCACAACCAAGACTGTCACTTCTTACTAGCATTCTTTAAAACCACAGATTTTACAAAAAATAAAACCAAAGGCAGATTTTCTAATTACTGTAGAATATATTATCAGGTTCAAGAACAGTTAAAAAACACAATGATGAAAAGATGGGTTACATTTTCAAACTGTGGTTCCTACTGTGGTTCCTATCGTTACTCTGGTTATACTTAATAACCTTTAACATGCTTAAAGCCAGAGTCACAAGATTCAACACTCTATCCATTATTTTTTCTGTTAATTTTGTTTTCCAGATTTTTTCCTTAGGAGAGTTTTTTGTGGTGTCACCTTGCTTTACAGCAATGATTTCACGTAAAGATGAGGTCACCGCAGTGAAACACAAATCTTTCCTGACAGCCTTGCAAGGAAGTATGATATTTATTGTAAACTTTAATGTAACTCCCAAATAAAAGCTTGCTCAGACTGGAAAGACCAAGTCTAGCAAAATTCTGGTACATAGCTTCTTGCCTGACTTCAGTCACAATCCATGATTGCTGAACAGTTCTGTCTTTTTGGAGATATGTAACAGAGATAAGAAAAAAACCTGGAGATTATAAGAGTATCAAAATAAACTGAACTAACTTTATTACTTCTGATAGAAAACTCTCCCAGGGTTTTACAGAAGCTTAAAAAGTATGACCAATGCAATCTTCACGGCGCAACACCAAACCTATGACAGTACCAGAAGATTTCCCAGAGCACAACTCCTCCATGACTTATCAAGGAAGTAATTAAGCAGTTAAAATTTGTTGTTCCTGATTAAATAGTCCCACAAGGATACTCTGATGACCAGCAAATACCAAGAAACATGTCCTGATTCTCTTCCCTTTTCCACTGGTATATTAGCAGTGGTTATAACTGCTTCTTACGTACAAAAAGGTAAAAGCAGTAATCAGACATTTATGGACTGCGGCGAGCTCAGTGTATGCATCTAATAAATTCACTGTTGTTCATAATTCTGATTAGTGAGGACATATGAAAAACTTTAATTCAGGGCAATCTCATTCACACCAGCCTTCCTGGATTATTTTGTTTATTTGCGCTTCTTACTCAATGACTCTCTGTTTTTATTACATGTAATAGTTACTTTGAGAAAGATCAATCGGTCCCAATGATCCTATACAGTCAGGATGTAAAGCCTGTAGATACAGAACTACCATATTAGCATTGCCACAGTAAAGACAATTAGTGCCAACATTAGTCCACAAATTTTATTTTAAATCTCTCAAATACTCCAAAAAAGTTCCAGATATCCTTGCTACTTAGATATCAACTAGTACCTTTTCTGAGAGCTCTGAACATTATTTTAGGATTTTGCCCAACTCAATCTTCAACAAGGTCTTCTATCTGTCTTAATCACCATGTAATATTTTCTACTTCAAAATAGCTTATTTAGCTAGCTGTGTCTAATCTCTTGATCAAAGCACACAAATTATTACTAAATTCTTCAATATCAGGGATTTATATTTTACTTTAAAAACATTACCTACAATTATTTACACAGCACTATCTGACACAAACAAGATGTTACTGTGAAGCATACATTTTACAATGTGAAAATCCATTAAAGCAATTTTTCAGAGAACAGTTTAAATATACTGTTCCCATGGTAAACTTCTTTGCTGTAACATAAATATGAATTTGTAAAAGCTTCTAAGCAATAATTTACTACCTTGCAAGGTTGGCTTGGTACACAGTTGTGCAGTAGTTCTAGCTGAAACACATTTAATTCCAAACCTACAAGATGACATTCTCAATAAACTTTGTCCTTAACTCTCATTCTTAAGACAAGCTTGCCAAATTACTGCTACATATTCAGCTGATCGGATGGAAAAGTAACACGAAAAAAGAAATATCTGGGCATAGATAATAACAAGATACTATCTAAAGGCAACATGGATTCTTTGGGGTTCTGAATAACTGAGTGATCTGGAAGTTGTTCATCTGTTATGACCAGGAGAAGGGTTGTGAGAAATGTTTTGGTTAAACTTTTTAATGCCCAATGAACCAACCCCAAGCTAGTGGGAATTCTCCAAAGTTCCCAGCACTGAAAAGTATCAAATCTTGATAATCTCAACAAGCTTTTATAACAGCATTGCACATGCTGGTGATTCCATTGAAAATTTCAATCAACTTTTTGTGGTATTTTGAAAGCAAGTGGGGAGGAAAGGGACATAAGGAAGTGCATGTTAAGAAGAAGGAAAGCAAAGAGAGATCAGATTTTAAAATGCTGTGGAATTTAACTCATGACTTCTGAACTTCTGAAGCTCAACAATAAGGGCTATTTTGCTGGGGGAGGGAGAAGGAACATAGCAAATCTCTATAAGCACTGTCTCACATGGTGTCAGCGCTGGCTAGTAGGGAATGCGAAGATAACCTATCTGCATACATAGCTACCTCATTCAGATAACAGCTCTATCTGTTTTTTATCTGACTTTACTGCCCAACCTCTTTCCTTAAATACATCATGGGGGTCTCTGCAATCCTCAGTAGTAGCTGAGCCCTGCTTTGTACTAGCCAAGTTCATTTCACCATGTTTTGTTTAACAAAAGAAGAAAACAGTGTTCACATAGATGTCTGTTCCAGATTAGTGTAATAAATAAACATAAAAGCTTGTTCCCTTTTTTCTGGTCCACAGGAAGCTGACCTGATAGAATACATTTGATGAGTTTCTCTGCAGAAATCATAACGTGAGCAAACGCACCAGTTCTTTGAAAACTGCAATCACCTTTGATGATGGAAGCAGTAAATAACAAAGAATTCCCAGTCTTCTAATTAACATGAGAAATGTTTGCATTTCTTCAGATATGCTATTGCAACGTGACTAGCAAAATCAGGAGAGGAAGACTGAATAGTTGAATATTCTGACAGTTTAATAGGAATTTATTAGGAGAAAGTACTGCTGCATCATCCAGAGAATTCATCACAGACTGAAAACATAAAAGTGCCCAAGTTCTAAGTGTATTCTGAGAGTCAGTTCATTTCTTTATTTCTTTTCTCCCTGCAAATAAAAGTAATACTGATAGCATCTACTTTCAACACAGCTTAACCAGTATATTCGTCTATCAATTTTGAATTGCTATGTTCATACAAATAATAATACTACTTGTGTAGCCAGTGGTTCCTTATCGTCATCAGGTAAGTTCTAGCACAACATATTTGTGCAAATACATACTATTAGAGGAAGACTAAAGACTGACCAATACAAGTGACTAAAAGCTTCGCAACAACAACAACAAAAATCTATATAATGTATTTAATAATGTAACCTCATAGGGATAGATAAATTTTATCTCGAGGCTAAAATGTACAAATTTTTTTTTTTTTTTGGCAGTTATAGGAAACCCTATTTCAAGACAGATTCTGAGATTAAAACATTCAATCTTTTTGATCATTGGAAGTAACAATCTTAGTAACAATATCAAATGAACAGAAGTAAACCAAATTTTAACAACATTCTGATTTGCAGTTCTTTTTTTTAATCTAACCTACTGCTATTAACGCTGTGGATCAAGGACAGTCTATGCAGCAGTACCTTTTTGTATTTTTGCCACGGTACTCATATCTTAACTGAACAAAGCAATTCTTTTGGAATGCACTTTAAAACCTTACTACAATACACAAATAAGAGACATGACAGTTAGAGGAATATTAGTAAAGCAGAAGGAGAAACCCTTCAGATCTCCAGGACGTTGAACCTGGACTCCAAATCCCAATTAAGTTACAGAGATCAGGCCACAAACCAATTTAGATTTTTTCATGTCTTCTAAGACCTCCCCATCAACACACACAAAAAGCCCAAGACAAAAAAACAACAAAAACTGTTCTCTGTTATACCCACGATATTTCTTGATCCTGTATGTAATTCTTTTAATCTGCCTAGTTGTTTGGTTTTTTGTTTTTGTTTTTTTGTTTGGTTGGTTGGTTGAGGTTTTTGTTTGTTTGTTTTTTCATTTTTTGAGGGGTGGGGGTGGATGAGGGAAGACTTCTTCTTTCATGAATTGTGAATAATAATCTTTCCCACAGGCAGAACTGAGCGCGAAGCACAGTTTTAGACTCTGAAGAATATTAGGGATGTCCAAACAGAGTCATTGGAATCATCGGTCACTCAAGCTCAAACAGCATTAGAACAGTGCATTCTGTTAATTTTGTTAAGTAGCTAGAGCTGTAGGATACAAAATTCACAATATTGAGCCATTGGCATTAATGTGACAAAAGATTTAAGGGCTAGCACGGCTGAAAGAGAGAAAGCAAAGATTTTAAACCTCATTTAATGGATAAAAGAAAACCATCTTTAACATTCCAGTTGTCTTTGCTTTATTATATTGATTACAAAAGACAAGACTTTGACTTGAGGTCTCTGATGATAGAAATAAATGCTGAGCTCTCAAAACATTTTCAGGAAAAAGCTTCTATAAGAGAGGGAAGTAAAATATCCTAAGTTTGACTGTATTTTTGTAATTAGGTAAAAGTTAGTTAAAATTCTCACCTGAATAGGCTGCCTCATTGTTTTACCAACTGATTTGCTATGAGGATTAAATGCCAGGCTAAATGCCAGTCTAACTTCTAACAAAATTGTAAATTATTAAAAAAAAAAAAGAAAAGAAAAAAAAAAGGACTACTTTTTTCTGGGTTATTTAGCTATTTCCCTGTTTCTTTAAATTTCATTAAGATTATAGACATAATTTGCAACCAAATGGCAATTACACCTCTCTCTCTCTCTCAGTTACCACAAAGTTGAGGATCATTGCTGACACATCATTTCCTTTGTATTATGATTTTGAAGTGCTATCATGTCTTCATGTAGTATTTAAATTCTTTCTTTTCTTATCTTTTCTCTCTCTCACACACATACTCACAGCCCATTACAATAAATGGGGTTAGGAAGTTCAGCCACCAAAATCAGCACCATCAGGCTTCAGTGGGGTCAAGATTTTCAAGATTTTACCCAGTGTGCTTGTTAAGTGAATTTCCAAACAGGAATGGACTTATGCAAGTTAAGCTAAATGCATATTTAAGCATTTTGCTGAAGAGGGACCACTGAACAGGAAAAGAAGGAGTAAACAGTATAGTAAGCTTTCAAAATTATAGTCTATTGAGATCCCTAATGCTAATACTATACATAAAATTATATAAAATAATAAAAGATAACAAAAAAATATAGCCCACCCTCAGAAACACCTCAGAAGAAATATGTACTATATTCAACCAAATTCTTCGATGCAGACAAGAGAAATGGAGACTGATTTAAAGATGAAGGGACTCCTTTGCACATCAGTCCTGTTCCCAGTTCCCCAAAGCTCTCCACCTGCACAGAGATGCTGAGCAATGATGCATCCCTGGAAGGGCTGGCTCAACAACCAACTTGCACAGCATGGGAGGGATGGGACAGAGAGAAAGCCATCCAAACTGTCCCCAAGCATGAATGGGATGAAGCAAGCCTAGGGGCAGTATTAAGGGTAACGGGTTTTGTCTGGATGTTCCAAGCCCCTTATGTTATAGAGGAAATGCTATTTTGAGGAGGAACTACCACATCTCTGGAGAGGAATCTCTCTATTTTTCCTATTCACAGAGAGCAGGAGACATCATCCAACTAGTTATCTCAATAAAATCAAAACCACTTATGGCTGTGACAACCCCCCAGTAGTTCCGCTCAGAAGTCTTTTAGTAGTATGAACGCAAGTACTTTCTCACAACACTTAAAACATGAGTTCATCTCTACTATAGGAAAACAGGTCATGGTTAGAAGTACAGTCACAAACAGATTTTAACTCATCCTTGAGTATATAATGGTATAAGGCATTTAAGGATGATTTTGCTAGTCACTGTCCAGGTTTGAGAGCTTACTGTTGATGACCATTATCACTTTTCAAACTGTTCGCAGTTTTGTTTAAGAATGGGATATTCAAAATAACTTATTTGAATCTTCCCTTAAAAACTTAAGCATCAAATCTACCTAGCTTAAACTTCTTCACTAAATAAGAGCTATCTTCCCATTTCAAAAAATAGGCTTAGTAACTGGAACATTATTTTTCCTGGTCAGAAAGGTAAGGTGTTCTGCATTTCTCAGTTTCCCAAGCTTGCCTTGCTACATTTCCACACTTCATTGCTATGTGATGTTCTTCTAAAAGCAAATGTTCAGATTGCTTAAAGGCTTTGAACTTAGTACAATTTCTTCCCTCTTCAGTTATAAATAAATACATACCAGGGTGGCAGCTGTTAAAGGAGGTGCCAGGTACATAAATCAAACAGACAGGGCCTAGAGGCAAAAAGGCCTCAAATGATAAATAATTACTAATTCTACAGAGTTTGATTATTGCAGAAGTAATGTCTGATTAAAACAAGACCAGGATTAAGGCAGAGACCTGAGCCGATAAAAAAGGGGGTTTGGGGGGCGGTGAACAGGCAATTTCAGCTTCAGTGCCTGAGCTGAGTCCCCGTGCAAGGCTTCTGGGCTCCATCCACCCTTGGGCACAGGAGACGACAGACAGCAGATCCCTGTGCTGTCCTGGGAACACTTTGCTGTGAGGGGCTCACTTTGGTCATCTGCAGACTGGGTGTTCTAATACCCTGCAAAGCTTTGGAAAGTCTAAGTTTCTGGGTGTTGGTTATTTCATGGATTTTTTCATACCACCTTTATTGCTCCAGTACCCAAACTCTCTCCACTAATGCACTCGAAGGCTCAACGTCTAACATAATCATGGCTCAGTCCCTGTTGGAGTAAATTAACTCTTATAAATTGCTTTTCTGAGGCATGGTAGTTACCACTCATATTGTAGGGTTTTTTTCCCCTCCTCCTTTTTATTCTCTGTTAAAGAAATAATTTCACAATAAATATTGATACAGATAAAATTGTTTTCTATTCCATGATTTAATGGGAACACATTTTCTACTAAGTTTTTCCGCATTTTAAACTTATCCCAGTGATAATTTATTGTAATTGCTTAAGAGTTAAATCAGAGCATATCTTTTCAAATGCAACATTTTTATACACTGTCAGAAGCTTAATATTTTAGTTTTAAAGGAATGAATTTGAAGCATTCAACTCATTTAGCTTTTCCAATACTGAACCAATAAAGTAAAATTATGACACTATGAATATTTTTAGTCAAGAAGGGCTCTGAATAACTCAGATGTGTCTTAGGACAACAAATAGTTAGCTAAAAGGATGAATGGAACTGCTGATCTTAAAAAGACAGACGGAAGAATTCAAGAACATGACTCTAGAAAGTTTAGCTACTAAACAAACAACATAATTTTCAACAGCATTTTCAAAAGCAATTAAAACCAAAAAGCAATTAATCAAAAGCTGCTCTGTGATCAACTTTAACTTCAGACTGCTTATTCAGATTCTTTATACCCTATCTTTAGGTATTATGCTCTTGATGAAAATTCCAGGGAAAGACAGTGAGGGATAACTGATAGACATATCAGTTCACATAAGGATGCATAATTAGCCCAAACTGATGTTATTGCAGGTAATTGTACAGTCAGTGGAACGTGAACTTTATGTCAAAGTTTAGAAAAAAACGGTGCATTGATTTTTCATGCACGTGATGCCACAGCTGAAGAAGCAAGACAGGATCACATCTTTTGAACTTGAGAAAGTCATACAAAACCTCAAAAGTCCACAAATTTGAACTATGCTTAATCAAACAAGTGATTAAAGCTCAGGACCATTGTCCTGGTTTCAGCTGGGATAGAGTTAATTGTCTTCCTAGTAGCTGGTCCGGTGCTGTGTTTTGAGATCAGTATGCGAAGAATGTTGATAACACCCTGATGTTTTCAGTTGTTGCTAAGTGGTGTTTAGTCTAAA
>JAVJGG010000055.1:4070461-4108839 GCA_035590195.1 Aviceda cuculoides | reverse complement strand
CTCGGCGGGTTCCCTCGTCGCCCCCGCGCCCCGCGGTGTGTCCCGGCGGCCGGCGCGGGCTCCTGGGCGGGAGCGCCTCGCTTTGGGACGGGAGAGCCTTACTTCGGGAGGGGAGCTGCGGCTCCAGTCAGGAATGGGCGGGCGGGGGCCGGCTCGTGTGGTGCGGCCGGTCCCGTGAGGAGCCGGGGAGAGGCGGCGGCGGGCCCTGCAGCAGGGCCGGGCGCCCCGGCGGTGGGGGTGTGCGGAGCAGGTGGCGCCCGGGTGCCGGGGCCGCCTTTTTGTGTCAGTGACGTTGTCAGAGATGGGGCAGGCTCGCTTTGCCCCCGAGAGAGGCTTGGTAACGGGCATTAGCCGAGAAGCAGCTCTTCGGAAAACGTAGTGGTGGGAAGTAGTGATTGTCACCTGGATATACAGGAGGTCTTCAAAATACTCAACTCTGGACCGCAGAATAAAAAGTTTTGTAAAAAAGCCCGTAGATTTTAGGAGCTCGTGTGAATGTGGTTTAAAACCTCTAACTTCATGATAGTTAAACTGTCGTGTTACTGTATAACCAGTGCTGTTAAACTGCTAACCCTACCTTTGCAACAGATTAATTATGTCTGTCAAGGCAAAGGCAAATACTGAAAGTCCTGGTGTGCTTTTCACTTAATATATTTCTCCATTAGATCAGTTTTAAATGCCTGCACATTTAAGAACAAGTGCTGGAACTTGGACTAGTGATAGTGCATCCATGCTTTGGGTTATCCTTGCCGATTACACTTGTTCAGTTTCCTACCAGTCACAGAACTGGGGAGGGTCTAAAGCATACTGCTAAATCTTCTCACTTCAAGCACATTTTTCAGCTAGGCCCTTTTGAAACTCAAATTTTGTTCCACATTTAAAATTTTGGATATTTTTTTCTATATATTTATTATATTCTCCTAGTGACTGTTATTACTATTAGAGGCTGTATGTGAATTTCAGTATGCATGTTCTGCAAAATGTATACATTTCATCTTTTATTTCAGTATTCTAAAATTAGTTGCACGAATTTACCTTGGCTTACTGATCTTGCATTAAGAAAGCATGTAAGTGAATATTTACATCAAAGTACATTGAAGAATATTTTCAAAAGTGTCAATATATCAGAGGTGATTGTATACAGTTCTCTGCATGTGCATAGCATAGTGAGGGCCCCTGTTTTTATTCCTTCAGTTTTACAATAACTCTTTAGGTACAGTAATAAAGAAAATAAGTAGGGCGTTAAAATTTCTTCCCAGTGGATGCTTTTAGGCTGATATTTTCAGCGTACGTTACTTGGGTACTACTAGGTACTATCAGCTGGCTTCTTGGTCATTTAGAGTATTTCATGATACGCTTCAGTGTTGGGTATGTCATGTACTTGGGGGGGAGGAGGGAAAGCAAAATGAAAACTACCTGTTTGAAAGGTTGAAAAAAGGCTCGAAGAAAATTCAAAATTAGTAATTTTTTAGTTACAATAGAGCTTGTCTGGCAAGGAAAGTAACAACTTTATGTTGCACTTTGTTAAGAAATATTTTTCTTAAGTGTTAAATACCTTCCCCAGCTTCTGAAAAAAAGGGGGATTTAATGGATTAATATTGACTAGGCAGCTATTGAACCTTTGAATAGAAGTTTTATTATGGAAGCTTTGGCATCGAGTACCGTGTAATCTGACTCTAACTGCTAACATCTATATGACAAACAATTGTTTGTCTGTTTTATGATAAGCTTTCTGTGACATTTAGTTGCAAAACAAAAATTTTCTAAGGCTTAAGACCTATGTAGTAGTAAAAGTTAAATGTTTGCTGGTTTATGTTACTACTTCTACATCCTACACAGAGAAAAAGAAGTTTATAAAAATGGTCAGAAAATTCCATACAGTTAGTTCTGCTGTTTATAGTTCTAGTACTTGCAAAGTTTCAAGAAACTACCTGATTTTTTTCGTGTTAATAAAAAGAGATTTGAGACATTTTTCAAGTAAGCTATCAATGTTCACACTGCCGCACATTCCAGCTGCTGTTAAAAATTAAGAAAAACTTAAAAAGGGGAGGGGGAGATGACAAAACGGTGTATTTGCGATATGCCAGGTGAAGCAAGACTGTGACAGAACTGAAACATTTAGCTTTCACCACGAAAAATATGCAAAACCTCAAACCTGTACCCCCAAAAATACATTCCACAACTTACCAGCAAGTAAGGAAAGCATTTACAGTAGAAGCAGGAGATAAATGTAGATGAATGTAGAAGGTATAGCTGGGTTACACCGAAGACTTTGTTTAAGCAAGTCTTGTGTAAGGAAAAGCATAACTGTGTCTTTCTCTCAAAGAAGAGCTGGCTATCTGGCAATTATAAAAAAAAAAAAAAAAAAAAAAGAAAAAAAAAAACCCCTCTCGTTCCCTTTCCCCTGTTCCAAAAAGCATGAAAGCAAAGCATGTAAGCTCTATTTCTGTTACACAAGTGACTTCACAGGACAATAAATGGAACTGTTCAATTCAATCCAAGCTACAGTACAGCAAAACTGTGGCGCATCTATTTAGATGGGTGTCAGATAATATAGCTATGTGGGAACCTTTTTTTGACTTTATGTAAAATCCTACCATTGATCCATGTGTAAAGGTAACAGGTATATTGTGAAGGATCAGTAACAAAAGGCAATCACATGGGGTTATGTTGTGCAAACTAAAAAATTTAGTCTTGAAGAGTTAGTTGAAGGAATCATTTCAAGATCCTTTGAGTTCAGTTGATTGATTTGATAAGCACTGCAAACAAAACCTAAATCAATAGCTGCGGATCTCCCTTCTGGACTTAGAAAACAGCAGTTACTAGCTTGGTAGATGGATGTGTTGTGATAGATATGAGCATATGGACATATCTTTTTGAGGAGTTTTAAAACTATTATTTTAAAATCTTATTTTTGATATGTAACAAATCCATGTTTTGCAACATTTATGCTTATCTTAGCTAGGTAGTCAAAGACAGAATGGAATGCTTAATAGGAGGACCTTCCCTCCCCCCAAAGTATGTTTGAATACTCTGTGTCATGGACTGTGTCTCTGAAACTTGCATGTTAATATGTGTAGGTATAGACATGAAGAGGAATACTAAGAGTAAGTAAAGGAGATTCTTGAGGGCAATCTTTTTATTTGATGAGTTTTCAAGAAAATAAGTGGATTGACCTGAATCACCTCACAGTGGAGTCAATGCTGCTGCTAATGTGAGCAAGGGGACTGTTTGGCCTATTTGAAGTAGAGATTTATGATAGCCCAGTTTAGATGTTTTATTCCTTCTTCTAATGCAGTGTCTAAAATTCTGAAATTTTTAAGTGCTTTGAATTGAAGACTTATGTGCTTATAGGAATACCGTTCAGACAATGTGGAGTAGTGATTTGGGTTATTAAAAAAAAATACAAATACTCCCCATACACAAAGACCTTTAGGAGTGAAGAACTGTAAGGAAATAATCCAGACTTGTGCATCACATTGACTTTCTAATGGCTAGTGCAACTGTTAAGCGAGTTCTAGGTTCTGTTTCCAGCTTTGCCCTTTACTGGCTGCAAGACTTTCCTTGGTTTTAGTTTCCCTTTGCTAGCTTTACTTGTTAATTTGTAAATGCTTTATGAGTGTTCAACTGTCACCACAGGCTGTGAGTCAAGACCTAGCTAAATGAAATGTTACTTTGGATTTTAAATGCCATCAGAACTTAAATAGTGCTAATAGGCTTTTAGATGGATGTCTAGATAACAGAAGGAATGCAGATACAGTGATTAGCTTTTTGTTGTTTTTATCTGTAGCAGCACAATACAAGATATAACTCAGAAGTATGTAGTTCAGGTGTAGTATCCTAAGTAATGGGAGAAATCATGGAATGTCTGTCAGGAGATCAAATCCTTCTAGGCAGCATGGCCAAACAGCATGTATTTGCCTTTCATCATTTTAAGTACAAGAAATTGGAAGGACTTTGCTTGAATTGAAAGGACCTGTGATCAATGATTTTAAAGATTGGAGTTACTTAGATGTTCAGAGGAGTAAGGCTTTCTACACTTTAGGACAACAAAATGTATTAAAAAGAAGCCTTGAGTAGTCATGAGTAATATGATGAATTGAGTATATACTTACCAAGCATATCTGCTTTTACAGAATTCTGTTTAACAGTGATCATTAACTAAAATCATGGCAGCTGCCAGTAGTGAGGTGCACCATCCTGTAGATCCTGGAATATCAAAGCTGCAGTTTGCTCCTTTCAGTAGTGCCTTGGATGCAGGATTCTGGCATGAACTAACACAGAAGAAACTCAATGAGTATCGATTGGATGAGACCCCCAAAGTTATCAAAGGATACTACTACAATGGTAGGTAGAAACTGAACATCTGCTTAGTAGTTTGGGTTTCTCCTGTTATTCCTCTAAGTATTTGTGTAACATATTTTAGGTATTTTGCTGAAACACTAGAAAAAACAGCTGGGTGAGCTGTGAATTCTGGTGTGTCTGTGGGTAATTTATAACTTATGTTAACAAAAAGAGGGAAACTAATCTATATATTTCAGTTTAAAAGAAGCATGTTGCTGCTTTTTGTCCAGGTGATCCTTTGGGTTTGCCAGCTCGCTTGACATTGGAGTTTAGTGCCTTTGATATGTAAGTATGTACTGTGGTTTACCCTAATTCATATGTGAAGACACTTTCCTTGCATAACAGTAACACTTTGATATATAATATTACTTGGACAACTTCTACGTGAAAATAAATACACATTTTCATGAACTTTGTAGTAGTGGAGAGACTGCTTTGAGTCACAAACATTAACTTGCTGTGTCTGAAGTAGTATATTCATCTGAAGGGCCAAGTTTAAAATATGCTGGTAAGTCTCAAATTCACTCACTGTTTGTATATATGTTTATATAAAATACCATTTTTTCCCATTTCTTCAGCTCTTCTGCGTAAGGGAGGATATTTCAGTCATCTGACTTCTGGTCAATTTTTTCGTTAGATCTTTATTTATTGAGGATTCATCATGACACTTAGGATCTCAAAATAGTTTTTACAATCCCTAGTGTTACATCGTAATATCTTCCAAAGTATTTAACATTTATGACTGGAATTTTGTACTTTTGCCTTTACCCACAAACTGAAAGGTAAACCAAAGCTGCTGAGTATAGACAGCAAAAATGAGATGAGGAGAAATATTTTTTCGACGTGTTTTTAATTTCCAGCAAATGCCTAAGTTAGTATAACTAACATGGGAACAGATGTCTTTGTAGCTAGTGTCTTGTTTGTTTTAAATTGGTGGATTATAAAGTTGTAAATCACAGAAGTGACTTTCTCTGTCTTGCTTTGTGAGAATGTTGGGAGCCTAGTGAGGCTTTGTGCATTTTGAGGTAATTTCTTAGGAGATATTATTCCCTTAATTTTTATGTAAGAACTTTTAGGTACAATACTGAAAGCATATGCAGCAAAGTGCAATTGGGAGAAACCTGTGACATTGGAAACACAAATTTCAGATTAGGAAAAAAATGGATGGTACTGTAGTATTTGACCTCAAATGTTATAACGAAAATAAAATTATGAAAGGTCCATTTATATAGTGTTTAATTATTCCTTCTACTGTAGTAATTTTCTGTATTTCTGTTACTGCGCTTTAGGTGGTCAGTTTAGATGACCATGAAGAGTTCCCTTTTAGCTTTAAAATTTTTTGGAAACTACATCATGTATATTTATTATGTAACTTAAACATTTGCTGTATTTTAGTTTTAACAGAGGTCAGAAACATCAGTTTGGGAGAATGATGTTAAAGGAGTCAATGAAATCAATCATCTATAAATTAAGGGAATATTATATGGTTTTTTACTTATTTTACATTCAAAAAGGCAGAAAAATATATACAGTGTTTGCAAACAGCAGCTTCTCCAGCTGATGATGTTACAAACTATAAAAGCTACTCAATCTTTTGTCTGGTTTAGTCTTCCTTTGGGATGTTTTTTTAAACACAAAATTTTAACTGAGTAACTATGTGAATAAAATACTGACATCTGAAGTTCAGTCTTAATAATTTTTTCTTAGTGAAAATTGCATTTGTCATGGATAGTTTGTGTTTGAACAGAAGTTTTAAGTCTTCAGTCTGTGATTCAATGCCACCTTGCTTAGAGATAATACAGATGCCTGATATATTGTATATGTAGATGTGCATTTGCATGGGTATACCAATCCATGTTCAATAAAGCATTATGATCATAAAAATGTTTTCATTAGAACTGTTGCTAACTTTCGTTACTGTGCCTCATCATTTGACAGTTTCAGGGCAACCTTACACCATAGGATAGCTACTGCTACTACTGCTGATCATGTTAAAGGTCTTAGTATCCAATTCCCAGAGGTTATTTCTTTTAATCAGGAATGCTTCAATACCAGCACGTTGCTGTCCTGCTTTCGGAACATTGTATAATACCAACACTTTTGAGACTTTCAAATCCTGTGATAAGAAATCACTTCTGGAAAAAGAAGCAAATGAGGTAAGAGTAAAAATGTGGCAGAAAGGATTTGGAAATAACCAGTGAAGTTCTTTACAGTCTCTGCCCCAAATATTGGAGATGCTGTCCATACTCACCCTTGTAATTGCCTCAGGATTTAACTTTTTCTGGAAGGAGTAGTTTGATGTTTGCTTTTTACTGTTCTTTACACGAGAGTAGAAAGTAGCTAATTGTACTTGGAGGACTTAATTCAGTGTTCTACTAAGCCACATTTTAAGCTTAACGGTGCTATTGGAGCTGCCAGTGGCTTGAGTTCTGTAAAGCACATTTTTAAAATTTGTCTTGACACCCAGAAACCAGAAAATGCCTGGTTTAAACTTTAGATTACTGCAATACCTCAGTGTGACAAAGTGATGAGGAAGCTCCAGAACAGCAAGAAGACTGAGATAAAGCAAGGAAAAGGTGGCTGTCAAAGGAAGGGACTAGTCTGCTTACGCTGTAACTAACTAAATTAAATGTCATGGCTTGGTGAGAAGTGAAAGTCAAACTAAGGCAACATTTTGCTTTTTGAGATACTTTACTCTGACCAGTCCTTGATTCCTTTAATTAGATTGATTGTCTGCCTGCTGGCCTTGAGTAGCAAAGTTTTCATTCATATCTTCACTCAAGGCTATGAACTTTTTGTGTTCCTGTGGCTCAGTACTTCCCTGCCAGTGGTAGGTACGGTGCAATATCTATCCTTAGGGAAACTGATAAGGCCAGAATGCTTTATTCACTCTTGTATTTTTTGTTTGTTTTGGGGGTTTTTGAGACAAAGATCAAACAGGTCTGTATCATACAGGTATTACAGCTCCTTGTCTCACCGATGTGCAGTGTACTGCCTTCTTCCAAGTCTCCATTTTTTTTGGTCAGATTTCCTAGTAGCTTATTCACGTATCTAGTACCCATAGATCCCATGATTGAAAACTGTGAGAGTACAGTAAAAGGCTATATTCATATCACAGTATGTTCATCCCTGTTTCAGGTGGGATAGAGTTAATTTTCTTTCTAGTAGCTGATGTAGTGCTGTGTTTTGGGTTCAGTATGAGAAGAATGTTGATAAGACACAGCCAGCTTCTCATGCCCAGCCAGCAAGAGGGCTGCAGGGGCACAAGAAGTTGGGAGGGGACACAGCCAGGACAGTTGACCCCAACTGGCCAAAGGGGTATTCCATACCATGTGATGTCATGCCCAGTATGTAAACTGGGGAGGGCTGGCCTGGGAGGATCAGGTATTAACGGGGCATCAGTCAGCAAGTGGTGAGCAATTGCATTGTGCATCACTTGTTTTGTATATTCCAATCCTTTTATTATTACTGTCATTTTATTATTGTTGTTATTACCATTATTAGTTTCTTCCTTTCTGTTCTATTAAACTGTTCTTATCTCAATCCACGAGTTTTACTTTTTTTTTCCTGACTAGCTCTCCTATCCCACTGAGGTGGGTGGGGGAGTTGAGTGAGTGGCTGCATGGTGCTTAGTTACTGGCTGGGGTTGAACCACGGCAATGTTCTATACTGTGCTAGTGTTAATAGTTCATATACATAAGAGACTGTTCCTGATAAGGTTTGTTTTGTTTTGTTGTTTGCTCCGTGCTTGATCCGTGTACTAAGGCTCCTCGTGTTCCCCATCTTCCATTATTTTTTGTGTTAGAGAGCGTATGTCTGGTCTTAACTTTTAGAATCCTTTTAACATAGATAATAGCGTGGATGAGATCAGTTAGGAAAAGATCACAGTGTATTACCGGGAATGTTAATTTCAGTATTTTAAAGGTAGCTGGAAGAATTAAAGATTTCTGCAGCTGTTCTCATGCTGCCTTGGTGTTTTGTTTCTCTGTCCTTTTTCTTCCTTCTTGTCCCCACAATCAATGACAGATCTGGGAATCCATAAAATCTGGAGCTGCTCTTGAAGACCCTCTGCTCTTGAACAGGTTCCTGCTGCTGACATTTGCAGTGAGTAATGATAATATGTCTCATACTTACAGCATTGTAGTGGAAATGATGAAGTAGTTTCTTTTAAGGAGAAATGCTGTATTAGTATTAGCACATTAAATGTTATCAGGATCACTCTCAAGACATCTTACAATGTCTGAAAACATTTAAAAAAAACCTAGTAAGCCATTCTCATGTACAGGTAAAAAATATTTTAGGATGTATCCTTCAAAAAATGCTGGTGCTATCTTATATACTTTTCTACAAATGTATAAGATCATCAGATGGCCTTATCAATATTAGTAGA
The DNA here is from genome assembly GCA_035590195.1 of Aviceda cuculoides. NCBI lineage: Eukaryota > Metazoa > Chordata > Aves > Accipitriformes > Accipitridae > Aviceda > Aviceda cuculoides. The sequence continues at coordinate 4,100,105 of JAVJGG010000055.1, read as the reverse complement.
AGTAGAGTAACAGTTTCATGTTTAACAAATTGAAAGTTTTAATAAATAATGTTCCAGCTAACAAAACTGGAAGTATTGTACGTACATTTTCTGTTTAAATCTTAAATAAAACCAAATACAGAGAAGGGAAGTCTTCTGGTATTTTTCATTATTTTCTAAAATCATGACACAGTCCCTTGTGAAGAGAACTATGGTTAGTGTCATCAACCATCAATTATGATTAGTATTCCAAACCATAATTTACTTTGATTTATATCCTCATTATCTAATTTTACAATTTTTTTTTCTAGGATCTAAAAAAGTATCATTTCTATTACTGGTTTTGCTACCCTGCTCTCTGTTTCCCTGATGGAATACATATAATTCAGAAACCAGTGTGTCTTGGTGACAGATTCCCATTAAGTCAGGTATTCAAAATACTAACTGTTACGAAGTCTGTAGCACTAAGCAGTTTTGTGGGCTGTAAAATGTAGTATTTTTGTTAGCACATACTGAATTTGCTTGAGAATCTAATTTCTTTTAAAATCTTCACTTTTCTTATTTCCATGTGGGTTTTTTGTTTACCTTTTTTGGGGGGGGGTATTTTATAAAATCTCTCAGCTTAACATAACTTCAGCTTTACTCATTTCGATGCAAATGTGGCAAACAATTCTTGAAGAGCTGGTTATGTTCAGTTTAATTTTTATGTACAGCTTATTGAATATATAGCTATGTTTTTGAAACTCATATTTTTCAATAAACTTTTTTAAAGCGGCATCCCCTGGCAGAGCTAAGTCATTAGCAATTATAAAATTCTTAAGAAAATGCATGACTGGACCAGAAAAAGAAGTGGACAGGGAAGCCTTTTTTTTTTATGAGAAAAGTTAACAACTTTTTGTAGTTTCTTTCATATTACAATGGAAAAGGACAAAAAGAATCAAGTTGCCCACATGTGCCTTTTTGCTTTGACAGAAGTTAATGCAAAACCTTGAATGGCTTTTTAATGGCATAATAATCAATGAGAAATAGTTTGGTTTTTTTCAGTGAAAAATACTTAGTTCCCTTCTTCTCAGAAGACCCTCATTAGTTCTGTGGTAATAAATAGTATAAAGATACCTGTCAAGATCTAAAGAGAGTTTCAACTAAACACTGAAAATAGATATAACAAAATAAATTGAATGGTACTCTGTTCTTTTGCTAATAATAGAGGGACAGGTTTACTTTCTTATACAGCTACTGTGATTATCAAAACGAGGTTTTTATCTGGTTCTAATTTGTATTGGTAGATCAGTTTGTGACAGCAATAATAGTGCTCCTGTTAAAATTTGCATGATAAATGCTGTTTTAGCAACTGAATTTTTGATCTCTGTTATTGCAGTCATAATGGGCTTCAAATCTTCTGAATATGCTATATTCTAAGATTGAGTAAACTAGCCTTCCCAGATGCTAAATCACTTCCTGTGGTTCTGTATAAGATTGTTAAAACTGTTCGTTACAGTTGTCTTTTTGCTTTTAGATTCAAGCACTTCAGAAAGCATATGATGAGCTTTGCCACAAAGAGGGGGTTACAGCTTTGCCTTATTTTTTAATCAAGTATAATGACAATTCTGTCATGATATCTCCACTGAAAAGGTGGGATGGTTTCTTTCAAGACCAAGGGGGAAAGGTAATGAGAATTTTATGTCTTTTTATAACCTACAAATGTTTAATTTACAAATGGTTTGAAAAATGTCTATAATAGTGAGCTGGGCACAATAGTTGGCCAATGCATAGACTGGGTAAACAGCTGAAGACCAGCAGCTTGGATTGATTTTTGTGTCAAGTTAAGCATCTCTAGTCGTTCTCACACAAAAGCCCGGTTACATCAGATTAACGGTCAGCTTGAAAAAAAAGTTCTTCACACTCTGTCTCATTATCAGACCAGAAACAACATAAATTTATGAGTTACTGTGACGATTAAAAGTTTTCCAACCACTTTACCTACAATGCTGTAATAATGCAAAATGCTTCTTTTATTGTTTGTGTACTAAAAATTGGTACTCATGTATTTTATGTATATGTTGGTTGTGGCAACAGTAATCAGGGAATACTATATGGGAGTTTTCAACTTTCAGCGTGTGTTTTGCAGCAGGTACATGTTATAACATGAGAACTTGGGATAAAAATTGCTGGGAATCTGTATATGAAGAATGTTCAAGGTAATGCTTTGTAATTTTGGAAGATAGATGGGTTGTGCACCAGAAGAGGCTGGGATGTTTTTTCTGTTAAATGCAGAGACCATGCATGTCCTTTAAGCATAAAGTGAGTACTCTCCATTGCTTTCAGTTAGGGGAGAATTATAATGATTAATGAAGCAGATGTCATCACAGCAAGAGTTGACTTGTTTGATTGGCTTGTGTTTATGTATATTGAATTCTGTTTTGGATCATGTTGCTCAGCTGCTGAACTTTGCTAGGCCTTTCTGAATGCTTTACTGTCTTTATTTTTGGTGAACTTCAAACTTTTTTTTTTATCTTGCTTGTCATTGAAGTGTTAGGAAACAAAACTCTGAATTATGGTGAAGAGGTAAAAAGTGCAAAAAAGTTGTTTGTGTTTTTTTTTTTTTTTTTAGGAGGTCTTGTCACACCTTATAAAAGTAATTTAGTTCTGTTTTATAATACTTGATCTCCAGTTATTTTTTTGCTTTTCCAAATTTGTTTTTTCTGAAATTAAGACCTAGGACTGCAGTTCTTCTTTATAAATTATTTATAAAATAAGAATGTGAAGGTTGAGATTTTAAATTGCAGTCACAGATAAGAGTATACTGAATTATATAGGGACATTGTCAATATGGGAGAAATCTGTAATCATCTGGAATATATTTCTTCATTAGCATTTTAGACCTGTCGGATAAGATTTATTGCATCAATACTCTACTGCCTGTAGAGTTTGTATTTCAGTGAGCCAACTGAACTTGCTCCCCTGGAAGAAAAATATGTTCTTGCTGCAGCTGAGTTAATTTTCTGCTAGTTTATGAAGTTGAATCAGCTTACTAAGGGGTCTTATGCCTGCTTGAGTCAGCAGTTGCAAAGCAGCAGCAGCGTACAGCAGGGAGGAGGGATGGGGAGTGGGCCCCTGTTTTTCCTGTCTGCATCCATTAGATTGGCTCATCTGCATTTCACACTGTTTTAGGGACACCTCACTGATGTGGTAGAGTTGAGACTAGTCACTCTAAGTCCATCTATAGGCAAAGAAGCAGGAGGGAAGAGCTCTATAGATGTGAGACAAAGGTATCACTAGTGATGGCCAAGTTCAGATTTTCAGCATATCTAAAGGTAGGCGGTGGCATCTTTCTAATCTCTGGATGTGTTTTGGTTCTGCATTGACTGTGAAGTAAGCTCCTAGTTTAGGTATCTCAATTACAAGCATGGTATTACATTGCTTGAACATGAGACAGAACGTCCAGTTCCTTTATTTAGATCCCGTCCCGACGGTTGGCTTTACAAGTGATTTTTATGCTGTTTTTCCATTGACTTGACATCTTTCTGGCCTGTCCACTTTCACTTTTTGATCATTCCAAAATCAATATAGAATTTTGTCTTGAGAGCAAGGCTTCAGTTATTGGGCTTCTCCCATAATGGTGTGTTTAAGGAAGGTGCACATATTGTACTGAAAAATTAATGTCCATAGAGGCTAAACTGAACAAATCTCAAAGCTGTGGCAAATGCTTGAGTGAAATCTAATGTGACCATGTATTAAACATTTGTAAATATGTAAAATGTGTGTGTAAGCCTTCTCTGTCCAGAAATTTTACATTAAAAATGCCAGACAAATTTTGCTGTGAACTGAATATCAGTATGAATAGATGACTTCTCATTTAGAGCAAATTTATTTGCAGGTGGCAGTTGGAGTTTATGATCCATGTAATTTATCCCACTATCCAGGATGGCCACTGAGAAATTTCCTGATCCTGGCAGCCCATAAATGGTATCTATTTTATTCTTTCCCACAAAGGTTATTTATTGGTTGATATCAAATTAGGCATTTTTCCTCCCATGGCAGTTTACTCCTATCATCCACTTGAGATTTAACTTTTATCTTTGACATGACTCACCTTCAATGTTTCTGATTTTGCATGTTATTCTGTTTTTTACTTCTGTCAGTTACAAGTTCCTAGTATTCCTAATCCTCACATGCATGCATGTACCTGGAAATACATACTTCAGACCCTACCAATACCTTCTAGCTGTTTCAAATCTTGTTTAAAGTATTCTATGATTTTATATAATCAATTAGTGCCAAGTAATAGCAGACCTAAATTTTGAAGATCAGATACTTTTAGGTTTTCTCGTAGCCGTACCTTCCTGAATTTTTTGTTCGGCAGAAGTTGGGAAGACAGGACATGGTTTTACACTCTGGTATTTGAAAAAAGGTATAATTTAAAGTATCAAATAAATTTGTGTTGCTGTAACAAAAATGTAATTAAGTTGCATTTTCACAGTTTGACTTTTACATTTTATTACACAGCAGGGAGAAGAAATGCTCAGTTAGCTATGGTGCTTTTTGGGTTGCTAGCTGAACAGTAGCGTAGAAGGTTGTGTAAGTGCCCGGAGAGCTTTACATGTTCTGAGATTAAGAGTTTTTAGGCACTAAAGTTATAATTGTTTGATTTTGGGGGTTTGAATCATAAGGAGGAAAAATGATACTATATCGAGAGCTAAGAGGTTCTTGCTTGTGCCATGGCAAAGTACAGCGTGTCACCTGATCTGTTCTATAGTGCTTCCCTGCTTTTTATTCCTCTAAATATTCAGTTTGTCCAGCAGCATTGTATAAAGACAGAGGACAGGCTGACAATGTCATTTCTTTAGAGCTGTTTCACAACGGAGTCATTTTCACATACAAAGCAATTGTTTTTATTTATACCTGATGAGAACAACAGTGTTCCAGTACTAACAGAAAAAACCTTATTCAGAATCTGCAAGAGACTAAACCTGTGTGAAATAGTGTTTAAAAGTAGTCTGTTTCTATTAAAGAAGTTGCATGTCTCTCTCTATCTTTTTTAAAATGGCAGGGGCAGCCTTCTCCAGTCAGTTGAAGTGCTCTGCTTCAGAGATAGGACCATGCAAGGGGTGAGAGACATAACACACAGCATTATCTTTGAAATAAAACTTCCAGAGAGAGCCCTTGGCCCAGGTAATCAATTTAAAAAAAAATAAAATTCTCTCCCATTTTTTTTTTTCCCACCTCAATCACTGTGAAGATGGAAAAAATAAATTAATACTACTAAATCATAGCTTATGCTAAGTTATTTCAAACGGATTTAAAATTGTTTGAATTTTGGTTAAACATCTATAAAGGAAGTGGTTCCTTCTTCAAAAAAGAAAGAAGAGACCATATTCTCTTTTAATTTTTCCCTCCTTAAATTGTGTTTCTGATTTAAAAAAGAAGAGGAGTCCTCCTGCTGTCATGTGAAATACAAAGTCCAGGCAATTAGCAATTAGTCTTTTTTGTTGTTGTTAAATTTGGATGCAGTCCCTCACCTAGAAAAATTGCATATGGTAGTGAATTTACGTGATGCAAACTTTCTCTACATTTCTAAAATGGTAGAAGCCTGCTACAGTGTGGAATTTTTTCTTCAATTTCTACACTACTTATAGTGAGGTAGGTAGATGTATTTTAAAGCAATAAATTTTTGACGTGAGAGCATAATCTCAGACTCGATTTCTCTGTACAGGACAGTATCACAAAATTTCTCAGCCTCATCCACAAAGTTCTGAATGCTTTATGGATTATTGCTGTGAATTGTTTGATTATTATATAATTAGAATATATAATTACCTACTGAATTTACAGATGGGGGTCTAGGGAACATGAAGAGATGGTTGAACTTGGCAATAGTTACTCAGTTCTGAATTATGAGTTTATTGAGTTCTGAATATAGCAGTCTGTTTGACATTAAAGATCTGGAGGCTTGATGAGGAATGATGCCATCTCTGTCCTAAGTTTGAAGCAAGCTGAACAGGCAAAACAGCACATCACGACTTGGGAGTAAAGCATTTCTCCAAGAAGCAGTGCTTTCAGCTGATGTAAACCAGCAAAATTTGTATAGCAATGTATACTAGGTTGTTAAGATACACATTATTTACTTACAGGTTTAGAATTTGTTTGGTTTTCTCCAACAAGGCTAAATCCAACAAAATTTCTTTTTTGTACCCTGTGATATTAAGGCTTTCATTCTTACTTTCTTTCTTTCTTCCTTTTTTTTTAATATGTTAAACAGATTGTCCAAAAGCTGTTGGATGGGAGAAAAACCAAAAGGGAGGCATGGGTCCAAGGATGGTGAATCTCAGTGAATGCATGGATCCAAAAAGGTTTGTTTCTTATCTTTTAAATTTCTGTAGTTTTCTTTACTTGAGCTTAAGCAGTAACAAGTTGAAATGTGAGCACTATCTGTCTCTGTTAGGTAAGAATATACAGTAACACATATACTGTGTATTGTTTGGACAGTCCTATTGGAGGTAAGGACCTTAATAGAGCAGAGGTTTTGCAATTTTTGACTCTAGCTTAGAATTTCTTATGCATTCTATTTAAAACTGAGTGGAATGTAGGTCATAGTGTTACAGGCCTGTGGTTTTCATTGAATTCTATAACATGCAGATTGTTAAATATGATGAAAATAAGCACAGAGAAAAGTTCAACCTTTTGGCATTGTTAAAGTGTGACAGGAAAGAGGTCAGGAAACATGACCTTATTAATTTTTATCATTCCGCCCAATCTGATTGATTGAAAACAGTCTAGTTAGCCTGTTGGCTCATCTGCTTTCACTGACTACATGTGTGTTCTTGACTTTGAAACACTGTAGGAGTGTGTTGATCTAATGATTTAGGTTAACATATTTTATCTATGAAGCTAAGCCATTTTTGACTTGCAACTGTGGCAATTCACAGTGTGCTTCTAGTCATTAGAGAAGGTTCATCTGAGGGCTTTTAATTCTTTAAGTAAACATAACTTGACCTTCTTCACTTGTATGCATGCTCACTTCTGTTAATTCCCACAGAGACTGTTGGTAACATGCCAGCCTTGGCAGTTGTGATCTTAAATCCTTGTTGAACAAATAAGTTACTGGATACTGCAAAAGTTATGTTTATGATGTATAAAGGAATGAAACTGTCAGGAATCTGAGAACTGTGATGACCTGACTTGATGAGAGTTTTAATACTCTGTGTTCTGATTAATACAAAAATCTGACACTAGATAGAGCTTGGATTCCCTACCTCATTTTCCTTTTAAAATTTCCACAAAGAATTGACCACATTCTTTAGGGGGCAAGTGTAATATTTCATGTTAAGGACAGACGTAACTGGATACAGGAAACCAGTTAATTTAAAACAGAAACAAAAGTTTATGAACAAATGGTCTGTGTCTTATCACTTAGCTTAACAGAAATCGTGGCTGAGACACTGTTTCTGTTTTCACGCTTGCATCAATTTTGTTACTAAGATTTTAATTTTGGATTGTTGCCTTTTTCAGAAGGCAACTTCCTTAGAGACTTGTTCCAATTCCTAAGGAAGTATGTGGCTTTAGTAGATTTTTTTTTACAGCAAGTCCAGAGTGGCTAGCTGACACCTTTTCTTTATATCCTAGCTTTTGAAAGAGAACACTTTCCTAGCAAAATTTCGTGGTTAATAACCATCTTGTAAAATGTCTACAAATATATTTTTTAAACTTCCACTTTACTAGCTATCTTTCTACTCTTGTTTCAGTAGTGATTTACTCTTCTGGTTTTTAGCAGTGCAGTTTCAGCTTTTGTAAGAATGTTAATTAGCAGTGTTTGGCCAACACATTGGTTACAAGAGGAGGTTACAAGGAAATTTAATATCTGGAACTGTATGTGTATTTATATAGAATGACTTTTGGCATCTTCTGTTTGCATGTTTTTCCTGTGTGTCTGGCAGAATGGTTAAAAATTTATGGTTAGAAGAACATACTGCATGTGTCACAAGTGAACAAGCAGCATAAAAAAAAGTTTTTTCTGATCTCCTTGCCATGCACCTTGTTATTAGGTGGACATATGGTTGGGGGACTTTGTTTTTCATATTACCTATATGTTGAATTGTTGAACTCTTTCTCCTTTGAAAAAAAAATTGAACTTCTTCAGTTGAAATAAAAAATAATTGCTTTGTTGGAGAAACACAACATTGAGATGGGTGTTGCTGTTTACTTCATGTTATAGGTTAGCAGAATCGTCAGTGGATCTTAATTTGAAATTGATGTGCTGGCGGTTGGTGCCTACTCTTGATTTGGAAAAAATTGTGTCTGCCAAGTGTCTGCTGCTAGGAGCTGGTACACTGGGTTGTAGTGTTGCAAGGACTTTGATGGTAAGTTCTGAGTTAATCTTAAAAAAAGGTCTGCTGTTCCTTGTAAATTCTATCTGATTTTTTTTTTTTTCAGTTGCTGCCATAGCACATAAGAGAAAAGTTGTACTCCTCTATATTAAAGTACACATAATACATACTACTTGATATTATAAGTTGCAGGAAAGAGGGAAGATCTGTAACCAATGGAAATAGCTTGAAGTTCTGCTAGTAGTAGAATAGTAGGTAGTAAGAGAACCTTAGCAGAATAGTAATTTTTTTTTTAATTTACATAGAAAAAGATTGAACAAGAAATTCTGGAACAGACTAATGAGCTAATAAGATCAAATTCACAGTGAAGCACTTGAAATAAGTAACTGTGCTGATATTTGCTTTCAGGGATATTTACCACATCCCACTGAATTCAGTAGGGCTGTGAGGGATTACTGTTAAATGATGTATCTGGACAGACCAGATTTTCTGTTCTCTTATTTCAGTGCAAGTACAAGGTTGTTGCTGTGAATAGCTTCAAAAGCTTTTGTAGCTTGATCTTTCTAGAAAAACTGGACAAAACTCCTCTTGAGTTTCTGGCATTACTCAAAAGTATATGGCTAAGCTCACTGTACTTGTCGTTATTTAAATTACTTTCTTGTTTAGGGTTGGGGAGTAAGGAAGATTACATTTGTGGACAATGCAAAGATCTCTTACTCCAATCCAGTACGACAGCCACTGTATGAGTTTGAAGACTGTCTCAGTGGGGGGAAGCCAAAGGCACTTGCAGCAGCAGACAGGCTACAGAAAATCTTCCCAGGAGTGGTAAGATCAGTATTTAAAATGTGTTAATATGTTCCTTGGGAGAGAAGCAGCGACTTTAAGTAAATAGTCCAAGTTCTAGTAATTAAGCATTATTATGAGTGGGAAAAATATTACACAGATATTATGTTGGTTACTGAGAAGTCTATAAGCATTTTACTTCAAGTACTCTGTACCTGTTAAACTTTATTGAGACAATAAATATTTGTAATAATGAAATATATTTAAGGATCATCTGAATCTTCTTGTAGATCACTGATGACGAAGTAAAATTTTTTCCTGTCTAGTACGTCCTAAGGAACTTTCGGTAGTGGCTGCTTTTAAGACTGTGTTTTCCCCACTCTGCTCTTAAATGTGAGTTTAGACACATTAGTTGTCTATCATGGCAGCAGAAGGTCTTGAACGCAGTAATAAATGTATTGTTGAGATTTCCTATTATGTTTTACACCCAAAACTTGCAATCTTATTTAAGTTGATTTTCTACATTAGAGGAATATAACTTAATTTTTAACTTCCAGAAAAGGGAAGTAGTTTGTAGAAGCCCAGAAAAGATATTAGTGTTGGACTTTGACTAAAGTACTCCTCTTCTGGGGAGCCTGATGGTAATAACTTACTATCAAAATGAAGCAGTTGAAAGGGAACAGAAGACAAGAATGAATTTTTATGTTGGTTTAGAAGCTTTATGATGAGAGACCTACCAATGGCAGCCTTTATCCTCTTTGACTCCAGAGGTGTGCATCTGTCGTGGTTTAACCCCAGCCAGCAACCAAGCACCACGCAGCTGCTCCCTCGCTCCCCCCCCCTAGTGGGATGAGGGAGAAAATTGGGAAAACAAGTAAAACTCGTGGGTTGAGATAAGAATGGTTTAATAGAACAGAAAGGAAGAAACTAATAATTATAATGATAACACTAATAAAATGACAACAGTAATAATAAAAGGATTGGAATATCTAAATGACGCGCAGTGCAATTGCTCACCACCTGCTGATCGACGCCCAGTTAGTCCCTGAGCGGTGATCCACCTGCCCCCACTCCCCCCAGTTCCTATGCTAGATGTGACGTCCCATGGTATGGCATACCCCGTTGGCCAGTTTGGGTCAGCTGCCCTGGCTGTGTCCTGTGCCAACTACTTGTGCCCCTCCAGCTTTCTTGCTGGCTGGGCTTGAGAAGCTGAAAAATCCTTGATTTCAGACTAAACACTACTGAGCAACAACTGAAAACATCAGGGTGTTATCAACATTCTTCGCATACTGAACTCAAAACACAGCACTGTACCAGCTACTAGGAAGACAATTAACTCTATCCCAGCTGAAACCAGGACACAGTAATCTATTATGAAGCTCATTGCCAGCTTTTTGCCCATCCAGTTTGAGTGGTCCTTTTCGGAGTTCCTTAACCATTAGCACAGCATCTGACTATTTGAAAGAGCTTAGTGTGATCTGCAGATTTGTGCCTTTCACTGTTCACTCCCTTCTCCAAGGTACTGATAAAGATGTTGAATAAAACTGGGCTCAGAAGTGATCCTTGGTGGGACCCCACCAATAAAGTAGACATTTTTCTGCCAGTACTAAAATACTGATTTGTTAAGGATCTGTCAGATGAAATAGCTGTATTCCTGTATCAAGTTCTTCTTATACCGATTCCTCTAATCCTGAAGAAGTTCCCTCAAGAAAAATCCTCTCCTCTCCTTGCATTATTCTTGCCTTATTTTCTCTAGATGTGATGCCACGCTGACTTGTGCACTCTCGCTGTCTCTTCACCCGTATTTTCTCAGCTGCTTCTTGCAGATATTAATAATATTTCTTTTCCAACCCATAGTCACCTTGTTCAAATGAAGAGTGCCACATGAGATGTATTCTTAAAAATAGTCTTTCCTCCAACGGAGTTTACTACACTATCTGTTGTGCTTGTCAGTGTACGTTGGACTATTCGCAAGTGTTCCCGAGTTTTGGTTTGGACAAGGAACAATGCTATCAGTATATTTTACACATGTAGAAATGGAGCATAAAAAAGACAAAAAGTCGTTGAAGTTATTTTTTCTGTTTCCACTGTGGGATCACATACATACACTCACTCGTTCTGGAAGTCATGGAGCAGTTGTCCTCACAGGTGGCCCTGGTGATGTATATCTTTACATTGGTGTACCCAGCATAATGGGTAGTGGCAGTACAAGATTTAGGCTGAACCATTCATTTACACTGCGCCACTGTCCTGGATGGTAATGCCCCATTTTCTGTCATTTGTCTTGAGGCCCTTATTCTAGGTAAGAGAGAAGTTGCAGTCCCTTGTGCAGTGGACTTTCCACTCTAGGAGTCCTGCACACGTGTCCTGCAAACTTGAGTTTATGTTAGCCCCTCATTTCTTTAGGACAAATAAATAAAAAGTAGTTTTGAGGGGATTTTAATTCAAAGATTTACTGAAGTTGTTGAGCAAAGTGTGTTTGCAAACTTCATGAACCATGGCCAGGTCTTAGTTTCTGAGGTTAATTCGTTCTATCTGTTTGGTGGCATTATCTGCTTGTAATGGTACCACATGGCTGAAAATGTTGTGGCCGTGAAAATACCAAGAATCTAGTGTAAATTGAATGTTTCCATCTTGTAATTTCGCTCTCTTGTGCTTTGAAGCATGTTACATTTTCTGATTAACCTGGACTTAAACTTTTCTGACCTGCATCCATTATGTCATCTCTAAGTATTTTTCAGAAACATCTTTCCTTCTAGATTTACAAAAAAGTGGTGCCACTGAAACTACTTCAGTAACTGTCAAAATAGGAACTTTACTGTATTCATGCACATACACATTCCTTTTTCAGTTTATCTTATAGTGCAATGCATTCTGCAAATTCCTGATGTACACATCTTTCTTTTTTATGGGCATTCTGCAGAGAAGTAAACTGCCAGGCTATTCTGTAATCATCTTTGATGTTGCAATAAATGTTGTGTTCTTTAAAGTTTTTTAATCTTTAACCAGCTAAAGAATGAATCAAAGAAGCAGATTTCTAGATAATTTTAAAACACTATAGACACAGTAGATAAGTTGAAGTCTGTGTTTGCTGTGTATCAAAACACTTGGCCTCCATGGGAAGATAGAAATTCATTGAACAGCTAGCAGACAAGCTTAACTCAATTTAGAGACTTCATCAATAAAATAAATGTATATTCAAAATGTGCAATTATTTGCACGTACAAGCATGTATTTACAGGACTAATGTTTTAAATTAGCCATGCTTCGGTATGCGCTGAAGATGCCCAGTGAATATATGCAACCTGAAGAATCCATAAGTATGCTGCTCCAAGCAGCAGGTGTAGATCTGATCTCACAAAAGCTTCGTGCAAGTCAGAGGTCAGTGACTGTTGGTAATGGCCTCATGGCATCGCTTGATGTTTGTGTCCCTGCTCGCTGCTTCAGGGGAAACTTGTTGATCCGATTTTAAAACCTACTAATATTGTACTGAGTCTTAGAGGGAGTTCAGCCTTACTCAATCCAGAGCAAAGTCCTCATCTGTAACCTGGAAGGCACTTGCCATCTCCATAGTAAGCCAAGACATCTCTCCCTCCACTTTCTTTTCCAGAAGCAGCTTGTTTAGTGATTAAGTCATGCAGGGGACAACCTGTGCTTCAGACAGAAGGTCTTCCTGTACCTGAAATTCCTGGGGGTCACGTTGTACCAAACATTAATTGCCTTCCTTTGGGGGTATAAATTTAATCATAGTTGGTTCAAATTTGTTCATATCTTTGGAAATGGATATGGACTGTCTGTCAGCAAGAGTAAGGGCCAGCCTGAGCACTAGGCACTGAGAGTGACCCAGCATGGGCCACCCTCACTGGCTGGAACAGACCCACAGGGTCCAGATGTGACAAGCAAAGCTAGGTGCTGGTAAGAGTGTCCATTGACAGCCCCCAACGTGGTGAGAGAATGAACCAGGTCATTTGGGAGCCAGGGCCAGACGTGCACACCTACAGCCCTGGGCTGGACTGAAACAGAGATCCCACTGGCAGTGTTGAGGGGTTGTCCCTCCCCAGGGGAGGCTAGGCAAGGGCACCAGGGCCTGTAAGTGCCCTCAGGGCCCTGACTCTATCACTAGCAATTTTGTAAGTGCAAAGAGGATTAAATGCTAAATTTGAGGCTACAGAGGATGACAGCGCTCAGCTCAGCAGAAAGTCCTGTACTGAGATAGTCTGTCACAGTCCTCATCTCCCTGTATCAGTTCATGTGGTAGCTCTGTATATAAGCTAGCCTCTTACCATTTGCTGAATAGGAGAACCTGTGCATATATTAATTTTGAAGTAAACATATTTATTTGAATTTGTATTAATCGTGTTAAATGTTAACTTTTTTAGTCTTTATTTATAGTTATAATTTCATTCTCCCTTTTTATTGTGCATTTGGGGGGGGGGTTGCATGAGAGCAAATGAAAGCATGAAACACTGAGTTTGTGGGTGGAATAGTGGTGTGTACAAGAGACACAAGAGAGAGCATATGAAGGTTAACTTTCCCTCTCTGGCAGCTGCTTTCTAGCAGAGCAGGTTATCTGGTTTCAGCTTAGCAACAGAGGCTGCACAGGGGTTTGCTCAGAACATTTACCCAAGGTGGAAGCTCTGCCCATAAGCTGCTCCTTCATACTGACCTCCATCTCCCCATGACAAGGGAATTTTCACACTGTCATGTTCCCACAGAGAGGTTTCAGGAAAAGCGTTGAAAATCTTGAGAAACTATTATGTAATATCAGTATCTAATGAAACTATTATGTTAACTGTTACCTAGGGCAGCCTAGGAGTAAGAAAGGTAGTCTTAAGAGGAGATGAAGAGAGGACACAATTTTGTGTTTGGCCTTGTGCCAGGTGTGAAGTTAGCAACAGGTCTTTTAGTCTCTCTCTTCCCAAATAACCTGACTCAGTGATAATTCTGTGTTGTTCTCTCTGAACGAAGGATACATTTCCCAAAGTGTAGATAACCATGTCTTCTTTCATTGCTGCAGTCAATGCAATGAAGCTTGCTCAGTGGGAAATAGGCTAGGCACCTGTGAAAAGTGAGGTATAACGTGCAATCTGTGGAGCTCAGTGAAGTGAGGTGGTTCCTGGGGCTCCAGCAGTGGCTCCAGCATTCAGCAAAGGCTGCAACTCGCTCAGCAGATGCCCTGCAAGCACTTTTCCTAGTGTTGCTTTGACTAGTTGTCTTGCTGTTTCTCTCTGTACATCCTAACTCTACCCCTTTTTGGCATATACTGAGTCCCTGTGCCGAGGAGTTTTCAGTCTGTATTACTAAGTACAGTATCAGTGGAAAGTTGGTCTGTCGTTGGGTCTTGTTATGGTATTTTATTACAACTAGTAATAGTATACATTTGAGCTGAACATATTTTTTTGTACATGCACAGCCTGAAGGACTGAGCTTGAATTTGAGGAAATGAGCATCAGCATGTTAATGTGCCTGTCACTGTTAGAGTACTATGAACTGGAATTAGATATTTCTGAATGGAAACATTTCTTAACTTACTTTAGAGCAGCAACACATCTATTTTTGCTGTCATAATTATTTTGTTCTGGCTCAGCCAAGTTCCCAAAAAGGAAGTCTCTTCGGTAAAGACTGCAAAGTAATACTATGATGTTTTTCTTTCATGTGAGTGGAGACACAGTTACTCACGCTAACATCTCATTTTAAAGAGCTTCAAATCCTCAGCACAGTTTTGCTAGTACAAATGCAACTATTTTTTACTATTCAGAACATCATGTTCAAGTAAGCTGTAGACTTTAAGTTATTTCTGGCATCCAGGGCATAGTTTGTGAACTGATATGACAGTATCTCGTATAAATTTTCCATCTGGATGATCACAGTGCAGTAGACGTTTCTTGCTGTGTTGTCATGCTAGAACCAACTGTTGTCACTGGCTGACCTTTGATTTTAAGTACGTGGGAACATTACTGAAACGCTTCACGTAATAGAGAAGAGCTGTTTCTCTGGTAGTGAATATCTTTACGTTGCCAAATACTTCATTCATGTCCTGCTTTTGAATGGAGCACAGGATTCCCTGTCCTCCACCACCATAAACTTTCTATAAGTATAAATGAGCCAATTTTTTACCACTTAATCTCACAAAATATCCTATGGGAGTCAGTGGCCTGGTCTAATGGACAAAAGTTAGAAAATCAAGCCCTAAAACAAGGCCAAAGAATGTTTTACTCTGCTCTGACTTGTAAAATTGCTGAATAAAAAATACCGTGTGCTGCTAGGTGCATCAGTGAATAATCCTTTTTTTTTTTTTCCTTAGTGCAAAATTATTGAGTTGGTTGTAAGAGTAAGTATGTATGAAGAACAAGCAAAGGAGTACTCTGATGGGAACATTAATTATGAATGACTTATTGATGAATGTAAGGGAGATGCTAGCCAGCTAGAGACTGGAAAATTATCAGTTCCAAAGAATAAGAAGCTTATACTGAGAAATTGGTAAAAGCTCTCTGTTTAATGCTCATACTTTGTTTCCTGAGTTTCATTTGGTGACTCCTCTTCAGAAAAAATATTAGCTGTGGGGTAAGTACCAGTCTTTTCATGCACTGCCCTTTTTCGCTAAGGCAAAAATAACAATTTAAAAGCAGTAAAGAATACCTGTTAGCAAATGTTTCTGTACCACATAAAGCATCTTAAATAGAATATCTAGGTAGTACATAGAGAACCTGGCCCTGCTGCAGCACAGTTTTCCAAAGCTCATTCCCACATTGCAGGGAAAGTGGTTTGAAAGCTTTTGGACAATTCTGGTTTACTTCTTTCTGAATAAATACGCTAATGTTCACCTCAAGCTCCTGTTAGCCAATTTAACTTAAAATACAACATATCGAATATTTGAATAACTTTTTGTACCCTTCTGCATCGCCTCCTTTCCTTCTATAGTGTCTACTACTCTGTTCATGGGCAAGCACAATTTTGAGCTGGAAGAAGGGGCAGGTTTTTCCAGTGCCAAATTCTGTAACACAAGACAACTCTCACAGAATGGTGCAATGGCAAAAATTTGCTGTTACATGGGGAGAGAGGAGAGCTCTATACATCCGTGCTTTCTTTTCTTACAAAGATTTTAGCTTTCTGGTGATGGTTCTAAGTGAAATTCAAATTCTGACAATCTAGACAGTGAAATCTAAATATTTAAATATAAAATATGCATGTATTTTTGCTGTAGTGCCCATTTTGGTTCAGTTTGCCTGGTCCTGATGTATGTGTCTAGAAATCATATCTCAACAGACTTCTTTGGGTAGCTTTTATACAACTCATTGGTAAAGACATTGTGATTTCCTCCTGGATCACAACTGATGGTTTCATAGATCTGAGAAGACAACTTCTGCCTTTCAGTCAGTTGATTGCATACCTAGAAACAAAAAGCACTGTTGCAATACATCATTACTGTGATAAAAAGATTTGCCCACTCAGCTAATTACTTCTGGTTGTTTTTTTCAGCAATAATGGATAATTTTCACAAAATGGTTGCTGCATGAGTATTTTTTCCCTTAATTTTCATTGTCTTCCTTAACTGGGTTCCTTTTCCTTCTCATACCACTGCTGCTGGACCAACTGGCTGCATTCCCCAGAATGTTCTCCATCAGTTGTGTAGCATCTGATTAATTTCCCTGTGTGCTCAAAGACATAAACTAGATGTCCAGACAGCATAAGAAAACAAGAATTATAAAGACAAGAAAGGTTCCAGAACCAGCCTAGGGGCTGAGGAGACACCTAGGACATGTGCCATCTCTGTCTAAGCTCCTTGGTAGAATATAAACGGGTTAAAAGCTGTTCTTAGAAGTTCTGAAGTGCCTTCAAAAACTGTGTAGTTACTTCTAATTGGAAGACAGTGTTTATATTTTTCCTATAAAATTAGAACAAAGGAATATTAATAGCTGCCTGCACATTGTAATATTTTCTGCATAATGACATTTTGCAGGCTTGATATAATTTTCTGCTATGTGCATCAGGCCATTAAATGAGAAGTCTTTAAAATTATCTCACCAGAACAGTTCTTTTTTCCAAAACACCACCAGAAGAAGATGAGATCAAAGAATTTCATAAAAGACGCTTTTCACAGCTTATCTGTCATCAAATGAAGGTATTAGGGAAATGGCCTGAGAAGCTTTTCCTACTTGATACCCCTTTTGAAGTGACTAGAACTACGAAACATGCCATTTCTGCAGAGGATTCAAGTTGTGTTTCTCCCTTGTATGAGAGGAAGGGCACAAAGAGTGTATTACACTAGCTGGCACACTTCTGGGGTCCCTGCTCTCGGGACTTGTTTAGGCTTTCGGGGAGCAGGCAGGCATCAGGGTTGCTGCCCCAGGGAGCAGCAGTCCTCCCCTGAGCTCACCGTGGAGCTCATGGCTACCAACACTGCAGCTTGGGGCAGACCAAAAGATTTGCACCAACTCCCAGAAAAATCCAGTGACAACAGAACACATACCTCTCCAGGGTAATTTGGGGTTAAATATTTTCCCAAAGTTAGAAGTCTTTTTGTTGCAATTCATTTCTAAGGTTAGATGGTAGGGGATCAAGCTGATGAAATGGCAACTCATATAATTTGTTCTGCATCTTCATTGCATGCCCTCAGCTAAGAAATTCCACATGTTACAGTATTAAAAATTTAATCCTGGTCTAAACCCCATCTAAGCTAAAAAGAATCTCACCACTAAGCCCTGTAGATACTGTGTCAGAACATGAGATACTATGTTACAGGTGTCACAGAAAACATTCACATGCAGAATGCATAATATCAATTAGTGACTGAGCAGAACAAAGAACAAAATAGTGATTCTCTTTTAAAGTGGGAAGACACTAAAAAAAATGAAAATGTTTGCACTCACATGATAATATTTCAGCGTCTTAATATGAAATTTTTGTCTAGTCAAGAAAGTCAAGTAGAGCCAGAATTTTATGTCATGTTCTCAGTTAGTAAAATGACAGTTCTGTGGAGAGCAGGCTGATAACTCTCCACCTGCTGTTTCTGTGCTGCATTGAATTAGTCTAAACTTTATCTTCTTTTAAAAACAGGATTAATGAAATTTTGAACCAAATTTTCTTTTTACTTTACCTAGTATGAGCCTGATACACCAGCTAATCGAATGCATAGTAAATTTGGTCCAGATAGTAATCTGACAGAATTCATTATCTGAAAAAACAGTAGGAAGACTGTATTCAAACATCAGGTATTTGTAAATTACACAGGAAAAAGCTCTGTGTAAGGGATGTAACCTTCATCTGTTTTCCTGATGTGTATATGATTGTTAGTTGCAGATTCTAGGGTATATATTTTATTCATATACATACTTCATTATATTCTAAAATTTGTGGTACAAGTGAAGACCTGTACATTTCCAAAGTGATGTGGACTTCAGTGGATTTTGCTGGTCACAGTAATGTGGGATTAGATTCTTCGAATGATTGAAACAATCAACTAAACTTTTCTAGAAGTTTCAGTGCTAAGGGGATAATCAAATTATGCATTTTTTCACTCTACAAATTTGGGACAGGCTGGCTTCTCTTAATTTTGGACAGTTTTGGAGAATTGTTGGATCTGTCTTAGGAAAAATCATTAAACAAGGCTTCCTTCTTGAATGCCAGTCTAGGTAAACCTAATCATCCCTTGACTTTTTTTGAAAAGAATAGGTGATGTCCATGAGATCCTGGCTAATGTTTCCTGCTTTGAATTGTAAGTTGTAATTTCCATAGTTCTGTGACCTACTGCTGGCACATGCTAAGTCCCCCACCCCCTGTCAGCCAGTTTATCTCAATGTACATACACTAGCCATATTTTCCTTTTCGAACAGTACTATGGGGTGTGTTAGGGTATGAAAAACATGTTAAAAACCCCATTCTGTTCCAGTATCAATAGATATTCCAGAGGGAGGCAACATAAATCTCTCATGACAAAAGCAACATACCAGGCCTGCTTTACGAAGATTACAGATCTCAGACAAACATCTTGCTTAAAAACCCTTTTCCAGCTACTCATGTTATAGATGAGTAAATGCTACAATGCAAGTCTTTACAGTAATACAGTGTAAAGGTTTTGAGAACCTCTGTGCTGGTTCTTAAAGCCCTGTCTGGAAACTAATTGTATTCAATTTGTAGCTTTTTCTGGCCCTTCACATGGTATGGTATGACAGGGTAGAGAGGCTTTTTTGAGCATTATCCAATGTCTCAAGGAGGGCCAGCTATTCTTGAAACCATTTGCAAGACTTTATAAGTGTTTTTTATCCCACAGGCTCTCAATTGACATAATGTCTGGGGTTTCTACGAACAGAATAGAAATATTTTGGGATCAGTTTTGTAAAATCAAGGAAAATCAATAACTAGTTCTTTGTGTGAGAAACAAAAGTGGAAAGCACAGAAGTGCTTCTCTGAAGGTAGTATATAACTTGCTGCACAGCTAGGAATTGATACTTTGAGTAAGGTAAGCACAAGAATTAATGCAAAAGATTTGCAACATTGAAAAGAATTCCCAGTGATATTTTTAAGTACTGAAATAGACTGCCAATGGAGGTCAAGGAATCAGTGGTGATTTTTAAGACCTGATCAGATTAATTTCAGGAACTGATGCAATTTTCTGGCCTGCAAGTCAGAATATGTTCAAGGAATACTATTCATTACTGGCTTTTGCTGCTGACGAGGGGACTGAGAAGGGAACAGAGCATTTCTGGCACAGCAGAAGACCCTGCTGCAATGGAGTGCAGACAAACCCACTTGCCTTCCAGCAGACCAGACTAGCAGAAACTTCTGCTTCTAGGTCCTTGTGGGCCAAATGGAGTCTGCTCAGCAGGGCTGTTCAGGTTCGGGGTTAGATTGCTGTCTCACAGTGCCCAGAGACTGCCTTGCAGCATTGAAAAGGTTAGTTCCCCTTGGCTTAGGTACAGCTGGTCCTGCCTGTCAGCTGTGGGATAAGCTAGATGACCTTGCAAGACTTCTTTATCCAATTTTGTGTGGTTCTCTGACTCTCTCCAGTCTATGTTTTAACTTTGAGGTCATTCTTTCTTTCAGGGGCAAAAAACTGTATTAGAAATTGAATACTGGGCAAAGCTGAGTAAAACTGAGCAGTAAGTCCCTAGCTGTAGTAGTATTCACCAGCTTGAGAGAAATTTGAAATGTCTGGTTGACAAAAAAATCCTTTAATACAAAATCTGAAAGCATGCATTTTTTGTTAGGTGGAGGATGCAGATGTCCCATGTGAAATTTAAGATAGCAGTTCCTATGTACAGGGCATTTATTCCAAGAAATATGGGATTCACAGAAATTGTCCCCTTCTTATTTGGAACTCCATGAAAGCACTGGTACAAAACAGGAAAAACAGCACCATTAGCCCCGAGTATAAACACTGAAATCAGAGACAGATAACGTGTCATAGTGTCCTGTTGAAGACTTACTGTAAACTTCAAAAAGGAATCAAATGAACAGGAGAGAGCTTTTTGTTGTTTTCTTTAGTGTTGTAACTGGTTTTTCTCTTTTTTTTTTTTTTTTTCTTTGTACCTCCAAACACTGGGATTGTGGAAGATGAATCTGCCATCCTGGTTAGTCTTCCAGGGTGTTGAAGGTTTGCATATATTCTTCTGTACAATGTGCCTGTGCAATTTCCATCAGAAGCAGGAAATGTTTATTCAAGTTCTGAGGGGTGGGACAGTTGCTGTAGTTTTAGGTAATTTTAAACAAACTGTTTGAGCATCCTGTTTAAATAGAGTTAAGTAATCAGAGTTTTGTACTAGTTGGAAAAGAATTTCATACATGCATGATATGAATAAAATATCATCTTACAGAGCATACCAAAGTGATATATTTATCTGACTTCTTGTGCAATAAAAGTTATATCTTTGACTTTTGTTTTGCAACAAGTTTAGTGGCTAAACATATTCCATTATGTAACAGTACTATACTAGAATATGAACTATTTTGCATTTAAATTTACCTGTATTTAGTACACATACTAGTTTCCCTGATATTTTCAGTAGCCTCTGGAGAAATCTAATTCAAATACAACTTTCTGAAATTGGGAGGAAAAAAGTGTATTCACACGAAGAACTTAGTTTAGGGAACTAGTGAGAATCGGGAAGAATTTATTCACAGCCTATTGTATGAAAAAATAAATGAAGGAAAAAAATCGTAGTTGGAGTAGGCTGGTAAGATTTATCAATTGTGAATTTTACTTGGGGAGTCCATGTTTGATGCCTTTCCTGAATTCTCTGGTTTTAAATGTTGTAGGGGTTGAACTGGGAAACAAAAAACAGTAGTGAAAAGATTTGTCCTCAGGCTTGTAGCATGGATGCACATCTCAGATTTTAAACTGGGAGACAGATTGCATGATTTATTTTTGTTTTGTCATATTCCAGTAATGAGGCTGTGCTGAACTGCATATCGGATCCCCCAGCTGGTAGGACTTGTCTGAAAGAAAAAAAAAATTATATTCTTCAGATTGCAGTGATAATTGTACTTGGCCTTATGTCTGTCAGTGGATTGTCTTTAAGCTGCTATCTTAATGAGGTTTTAATTGGAAAACAAACAGAGGACAGACAGGTTAATGACTGATAACAGTTTTTTAAAAAATCTTTTAAGGGCTACACAATAATTAATGTAAACAATACATCAAAGTCTTTCCATGTCTAAGCTTTCATACAGGGTTTACACAGAAGCTTGTTCCTCAACAATGGTATTATTCTACATCTAAACAACTAATAAACTCTATAGTGTCATCTGTTAAATCAAAACTGATCAGCAAGATTATCTGGTCTTACTAGTGGGAATGTCTTCGTCATTAATCACACCTCAACAAAAAGGAGCTGGGTTGAGTCTGTTATGTCTTGAGAGTTTACTACTATTGATGTTTCTGGAAATCACCCCCCGCCTTTACCCAATTAAAACATGTACATTATTCCAAAAGAAACAAAAGGTAAAAGCTCTATCCAGTGGAACTCATAACATCTAAAAAGAAGTTAATATAAACTGGCAGAGAGTGCACATAATATATAGGCTGATGTTAACAAAAAGTATATAAATAAAACTAAAAATCAGAGAATGGTTTTGAAGAGGGAAGGTTGTGGTAATAATCAGAATAAAGAGTAGAGGATTAGTTGGAAGGATTTACTGTAGAGCTAAAGGATGGCTATTTCGAATGTCAAGGAGAATAAAAAATGAAATTGGGGCACAATTAAAGGAATGGAATGAAAGAGAAGATGAAACAAGGTTTCTAGTTTAAGTGACAAGTGTACTTCTTCAGATAGTGATGGGAATGGAGACTAGAAGAGAGGTTGCTTTTGGAGTCCAGTTTTGATGACACAAAGCATGCAGGAGACTATCTCAATTAAGAAACTCAAGAGGTGGAACTGGAATAATAGAGATATTAAGACAGGCAGTTATGCATTCCAGTATAGTAGTTAATTTTATGTTCAGAAAATACTATGGAAATACAGAGTGAAATTGAACTTTTTTTGTCATAACTCTAGCCTGTTTATTTCATGTCCACTTTGCTTTTAAAATCTCTTTCCATTTATTATTTTAAGTATTCTCATTCAACCATGCCTTTTGAGAAATTCAAGGAAAAGCAGGTATAATTAAGGGCTAAAATAAACCCTGTAAAAGAATCTAATTACTTCAGAAAATGTTAGCTTACTTTGCAGTACTTTTTTTGCTTTATAGATGCCAAAAGAGGATTAATCTATAATGCGTTTGTTTGTGATTTTGCCTTTTATTTCAGTTTATATAATTAAAGAGTTCCCAGGACTGCTTTACAGGTTTTTTTTTCATCAAAACATACTTCTCAAGTGTTACAAAAATGGAATCCAAAAATAATGCCATCCAAACCAAACCCATTCAATTTTCTTTTGGAATACAAGCAATGATAAAGTCATGCCTTATATCTCAATTTTAACTGAGTAAACAATGCGTTGACCCTTAATGTATAATTCTTTAGAGTGTTCACTTTATATTCTCCCACTTCAATTTTGAACGTATCTGATGATACATGTAGCGAGATGCATATAATCAGGCAAAATACGTTATTTCACGATTACTGTTTGAGGATGAAATCCTCTCTGCATTGAAGTCACAGAGGTCTCATTGGGTCACTCTGTGTGTGTGCTTACATTATGGCAAAAAGGAAACTGTCAGAGGGTTAGGAACCTAGATTTTGATCATTAATTTGATCAAAGATTTGATGAAAGATAGGGAAAATTTTTATGTAGCAAAAATCAAAATAGTGTGTCTGTTGTTGAGGTTATGGGAATCAGGAGAAAAAAGGACTTACCAATCTCAGCTCATATTCATAAAAGATTGTCTCTTCTCTTGTATCCTCTTTTCATGTAAATTTGAGTCCCAGCTGATCATGTCATTGTTCTGAACAAAAAAAGACCAGAGAATGGTTTTAAGATAGTAGTTTTCATAGGGACTGAATGTATTTTATCAAAACAGGTGGTACCTTCTAATGTTGAAACTCTGGCCTGCTGTGGATGTGGATGTTGTGCATCTTATTGTTTACCCCATGTTAGTGGCTGAGAATTTGTATTTTTCTTCTCTCAAAATCAAACCCTTTCCCAGACTCACTGTAAACAGAGAACAGAACCTTCAAACTAATTTTTTTCTGTGAATTCTCATTAGGAAGCTGAAATGTGAACCCAGGAAAGCTGGAAAAGTAACTTGAAATATCAGTGTATAGCAGAAAAATGCCACAGCAGAGCAATTTCAATCACTGAGCTGTTAATTCTTGGTTTAATAGGTATACTTTTGAAGAGGTGGTCAACTAAGCTGCAGAATCTGCCAGAAATACCCCTTCAAATTGAGAAGGGCATGTTCATAATAAGGAAGGTGTGAAAGAGGACAGGAGAGTTAGCACTCTTCAGCTCTGGGAGTGGAGCTGCTGCTAAAGCTTTTGTTTAGACTGTCTAATGACAAGATATTCAGCTAAACAATCCAGGTTAAATTTTCCTTTGGCTAAACTGGAAATGTCCTACAAAGTACTGAACCAAAATAAAAGAACTTGAAGTTTTAACTGAACGCAATTTCTGATATTTCGAATCACCAGTTAGGCATTTGGTGAATGTCACAAAAAACATTGGTTCTCTTTGGATCAAACATAGAGAATTTAATATGAAAATGATACGATGTATATCCTGACATGTTAGGAGATGGCCCTGATCTATACAGTTGTGTAAACCAGCTTTTTTTTTTTTTTTTTTTTCTTTTTTTCCCCTGCACCATCCCTAGCAGTTGGAAAAGGGGTGGCATCACTGTTGGGAATAGCAGCTCCCAGCTCAGTGGCAAGTTGAGGATCACCGTTGGGGAGTCACAGTTGTAAGAGGCAGCACAATCACTTTTCATCAGTATCATTTGTTTTATATTTGTGATACAGGTGCAGCAAAAAGGTAGCAATGTTAGGAATGAGTATGCCTGCTCAGGGGAATGTGAATTGCAGCTTCCTTTTCCTGGTTGTGCCCATTCACATACAGACTGTTGACTCTGGGAAGGTTAAAATAGCAATGTAAGAAAGTTCCATTTCAACAAGTGTTAGGAGAAGTTACTTTAGCCAAATGCTAGTCAGATACTCCTCAGCCTGCAGTCCAAATGGGTTTTGTACTTGAAACACTGAACTATATCCATGTGAGATAATCTAAGGCAATGCGTTGCAAAGGGACACTCATGCAGTAACTACTCTCCAGAAATACCCAGTCTGTAGCGTGGTGATGAGGAGCCTAACAAAGGACAATGCCTGCATCGTCTTCTTAGGGATGTTGTACTCTCTTATGTTACATGACAGTACCAATATAGCTATGTTTTTGACTATGCTTTATCACAAAACTGACTGCATTTGGTGTTATCCTTAAGCTCTAGCTTCTGAAATCATAAGACCATCTAAGAGTGATCAGATTTTTTTTTAAAAGCAAGGTTATAGTTCTCATTGGCTCCAGAGAGAAATCAGAGAGAGAGCACAAGGACCCATATTTTTGCTTAAAACAAGCAAAGAAGGTGATATTTGAAGCCTACACCGATGTCTGCACTATGATTTTGAATGTTTCTTATCAGCAGTACTGAGCATTGCAAAAAGAACAAAGGCATGGCTCTGAAGCCATGCTCTTTTGAGCATATGATTACAGCCAGAAGCTTTGATGCTATTCTTTAGTAGGTTTTCCTTAGTAGGGAATGGTAAGAAAAATGTTGGAAAGCATATCAAAGTTGTTAGCAATTTTTTACCAAGAATGCCAGTCCACCTGGATCCTGAATTTGATCCAGTCTAGCAGCTTCTGTGTTCCCAGGATACAGGGAGAAAGGCACAACATTTTTTCCTGCATCCTCTTTCTGTAATCAGCAAAAAGTCAGCCAAACATTTCTAACCTCCTCCAGGAAGCATCCCTGATAAGTATAGCATTTAGGCACTTAATGAGCAGGATTAATGCACGCGCTTAAGTTTAAGGATATTTTTAAGTGCTATGCTTTGAATCTGAGCCGTGGCATAGATGACTAAAGACAAATGGCAAGCTTTTATGAATTTCTGGACTCGTTATATAAACTACCTAATCTGCAAGCTTGGATTCACTTGTGGGAGGTTAATTAACTTCCATCTTCTGTTGGTTTTGCTTGTCCAAAGCAATGTCATATCTTGTCTCCTTGTCTTCAACCCAGCACACCAGACACCATGGGCTAGAGCCAAACTGCAGTGTGATGTGAAAGTTGGAGAGGGGCTTCCTTTGTTGAAGTCCCATGCTTACACACCTGTGTATTGTGTGACCAGAGAACAAAATGTTTGTGTCATGTGAGCTAATGCGGAGCAAGGAGTATATGCTCAGATACGTTCTCCATGTCACGTGAGAGTTACCTGCACCTCTGTCTAAACTCATGTGCATATAGATGTAGATATTTTACAGTAAGGAAATAAAGAATGTGAAGTAGGCTTACAAACCAAGGGTGAATGGGCAAAGAGTTGATGATTTGGTGCTGTTAGTACGGATTAGGGAAAACTATGAAAATTTATAAGAAACATTTACAGAAAATAGGTTCTAAATTATATCAAGTGGATGTGTGTCATCTCTTCGCTTATGCCTTCACCTGCATTGCCAATTTAGATCATAAATGGTTCAGAAGACCAAGGGCACATTTAGTTTACTGGTGTTCTCAGTTCTGACTGTTTCACTGTGTGCTTAAC
The DNA here is from genome assembly GCA_035590195.1 of Aviceda cuculoides. Lineage (NCBI taxonomy): Eukaryota > Metazoa > Chordata > Aves > Accipitriformes > Accipitridae > Aviceda > Aviceda cuculoides. The sequence goes on along the minus strand of JAVJGG010000055.1, from coordinate 4,073,837 downwards.
TTCTCGGGTTCTTTTTCTGAAACACACCAAAGTGGGGTGATTACCTGAGAATCTCAGTTGTTATTCTCAGGTAAAGTTCATTTCTAGTTCTCCATCATGGAAATAGGCTTGAAAACTTGAACTTTGAAGTGATGAGCATCAGAAGAAAATAAAAAGGCAGAGTTTGAATAAAATAAAAAGACAGAGTTTGAAGCAATTCAAAAAGTCATATGTAAGTGTTGGAGACTGGCAGCACTGGTTTCTATAGCTTAACAATTCCAATATGTTTTTACATAACTTGGGAAAGGTGCTTTGCAGACAAAGTAGCTGGTAAGAGATAAGGGAAGAAATAAGGAGCCTGAAATTTGTCCAGCAGCCTGGCAGTAGTTGACAGAATTGACTTTATCTCTTCATTGTTATGTCTAAATTTTAAAAGAAACAGCATCATTTAAGTATCTCCATTATTATATAACATTGATTATAATTCCATATGTATTTGTTGATGTGTGGAGATTAATGTATGTGTTGCTTATTACTACATTTTGATTCTATTCCCTTTCTATCATTTCTCAATTTGAGGCTCTTGTCTTGTTTTCTTTAGGTTTGGGCGATTTTGGTTCTCAGCTTTTTCTTTTTCAGAATTGTAGCGTTTCTTTAATTTCTTGACGTAACTGCTCCAGTTGCCTAAAGTGTAGCTTCAAGCAGTCCTTTGTGTGACTAAAAGAAATCAGCTAAATAGCACTGTTTAATTAATTTCAGGACCGCCTCTTTTTCGTCATGGAATATGTAAATGGAGGAGACTTAATGTTTCAAATCCAGCGCTCACGCAAATTTGACGAACCTCGATCCCGCTTTTATGCAGCAGAGGTCACATCAGCACTCATGTTTCTTCACCAACATGGCGTCATCTACAGGTACTTTTTTTGATCAAAAATAAAGTATTCTTGAGGCTTGGGGCTGGTTTTGGCTGAAATCCTCTGTCTCTTAGCAACCAGATTTAGATTAGTTGTTTGTTCCAGTTTGCTTACATAGATCTTTTTTTGGCTGTTTATCATTGAGAATGTTAACATTTGAATAGCCTCTGCAGCCGTCGCCAGCTGTGTGTGCCAGTTTTGTATTATAGTCCAAATAAAGCGGTTTTGAAAAAGCTTGGCACAGTGCAACCCAGAGGTGACCTTTCTGGAGATCAGCACAATCTCTTCACTTTCCACTCAGTGCCATAGATTTCCTCTCGGTCTCTAACTCCCTGACACTTCCTGAGTTTGTTTGTCCTAGTCATCTCCCCTCTGATACAATCGGGATGCTCGTTTGCAATGCTTTACTTATACCCCTTCCTCTTCACTGTTTGGGTGAAGGCTTAGTCACCAGCAGGAAGGGGCTCTTTGCAAACAATTTCGATTTGCTTGCAAATGCCCCGGATCTATTTGAACCTCCGCCCCCTGCCCTGAATCTCTAGTCTTCAACACCCATGCACACACACAAAAAAAGTGCATATTGTGCTGTGGTGAAGAGTGCATTTAGGGATAGGCTTTTATTATTAAAAATAAGGAATAACTTTGAAAAATTTCACCCTGATGTTAATGTGTTTATTAAGTCCTTTATCTTGTTATTTCAGCCTTCCTCTCTTTTTATTTGTTTTTAGCAGCCTGTCATTGCTTGCAATAAATTTGGGCTTTCACAAGCAGTGTCCTTTACAGGTTTTGTGATACAGGTCTGTCCTGTCTGCTAAAAATTCTGAGTTCTGTGATTCTAACTTGAGTTTTGATATTCTGTTGATATTCTTGCCCTCTTTCGGGTTGTCAGTTTTGATTTGGGGTAGTCATCTCAGGGACAGGCAGTCTCAGATTTCTTGAGCAGAAACATCAAGATAAGGATGTGGAATTTGTCACATCCTTGGATTCATATTAAGGCTGCTCTCAAGAGTACTAGAAATTGAAAGAAGTGAATTTTAAATTTTTAGTAACCAGGACTGAGTGGTAACTTCCATCAGAGGCCGTTGGCTTTCTCACTAACTGGGATTAAAGGGAAACTTCTAAGAGGAGTCTCCTTTCCAGAGACACCACAAACAGCAGGACATTGTATCTTCTGAGGAAAATAAATCTCTGTGAAAGTGGTCTTTCAGTCAAAAATCCAGGTTTTTTTAGAAATTTTTTTTACCAGCTGCAGTTCTTAATCTCCATCTTTTATTAACACTGGTATGATGTTTGCACACTGGGTTGGACTTTCACCCCTACCACTTTGCATAGGTTTGTTTTCAAGTGCTGAAGGTCCAACACATTTCTTACCTTTGCTGCCCATACCACGTTTCCTATTTGTTGTCCACATTTATTTCCAAAGCCATGTATTTGTACATTTAGATAGTAGAACGTGACAACTTCAGAATTTACAAGTATTCATCATAAGGGAAACAGACAAGATTGGTACTTTAAAAAGCGAAGGATTTTAAGGATTTGTTTCCATAAAAAGGCTTAAGCTAGTTTCCTCTTCCTGAAAACTGGAGTTTAGACACTTTGTAATTAGCAGTCAGTTTAGTAATTTCTGTGAACGAACAAGGAAGAATTGGTAAAATTACCTTCCCCCTTCTTCATATGAGTGTGCATTCACTCTCCCCTTCCTTCTCCCATCCTTTGACACACATCTTCTCTGTCCTCTCTCTCTCTTTTCCCTTGTCTTATATGTAGCTTCTGCTGTGTGTTGGCTACTAGCCGCATTGAATCATTTCATGTGCCTGCATTCTTTGTATGACTTTTAAACATCAAAATGCTTCAATCCCAAGAGAAGTGTCATTCTGATGAGACAATGCTTTGTAATTTAAATTTTGCAACACACTAATGATTCAGAGACTATGCTGACATGTTTTTGGCATGCTACCATAAAACACTAAAATTGTAAATGGCATGTTATATTGGGTGTATTATCAGAAGAGGCGAAAGAAGAGAAATAACGTGAGTTGTAGGATGAGAGCAAAAACTAAAAAAAAGCAACAGGAAGAACTTTAGGAACAGATTTAGTTGTATTCTGCTTTGACAGAGGCTTTTGGATCTGGACATAGTTATGTCCGTAAGAATAACTCATTTTCCCAACTAGGGGATACTAAGAGCTTCAACAATTCATAAAAGGTATATCCCAGTTACTCTATAAAATACAAGTACAAGGAAGAAGTTAGAGATTATCTTAAAAGAATTGATCTTAAGAAAACGTCACAATTCATTCATAACATGCCAGGCCCTGGGAGAATGCATGTGTTGATGTCAAGCATATGTTAGAATAGTTGTCTTGCACAGAACAGTTTCAGCCTGATTATTCCATAGCTCATTGCATTGTTTATTACAGTGCTAAAAATGCATTGGGATCAAGTTACTCCTTTACATCTCCAAAGCTCTTATTAGCTGGCAAA
>JAVJGG010000055.1:4045223-4070363 GCA_035590195.1 Aviceda cuculoides | reverse complement strand
TGCCTTCAGATATTTTAATAAAGAATACTTGTCTTCTGTGTAATTATATCTCTAGAAAAAACATTGTGGTGTGAAATTAATGGTTATTCTCCAAAGTGGGAAATGCTGCTTGTGTGGGCAATACTTCAAGGAAAGTGGGGAATATATAAATAAAGATGTCCGATGGAAATGCAGGTTTCAAAATAGCTGCTATACCTTCTGATCTTTTTTCAGCCATGTATGTGGAAGTATTTGTTTGGAGCTAAACGTAGTTATATTTTTGGAAATAAATAACTAGCTTTAGCTCATGCTTTGGCTTGTTGGTTAGATTTTTAGAAAGTGCTATGATGATAGTAGATGATCATCTTTTATAATAACTAGTTTATCCTCATTTCCCTTGAAGTTCAAAGAGAAAGCTAGCTCCCTGTTTGGCAATAGAAATTATTCTGTAAGTTCACATCTTTGCAACTGGCCCAACAGTTGCTTCCAGACTTGTCCCATTATCTGTGTGCTCACTGGAAGTACATACCTTCCTTCTGTTTATTGAGTTTATGTTGGAAATAAAGATTATCCTCACAATTTTTATATATAAAGATGCTACTGTTAGTAAATGCATCTTGCATAATAGATAAACTTTAGGATAATTTTCAGTGTGGCATTTTTAAGGGTATAATGTTACTGCTGTTGTGTCAAAAACACTTTAACAACTTAATAAAAATACTTGCATTATCCCTGCCACCTTTCCCCTCATCTGGCATTCACATTCAGCTATTCAGGCACATGTCAAGCTGGGACCTGATAATACAAGTAGAGTCAATCAGACACTAAAGAAGTTTCAATCACAGTTTCTGGCAGTCCTTGTAGTTGGTGTTATGTAATTCCACCACTTTGAAAAAATGTATCCAAGCTTCAGGAATTAAGGCTAGACTATGAATCTTGTTTTGCCTGTGAGCTGAACTGGACTTTGAACTCATGATGAAAGGTTGTGGACTATGTTCACTGTCACCTGTCCCTGAGGTGTGGTATATTTAAAGTCAGTCATCGTCAGCTTAATATATATTCTGATATAGGGAAGATGCAACAAACTGGCTGATAAGAAACTGCCAGTTCCATACTCCCCTCTTGTACTGACTTTGAACATTCCTGTGTACTTTCCACAGATATATGTAAATGTTACATGTTCTTGTTTCACCTGCAGTTCTTGGTCTGAGGATAGGAGTAACCACGTGGGTGTCTCTGGCTCTCATAGGCGTTCAAGTGAGGTGACACGAGTGGCCCACCCTGGCCTGAAATACATATGAAAACCTGTTGTCTCCCCAGGCAGGACATCAGCACTAGAATGGGGTACCACTTCATTAACATAACTGCCTGTGTCCCCAGTAGCTTACTACAAACCTTGTTTCAGTGGAGACCCGGAGGGCCAGAAGTTGCATGTCGCGTGATCTCTGGCATGCTCCAAGACCGTTCAAGTGATTAAACGAGGTGTTCTCTCTGAAATACAAAAGAAGGAAACTGAATGTACACAATTTCAGATCACCTGAGAGGATGAAAAATTTCTTAACTGGGAAATTAGTGTCACCTGCTTTGTGTTAACTCATTCTTTTGGTTTCAAATGTAAGCTCTATGAGATGTTGCCTTCGAATTGTACAACACCTGGTCACAGGGGAGTCCACATTCATAACTGTGGGTTATCATTATTCCTCAGCAATATGAAGTAATAATCCAGCCTGTAACTTGCTGCAGATTTCTGAGGCTCTGTGCACTCTGTAATTAGTATGTTGGTCGTGATGAAGGATATATTAACAGTGAATGGAGGAGAATGCGAATATAAATATGCTGATGCCAATCCTTGAATACCTCTGGGCTTTTTCTGTACACAAATACCCCAAGAACTTGTTTGAACACTAACTGAATTTTTCCTTGGATGATCAGTTTTCCAGGCATTCCTGTTTATCAGGGCAATACACACCAGTGTTTCAGAAAGAACTGACTAAAATTAAAAGCACTTTCATTAGTGTGTTTTTATGTGAAATAAGAATATTTAGAAAGTCCGACTTCACTGGCGGTTGTATGATTCAGTGCAACCTTGGCAGAATAACGAGGAGTTATATTTACAGTGATGAAAATGTTGCATGGTTAGTGGTTAACATGTTAAAAGTCATCATTCTCCCAAGTTACCTTACTGTGTTATTTCTGAGTGGCAGCAGCCAAACAAAATTCCACTACCCCCCACTTTTTTTTTTTTTTCTTTTTAAAATGCAAAACTAGACATTTTGGTTTAAATTTGTTTTTAAGTATGTAAAGATCATCTTACTGCAAGTCTAAAAAGTTAAAGGTTAAATCGATGCTTGAGCTATGGTCCATGAAGGAGGGCAAGAAAGACCTTGTACCCTCATATAACATATCCAGACCTAAGCATGGGAATATCCTGAACTTAAGCAGAACTCTGCTACAGAGAAGTTAGAGTTTACTTCTGGCACAAGTGAGCAACAAACTATTTCCATCACCTGCAAAAAAAGCAGGAAGCAAGGAGTGAATTGTGCTGCAGCATGTGTGTGTGAGTCCCAGTGTCTCCAGGGACTGCTGCCCAAGCCATGCCATCTGGCCAGTGCTCCTGGCTGGGTTTGCACCCCAGGCTACATCCATGCTCTGCTGTGCTCTGCCTGGTCTAGTTTCCGAAACTGAACATGACCTCCAGTGGGATTTTAGTCAGTGGCCTCCTGCCCTCTTTGCACTTTTTCTTGCTGGATCTAGGCAGGCCAGCAGTCATGAAATGCGTAAATAAGCAGGATGTCTTCCCTGCAGGAAAAGGCAGTGGGCCGGGGTGGAGAGGAGCGGGGCTGAGGGAGATGAGAAGCAGGAAGGAGGGTTGGTTCCCAGGCTTCTGGCATTCGGACCGAGAGAGTCCACCCTGCCATCTGCCCAGCTTATGTATTGTGCTAAAGGCTGCTGTTGTATAGGAGAGCCTCTGACAAGGTTTCCAGCTGTGGAAGGATGAGTAAAGGCTGTGGGAATAGGATATGAACCATGCAGTCTTGCCAACAGTAGAATGCTTTCTAAATTTCTCCTGGGTTTGGAACATAAGTCCTTAGTTGGCTCTTGTGTGGGAGTTGGGTATGCGGAGGAGCAATGCCGGGCATTTAGTATTTAGAAGGATAGACCAGCACTATTGACCTCATTTGGGGGATGACAAGGTACTTCCAGGGGGAGTTCCCGGTAGCGAGGTCAGCATTGTTTTTTTGCTTCATGTTTATTTGGTGCAAGATTTTCTTGTTTAATGACTGTTTGTATAGTGCTGTATTGTGTAAATAAAGCTATGACCTTTACCTTCTGATAACAGTGTAGGAGTGAGTTAATGTTAAATGAGAGAGGGCAGGGAGTGGGAATCTGCCAGGGTTAATGCCAAGTTTACATTCCTGTGAGGGCAGCCATGTTCCGGTACACTGGGTAGAAAGGGCAACAGCACTTCTCAACATATAATAGCAGCGAAATGTTACAGAGCATATTTGTATATATTTCTGGGTAATTGTCAGTGATCTTAGATGATTGATGTCTGTGCTTTTATTTTGTAACAGGAAGAAATGCGTTTTATCTTTCTGCATTTGATAAGAAGATTTTAACTGAGACAAACAGACACAAAATAAAAATCCACTAGAGCTGCAGCACATGTAAGACTGAAATGTACTGACACAAGACAATCGCTGTAGTTTTCCTAAAATGCTGAGACACTTCGTTTCTACAGAAACATGTACACTAGTTCCAAACAAAATCATATTCTTCAAAGAATTTTCTAACAGAAGAAAGAGAACGCTTTTTGTTTCATAGTGCATTACAAATCTGAAGGTCCTTCGTAAATGTAATTCTGCTGCAAACAGACAAAAGTAGGACTGAATTTTACTGTGCCCTTCAGTCATGTTTGTCTTCAAACAATGGAAAATATTTCTGTAACCCAGTTGCAGTGGTGCTGTAACTATGTCATGTTAAGGGTGAGGCTTTGCCTTTTTGCGTGCTATTGAATGCATCTGCCAAAGTTTCATAGTAATACAGAGAAGTGCACAGCAAACGTGGTTCTGAGTCGATAGGCATTTCACAAAGATTTTGTTGTGTTCTTGAAATACAACAGAGAAGCTGGAGAGTAATGCAAAACATTAGATGAAAACACATAAGGAACTCCAGTGTTTTTTAAATAATGGTATTAAAATTACTAAACAACCTTAAAAGAAAATTTGGATTATACACTTCAGTAAAGACATTTGCATACAACTTTTTCCATCTTTTGGTCAGAACCTTGCTACTTTTGGCTCAAGGTTTGCATTTATTCTCTTTGTCCCCTCTTCCCCTCCCCCCCACTTTAATCCATCTCCTTGTTACAAAAGATGCTTATCACTTAGATGCTGCTCCAGCAAACAATTCTGCATGCAGATCACTGTACTCATAGGCTGAGTTTGATTCAGTGAGACTATTCATATGCATGATGTGTGCAGCTTCCTGGATGATTTGGGACCTTGGTTTGACTTTTCAGATTGAAAATGTGTTTATTTTAAAGTAGAAAATCATCACATTCGAGAATGCACTGTTATTAAAAACCATGTTATTTTGCTTACCATTGCAAAAGGCTGTGGAAAATGAGAATTTAGCTGATCTGAAGGCTAACCTGAGTTATCACTGAAACTTTTGAAAACTTTAAAAATGTCTGTTTAGCTGACAACTTGTACTAAAATGTAAGAAAACAGAAATTATACTGTTCACCAAGAGATTAACTAAAATGGCCTAGTGAACTAAAACAGAAAATATAGCCAGTAAGAACCCCAGCATTTTGGGGAGTGCATCAAAGTCTCTACTGCTACCAGAATAAACAGTGGTAGGATTACCTCAGAAGGACCTTGGACAGACTAGGTGCAGTCTAACTAGGGGAATCAGAAAGTGGAACAAAATGCATCAGGTGGCAATGACTGTGCTGAAAACGAGCGGAAAGGTGAGGGGTAACAAGGCCAGAGTGATAACGAGTCACTTAGCTTACCTTCTTGTGTCAGAAGTAATGCCTGCCCCCTTCCTCGGCTGCTGGTGTTTCAGAGAGTCTGAGCAAGCAGCTGCCCAGAGCAGCAGACAGTGACAGAAATACATTGTCTTCATCATCTCAGCAGCACTGAATATGTGTGGAGGAAGGAGATGTGGCACAGGGCTAAGCAGGAATGGCAGTGAGGCAAAGGCCAGCTTTTACTGAGATGGGAGCTTGTATGGTTTCTGGACTGTGATACAGCCAGGGATAGATGGCACCTAATTGAATTTTGACACACACACCCCCCAAGACCACTTATGTTGGGGGTATAATGTTTTGGGTTCAAAAAAATTCCTACAGAAACATCCAGCTTAGGAGGAGAAGCTCAAGCAGCACTTCTCACGATGTGCACACCAGATGGGTCTTCACTTATTGGATCCTGCTTCTAAAATTTGTTTCTAGTAGTCAGTCTTGTGAAACAGCAGAGAGAGAAAAAAATAAAGGCGAGAGGCCAGAAGTAATGCCAATACTTACACAGGTAATGCTTTTTCCTCTAGACTTTTAATTTCCTCCTGACGATGTATGGAAGTCATAGAAAATACCGTCCTTCAAAGCATGTCCAATGCAGCTGTGTACATTTTTTTAATGTAGATTTGACAGTGCCAGTTGTAAAAGTATTCTTCACAAGGTATTCCAGCCTTAGGGCATGCAATCGCCCCTTCAAAGGAAGGTAAGAATGGGATGGCTTCAACAGAAGATAACCAATATAGCACCTGCTGTGGGTGTACCTTGGTGTGGAACTGAATGATACAGATGCAATGCCCTAATAAAAACAACCAAAGGTATCTTGGTCACTAATAACCTGAACTGAGGAACCTCATATGTTCAAAACGTGGAATATTAAGGATAAAATTAAGTAGTAACAAATAAACATTATAGCACTTCATCAGGTATTTACTTGATTTATTATAGGGTTTCCAAGGGAGTTCCTATCATCTATTAACAGCTATTTAAAAAAATGCCTAAAAATATTCTAACAAACACAAATAATGAGTCAGATGGAATTGCTATGGTCAATTAAGTGGGTAATGGATATTTAAAAGCTTCCAAACATGAATAAATCTGAAACAGCTCTAAAGGAGTACTTGTAGAACAAAAATAATATGCTCTTAAGAAACTGCCTGAGTACATATTTGCCTAAACTTAACCACCAATAAGAGGACAGCAAGCGTTTATGGTACTTTATACTGAGGACATAAAAAGGCATACCAAATGTGTGCCAGTTCATTTGCTGATAATCTGTAACAGGTCCAAAGGGGCCATATCTACTATAAAGAGGCCCTGATTCTTATTTATATGAAAGTCTTTAAATACCTGATAGCATAAAAGGATCCTCAGATTCTGAATGAGGAAAGCAGACAGCAGCTTAGGAGCGTACCCCTTGGCACAGGGCTGAAGGCAGTCTATTCCAAGCTGGTTGAAGCTGCCTCTGCCAAAGCTCTGTAAGGTGGTTTCCACAGACACTGATGGTGAAATGCCCCAAGCAGAGGTGGGGGAAACCGTTTGGACAACACTGTGTTTTAGGCAGGTTCTCTTTGCACTTTTTGAAAATTCACAAAAGAAGAAGGAGGGGATCTTTTGTCAGCCTCCACAAGATCAGAGTGAGTGGTATGCTTGCACACACAGTAGGACAAAAGTTCTTGTTTTCTGTGGGTGACCCAAGAGGAAAAGGATTTGGCTATGATTTTTAAAACATCTGCAGATTGGGTAGAAGTTGTTCTGTCCATGAGCAAAAGGGTCTGAAGAAGTTTTGAAACAGCATCCTGGAAACTCTCTGTGTAGTAATAACAACAAAACATTAACTGATGTTAGTTAGCTATAGCTTATAAAGCCAGAGATAATTCAGTGACAAATCTGGTATAAGTCATTACCTCTACAGCCTTTTCTCCCCTGGCTCAGCTATGGGTGCTTCTAGTTAGGCCATGATAATTGTCTGTGTAAGCCTAATGCAAGAGAGCTTTAGGCTAAAATCCCCAAATCCTGATGGGTGTATTTTTTACACACCTTATGTGATAGGATCCATTTAAAAAGCAGTGCAACACAGTTATGTTTGCCTAATTACAGCAGTGGTAGCATGGGAGTATGAAAGAAAGTGGATGGGGTAGAGTAGGCAGTAAAGGATTGAGCTGTATCACTGCTTATGGAGTACTTCATGCCATCATTTAAAGTCTGAGTCTGGGTTGAGAATCACACTATAGTGGCCCTTACCATTTCATTTGCTATACTATCAAGTCTTAACACAATGCTGCAAGTGGCTACAGAGACTCTAATATCCACATTTGTTTCAGGGTTGGGCAAGGTTGAGTTTAATACACTGTATACATGTCTTTGGGATATAGCACAACTTCTGCAACTTCTCTCCTATTTTGTTTTAGAAGTGTTTTGATAATCTTTCTCAGAGATCCATTTGTTCATGCATTTTTAATTGGTATTCAGAATGTGATAATACATAATAAAAATACATTATAAGTGTGATAACAACATGAGATGGGTGTATAGAGGCTGCTATCTGGTGTATAAGAGACTGGTTCTTTAAAAATCATGATTCTCATTTACAGTAAAAGCTCTTTGTGACACCAGAAGAGCAAAGCAATTTTACAATGGAATTAAATTGTACTCAGTGTGCTCAGTTTAAGGCTGTCAGAAGGATGCAAAGAGACTTTATTGAATATTATAATTTAATGAAACTTTATGTGAAATAGATTTTCTGTAAGCTGTATAGTTAGGTTTCTTGCTAGTCTTTGCCCCCATAACTGTCTGAGAGTTTTATAGGATAATTACTGATCTTGTCAGAGCATAGAGTCTGGTTAGCAGGTCTCTGGAGAAAGACCTAGTGGCTGGGCACATAGAAGTTACAAAGATAATTCCTCAGGCTCAAAATAATTTTTTTTTTAATGTTGACAAAATTTTTCAAGAACAGCCCACTTTGGTCAATAGTTTACATTATAATCCTGCTGAAGTCAGTATTTACGTGCAATGACTACCTAGTAAGTACCAAATATTAGAGATTAAAATCATATTTTAACCTCCTAAATCTTGTATTCAACCAGCAGTACAAAGCAGAAGCTTCTGTGACCTCTGTCTGGAAGCAGCATTAGGAGTTTATTTTTTTTATAGATCAACATAGGAAGGGCAAGCAACTCCCGTTTTTTCAGGCATCTTCTTCATACTCTACTCTACATAATAAAGATTCTTCTTCATTTTGCCAGAATCCTTCCACTGCAGTAATCTTCCATCAAACATAATAGAAAATTGTTAACTCTACAGAATTTTGAAAAAAACAAATCTATCTGTATAACAGAATGCTTTGAGAAGGTTAAAAAACAAAATAGATTGAACTCACTGTTTTTACAAGAATTTCTGCAGAAATCTGTTAAACTGCTGTTGACTGCTGCTGTTTTGATCCTTGATAAGTACAGTAGGTTTAGAAAAGGTTTTAAATTAAGAGCCTACATACCCTTCCCAAGTTCAGACCATGTGATTGCGTAAAAAGATGTTTAGGCATGTGAACTATGCTACTGAAATCAGAATAGAAGCAGAAATTATTAAAATCTTTCTTCTAGTGATTCCGTATAAGTAGACGTTTTCTTGGAAGCAACGTTCTTGCTGAGTTACATCATTTCATTTATGCTATATAATTTATTTAGTCCATTCTGCATAATATTACGTGCACCACCCTGTGGAAAGGCTTTCCGTAAAAAGACCCAACAGGTCAAACTGAGACCCAAGTGAGGTTGGAAAAAATCAGTGTCTGTGCAAAAGTTCGCTGCAGAAGTTGTTGGGGTTTTTTTTCTGACTAAGAAAACATTTTTCTCCATGGAAACATGATATGGAGCTTTAACAGGAGTCTGCTTACTGCTAGGATCTGTGTTTGTTCCCTGCTAAGGACACCCTTGGGAGCATAGGGAAGAGAATTCTAATAAATTTGTTTCTTTTATGAAAAGAAACAGTATGTAAAAACCTTCAGGAACCCTTCTGCTTTACACTTTCTGGGCATCATAAAGCTGCAGAGGGCATTGGCTAGCACAGAAAGGCACTGGAATGTTGACTCATGCTGATGCATTAACGGCTTGCTCAGGATATGCTCCCAATCACCTGCATTTGGCCATTTTATTGTATACCCCATGTTGTGGTTGCCAGACTAAAATCTTTTTTTTTTTTTTTAAACATCTTCTTTAAAAGTTTACAGAGTGTATAGAGTTTATTCAAAGGAATGGAAGAAAAAGACGACCAATTCAAGTTATAAAGTAGGTTCCCAGCATTGCCATGTTTTCAGTTTTTCCCTGAATCTAATGGTGGTTCTGTCTGTTCCTGACAGAAGCACAAAATAAGCATTATTGAGATTTGTGCTACCTTTTACAAGCAGATTGTAATATTTTAAGCACTCTTCACCTTCACTGTGTGTTCTCATCTTTGAGTATGTTGAAGGTCTGGTCCCTTGGCTGAAAGATGGGGATTTGTGTGAGTGTCATTAGTTTTCTTTAGATAAATAACCTCAGCTGAATTAAAAAGAGAACGTTTACTAAAGCTTTGAAGCTAGAAAAAGGGAGGTGGGGCAAGGGAGAGCAGGACTTAAGGTGAGCTTTGGAGGCCATCTGCTAGCACGGAGTAGCCTCTACTCTGTACATTTGTGTTCAGCAGGTAGATAATAAGGTTGCATGATGAGTCAGCTTTCAGTCTTACCACAGACTTCAGGCAGGCTGGTCTTGTCCTTTATGTAACAGAACTGGACCAAAGCACAGGGTTTTCTTAGCAGCTGCTGGGAAAACATGGCATGTTTTTCCCTTCTTCTTCAATGAGTCAACAATATGCTTGGAACTGGTCATTTTTCTGAGGGAAGTGTCAACATTTGTGTTACATTAACAAGTAAAAGAATGTCGTTTGGCATTCATGGAAGAAAAAAAGACACTTTCTCTAGAAAAAGAATAGGGTCAGAGCACAGGACAGGCATGCTATATACCTTAAAATAGTCTATATTCAGTGTGACAGCAGGATGACAATGTAGAGGATTGGATCAAATTATCCTATGCTATTGTAGCTTTGGCTTTTGTTTAATAGTAATTTCAACACCTACACTTGATTTTGATAGGCAGCATGATGGAAACGATAGTATTCCAACTGAGGGAAGTTTTTGGCCCAGTATTGTGACTGTGAATGAAAACTGATTTCCCCTGTTGGACTTATATCATACTAAAATAATATTGGTACAGTTACACAGCATGAGGTTGATTGACCTTTAGTCTAGGGGAAGTGTAAGGCTAACAAGTTAAATACTATTGAAAACAACTATCTAAATCATAAATTCAGACTGACCTGGTTTATGCATCTATGATTTAAGGAAGAAATGTAGAGATGCGGGATGAGATCCAGGACTAAACATCTGAAAGAGAGAGGCTGAAGTACTCAACTTTAGTTGATTAAAGATGTTCTGATCCTGTTTTTCTCTGGTGTCTTGACCTTACTAAAGTTCACTTAGTGTGTAATGGAAAAAACAACTGGTTTGATAGCAAAATACAGGAAATGCCTTCAATCATGGCTGATTACAGTAGCAGCTTTTCTTCTGTTGTTTTTTTTGGGGGGGGGATTTAGAATGCTCTTTCTGTGTGCCTGAAACAATGTAGAATAATAAATGCTTTGGAGCCCTTTATTTGGTATGTCCAAATAGAGCAATTAAATGTCTGGCATTTTGATGGAAATGCATGTTGGGAGTTTTTTGCAGTTGGGAGAGTGCTATATGACCTAAGTGAGAAAAATTAAGAATTATTAGAAGGCATAACTTCAAAGCCTAGCAAACTGGGGGGCGGGGGTGTGGTGTGCAACTCCACCATAAGTAACAAGACAAATGAATGCAGGTCTTTTTTAAAAGTCTGCCTTTGTTTGGCTTTCTCCTACAAAAATAGAAGGTTTACAACTAATCTGAATGAAATCTCTAGCTGGAAGACAGGAAGCTGGGAAGCAGCTTATACTAAATACACAAAAAGGCTCAGATTCATCTCACCTAACTTTAGGAACACAACTGAAGCTTCCAAGTCAGGATCCTGCTTGTCCTGGAGTGCATTTACAGTCAGTGGAGAAGATTAGGCTTCTTTAGGGAGCTGTGCAGCCCACATGTTCCATGAATTATCCTCTCGGAGATATCTGTGGAGATGGCCATGGAGGGAGCCTGGGGCAAACCATGGTACCTCAGTTAAACCCTAATGTCTGATGGGATAAATCTGGATCAGAATCCTGGAAAATACAGGAGAGAAAATTACCATAAAACCAGAGCAAAATGTTGCAGAGCTCTAGTTACATTCATGTTTAAGGTAAATTTCAAAAATGGATGGAATTGTGGTTGATTACATTATATCCTTTTATTCTGTCTTCCCTATTATCTGTATAAGGCAGTAATATATCCTCATTGTGGGTTATTAAAAGTTACAAGGCTTCATCGCTGAGATAGCTGAATGAGAACTGCTACAGAAATGGAAGATGCTACCTGGATAGACATGCATTTGTTGGCTGTATGTTTTTCTATTCTGTGTAAGAAAGCTTCACTCAAAAAATAGGAAAGAGAAGAAAGAATTTCAGTCTTTCTGGTTAGGCACAGAAACTATGCCTGAAACCCAAATACTTTTTTCTTTGTGTTTGCATAATTCGTATTCCATTGTTGTTGAAATGATAGTGATTTTGTCAGCCTACCTACTAAGGTCACTGAAGAAAAAAACCCACTGCTTTTGGTTTCCAAAAAAGCTTTTAAACAGATCCACGCTTAATTAGTGTGTCTACTGATAAATTTGCTTTCTAAGGTTCTGGTAACATTTTTTCAGAATTGAGTTTTCAAAACAATCTGACAAGCTTTTCTAGCTTCACACCATCCTTTCACTGTCTTTCATCAAGTGGTTTTATCAAATAACAACTTAATATTGTTTGTTTAAAAGGATTATAGACATACATAGTATGCACTTCTGGTTTGTCCTCCACCTAACCTATTGTTACAATACGTGATCTTATTTTCATGTTATTTGAGATATAAAAAAAAGAGCACAAAGCATTGAACCTCACAGAGTAGAATATCATAGCTTGAGTCAGTCCTTGGCTAAGCCTGGGGACCTCTGTTGTCTTCAGTGGGATCACCTAGGTGTCAGTAAGGACAGGGTTTATCACATTACATATTTAGCAATGACTTAACACATGCGCTTTGTAGCAGAGGCTGAAACAGTAAATATCATTCGTGGTAGTACAGATTTCACCCTGTCATTCCCAGCCTGAATACATAGAGCCAGTTAGGAATTTTTCAGCTCAAGTCTTCAAGATAAAAAAGTTAGGAAGTGGTATTTTTAATCAAAGTTGAGACAGTGAGTGAGAAAGAAAGAAGAAAATCCCTGACAGAACAGCTAGTAGCCTTAACATCAGGGCACTCATGGGGGTGGTGGGAGTCCAGGATGACCAGGCAGCTCAGCCTTGGTTCAGAGCCAGTCACTGTCCTGAGCAACAGGCCATTGGCTATTCGCACGCTACTTTCACAGAAAGCTTTGAACAGTCTGTGTTTTCACCCAGTGTGAAACACAAATGGTTTGTAAAATCTTAAGAAGCCTTACAAAATGAGAAAGTCATTTGCTATCTCGTTTAGCTGCAAGTTTCTGAGGCAGATTGTTTGTCCTATACCATAGGCCTAATATGAAGCCAGCTCTGTTCATGACAGTTCTTACTTGGTACAAAAATTGCAGGCCTGCAGGCCATGGGAAGGCAGAGTTGCCGCTGGGATCCAACACAAAGCTTGTCTAAATCAAGGCTTTGGCAGTAAGCTAAGTCAAGTGGCACAATTGTAGCACTACATCCCATTCCTGCCTCAGGCTCATGGAAAAATTGTTGTGGTCCCAGGTGTAGGGGTCATGGAAGGATGAGGTTCATAAAGCAGTGTGATGTGAATGTAAAAGGCAACCCTCTCTTGAAAGAGAAATAAAGACCGCTCCCCTCTGTGCTTAGCCAGTTTTTGAGAATGTTTTACATAATGTGTATTTAAACTTGTACATATTTCACTCATCTTCACAAATAAAAGCAGATCAGGCACTGTCATGTTCTAAGCTGCTACAGACAATTGTAATAAAGTTATGGTCAAAGCCATTGAAAAGCCATATAGAGAATTTATTTTATAGAAAATGTTTTTATGCTACCAGAAAAGTCATTGGTTCCCTTAAGCTTCTGGAAATGAGTATTAAACCTTTGTTCAATACGTCATTAAGACATCAGTAGACTTAGGGGGGTGTGATGAACATATGGCCTACTTTTCCATCTCTGGACCTTGCTGAGCTGAAAGTTTTCTCAATGGTAGACATTGGTGGAGCAGGTGATGTTATACATCATGCAAGCCATACTTTTGCCTTGTAATAACTAGGGTTTACAGAGCCACAGGTAGCAATTGTGTGTTTATCTCCCTCTGATGCCCTTGGTGGGTAGATAGCAAACTGCCTTTTGCTACATCCCTTCTCCTGTCTCTGCCACCCCCTTAGTCCACAACATATTGGTGCAAATGGCAGGGTGATGGATGTTGTGTTATATAAGGAAAGTAAAAGTGTATGTTTTTAAAAGTAAACATGCCTGACAGAGAGTGTCACTATGGTCACGTTAAAAGTCGGCATTTCCCACTAATGTTTACCCTTGGTATCTGAACTATCACTGTTTTCTTCCCTGAAAAGTAGCTATAGTATCTCTGACTTTATTTGAAACCAAGTCTGTGCTCTCGATGAATCTGCTGCTAGCCGTTATACATACTGATACACATCAGTATAAGGTGGGTTCACTTTATTCCAAACTTGGCACTGGTGAAAAGTAGCAGTTTTCAAATTGCACAGCAGGTTTTCCTGTATATTGCTGAGTATGGTTCTGCTATAGTTTTTGTGATAGATAATATCTTTATTCTTTGATAATATCAAGTAATGTAACAGTGACAAAGAAAATGTGTATCAGAGATCCAGTAATTATTTAATGGGTCAATATAAAAGCAAAGTAGAGAAATTCCAAGACTTTCAGATAAACACAGGCAAAACTTCCTGAGATCTCCTACAATAACAAAAGCAGCAGAACCATCTTTTTCTCAGCCAGGTTTATGCCTACGCCCTCCCTGCTAGCAAAAACTGCCCTACTGTCATGAATCCACTCATAAGCATGAGCAGTCCGATGTGTGTCCTATTTCTTACTCCATCGATAAGGGAGGTCACATCAGCTGGTAGAACCTGACATCCAATGATGCTGTTATTACTGCATGTTTATGCTCACATCAGAAAGTATGGGCTCCTTCTTTCCCATACAGTTTTGCAAATGGGTAAAAATTATATTAATAGTTTGCATTTGCTCAGATATTACAGTTTGGATTTTCTCATTTACCTCTGATCTGATTCTTGGGGGGGAAGCCTTGCTGATGTGTTGTGACTAAAACACTGAAAGCAACAAAAGAATCCATTAGTGAAGTACAGTCCTAATATATCTGTCCCATAGTTTATGTGTGGAAATGGAGATTAAGTTGGTGAGAGCTAATCACTAAAGAAGCTAACATCAGAATGTTAAAACTGTTGACATTTCTTTTTCTTTTCTGACCAGTTCCATATATATCTCCATTTTGCTTAGACTGTAACCTAGTACTTTAATCGTCAATATTTTGAGGCTAGCAACGTGTTTGAAGAACTGAGGAAAAGATTTTGGTGAATTTATCAGTCTTCCAGAAAATACGGTTTCAGACAGTGTGGTACAAATGACCCAAGTTCTGTGATATTTACTGCTTGTGATTAAAATTTATGTTGAAAATGCAACATTAAATAAAATTATAGCGAAGAGTAAATTTGTACTGGGTACAGGAGTGACCTATTGTTGCAGGTGAACATCTTTGTCTCAAAAGCAGTTTGGATACCACTGAGTAAGTTAAAACATAATTCTAGGAACATAGAAGTCTCACAGTCTTAAGAGTCTTAAGTGTCTCTCTCTCTTAATTAAACAGAAAAAAAAATTTCATCTTACTCATTGAAATTGCTAATTGATATAATGAGCATATTGCCTTCAGTTATGAATTTCAGTAACAGCAGTAACTAGAGGGTGATTCTGATGGTTTTCCGTGTTGTTGGGGGAAGTTTCCCTTTTACCTTCTGTGGTTTCTTCTGTGAACAGCTTGTCTGTTTAAAGCCTGCAGAAAGGATGTGATTTTCCCATGATGAGCAATGGCAGTGATTTCAAATACACTATTGAAAGGTTTATTGCAGTTGAAAGTCACCAAAAAAAGTGGTTGTTCGGTAGCTATGTGTTGCTTTTGGATCTTTCCTCTTTGATGTTCTATAGATGTTTAGTAATGTACAGTCCTTCATTGAACTTTCACCCTATAAAGAAATATTCTTGCTTCCAATGTTGTTTGTAGATAATAATTATTAAGCTTCATTCTGATTTACACTGTGAAATGTATATGCTTTCTCGTTTTATTGCTCATTCAACAGCTAGAGTAGAAGCAGATACTGCAGAGATATTTCGTTGTAAAGTGATTGCTTAAACCAGCTTGTGATCATGTTCCTCAGCTACTTGATCATGTTCTTCAAATACGCATTTTAGTCACTAAAGTTTACCGTGTTCAAAGGCTACTGTTAGTAATGTCTGGCAGACTTTCTGATTTTACTAGTCAAAACCCATCTGGACTGTTTAATTGTCTTACTTTCAACAAGAAAATTATCTGTTGTCTAAATGACACATGTGACACATAGGGCCATGCACACAAGGCAGTTAGCTCACTGGCTACTCTTGGGAGTCAGTCTTTAAGAACCCAGTCCTGTGAAGTGCTCATCCACTGTGCATTTGTACGAAGCCAGGGCAGTCAGTGTCTCATGGCACTGGCGTGTGGAGGAAGGAATGAGTGTTATGGAAGCTTTCTCACAAGTTGCCTGCAGTCTGCCCGCTCTCCTGTTCTGACTTGCACAAACTGTACTGTTTTAATCCTGATTCTTTTTTGAGGTCCTGCTAATCTTTCCAGCTTCTGAGGTGATTGCGATGCTGGCAGGTATCCAGAAATACAAACCAAAGCTTAAATTTCTGTTTAAAGCTTTCTGAGAAACAAATTATTAAAAAAAAAAAAAAAACAAAAAACCAAAACCACACAAAAACCCAAACCAACATTTTATGCAATTGACTGCTCAAGTCAACTGAATGACTGTACAAAGTATCTTGGCAAACAAACAAAGGAGAGAAATAACTTAATGTAGCATTACTGCATTCAAGTAATCTCTGCATTTTCCTGGCTTAACTGGTTAGGTTGTTTGCAGTTGTGTGTAATTACCAAGGTTGTAGGAACTCATTTTGTCAGACACAGATGAATTTCTTAGTTTCTACAAAGAGAATGCAAAATGAGAAAAAGAAGAATTTAATAGACCTTTGTCACTGAGCTATCTGACACTGTATTATTTGGTATGCTCTGATTTAGAGGTAGACAACTGATGCTAATACCAGGAACTAAAGAAAAGACAGAATGGATCATTCTATATAGACCATTAATTTAGACTCTGGAGACTGATAGCTGTTTACTTCACTTTTTGAGATGTAGGAGAGCTGGCTGTTTCCTACAACAGTTCTGGGGAGGTATAGCTCTTAAACTAGAACTTAAAGGTTTTTTTCAGTGAGACTGCTGTTTCCTCATCTCTCTCTCTTTTGTTTTATTTTTTTTCCTGTGAGGTGTTAAACAGCACGTTACCTATTCTCTTACATTTATTTAGTTAACTAAGATTTCTTTTTCCAAAGTTGCATAATTAGGGTGGTGGTGGTGATGTTTTTTGTTTGGGTTTTTTTGTTCGTTTGATTGATTTTTTTAATCTGGCAACTGTAAATTGACAGAATGCTTTTGAATGGTTTTCAGTGCAAGCACTTTTGTGGACTGTGATAATCTTGCGGGCTAGCTATGAATTTGGCACTTTGGCAGACACCCCAGCTTACCTTTTAACCTCCTACCTGTACTTTAATGGGAGTCATGCTGCTGTTGTTTTAGCCTCTTCCAAATTTCTTTCGAAACTTTGGTGCGCTTTGTGATAATAAAAATCTGCCGGTATTAAATTCCATTATTGCGTGAGTAATTCAGCTGATGTCCTCAGTGCCTCCAGTAGAGTTTTGAAGAGGCTTATAGGCTTCACTGCTTTGTTTTGCCTTGATGAAGGGGTCCCAGATGTTTTTCTTGTGTCAAGTAGGATTATAGTTTGGTAAATGATAAGAAAGTTAAATTGACTTGTGCTTTTACAGGTAGGCTTGAAATTTCACTGTCAGTCTTTACAGGTAGTCAGAATTTAATACTTAGACTCCTCCTGGTTTTCTCTTTGCTCAGTTTATTCATTCTCTTTTTCCACTGTCAAGTTAAATTTTTTTTGCTAATTTCTGTGTTTTATAAAAATCTTTAAGGAAATAAAGACAATGGTGAGTATCCTGTCCTTCTCCATTACGTTGTGGCTTGCTGTTAATGCTTCATTACTGTTGAGATTTCCCTTAGCTTGGGAGTTTCTTAGGTTACTGACTATATCTCCATTCAACTCCATGGCTACCATATGAGTGGCATTAAATGAAACTTAAACGATTTTAGGTCCTAACAGCTCCAGGGTGTCGCCTGCCTGCACTGGGAAGTCCTGCTTCTGGAATCAGGGTTAAGATAACATTTAAGAGTCTTCTGATGATCACTTATCACTCCAAATTAGCGTGGATCCAGTTTCCTGAGCAGCTTCTTGAATTTCATCAGTTCTCATCATAATTATTTGTATTATGACCTTCTTCCTAACAGTCTGATGTGATGGTGGCTGGAAGTAGTTCCAAGATTACATCAAATGTAATTATACTTTGATTTCTTTATCTGACCATCTTGCCTTTTGAAATATAGCTTGTATTCTTCTTTAGCTTAGGAACATCCAAGAAGATACTGCATTTGGAAGGTTAAAAGCTACAGCTACAAGCTTATTTCCTTCTCCCATCTGCAAGAACCTTATCCTGTTGTTATACTTGATCACATTCTACTTGATGATGTTATAGTCTTGTCTTAATGCAGGTCTTTTGATTGTAACACTTGTAATTAATTGGAAGAGCGGTTTTAGGAAGGCATGTGATTTTTGGAGCAGGGAGCTTTATTTTGTTTATTTGACTTCTTTGGGGAGCACAGAGCTGTTCATATCTGTTTGTCCTTGCATTATGTTGGACAGTTCTTGCAAATCACTTTCTGGGCATAGGAACAGGTGGTTATTTGAGGGGTTAAATAGTTAGATGTAGGGGATTATGTTCTAGCCAGCTGGATCTCGGGTTGTTTAGGAACTCATAAAAAGGATGACCTTAAGGAATGATGAAATATGTAGTCTGCTCCAAGGGGCCTTACGTAGGTGACCAGCTGAGGACCTTCAAGAGCAGCCTGACCGATCTGGAGATAGCAAAGCCTGGTGTAGAACGTATTGGTTGCAACAAACATTTCTACAGCCAGTATATACTTCAGCTACATAAACTATATCTGATAAAGTTAGTTTATGTGGGAGACAGTGGATTTACTGTTAGTGAGGTAAATGTGACTTTGTTTTGCCATGTCAGACTTCTTGTGCATGCACAAACCACTTTGTAACATGTACACAGCCCAACTGATATCTACATGCACAGCAAGTCATCCAGGACTTCCAAGAAGTGTTGGATTTACTGCACAGATGTACAGTGATTATGCAGACCTTGAGTAGTAACTCCACTGTGTCTCAGAAATATCTGATTTTTATGCTGTCCTGTGCACATGCTTGAGAAATATATGTTAGATACAGGTGGGCTGGCATGTTCAAAAATTTTGAACAAGTGTCAAAAAAAAAGCAAAGAAAAAAAAATCCATCTACTGAAATTGGGCTGATAGGGAGAAAAGAACATTTCTGGGGAAATCCCATCATACTGTAGCTTTGGACATGTTCACAAAAACGTTTGACATGATGCAGCCCTGGAAGGGTTGTTTAATCATTTAATGCATGTAAATGCTTCCACGCTGTTACAGTGGCTGTGGTTCTAAAGTCTGGGGACTGACAGGCAGACATTTCTCTGAAAGAAACCTCAGAGTAAGGTGAAGACTTCTCAGCCCTCACTCAGGTAGAATTTGTTGGCGTAAAGGATTTATGCAAAAAAACCCTGTATCTTTTCATAGGCTTTTGGGGTGAAATTTGTTTACAGAGGCTGGCATGGGACTTTATTCCTCTATCTGATTTAGAACTTGCCTACATGCACTTTTTTCTCATCAGTTCCACCTATGGAAATTTCTCTAATTCTTCTAGGAAAAAAGTTATAATAAGAAAGTGTCCACAAAGTCACCTAAGAACATGTGTTCCACTTTTGATTCTCACCTCTGTATGCATTTGTACATACAACGCCCTCATTTATTACTGTGTATTTTTAATACACGGCAGAGGTACATAAAGCCTAGACAGAAGTATAAAATTAATATGGTCCATGCAATGTAAGTGGGATTTTTTTACTTTGTTTTATGTTCATTTTATTATTTATACATGATAAAATGTTTTTAATTGTGGGGGTTTTTCCATGTAAGTGAGGGTTCTTTTATGCACTGACTTTCCAGATCCTTTTGTAGTTTAGTCTAAGGCAAGTGACAGGTAAGTTAAATGGTACCTAGCATCCATTGTGATGGAATATGCAATAACCATCAATGGTATATTTTGAAAATGTGCAGAGGGCAAGACAGGAAAGGTGGGTATCCCTTTCTCAACCTGTTTTTGACCTCATCCAATTTAATAACCAAAGAATTGTGTGGTTTTGACACAAAGACATTTGTACAAGTGATCAGAGACAGCTGCTAAGATGTGTTGTTTAACAATGAATGCAAAATATTCATGTGAGATTACTTTTGAGCAGGTTTAAACTGCAGAAAATAATGCTCCCAAAGATGAAAGCATTGGTTTTCATCCCTGTCATTGCAATCTGAACTTTGAATTGCTAGTATACTTTAAGAATCCAACTCAAAATAATACAAGTTTGAAAGTACCTGTGAATTCAACCTATATGATAAAATATGGGTAAATTGGTACTCCTTACTTTGTGCTAGCGCAAAAATGGAGAATGGCTTCATTAGACATTGTTGACCTATTTCATATAGGCAGAATGTTAGATTTGTAGGAAACGAGACTGAGATCTTTTCCAAACATTTCTGAATGTGCTGTGCTTTCTTGCTGCTATGGAGAGAGGAAAGGCATGATCTTGCAAAATGTTTGTCATTGCCTGCCTCCTTGTTGCCTTTAACCAGGTCTATTTAGTGACTTCTACCAACTTATGCACACATGTGAAGGACAGTTTCTCAGTGGTGTTTGTGAAACCATCTATTTGTCATCTTCTATAGTTTATGATGAAATTAAAGAGCACATTAGAATTTGAGAGTTGATATAATTTTGGGCCTTTTTATTTCAGGGACCTGAAACTGGACAATATTCTCCTGGATGCAGAAGGCCACTGTAAACTAGCTGATTTTGGGATGTGCAAAGAAGGGATTCTGAATGGAGTGACCACCACAACCTTTTGTGGCACACCTGACTATATAGCTCCGGAGGTATTTTTTTGCACTTCACTAAGAATACAGATATTATCATTCATCAGACTGTAATGTGTAATTTTAGACAGTTTTTACATGTAGATGAGAACAGTAAAAGATGCAGACTAGACTCTGCTGCCGTTTCTCCTGGGTAATCTTGCAGAAATTGGTTACTGCATTGCTCACAAGCAGTATTCCATGTTGATAGGAGTGACAAAGCATGGTTTTTCTATTATTTGTTCCCTGAACTTAACAGTATTCTTCTCCATACACTCACTTCTGACTCAGCATCATTGCAAAGGCACTTACTAGCCTTTAAGGTGCTAGGTGCAACTGAGTACTGCCAGCACTGGTCTTTAGTACTTATAAAAATGTTGTTAATTTTTCATGAGACTTAGAAGGGCATGTTCATACGAAAGTGACCGTACGTTTGGTGTCATTTTGCCTAGGGTCTTTGTGGGAGTATTTTTCCTTTCTTTAAACTATCTGTAGAGTGAAAGGTATTATGTTTGTGTTACTTCTCATCATGTGGATGAACAGAAAGTATAGACTTGCATAGAAAAGTAGGAACTTTTCATATAGATGCTGCATATCAGTTGGCAACATCCAGAAGTCATTTCAAGGCATTCATTGGATAAAAGAAGTGGCTGAGAATCATGCTGGTTTTACATATCCTAGATTTTAATCTTATGAGATGTATTTCCAAGTGCCTAAAATGAATCAATATTGCACAGTAAGTCTGCTAGGCAGACTTCATCTGCTCAGTTTAGTTAGTAACCTGTGCATCTTTCCGCTGAAGATTCAGTGTGCTGATTTAATGTAAAAGTTTCATTGGTTTGTCTTTCATCAACAGTAAATTTGCAGCAGGGAAAACTGTTAGTTTATTATTTGTTAGAGACAATAAATTAGAAATCCATATTGTTAGTGTTCATGGCTGTCAAGCTAGCACAACTGGTAAGGTGCAAATCATCTTGAAACTACCCTAACAGAAATCTGTGTTTTATGGAGTTTGAAAAGTATGCTGGTGTTAAAAGAAAATAAATAACAGTGTGATGGTTTTGGTTTTGTATGAATTCTTTTCTGATTCAGTGTACTAATTAAGTCCTTTGGCAAATTCTTTGAAAATTATTACTGAAAACAAAGCAGTAATAAGATCCCAGGAACTTCTGCATGAAATCCTGGTCTCACTGAAGTCAGTAGCTCAGGCTTCCATTTTGCCATCTTAATTGCAGAAGTTTATCTCCTGCTTCTATTTCTCTTACATCATGGTAGTATGTATCAATTTGCTTTTCTTTAGCAATATCTGAGTTCCGAAGAGTGCCCACAACACTTGAAAAGTACACTTTTGAAGAGTATCATTTTCAGTAATTAATGTCTATAAAATGTAATATCCATTCAACTAAGAATCCAGTTGGGGTCCAGACCTCTGTATTCAAACGTTAAACTCATTTGTGGTTTTATATTAAGACTGAATTTGGTTTTATATTGGTCGTAATTCCCAAATACAGCACTAAGCTCACACGGTTCAACACGAGGCTTCTGACGGTAACACTAGTGTTGTTTAAGGAGGTGGCGGAGTTGTTGGCATTCCAACTCATTTTAAGGCAGTCAGCTTCACCTTAAACAGTCACCCACTCTACTTTCGCCAGTTGCCTGTCATGCTGAAACATTGCAGCCAAACTACAAACTTCTCTTCAGTGAAGAGGAGCCAAGAATTAAGCTTGTTCCTTGTGCAACACTAGTTCTGTAACACCAAGTAGTACAATAAAACTCCATCATGCTAACCTACTACTCCCCACTAAAGGTTATTTGCTACAAGGTTGAACTTGTGCCATGTGAAAAGTTGTAGCCAGTTTTTCTGAAAGCGAGGGCAATTAAAGTGGGTCCTACAGCCATGTATATCATACAGCGTTTTAATGCTGTAAAAAGAACTTGAACAAAAATGCTTTTGGCTTCCTTCAGCCCTACCTAAAGGACTAGAATAAATCTCTCAGATGATCTGTGTGCAGCATTACAAGCTGCTTCAGTTTGTTTTTATTCAAGATAGAGACAAGGAAATGTTTCACATTTTCCACCAATCTGTTTTGTATATGTGATCTTTTTTTCCCCCTATAGCGTGACCTGCTTTAAACAGTTTGGAAGGATACACAGCTCTTTTGCTCACGAGCATACTCTTTTACTCAGGGGACTGATAAACTCAGTCAGAACTTCTGAGAACAACTACGCATTGACACTTAGCCGTGTTAGTACAAATTGCATGGGTAAGAAACCATGCCTGCTGTTACCAAAATCAGTGTGGGATTTAGTCCTGCTTAGGCACTGGGGAAAGAAGAGGTGTATCATGTTGAAACAGCAAATGTGCAGCTGAGAGTGTTGTCTAACTTGTCTATTCAATCCAATCTCTTTTTCCATACTAGATCCTCCAGGAGTTAGAATATGGCCCGTCAGTAGACTGGTGGGCTCTGGGTGTTCTCATGTATGAAATGATGGCTGGGCAACCCCCCTTTGAAGCTGACAATGAAGATGATCTCTTTGAATCCATCCTTCACGATGATGTCTTGTATCCAGTCTGGCTCAGTAAAGAAGCTGTCAGCATTTTAAAAGCAGTGAGTCTTCCATTACTTGCTTTGCTCCTCGTCTTCATGGTTTTTTGGGGGGTTGGTTTTTTTTTTTTTCCCTTGATTAAAATTGAACTTGATGAAAGTTGTTAAGAGCAGTCACCGCTGGGAGTTCAAGCGCAGTTCAGAGTGCCACTGTTAGGATAATGGGTCCTGGGATAAATTACACTGCTTGTGGGAAAGGAACAGAATGTTTGTATTTGATGCAGTTGTACACTGTCTAAATCTGTATACCACAGATTCATGTTTCAGGGAAAACCCAACTAGAACTGTGCTATCACTTTGATACTTTATATGCCACATGTTCACTGGAGAGGGGGAAGCACTGCTTAATTAAAGAAACAATGTTTTTATTTAACTCACTTAAAATTTCCTGTCCCTCTGCCTTTCTTCCCCTATCACCAAGATGGGTTGAAATAGAACATGAAAGCTGCATGTTCTGTTTTGTAGTTCTCATAACACTCTGATAAGCAGTCTTACTCTAATGTAATTGTTTCTGCCCTGGTTGGTGTTTTTCAATGTGAGCAGTGACTTGACAGAAAAGTGTGTCACCAAATGTCACTATTTTTTTAATCAGTCAAAACGTGCCAGTGGGCCACTTCAGTTTTTAGACTACCTTTCTAAAGTTGGGTTTACTTAACGTAAAGTCAGGTTACTTACTTAATGTGACACTGACATAAATTCTTTCTTCTGTGCTAGTATCATCCTAAAATAAAAAGCAAAACAAAACAGAACCAGAATGCCAATCCCCATAGTTTGAAAACCTGAGAAGCATTTCTGGCTTTAAAAAATTACCTGTTTTTTATTCCACCTTCTTGAAAGTGGAAAATTTCTACCTTTCCACTTCTATTTTTCTTTCAGCATCTGGAATAAGGAAGACTTTCTATTAAGAGGGCAGTTGGTAGTGTAAAGTCCTGCAGAGATCTTCATACAGGGTTACATTTTGTAATTATATATAAAACTTGAACAAATTCTGATTTTCACACCAGTGGACAGGTAACACATTCTGCAGAAATGCTCATCTTGATCTTTTACTAAAAATATCCTCAGGCTCATGCTATCTGAGAGAGAGATGCTCTAGCAAATGATTCAAAGCAGAAGTCAAAGTTAACCTCTCTGAACTGTTTGCTGGAGTATCTCTTTTGCTCCATTCACTGTAGTGAGAACATGGATGATTTATTAAAGCTGACCTTTATACATATTCTCCCTTCTCCCCCCATATAGCGCTCTGATGACTTTTTTTAGCTGACATGATACTTTCATGCATCCATTTTTGTTTCCAGACCCTTCAATTATTTTCAGTTCAGCAATTAAAATTTATGGACTTGAACTGCAGAATTCAGGCTGATGTCCAGGGTTCAGGGGTTATTTTGGCGTATTGTAGAGAAAGGGTTGTTGTCAATGTTCATATCTGCATCTGAATTTCACTGAAGTCCATGAGATTTTCTGTAGTGTTTTGGTTTCACAGTCTGTAAGATCTGTTTTGATGCCATCCACAGGCTCCTTCAGTGAATTTATGTTAACTGACCTTTCTATTATTCTGAATCATGGAAAGATTTGTTGGAGGGGAAAAGTTAACTGATAACTCTTGCTTAAGTGTGTAGTATGAGAGTCATTGTAACTATTAGGAGAAGGTATTTGTTTTATGGAGGAGAGGGAGAAACATATTTGACAGTCAGAGCCTTCAGTGTTATCTCATTGGTGGTGCAAGTAGTGAGATGTCTAACTGTTAATGTCCTATTTGTCATTCATTAACCACACACAAATGCAGACACAGAATTGGGCTGCAGGTGTAAGCTATGTATTTTTGTGAATCTCAGTACAAGAGTGTTAAACCTTCTAATTTCTTTTAAAGCTGACTTCGCTATATATTTTCAAGAGGCTGTTTTCCTGGGTCTACATTTTGATAGTAAGCATGGTGGTTTGTATTTTGCTGCAGTTGTAGCTTC
>JAVJGG010000055.1:3989119-4043866 GCA_035590195.1 Aviceda cuculoides | reverse complement strand
TTTGCATATGATTTTGTTTTAATTTGTTTTAAGTATGCATTCTTAAAATTTGTTCTCATCCATTTCCAAGTTTCATGAAGTTTGTGAAGTACAGTACTAAACTGTACTATCTAGTCATATTTTCATGTCCTGGGCTTCTTAAAAATGACGTGTTTGGATGTTTTTCCTGCCTCCAGCTTAAAACAAAGATAAAACATGGCAGATACTAGGATCAGATTTTACTTCTTTGATACCTGGATTATGTGGTACAAAAAGCATATCCTGTAGTTTCCGTGTTCTGTTTCTGCAAAATGTGTGGCTGCTGGTTCATGGCCTGCTTGCTCCAGTCCTTAAGGTGAAATAAAGCAGAGGAATGTAGGAATGTGTTTTGTGGTTTTCCAAGAGACCTCACCAAAGCACAGTAATCCTTTCAAAACCTTTGTTTCTTCTGCCCATAGAAAATATGACCTGTAGTTTAGATATGACTTGTCCACTTGCAAAAGAACTTGCAGAGCAGTTGAACGCAAGACCAAAGAGAATGGTCGTCTTTGGAGCAGTGTGTGTATGTCAGAAACCACAGAGAGAATTGCCTCGCTGATCTATGTTATATCTTTAAAATGATAGCAATGGTATTCTCCTGTGAATGGTTGAGCTAGCTATCTAAAACCATCTTAAGGGCTTCAGTAGCTACTTATCTAATAACTGGAGTACTAAAGCAAGGGTATGCATTATAGTGATTTTTTTTTAAGCTTTTTTTTCTACAGATGTATAGTATAATGTGGTACCTAGGTTAAAAAGGCACTGAACAATTACCATGTTTTGTTTCATTTGTACCTTTTTCTTTTAACTTAAAAAATGTTATAATAATGGCTGAATATGAAGTTATAGAAAAGCTTGGGATAATTCTATAATACGAGCGTGCATGTGTGTATAAGAACAGCCTTCATTGCTATTCGAATTGCAAGGATTCTGTGTCCACATGCATTAGGAAATAAGCAGAGCAATTGCTAATAAAAGAAGGAAGAAAAAACAGAGCAAAATGAGGAAAAATACTATCAGCTGCCATCATTTGATATTAATGTTTTGCACTGGTTTTACAGCTTTTTGCTGAAAAGAATGGTGAGTTTAAAAGTGAGAAGTTTAAAAATTACCACACCAAAGGAGACCAGTTAGTTACAATTGCTGCCACTAATGGTGTATTAAAGACAAAAGTGAAGGTATAAGTTACGTCATGGAGTTTCTCAAGAGAAGCTTTCTGCTGGTGCTGATCACTCTATGTATTACCTGAAACATATGGACAGAATGCTTACAATTCACATCCTTGCAGGTGCTGTTCTTACTCATATTAGAATAAAATCCTAGAAATGAGTAATGAGGTTAGGGCTTTTCATGTGTCTGCTTGAATGGAGTGTATATGATTATGCAACCTACGTACCCAAAGAAAATAAACAACAGTAAGCATAATATGTAGCCCTTATCCCCCAAATTAATAGTTAAGATAAAGCAAGTAAGATAAAATAAGAGCTATCCTGACCATCTATTTGAAAGTGTCTCTGGAGGATTTAATATTTTCTTTCTTTCCTTTAGTATTTTTAGCCAAAGCTGGAACTAGAAATGCTGTTCCTGTAGCACTCCCAGCCAGATGAAATTAGAACATTTCAGCAATCAGTTGAAGGAGCTTCCTGCAGGAAACTTACACTTCGGAGTCTCTGAATCTTCTGGTTAGGCTGGAACCTGCTGAAATTAGAACATTTCAGCAATCAGTTGAAGGAGCTACCTGCAGGAAACTTACACTTCGGAGTCTCTGAATCTTCTAGTTTGGCTGGAAACTCTGAAATTTGGAGGGGCATCCTTGTTGCTCTTACAGAAAAAATAACCTCCTGAAAGGGGACTGTCTCTAAAAACTAGGCTTTAGGAAATGGAATGCGTAATTGAACTGCAAATGGTTTCCACCCATTGCCATTCATGTTTTAACTTTTTCCTCCTCTCCCTCCCTCTGCTGCAGTTCATGACAAAAAACCCCAATAAGCGACTTGGCTGTGTGGCGTCACAGAACGGGGAAGATGCAATTAAGCAGCATCCATTTTTCAAGGAAATTGACTGGGTTCTTCTAGAACAAAGGAAAATCAAGCCACCCTTCAAACCTCGGATTGTAAGTAGCAGTTTGCATAACATTCAGAGAAACCTTGGTTTGACAATTCTAGGTGTTGGCTTTTCTGAGATATGAGATTACTTGATGCAACATTTGGGGGCTGAAATAGAAACATAAAAAACACACTGAAAATATTATCTTGTCATTGTTTCTGTGAAGGTAAGTGTCAGGAATAGATTTGATGCATAGGAAGATGTTCATGTTCAGCCACGTAAACCCATGAGAGGGTTTGAGGCCTGGTTTGAATTCTTTTCCTGTGTTCCTAGAGATACCTTGATCAGAAGAGATTATTTCAGTTGGGTATATACTGTCTGTAGTTTCTGTGTGAACTCTGCTACAGTCCTACATTGCCAATGGCCACTGGATTTTGTAGTGAAAGACAGAGGAAAGGATATCTGATTAATAATATATTAACCGAAGATACTTGAAGAAACAGCTTCCTGGGTGAAAGAAATACACCATGATTAGGTAAATTGATGTACTTACATTTTCCTAGGTAATAATCAAGTATTTCTATTTCAAAGTAACAAAAATATGTAAATAGCAGCCCCACATGCAGAACTATAAAAGCCAAGTGAAAATACTTTACTTATTCTTGTCTTTCTCTGGATGAAAATACTTACAGTTCACCAAATGTCAGCTTTTCAGCTGAGAATGTGTGCAGTTAATTTTGTGCTTGAACGGTAAAAGAGAATAATTTTAAGATAAATCCTTTGAGATTGATTTGCATCTTTTGACTTTGCACATTCCTAATTACAATGTTTGATATGCCTGTAAATATGATCAAGGTGCTTGTTTGTTTCTTTCTTTAGATAGTTTACAAAGGTATTTAAAAACAAAACAAAACAAAACTTTGGGCTCAACGCTGAATCCTAACTTAGAGGTCAAAAAGTCCCCTCTGTTATTGCAGAATTGCTGTCTGTCACATTTAATGCATTTACTTTTAGTCCAGTGAGATGCATTTCTGAAGTTCCCTGTGTAGGTAGTGAAAGCGGGGCTGCCCCTCCAGAACAGGAGCCTGAGGTAGCTCCTCTGAATCCACTCTTGGAGAAGTATCTACCTCTCTCTCTCTGTAGCTATGCAGAAAGAACCCAAAGGAATTGACAACTGTAAGAGAAAGCTAGCCCTTGTGAATGTCTTCCCAGGAGCAATGGTAGGATATAGCATTATCATATGGGGAAGTTTTTCTTAATATATTTCTTGGAGAATGGAAACCTTGTAATGCAGTAGCTATGGGCAGAGGGATGCTTGAGCCAGCCCATCTCCTGGAAAGGGTCCAGCCAGCGGGGCATGCTGGCTTCCTTAGCCTGTTGCCCAGTTCTGCTCTGGAGGTGTGGCCAGGTTGCACCTAGTGCCTTCGCTGACTTACAAGTCTCTGCACTGCTGCAGGAAGTGTAAACCCCAAATTAACCCCATTAGTATCTATCTGAAGCCCATTTAATACTGTACCTAACTGCTTTCCAGTCAGGTTCCACAGCCCTTGGGTAGTTGCAGACAGCCTTAATCAGTGTTTAGCTGAGTTGCATCTGTGTAGCTCTTTTCCTGTTTTCACAAGTATTTGGCCTTTCATCTCACAGTAATTTTTGTTGCTTTGCTCAGTATTCATCAGTGTTTTGGTAATACAGTTATCAAATCAAGATGCACAATTCGAAAATAATTTTCACTTTATGCCTACATTTAGTAAGTCCCAGATTCCTCACATCTAGTCTGTTTATTGGCTGTTTTCCTTTCATGGTCGAGACCCACCATCCCTTTGGCAATAGGTATTTTTACGAGGCCTTTATTGTTTTTGTAAGTATTCTTACTGCAGCAGTCCTTCTTAAAAGTCAGGAGGCATTTAGCATGTCAGATATTTTTATTCATTGCTGATATAAATACCTTCTACCTTCTCAGTGCAGCTTCTTTCTGGTAATTATTTCACTGCTGTTATATTGTAAAGCCATTCCTATTTTATTAATTCCTGTTGTTTTGTTCCTTTTGTCCTTTTTCTGCTTCTTTTAATCGTATTGTAGTTGGATATTTCAGTTTTAGTAGTGATTTCAGATTATTTCAGAGTAGTCCTTTGTATAATTTTCAAGACAGCTGCTTGCTCTTTAAGAGTTGTTAGGGTGATTTTATACATCTTTATTTACAGCTTTTCTCATTTTTCTTCAGGCTGCTTCTGTAATGTCAGATTTTCATACTACTTCTTTCCGTATTGTATATGCCAACTTTCTTTATTCTACCAAATTTGATTCCTGCAGCCTAGTAGTTCTGTATGTTTTTTTGGTTTTTTCTGAACTCTTTTTTTTTATAGTAGTGAATTCAGATAATATGTAGTCTATGTTACAGGCATCCCTATTATTTTCATGTTCTCAACCTGCTCTCTCTAAGATATCTTCCCCAGTGACCTGGTCCTATCAACTTTTACTGATAACTTTTCTACACTTAGAAATACTTTATATATTTACACTATGTTTATGATCCATCAGCTGTTTTGTACCAGCTGCATAAATTTTCCAATTGTTTGGATTTTGTTGTGTAGAAATCTTTGAGCAAGATCATACTGAAATTTTTACTTGTCCTCTTAAAATTGAATGATTTATTAGTTGGAAAGTAAAGTGTGATATATCTATCTAGGCTGGAGAAAAAGATCACACAAGATATAATTTTTAATTATGCAATTTCAGAAATGGTAAAGGAATCTAGAGCAGTAAATTTCAAATGCTGAAAAGGTGATTTTGGATACTTGACAAGCTAGAAGAGATTGTACTCACTTTGAAAAATACAGGAAAGAGGGAAGAAGGTTACCACTAACAAAATAAAGACTACTTTAATATCTAGATAGAGAGTTCCTCCCTAAATTCAGTTGTGGGTATAGCATTAAGACTCATTGATTCAGATTAACGAGTTTAACTGTTCCATAGCTATGGAGTAACTATGGGAAAAACATAACTAATGCCTGTGTTTGAAATGTTTTCTGGGTTTTAACATCTTTCAGTATTGATAAAGAGCAGTTGATTATTTAAAAGTGACTTGTAATATTAAAAGGGGATTAAAAAATATATTTTTCATCTTATGTTCAGGAGAGCCTAGATCTCTGAAAATAGCTGTAAGAAGAGAGGCCAGATTATTAGTCAGAAAATATACTTTCTTGCATGTGATATGTGAGTGTACATATGTGTAGGGAAAGAAGCATACAATACATATATAGTCATTTGTGCATTCAAATTGACTTTTGCATGCACACACAAAATTTTGCTCATGCAAGAATGCATATATTTACACAGGTATTCATCTATTTTCTGACCAACCATTAAGATGACTAAGGGGGGAAATTTTATAATTACTGTATCATACACACTTTCAAAAAAAAACCCCAAAGCATAGGATCTATTCAAATGAGCTCTGGGCAATATAAAGCACTGACACTGAACAAGTGATGTCATTAGGGAAAATGGTCAAACACTGAGGTCCCATCAGACATTGGAATAATCTGCCAAGGGAGGTCACGGAGGTGCTAGCATGGAAACAAACCTTGCTTCAGTTCTGGTTCACTACTTCACTGATCCCAAAAACACGCAAGTTCCTTGGTTAGCACAGTCATCTTCCTCTTCTGTTACCTTTTATCCTTTCTCTGCCATAATAGATTTTCTGAGGAGCTATATTACATGGTACTGTAAGGCCTGTCTCCTCCATAGTTCAGGTATGTCTCTTCAGCTCTGCCAGCCTTAAGTCTGAATTTTTCAACTGGAGTTGGAAGAAACACTACATGGCTATTCGTTAGCCAGACTTTTGAGGGTTTGGGGTTTTTTGTTTTGTTTTTTTTTAATCTCATTCACACTGTGGATGGATGCATATATATTCCTTATTATACTAGAAATATACCATTAATGTCCTTCTAGATTGTACATTATTTGATTATTCTAATGATGTTTGGGAAGCTGAAATTTCTTTCCTAACTATTTTCAGCCTTGGAATGAAAATTACAGAAGTCCAAAAGGTCCTTGAAAAACTGAGTGTGTTTTCTGAAGGCTTGCAAGAGTGCCCTGGGCAGAGCAGTCATACAAATGGCTGAGGTTTAGATTCCTGAGCAGTGGCAGGAGTGCCACAGCAGGTTGTGCTAGGTAGAGACAATGGAAGCGGATTTGGTGACCCTGAAACCTTCTGCGATAGATCTTTGGCTGCTCCTCCAGCTTAATGACTTGGAATAGAGAATATGAAGGGGTGAAAATACACTGGGGCCCAGTCCTATGATGCTTATTATCTACCAGCCCTTCCTTTCATAAATCCAGAATTATGAGGCTTTTCAGTGGCAAAAGTAATTTTTATATATATATATACACTACAGTTTACTATACTGAGGGTTTGTCCCATGTAGAGCTATTTTAAATGTTAAGCTGCTACAGAAAAAGTAATAGCTCTGAGGCATGTACGTTAGAAATCAAGCAAACTTTTGAACAGCTATGAAGAAGATACTTGTTACAGCTAAGCTCCAGTGACCTTGATAGTGTCTCTTGAAGATAATTTCTGCTATTCTTAAAACCTAATTCTTAGAGTTTCACAGACTGTCTTGAAATTTTCTGAATAATATTATTCTTCCCTGCTGCTTTTAATGCAGACATGAATATTTAATTGCATATGCAAGAAATAAGTACAGTTTTAGTGCAGACAGATATCTTTTCTCTAGAGCAACTGTTGTGAGACAGAAATCCCTTTGAGGCATTTTATTCCTATGTTGAAATATTTTGTCTCATGTATTCTTTCTGGAATTTTATTCCATTTGGAGAATGAAATTTCCCTAATCAGTGGCTATAAGACCAAGCTGTGGTTTGCAACATAATTTATTGCCCAAGAACCACAAATGCCCTGATAGTATTCAGTGATTCTCTGCTCTCCATCTTTCTTTGTTTCCATGGTTATGCTCCTGGCTTTGTTGAATCTGTTATTTCCATTTTCAAACTGCATTTGCCATATTAAAAATGAAAACAAGGGTGCAGTAGATTTATTTCTTACCAAAGTCATTGATAAGGTGGTAAATGTGGTAGGTCTTTCTGTAGTGCATCATGGGATGATTCTGCCTATCCCATACCAAATAATAAAATATGTGTTAAAACAGTGATTGAAACAGATTACTGCTTCACCTTTAATGTGTATTGATGAAATTTATCTTGTCCCGAGTTATAATTTACCAGCAAAGCTTGTATTTGAAACAGTGAAGCAAAGGTATGTTTTGTCGTATTTTGCTTTTTACTCAATCTTCTCCATATCTTATTAGATCCATGCAAGAAATTCTTTGTGTCATTTCTGAGAGCACAGCTGGCCAGCTGTAGGCTTTCCAAACTGAACTTGTGGCCTGCTGACATGCCACTAACATCAGCCAGTGAGCTCAGAGAGGTGTGCCCAAGTGGCATAAAGATACACAATATCCCGATCCAACATCATGGCCCAAAATTTGTTGCTCATCTGTCTGAAGTCAGTGGTAGCCTCATATGAGCATCAATTTCACAGAATCATGGAATAGTTTGGGTTGGAAGGGACCTTTAAAGGTCGTGTAGTGCAACCCCCCTGCAATAAGCAGGGACATCTTCAACTAGGTCAGGCTGCTCAGAGCCCTGTCCAACCTGACCTTGAATGTTTCAAGGGATGGGGCATCTACCACCTCTCTGGGCAATCTGGTGTTTCACCACCCTCACTGTAAAAAATTTTTTCCTTATACCTAATGTAAATCTACCCTCTTCTAGTTTAAAATCCTTATCCATTGTCCTATCTCAACAGGCCCTGCTAAAAAGTTTGTCCCCATCTTATAAGCCCCCTTTAAGTACTGAAAGGCCGCAGTAAGGTCTCCCCAGAGCCTTCTCTTCTCCAGGCTGAACAACCCCAACTCTCAGCCTTTCCTCATAGGAGAAGTGTTCCATCCCTCTGAGGGATTTCTTCTTGGTTTTTGTAGAATTAGACCAGCACAATAAAATCACTCTCATATTTTTTATGCTGTTGGTCACAGTGGCTCAGTGTGGTGCGAGGAGCTGTGAGACAGAGGAAGCTGTTAGGCACTGTGCAGCAAGAACAGTCCCACCACAGGCACACTCCTGTCCTTTCAAGCTTTTTCACTGTCAGTCTTTCAAACATGTGCACGCAAACAGACAGACGTGTCATTTTCATCCACCTTCTTGTAACTGTCGGAGTTCGGAAAATTTGAGACTTTGACTAAGATGTCCTCAACATGAAAAAGCTGAAGAACTCTGACCCAGAGGGTAATACAAAGCCTGGTAAAACAGATGTTTGCCGTATGTATTTCTTTTCAGCAATTAAGCCAAAGTTTCATCACTAATGGCTTTATCAGTGCCTGTGGCAATCCATTCATAGTGTGGCTTTATGGAGATGAAGTTAACAAAATAATCCCATTACTATGATTTACTGTGAATGTGCAGCTTTCACAGAACAATACATTATTTTAATTTTCTCTATGCATTCATAATTTCTTCGTTTTCCATCTTAAAAGCTTGCTTTCTTCAAGAGCATTAGAAACAAAATGAAAAAGATAGTCTATTGCAGAATTCTGTCTTGCAGTATGGAGCAACAGCAGCTGCCGCCAGCCCATTTAGTTCATCTAATGTGATTCCCTTCGCTTTGCAGCCTCTTCCATTTCTACAGTTATATCACTGAGAATGTTTTCTGAATATTTGTATGTTCCTTCTTCAGTTCTGACTTCCTGGGGGTAGAGAGCTGGTCTAGCAGCTAAAACCAGAGACCTGAGAATTGCAAGATACATACGTTCTTCTACCAGATTTTCTAGAAACTCATGGTGTGGTCCAGGGTTCATCATCCAACATTTTCATGCCTCAGTTTCCACTCTGTGGCAATCTCAGGATGCTTAATGCAAAGTTCTGTGACAGCAAAGAAATATGACTGAGAACTGTTAAAAACCAAATGCTCAAGATCAGCCTGGCTTTTAAATTGAATGAACACGTAGCACTTCCCTTGGAAGAGTGTTCTATGCTATACCAGACCTCAGTGTTAGCAGATTTCATCTTGATCCTCAGTCTCAAATTTCCTACACTAATTTTCACCTCTCAGCTCCAGTAACTCTAAGATAATCATAAACCATTATCAAAGTCCCTCCCTCCTTAGTTATCACTATCTGAGCCACATTGTCTGTATGCAGTTTCCTTGTGAACCTGAACTCCCTTGTTAAGTCTTGACTTAAGGATGCCAGCAATGTATCCTTTTTCAGTTTTGCGCTGCAGCCAAGATTTGAAATAAAATCATTCTCAAATATGAAATTCTAGTCCTTGCCAATGATTGTGGGTTACAACTGGAGTCAGTGAGCACTGGGAATTTTCTTTTTCCCCCTCCCCTAAATGAGTGAAAACCTGGTAAAATTTTGGCAACCAACCCTTTGTCGATGACTTATGACAAGCTGGATGCCCACAGTGTTTGGAAACTGAGTAATAAATAGCAAATACAAATCAGAACCTACAGAGTGTGCAGCTGGCCTGTTTGCACAGGCAAACAGGCAGAGACCGCACATGCCTCATGGGTAGGTGCCTCACTGAAAGGCTCCCCAAAATGTGTTCAATTAGAGAGGTCTGTGTTTAAATTGCTGCAGCAACCATCTGCTTACTGTGAAATATGGCTGGAATCCTTAAAGAGGGGCCACGTTTCTGGAGAAAACTTTCAAATATATTAGCCTGAAACATAAGTTTTATAATCTGAAATTTGTTTTCATACATGACTGCTAACAGGCAAAGATTTTTTTACTTTTTAATGAGGGAATTTTAACCTGGTGTTGGGAAGTCAAGATACTGTTTTGGTGGGGTTTTTTGGCACACCTCTATTTTTTTATGACAGTGGATTGTATAGTCATACGTGCAGAATTATGACTTTGCCTTTACACTGTGGGGAAGAAGCCCTGTAAAATGCAGTATCGTTCAGTAGCACCAGAAGGAACATAGGAAATTACAGGCCAAGTAAATTTCTTTTTGTATAAATGTTCTCTCTTTTCAAGTTTGCTTCAGTGTGAATGTCCCTCTTTAAGGTAAGGCCTTCAATATGGGGAAAATGTCAAGGTAGGTCCATTTTTAGGCCTAATAACCTTGAGGTGTCCCTTCAGTTTCATAATATATTTCCATTCAGTCATCAGTGCATGGCAATGAACATTTAGCAGATGGGCACGCAAGGAGCTATACTGCATGCTTTTGCATGAAGTGTTACTGCTTAGACAAAACACTGGGGAGTGATCTTGGGACCTCAGACTCTCATATACCATTGTTAAACATTGCACATTATGTATTCCCCACTTGCTGCAGGCATTCGAGGCATAGGAAAACAGTGGGCTTTCTTCTGAGAGTGACACTGTGGTGATTAATACCGGTGTACAAAAAAAACGGTTTAGAAACAGGGAAGAATCTATATTTGTCAGAATGGTTAACATATATCCTTTAGAAAAACTAAAGAAAAATGGATGTGGACTTTTGGGACAGCCTTTTTATTACAAACAGCCGTAACAGTTGTCCAACACTTTTTGCACACTGCCGCAGGGTATCATGAATTGGAATATTTAATGTCAGCTGGTTCATAAAAGTTACATTTTTCTGCTACTGATTCAAATGTTAGCCAGGTCACTGCTGTCTGAGAAGCATTGGCTGTTGGCAGGTGATGAAGTTCAAGATCTCAGTTGAGCTTGTAGTAGACAGTTGTGAGCAACAGTACCCTAACCACCCGCAACGTAGCCCATACCAATCAGCCTAGCATGTGGCTGGGCAGGGCAGAGAAGTCTGTAACATTCCTGCCTGTTCTCTCAGCAAAGTAAAGGACCTTGGTTTCCAAAGCTTCAACTAGCTTGGCACTTTGTACAACCACTAAATTTGCTCAGAGTGTAAGCATATGGCTTTCGAGGAGTTTATAGCAGCTTGATTCACAACTTAGAGAAATCAAGAGTAAGTGAGCTGGTATTTTTAAGGTATTTTGGTGTTGTTTGGACAAACAAATTTCTGTTTTCCCAGAATTTGCTCATTCGGTTAGTCTTGGGTTTTGGGTTTGATTCTCTTCAGCATCAGTGCCTGCAGCAGCTGTTTTTAGCTGTGATTATCACACACTAGAATTACAGAAGTTTGAAAGCTACTGCAGGCTCCCAAAAATTTATAAGTTAAGCAACTTTTATTATGCTTCTTCTGATTCCGTACTGGGGATCCAGCAGTATTTGTTTGGTTTTGTTGAGTCCTGGTCTTATAGCACTAAAATCTGTTCATACTGAATAATTAGGTTCATTTAACCATCTGTTAAACAAACATACATTGTTAACTGATGTCCATTGGACTGATAAGCAGCCAGAGTGTTCCTGCTTTCTTTTTGGGCTTCCTTAGAATAAGACAAATTCTGTTTCACTTTTTTGGCTGCTTTAATCTCCAGTGCTATTTTCAGAAAGTAGTCTAAACCATTAAGTGAAATCACCTTATCATGGTTACTTACAGTATACTCTTAAGTGTTCAAACAGAAATATTTTATTTTTATATTAATGCAGATAATAAATAATATTCCTGGGTTGGGCCTGTTTCTGATGTCATTAAAAACCAGTGGCAAAACACCAGGTGATTTAAGAAGCAGTAGCATCTGGCTCTTTATCAGACAGTGGAGAGGAATTTATCAGAAAAAAGCGACGACTTGTCGAAGGCTGGCAGTCCATGACTAGTCCCATTCACAGCTGGAGTCTGGTGAACATGGAGCAGAAGAGCTTTGGCTTTGGGTTAATTTCTCGTGGAAAACCTTTTGTATTAGCAGTATACCATGCTAATGTGAGCATAAAGTTAAGAAGTGTCTTACTAGGATGTTCACCCCAAATGAGCAGCAAAAATCAGTCAGTGTATGTCTTCACAGCTCAGCATACTAGTGAAAAACTTAATTCCTTTGACATATGTACTAATAAGCAGATGGTGGACTGAAGCAGCTGATGTGTAGGCGCTTACCTTCAGTAGCAGGACAGGGAAAGCATCTTTAAATTAGAAGGAATCCTAGCACTTCATTAACTGCTGCTTTACTGTTGTTATGCTGCTGTGCTGTTACAAGGGATTTTGTTACTGTGGAGGCACAGACCTTGTACTGGTCCTCTAAACAGCATGCTGCAGGAGTCATATGCTTAAATTATGCAGGATGAGTGGAACACTCATTCTAGAAATTTATGAAAAACCTTAAGTGCAGATTTTGTTCCCTGATTTGCATGCCATATTTGTGTTTGCAAAGGACCTACAGAACAATTATTGCTTTTGCCTAATTATGGAGTATGGAAAAGAAGAAGTTGAAGATCATGACTGCCCATGATTCTCTGAAGGATTTTGTTTATATTTGACAAGAGCAAGAAGAAAGAGAAATTGAATTTGTGCCCGCAGGTCCACAATAACAGCTCGAGTTCCTGGCAAGACGAGGTTCCCACTGTGCAAAAAGCCATATAAGTGAGAGACAATCAAGAGGTCATAGATAATGATAGACAGAGAGATCACAATGCGTGTATAGGAGAACAAAAATAGGAAGAAAATTAGATACATAGTGAGTAGAAAATTACTCAAGCTCAAAGCAGATCAGTAGCAGAACCAAGAATGAAACCCGTGTCACTACAAACTCTGCTATGTCTTACTGTACTCTTTTAATAAAACTGTGTTCCAAAAAAGCAGTTCCAGTGTCTGGAGGAAAGGTAGAAAGGAGATATATTGAGATGCAGAAGTAGTAGGTGTTCGTGCATAATTATGCAATGCCTTTTTTTTCAGTCTATAGTTTGTATGAGTATGTGCAGCTTCAGCTGCATTCTAAAGTCACATATACCTTTATTTTAATCTGTCTTTGCAAAGGCTTAAAAATAATTATTAGACTTCAAAATATGATCTCTAACAGTTCAGTAGTCTTAGAATTAAACCATCACTGTGTAGCTTTCTCCATTTGTATAAGGTGAGACCTGCTATACCATTTCTCTGTATGAAAGCCTGTCATATGCATTACCAGTGTCAAAA
The DNA here is from genome assembly GCA_035590195.1 of Aviceda cuculoides. Lineage (NCBI taxonomy): Eukaryota > Metazoa > Chordata > Aves > Accipitriformes > Accipitridae > Aviceda > Aviceda cuculoides. Next base: position 4,030,756 of record JAVJGG010000055.1, on the reverse strand, counting down.
TAAAATCTTTATTCTTAGTGAGCTAGAGATCATCATCAAAGAGTATGAGTTTCCCAAAATGTTTTGAAGAAGGCAGTCTTGCCAAAAACTCTGTAGCATTCCTGCTCTATGGCGTATAATGCAAACCATTCTAGTGTGTAGCTGAGTCTTGGAGTGATGCTACATGCTTGCTATTACCTTCCATGCTGTGGTGTTTCTTTGCATCCAGTGCCACAATGCACATGTCCATGCCTCCTTGATAGAGGAGGGGCTCAGGATCACAGGATATTGCTATATATTTGTAATTTCTTAATGTACTCAGGAAGGTTTCCATGGTGTGTTACTTTTCTGTAATTAAGTGGGATAGGTGACTGTAGGCAGAATAAAACATTGGAAATACAGGTGGTCAGTATTTATTCAGGATAAATGGCAGAGATATGAGTCCTGAAATATTTCATTACATCATTCACCTATTCACTAGCATCAGTCTCTCCTTAATTTATTCCATGTTCTTGTGATTCCTTAAAGAATGGGAAGCAAAGTAAACCTACTGATCTTTTACAGAATAAATCCGGTCAAATATCTCAGTGCACTGCTAGACTCTCTGTATTTGGGTAATTTTTCAGTGATTTATGGGATGTCTCCTGGAAGCCACTGGAATTCTAGGAACATGTGACCTAAACTTACCAACTCTCCTGCATCACTTTTTTCTCTTCTTTGCAAGTCAACTCCGTTTTCTGAGTATAGCCAGTCCTTTGTGCTAAAGTGCTAGTGATCAAGAAGACAAAAAGGCTTCTACACATCTATTTGAGGACTTGCCAGCAGGTGGTTTAGCATGTCACAGATGCACCAGCCCTGACTACTGTATCTCTGCTGTAACAACAATGGTTAAAATGCAATTTCAGGCGAACACAACCGGAAATGGACTAATCTTGGATGTGTGCCAGTATGTAAGAGGGGAGGTGACACTGGTGATGATGACCTTAGAGCAGCTGAGAATATCAATGGAGGCTTGCCAATATAATGTGAATTAGAGAGGCACATGTATAAAATCTGCGCTACAGAGCGGATCATAAAATTTGCAGTAAGAGTTGCATTGTGCAGATGAAGGGTATTTTCATATGATTGTTCCATTACTTTCTCTTCTCATATCTCCTCCCCACCCCAAGAAGAAATATAAAATTGTTTCACATTTAGTTAAACCCTTAAAGAAACCTACCATAAGGGAAATATATAGTGTAGAAATTCAGAAGTTGGCACTCTTCCCCTGCATTTTTTTTCACTCTAAAAAATGCATGTATTCTACCACAGCATAGCTTATGAGCAGTGGTTATCTCATGATTAAGTCCTAATGGAAGCAGGCCCTGATAAGGTAGACAAGGTGGATCTTGAGGGTAAAGGACTAACCACAGGTGGGAACCTGTAGTGCTGACCTAACCTGCAGCTCCTGTGAAATCTATCTGTCAATGTTTTACACAGAGGTAATTATTGTGCTTTAGCAATCAGGCTATGAACAAAGCAGGTTCAGTATATATAGCTTTAGTGCTGTGTACTCGTTCATGCTAAAACTAGACCCAAGTATGACCATAGGGGACAACAGTTTTACAGCGATGCCTTCTGGATGAGGTTCATTGCCCATATGACAACGGGGTGGTTGTCAGTGAACCTGCAGAGCTTCGATTTTGTTTGCCTTGATGTTTGTTTTGTTGTGGTGTTTTTGGAGTGAAGGATGGGAGAAGGGCTGTGCAAAAGTGGAATATTAAGTCTGGCATCCTGGCCGTGTGGTTGTTGAAAGTTTGTACCCTCTAATTGTTTAGGTTATTCCTCCTTCCTTCTTGACCCATTTCACATTCCTAGGAAAGATACATACTGTTTTAGTATAAAGGTGGTTTCAGTTTACTGGATCACAAATTATTCCTTTTAAAATTCATAGTTCTGTGAATTAGCTTGGTGTTTATTAAATATCCGTGTACTTCCATAACAGATTAAATTGTGGACTGCATAGGTTGGCATGCTTTTCAAATACTGTTTCACTATCTATTAACATCTTTATTGAGTGGAAATTTTTTCCACTTCTTTCTCTTAATTTGGTGTCCTTTACATCTAATGGAAGCATAATTTAGGAGCACAAAATCTCACCCTCTGCTTGGAAGTACTGAATGTTGGTATACTTGTAAAAACTACTTGGATTCAAACCCCTTGTTATCATTGTAACCTTCAGTTGAATATACTGCAGCTTATAGCTGATCTGTTGTAATTCTTCCATATGTGAATAGAGCAATTAACATGCTGAAAAAATTTAATCATTTTTAAAGTTATTCTGATAACATACATTTCATCTCTTCTGAAATAAGACATTCTAGAAGATACTTCTAATACTGGTACAGATTCTCAGGGCGTGAAAATACTGTGAAGAGGCATCACCAGGATAAACAAGGGACAGGCCTGAAGTGTTGGGCTTCTCAGCCCATTTCTTTTACAGTATTCATACTGAATTTCTGTGTATATAGAATCAGTTATGTGCAAAAGTGAGTGCTCATTACAACTGGTCTCAACTTTTTAGAAACTACAACACCTTTATGAAGAGAGATCCAGTCATTGGTGCAAAGTGATCTCTGCCTGTGCTGTGTTTTTTGTTATCATAATAAGGAGAGGTGAATGAGAGGACAGTGATAAGTGAGATTAGCCACATAACCTTGTGCTTCAAACCAGTTTGTTTGATGTCTTGAGTTTCCATTTGTCTTGAACAATATAATCTGAAAATCTTACCAGTGACAAGGTAAATACAAAATATTTAAACTCTGATCATCCTGATCCGAGAATGTCTTCTTGATGATACTGTGTCAAACATGGGAATAATTTATTTCTCACAGAAGCAGAATTCTGGATAGAATTAAATTATACTGTGTAATACATATGAGAAGGTGCGACTCTTGCTCCATGTCCTGTTCCTACTGCACTGCGGTACCATGCCCCTGTAGCCGCACATGGAAAGCTGCAGCAGCATCCTGCCCAGATTTAATGTGCCTATTGCATGTTTGATGTGCTGCTGGTACAGCTGGGCGCTGCACTGGAAGGGTTCTCTGGTGAAAGTCCCCCAATGAATGACAAACTCCAGGATTTCACTGTGGGCTTGAAAATATATGAAGAGGCATGAAGCACTGCTATTGACTGAAAATTGCAGTGGAGTAAAGTCAAAGATGTTTCAGTGATATAGAAAGGCCAATCTGCATCTGCATTTCTGTGCTGACAGTTTCTCAGACTGAAAATCATGGATGAGCTTTGTATATATTTTGTGTCAAAAGGTCCACTCACTGAAAAATATCACAGCACAATATTTTTTTCTTCCAACATACTGATTCATTGTTATAATCATCATTTCTGGCCTCACTTACTTCTGTTGGCTGCCTGTTCTGGGTTAGCTCCTCATTCTATTAAACTAAACAGAAATCTATTAATTGGTTTCAAGAGGATTCCTATAGTTATATTTAAACAGCATATTGTGAATTTGTAGGAAATCCTAGGCTTTCGTGGCCTTCTTGTTTTCTAGGCACCACCTCCATCTTTCTTTCACCTCCTCTGAGTAGCCTTTGAACCCGCTGGACAATTCCAGCCCAATTTAGTGGAGCCATTGAGCTTGCAAAGGACTTGAAAGAGTTCTGGTGATTTTCTGCAAGTCAAATGAAAATAAATAATGGAGTAGAGAGAGGTACCTCTTAATGCCTCCAAGCTGGAGAATTAATTTAATCCTTATCAAGTAGAAGAGAGTCTACTGAGCCTCTTGGTCTCATGACACAGCTGATGAGGTGCCCAAGCTTTGCTGAGTTCCCTGGTTTGCAACATCATCTGTCAGGTGCCTTCTTGCAAGAATTTCTGTGGCTTTTCAATACCAAAGGCTTCTGTCATTCACATTTGGTTCGTGTGATTAATGGAAGGAATGGCAAGTTCTAACTTTCTTAATGTATTTTCATCGATAAGACCACCAACTTACATTTCTTTTTTCACTGTTGCAGTTCATATAGTGTCTTTTAGTAATCATTGAACAGACAAGGTTGGTAATCCTTGACATTGGAAGGCTTATTAAGCATGTTTTGGAGGGTTTTTTACAGCTTGAATCTGTGACTGCAGGTAGAAAATTAATTTTTTATTGAAGTGGTAGTGAAAATAAAACCAGTTCAGAAAACCACTGTTTAATGTGTGCTTATTAATAGCATATGAAGTTCATTTTAATCTTCTAGTAATTATGTGAAGAGATTTAAGAAAAAAAGCATTTTGACTGATAAAACAATATCCCTTTGTCCAAAGTTGTACGGACCAACTAGGAAAGCTGATTAAATGAGGTTTCATGAAGAGACAGTCTTTTAAAATTTCCGATAACTTTAGCTCTTCAAACAGAAGTGGTAATCTTTGAATAGAATAAAACATGACTTTGACTTAAAAATTGTCATCCTTAATAGGTAGTAGGTCATGCTAATATTTATTAATTCAAGGGGTTCTGTTTCTGTAGAATAAGTGTTACATCTAATCAGATCATATCACCCACATGAAGCAAGTCTACCATCTACCATGTCTCCCAGGATAAGCAAGTCACACTAGGTCAGTGCTCAGACAGGAGACTTATGAAGCATTCATACTGCTGGGAGAAAAAAAAGATCAACTAGCCAACCTGTTTTCTGCACAAGGCGTAGTGAGTCACTATTCCTTCTCACTATGCAAGATACCGTGCTGGTGGAGAAGTCATCTTTCAGGTGAGATTTAGAATTGGAGTCATGTCATTTTTAGTCATTACAAGTGCCATGGCACTGCTGCTGCTCTTCTTCAGATGGACTGTGCACATGCTGCCTGCAGTAGAGCAGTTTCAGTGCAGTGTGGAATTTGGCACTTACTGTTGGAAGCTCTTGGTCAGCTGCTGTGCCCCTGCTCTCATGTAGCATTGACGCATGCTGAACACAAGGTGTTTGGGTAGTCTAGAGAGAAGAAAAGTAGCATCTGAAACCTAATCAAATTTCTGTGTGTTTGAGTGGACAGCTGTGGTTTTGGGGATTCTTTTTTCCTAATAACCCTAGTTTCTTCAGTCATCTGAAACTGAAAAGTCTTACCTGGAAAAAAGTTAATAATAATGTGCCCCAAAGTCTCAAGGAGCTGCAGGCTAAATAAACAGAATCCCACCCATTTAATTACTGCATTTTTAATGATGTGTTTGCCAGCCAATCTAAATATTTTTCCTTTTTTCTCTATGATTTTTTACATGTTCAAAGTTGGGTAGTAGCTGCACTCTGTTTCCTTCATGTACTCTCCCTACCTTGTAGATCTTTCTTTTCTCAGCTTCTCTGCTAGGAGACAGCCACAGCCCTTCATACCTTCATCCTGAGCCCTCATGCTGCAACTATATATTGGTTCATGCTATTGGCCTATAGAGTATTCACAGTGCAACTACATCAAAATAGCAATAGTAGCAGAAATGTGGCCAGACCTGTTTCATCTTACCAGATGAGGCCTTGCAAAATAGTCATAGCTTCAGGAAGAAAGTGCCTAAATTGCTGAGAAGGGTTTCTCAAATAAATCTTTCTGTTGAAAAGAAGCACTTGTTATGAACTCTACCTTTTGTTTTGTATGGCTTAATCCACTCACTTTTGTTCCCTGTGATTTATTTAATCTCACTTCATCAATTGGTTAGTTAAAGGCTTGCTAGTGTGTCCTTGTAATCTTAGATTGCTCCATACTTGTCCTGTTAATAAATTGGGGGATGTACATCTATGTTGCCAAAAAGACATGGAATTGTTCACAAATCTGAGAAAGTAAAAAGTTTTGTTTCCTTCTTTGGTCTTCAAGGCATATTTTAAGACATGCTAGGCTTTTAAACCTAAGCAAATACCTTCAGTTGTTGTTTCAGAAGTGTTTGGTATTCAAAATTCTACCGGAAGTAAAATTATTTTTAATCAATAGGATTTAGATACACCAGTGTTGGGACAATTTGTCAGATATGCTGATCTGCACTTTTTTTCACCTAACACCTTCACAAATCGTAGTGATGGTTTTCTGGAAAAAGTAGCTATTGGGAATTAATTGCCCCTGATAGGCTTTGAGGAATTTGTCATTTTCTAGCTTCAGCAAGGAAATAACACTTTTCACAAATACATTCAGCATGAAAACATGAAAATACTATATATTGTGTTTGTTCTCAGCTAGTCCAGAGCTTATTTGCCCTGGATAACTAGTGGTTAAAGTGTGAGTGTAGTCACGTTTCTCTTGCACATAACTACAGTTCTGAATTTGAATTCTACTTTCTACAAATACTCACTTACCTCCTTCTGCTTTAGTGACTATACCTGTACCAAATTCGTTGTATGATTGTGTGAAAATACTACAGTAGCACATGGAGAACAAGAAGAATGTAGACGTAGTTGTAATGTAATGCATTTAAAAATTCATATGGAATTTCATTCTTATTTTCCAGTATTTGCCCAAATGACTGGGAAAAAACATAAAGCCCAAAGCAATATCCCACATGCTTTATGCAGTTCAGAGTATATGGGTCACATGCACTTTTATGTCCAGTCTTATGTACAAAGTAAATATTACAATTGTAAACAATATAAACATATATATAAACATATATATGTTTCTTAAGTCCATATTCCTTTCCTTTTAATGGAATTTTGTGGGTAGAGGTTGTAGATTTTTGGTTGCCTGCACTTAGAAAGTACTTGGTTTACAAGTGACAGTCTCTAGCGTTTATATAGACCTTTATTCCCCTATACCTATAACGTTCTTACAAACAGTGTAGGTGAAGGTTGCTGTGACCATTTTACAATTGTGAGAAAGAAAACTATTTGTTTTAGTGCCTCAGTAGAGCTGATGAAGAAAATACATTTATATATACATTTTATAGGAAAATTTACCTACATCGAAAGAAGGCATATATTCTATTTGGAATACATTAATGTACTTTATGGTGTATCACTTTAGAAGTCGAATAGCTATTCTATTTCTGGTATCATCTTAAATCTCAGACATATGCAGGATGGTCACAAACTTTTCAATGTGTCAGTGTGCCTCCGTCAAGTGTCACTCAGGTAACCATTAGATTTCATGAAACAAAGAGAATAGAGGCAGTGTAAAGGAAAATGCTTGTTCCAATTCCCTGAACCTGTAGATGCCTGAAATATGCTGCTCACATGGAAAACATGAACAGTGCAGGTCTCAAGGGAATGACCACGGGGAATGTTTTCCCCTGTAGCCTTAAGATTTTTACATGTAAGTGGTCACAGATAGTCACTGTCATGAGTGCCCTGAGGACAACGAGTTGGCCTCCCCAAGGCTGTCTGTAGTTAATACATTTTATCTCAACCAGAACACATACAGTTGCACTATGTTGGCTCAACTTCACTGAAAGAGCAAAGTGCTTTAGACTTCAACAGGCAAGTCCCTATGCCATTGAAATAAAGAGGAGTTCTGAGGTGGATTTCTGTGGTGCCAGAATTTCACACTTTGCTGTGGTGCTCTGAATGACATTCAGCTGCATTAGGAAATCTGAGATGCCAATGTGGAGCTCAAGGATTTTGGACTGAGAGCCGTTGCGAGGTCTACATCTGATTTTAAAGCTGAGTGTAGCCAGATATAAAGAAACAGTTAACTTAGAGTTGAAACAGTAGGCCATATTGTGGGGAAATCAATTAAATCGGTTCACCCTGTGCCTCTGAAATGAGATATCATTATATTCAAACCTAAGAGGAAACAGCCATACCACCTACTTTGCCAAAGCCTTTTTTAAACTAGTCCTAATCTCAGCTTCCTGCTTTATCATCATACTGCTATTCCTTCGCCTGTCAGAGACCTGTGAGTCTCTGGGAACTCATTTATAGTACTGCTTCTGTGGCCTCTCCTGAACTCATGTATAGTACTTGCTCCTGTAGCTTCTCTCATGTATGTCTGTTATTCTTTGTGTGAAGTAGCTCCTTTTTTATTTCAATCATTCCAGAAAATTCAGCATTTCGGGTGGGATGGAGAGGAGGGAGAACATCTTTTATTTTACTGTGCTGGTTTACCATTCACCTTATTTGTATTTTTCTTCTCAGAAAACCAAAAGGGATGTAAATAACTTTGATCAAGACTTTACACGAGAAGAACCAGTATTAACGCTAGTGGATGAGACAATTATAAAACAAATCAATCAAGAAGAATTTAAAGGGTTCTCTTATTTTGGAGAAGAGTTACTGCCATAGACAACGTTAGGCTGACAGATGAATGATGCTGCAAGAAGTGATTCTGAAGAGATCGTCAAATTACTGAGACTCAGTAGATCAAGAACTACTTCTCTTACCCTGAGCCCGTATCCCCAATTAAAGTATATATTTATTGTTTTTTTCCTTTAATGTTCTGACCTGAAAGCACTCTTAATTTCTGTCTCACAAAGCAATGCAAAATAATTTTGTATCAGAAATTGTAGATGTAACACACTGCCATATATTTGCAACTTTCCTTTTATTCCTAAGATCTCCCCAGGGGAAAAAATTGCATCTTTTCCGTGGAGAATGAAGCCATGATATTAAAAGCGATTTTGCAGATCACATTCTGTAATCATCATATGTAATTAAGCTAAGAAGGTGAGAACTGTTTCTTCTGCACTGATGGTTATGGTAAGATCTGTACTCAGATGTGGAACAAGTAAGTAATATGTTGCCCTTTAGTAAGCAAAGTCTGCCTTCGTGGAGCTGTAATCCTCAGTTATGAATTTATTGTGGTGAGATACAAATTTAAAATGAGCCTGTCCAGAAGAAGAAGCACATCAAATAAGGCTTTCAATGAAGTTCCTCATACAGTTTACGGAAAACTCTTAGGAATAAGAAAAGTGACAAAGATAACTGAAATTTTATTTAAAGCAAGAAATAGATACTATATGGATAGTTATTAAAGGGTTAAAGAATAAAAAGCCTACTATTTAACAGAGCTATATATAGGCATTTTACAGTTTTTCAGGCAATTGGGTATACTATCCATGTTACCAAATCTAATATCCATTTAAATGAACCATTAATGTGATGGCAAGCTTGCAAATGTTTACAGTTAATTTTACACAAAAAATTAATCATAAACATTATAAATTTGCCTTTTCCATTGTAGCCAAGTTGATGAATAATTTCTTATTTATATTTATTTTCTCAGTAGTGTGTTACTTTTGCACACTTTTACAAAACCATAGTACTACTGTGTTTGTTGTTTTTTATGTTTAAAATCTAAAGAGAAATCTGCTTTTGGAAGACACAAAATAAGGCTACACATGCATTATGTGGAAGTGTGTTAAAAAACTGAAGATCAAACATTCACAAACTGACATTATTGAAAGTTGTAAATTGAATTTTTTTTGTGTATGAATTGAAATGGTAACTCATGTGGACAATATTACTAATGTGAAGTTACCTCCTGTAGATACGCTAACAGTGTTATGTACTTATATTTCCAGGAGTACCCTGTGGTTTGGTTTTTTGGGGTTTTTTTTGTGTACATGTATCGCTGAGGTCATTTTATTATATATTTTACTGGACTGAGTGAGCGGTCATTGGAATCCATTTTAACTGTTGCACATGGATTTCCAGCTGCACAAAAATATATATACTTGTGATTGGCAAAGTGGCACTAAAGAAGCTTTTTTGCCTTTTGTACAGGTGAGATTTTGTATATAGTGTTTGCTGCAAGGCCTGTGGAATTCATTGAATATAGAGGTATCAACTGCTGCATGTTCAGGCATACTATTAAAATGTTAGTCTATGAAAGAATAATTATAATAATGTCCATGTGCAATACTCTTGTATGTGTATTGGTTCAAGTTACTGTCGGAGAGGTGAGGTTTTTGTTATAAAAGATGTAGACATATATTAAGCTATACTAAATCTCTTGTATAGTTCTCTTCAACTCTATTATGACATGATAGAGCTCGAAAAGAGAAAGGAATGTTGCAAATAGTGGTGGACAAAGTGTGAATCATTGGCTTTAAGAGATAATCTCGGTCACAAGCAGATGAGTTAGTTTGTGTCAGTTTTGCGTCTGGCTGCTCATAGCCTGTTACTGATGACAACATTCAGTTCCATTTTGTTTTGTTTTTAAAACTCAGGTGTAATTATTATATATATTCTTATGATGATTTCAAAATATTAAATGTTATTATATATCAATTAATGTGTTGTCTGGCCTACAGGTGTAATAATGGATCAAGCCTTTAGTTTAATTTAATTTATCTTCAGTAATCTTTTGTACTGGGAAAAGACTAGCTTCTGGAGCTGAGTACCAGCACAGAAGCATCTTAATGATGGCATCATCTCAATGTTTGAATTTCTTTCTCTTTTAGAAATATATTGTAGAACTGCCCATCAATTTGTGTCTCACTACTGGCTCTGTTTATTTCTCATCACGGTTAGCTTTTGACATCCAGGCAAGAACTGATCACAATGCTAAAGTGTTCTTTTCTATAGGTGAGTGGACTGGTGAGGAAGACAAGTTATTGGATAGTGCACTACTGTTTGTACAACAAGAGGCCTTTACACAAAACTCTGAGCATTTATTTTGAAGGAATAAAAGTGTCCGATAAAGCTTTTGTAAGCAAGCTATGTAGTCTGTATTCCCATTTCTAACGTGAATATAATTAGCAAACATTTGTATTTCAAGAGGCCTCAGCACCTGCAATGTTTGGTAGGATGCTAAGAGAAAAGTGACGGAGATAAGAACTTTTGCATGGGCGGATATTTCTTCAATATAAATAGTTAGATCATCTGCATTGGGTTTACATCAGAAGGTTTGTCTGTTACCTTGAACATTTTTTAAAGATAATTCTTAAAAATGGACTTTCTGTTACATTTCTGCCTGTTCTGTAAATTTTTTCCTGTTCCTTCTTTGTAAAATGAGTGCAAAATGCCAAAAAGATTATTAATAATAATTATTATTATAAAGAATCCATTGTTTCTTGGTTTTCCTCCCAAATAGACTATTAAAAAATGGAAACACATTTTTCTCCATATGGTGAAAAATACTTCTCTCCAAAAAAGGCTTACAAATTACCTCTTTTTAAATTATGTGCAGAATAGTTATGGCAAAATATAAAATGTATTCAGTTGGGGGGGTAGGTTTTTTTTATCGTGAGGATTTGTTTGTACAGAATTTTTTTCTTATGGATGTAATTTGAATCTCTTGCCATTCATTAGTGTTATTTCATCGTAAACATTATTACTGTGCCAAATGTACTGTATTCAAAAGGATATGAATGTGTATTGTTTCGGAACCTAATAAATACAGTGATGTTAAATCTTATTTTTTTCCCCAAAGTTTTCCTGAGTATTTCCTAAGAGGAAGAAAGAAAGATGAAGGATGAATATTTTTCTTGTTACATGTTGTACAAAATACCGTGAGCTTGTCTTTTAGGAGTGGACATCTTGCAAAGGAAGGATTTGTTAACAAGAACCTCATCTGTGAAGCAGTTAACACTCCAAGAGAAACACAGGTAACTGTGTGTGAACACTATTTATCTTGAGAAATATAACATTTACCTCAAAAACACCGAGCAGGTGAGTTTACAGACTTTTTCTGCTTACCAGCTACATAATGGTCACTCAGTTCTGACTGATCCCACCATTCCTCTTGGCTGCATTGTTAAAACTCAGTTCAGTAGGGCACTTTGTGTACAAACACATGAGACTGCTTTAGTCTTTAATTGGATTGATTAAGAGGGATTAATAGTATGCATAAGTTTAATTAATTAGGGTCATAGACCTTATTGAATGATTTGTTTAACTTAATCTGTCAATGTGACATTGTCTGAAATATTTCAATATTTCATTGTGTTTCAATTTGCACCTTAAATACTTTCCATTTTCATGGTCTAAAATTCTTAATTTGTGTTTCAGTAGTTCAGCTACTGGCATATTCTGGCCATAATTCCAGTTAACAATCTCCAGTTAGTATACCTAGCTAATAGATATACTAACGAGCCTGGAAAAAAAAAAAAAAAAGAGTGTTTTCTGTTCAAATTACAGCTTTTGCATAAACCTCCATTTTCTTCCTTCATGCTGAATCTTCTCAAAGTCACTGAACATGTTTGGTACCTATGAACATATTCCAAATCTTGCGTGTTGACAGCATTAGCATAAGGTTTGTCACACACATTTTACCAGTTAAACAACTATGTAACATCTTGATTTTCTGGGTATGTTTTGCAACCTTAAAAGCGTACGAAGAACTTAACGATCATCTTACGAACAATACACTGGTTTCCAAACACATCAATCCATATCATGTTTTCTTGTAATGCTGTAACTGATGTCTATTGAGAAGAGTTTTTATCCTTGCTAGTGGACTGCAAAATTTGGAAAGACAGCAGTCTTTTGATGAGGAATGAGTCACAGTCTGATTGACTGTCCATGCTGTAAACGTGGTACTAAAAGGTCAGGGAGAGAGTGTCAGCATGTAACTGTCTGCTTCCGTGGCCTTGCACACAGGGGCTGTTAGATCACTTTACAGTCAAAAATGTTTTTAGCCTCCTAGTAATCTGGTCAGGTACATGAGTAAATCATTATGATAAGTACCTAAACAAACTGATCAAAATCAGAATAATTATCCAATAGTGAATTGAAGTGTCGAATAGGTTGACATATCCTAACTTGAAGAAGCTACAGAAATTCAATTTGGGTCTTCATCTATACTGTTTGAGCAAAACAGTTTTTTAATTAATACATGGCATGAGCATGAGTCAGCTAGGCATGAGGAGAAAACGAGAATGAATTAGATCAGAATGGACCTCTTTTAGGAACAAAAAACTTTTCATCTGAGTAACATAATTCATATAATCAAAAAAAGGTGTGAACAGCCATACTGAGTCAAACCAAACACCACTCAGGTCAGGTATCCTGCTCTTGGCAATAGTCAGTAGCTTAAGCAGTAATGTACACTGATTAGAAATCAAGAAATCAGCTTTGATTGTAGCTATAGCAGTATAAAAGTATATCGAATAGAAAATACCTGTGGAAAAATCTGAGAACAAGAAAGCTTGAGATGGTATTCTGCCTGCAGCAGTTTGACTCTATGATGTTATGAAGTAGATGGTTAATATCTCTGAATTAACTTTCTTTTGATTAATCAGTTTTTGAAGAATGTGAGCTTCTGGCATGCAAAACATTCTGTGGGAAAGAGCTACACAGCTCAACTAATCATGTTAAAAATTACCTCCTCCTCTTTATTCTGACCCAGTCATAATTCCATTATATGCTGCCTGAGTCTTTCTTTGAAAGAGAATAAATAATCATTTGCTATTCATCTTATTCATACCACTCAGAATTTTGTAGTTCATTGATACATCCTTCCCCAGCCAGTTCTTTTTCAGACTGAAAAGTCTTCACCTGTCTGTAAAAAGGCTTCATAAAGACACATCCCATATTTTTGGTCATCTATGCCAACTTTCTCTGAATCTTTTCTGGTTCTACTGTATCCCTTTTGAAGATGGGGAGTAGAATTACGTGTAATATTCAGTGTGTGGATGCAGCATGGATTATTACAATCACTAGTGTATTCTGTTTTGTTTTCTGCTACATTTTTACATCTTTTTTCTTAATGCGAGTTTGTTCTCAATTATTTCACAGGCCTTCCCAGATTAGTGTCAGTTGTAAATCTAATATGCACGCTCTCTGTTAGATTCTCCAGTCATAAGGAAAATAGGTTCTGTCCAGGACATAATGAAAATAGGTTAAATAGGAATTTAACCAGTGCAAAATGCTGCCTTGGCGTAGGCTTCCATTTTAGCAGCAAACCTTTGATGGTTACCTTCTTGGTATGGTTTTCCTACTGCTGTCATATCCCCTATATATAGCTATGTTTAGGCTGTCTTTCCCTAGCTTGCTTATTAGAACATTGTGTGCAACAAATATTTTTCCAAAATCAAGATAGAGGACATGTTCTACTCCTCTCCTATCAATACAGTCTCTTACTGTGTTCTTGAGTATCCCTTCTTTTGACACGTTAGCGACAATGACGGGTAGAAAGATGAAGGTTTTCTTAGAACTTTGGGAAAATGTATATATGTGCCAAAATAGTTTCCACTCCATCTTTCCTTTTACCTCATCATTGCTGAGGAAGCAGGAGATAAGAGCAGCGGCCTGAGGTGGAACACAAGCTGCCACTATAAATATTGTGAAATGATTATGCAAGAATGTCCAAAATTTGGAAAAGCATTAAAGAACTTTCACGTTTGTATGCAGATGTTTAATCCTTGGAAAAAAATCAGTTAGGAAGAAAGTCGATGACCTGGGGTCTATTGCTGATTTGGGCAGTGGATTGAGAACCGAATTGAGCATTGCATACACTTGTCATCACCATCCAATACTACCAGTGTGATCTAGTGTCTTACGTACTGCAGGAGGTAGGTTGAAGATAAGACTAAAGCTGCTAGTAACAGCAAGAGTCAGTGCCAGGCTGATGCTTGTTTGTGCCAATGTACATTCTCATTTCTCTAAACCTACTAAGACAAAATGTTACCCAAAGGTGCCATGCATCCAGGATTAGTGCTACAAGAGGGAAAGTAAAGAACAGGAGTCCTGCTTTTGGCATAGACATAGTTAGGTTAGTTTAGTCACCTTATGTAGCTGTACCTTTGACAACCTTTTTGGAATAGGCCAGATATTCCTCGAGTGACAATAAATACATCCCTGCTCAAAATGGAGAGACTGGAATGTCAACACAAAGAATTGTGTCTAAATGTCAGAAGCACACTTGTTAATTGTGCTTTCGCGTGGAAAAAAAATTATTACAGTTGCCTAAGCAACCTCCTGCTTTCATTTACACAAGTGGCATGGAGCTTAAGACTTTGAAATTGTGCAAAGGGAGAGATGCTATTATGGCCATTTTACAAATCAGCAAACTGAAACTAGGTGCTACAATGATGATTTGCTTCTTACTGTGTTAGTGTAAAGTTAGCAGAAGTGCTAGGAAAAGAGGATAGGTGAGCCTAGTCAGTACTCTCACTGTACTGGCGTTTCTGAGCACAAGGTGTTTTCAAACCATGCTTCACTAAATACCTGCTGGTGATCTCCCGTGAAAGGGCTTCATGACTGCTTGCAGTCCCCTTCATTCCTCTTTTCAGTTGCTAAGCTAAAAGACAGTCAGAAATTCTGTGCAATCAGATACAGTAGTTGATGCATAAGGGAGGTAAGTTTTTTGGTTTTACAATGGGATAAGCTTTTTATTGAAACATGGTCACACCCAAGCAAAGTTCGAGAACTTCTGTGTTCTAGGAAAGCTATTTACTCAGAGTCTTTGGTACATCAAAAAAGAACATTTTCTGTTGATTTTTGGTTAATGAGCAGTGAGGAGTAGGCAAAGATATCAGGCACATGAAGGAACATTTTTCCAAATAATGATGTGGTTGATTAAGTTGAGCAGATTGAGGGTCAAAGAGATTATGAGAATCTCACTTAGGTAAATGTTTATGTTAGGATGGGGATCACTGTCCTGTTTAGAAGCAAACCTAAGACCTTTAAACTTTACATGTTGGAATGATGTGGAGACATTTTTTCTTTGATTAAATGATATGCTAACCCCTTACATGCTAGTGTATTGCAACTGCACCCTTATCCTTCTGTAAAGGACAGGAGCTGAACTTCTAGGTCCTGAATTCTGCTGTTATGAGGCCTACTTGTAGTTTATGATACCGCTCTACTACTACTGAAGTACAGAGTTTTATGAAGTCCCTCCAACACCACCTCATAGCTGCTGAACAGAGGCCTTGGGTAACCCCAAGATCAATCCTCCCAGAGTGCAGGAATCTTGCTGGAAAACTGGTTTTATAGAGCAGATTTTTTTCCACACTTTTCCAATCCCAAATATAGGGCCAACTTTTTAAGCAGCTGTCACTAAGAAACTCTATGTTTGGGCACTCTGAAAGCATCTCTGGTCATAGAGACAGCCTGCTAAAATCATCGGTGAGTTCAGTCTACCAAATATGGACCATAAAGTGCTGATCCAGAGTCCATGTTACAGTGGGTCCCTCGTATTGTTAATTGCATCATCATCATGCACTATAGATATGAGATTCCTGTGACCCTACCTCCTATTGCACATCACCAGTGCTGGCTTGGTTGGGCAGCAGCTGGACACATTGACTTCAGTGAGAAAGGAAATGGAAAACTGTGCAGAACACCATTATTCTGACAAGTCGAAGGGCTACAAGAGCAGCATTAAACCATCAGTCTTTAATACCGCTGGAGAAATCTCCTTCCTCCAGGAGGAGTCAACTTACATACAACACCCTCTCGATACATCCCTGCTGAAAGCCATTGTACTATCAGCCATTAGCCTTCTGAGCAGCCCATACCAAGTGGTGAACTGTCAAGATGCTCGTCTCAGTCATGTTACCCTTTTTCTTATTTGCTTGCTCAGGGATAAATCAACACTGCAGGAGCATTTTGGAGGGGATAATAATGCTGCCACCATGTATTTGGTTGACACACTGAGAGAGAATCTCCAGCTGCTAGACTTCAAATATGAGAGTTTTACTGAATTTTTTGTTCTTGTTAATTTTCCTGCCTGTGTTGGGAGAAGAGTCTGGGTGATGAAGAGGAGTGGAGAGTACTAATTTTCATTGCTGAGCTGTCTAGCAATAATTTGAACCACCCACACAGCTGACAAAGTTGATTTCAGAGCCAGGGAGGTTATCAACGCCAGTAAAAAAGCAGTTGTCATATAATCTCCTGGTATATCACTCATATGCAAATTGAAAGTGTTTCTACAACCTCTGACCCTGTTTGTAAACAGCAGATTCCAGGAATTCTGCTGGAAACCATATATTACTAAGACAAAATTGTACTTAGCAATAAAAGTGCTTTCCTCAGTGAAAGAATCTGGAAGTGGAAGAATGCAAGACCTTGAGATGCACTGCTGATTGAGGGGAAACCACTGAGGCCACCTCCTGCCTAATGGCTGAGAAAACACCCACCCTTCCAGAACTCCCAGTGGAAGTATGTAAACAGACACAGCTGTTGTGCATGAGCACCTCGTTAACACGCTATCAGGCATTCACAGGCAGTAGCTGTGCAGTGCCAGGAGTGAGCGGACACGTGATTTAAGCTCGCTCTGGCATGAAAGGGAAAGTCGTTGGAGGAATTAAAAGAACTGTGTGGAAGAGCAGGATGGTTATTTTAATGGCAGCAGGAGGACAGAGGAGCAAGTAGGCGAGAATGGGAAAGACAGAAAACACAATAGCAGTCCAAAATGAAAAATCCCCTTGGAATGGGAGATGTTTCCCGTGATCAAAGAATGGTGAGAAAATTGCTGAAAGGTGATTGAGGGAGGAAACATGAATCTTGGATAGAAGCTAAGTGTCAGAGGGAACAAGAAGGATTCAAAGTGGATGTCTGTGCTTCAAAGACATTATGCCCAAGCTACTTTTAAAATAGCTAATGTGGGTACTGTTACCTGAGCAGTGCCACCTCATGTTCAAATATCTGGCACCTGAGGGAGGGGAGTTTACAATCAGCCAAGAACTCGACATGGCTACTGGTTATATTGCTAGGAATAAAGAGTGATCTGGTTTAAAGCTAAGCCAGGGTGTTTATACACAAATTGACCCATACTGGAGGCACTTCTAATAAAAATCAAAAGTTGTGTCCATGGAAAAAACCACCACATGATCTCTTCCATCAGGATTACCACTCAGCCACCATCTTCTTCCCAAAAGTATGTTCATAAGGCTCTCACATTCAGCTCTTTCAAGGGAAGGGCATAATTTTTAGATCTTTAAATCCAGTAGTACAATTTTTTTTGAAACACTGCAGGAAATCCAAGCTTTACAGCCTATGTCTTAAAAATGTAGGGCACATAGTGTGCTAGGCTTTTCCCCCAAAAAAGCAGAGGTGGGCTGTTCTAATATAAAATAGAATAAACCTCTGTTATTGGTGTTGTGTATGTCCTCACACAAGGAAAATATAAATGTTTCTTCATGATGGAAACATCAACAAAAGGTAGGGAGATCATCACGTAAAGAATTCCAATGCCAGTCTATGGCTCTTAGCCCACTGCCATCATAGTGCTGCACCAAATAGACACACTGGGTTTTTTCAGTGTTGCCCTTCCGGTTCATTTAGCAATGCAAGAAAAGCTTTTCAGACATCAAAGGCAATAAAGCAAAACAATGCAACAAAAAAAATATGAGATCTATTTAATAACTCATTTACTCCCATGTAGAAGGTAGAAAATGATGCTAAAGCAAATACTTTCTGTATTCAGTGTACATTTTAATTTATCAACGTTCAGACTTCCTACTCTTAGTGATTGATTTTTCAGAATGCAAAACTAGCATAATGCATCTGATAGACTAAGCTAACAAAAGGGGTACTTTGCAAAATCTTTTTTTTTTTTTTAGCCCAGAAGGTCATCATAGTCGTAGTGTGCTGCGATAGTTAAGCCAGCCTGTCAGCCCATGGTGGCTGAACGGAGTGATCCTGTCCATCTCTCCCTGCTCTCAGCCATGTGATCCCAGCTTTGTGGGCACTGTGAGCCGGGATTCAATTGTGCTAGGTGCTGTACTCCATTCCTCCTCTCCATTTATCAGTTCCCTGAAATGCTGTTATGGGAAGTGGAGTAGGTGAGCACCAGCTCTCTTATTTACAATGTGTAGGGTCTGTTTATCACACTTCACTGCACAAAGAGGGCAGTCTCCCTGCCTCTTGAAGTTTCCTGTTCGCACTGCTGGCTTTGTGCTGGCTCTAGCAATTTCATGACCTCTTTTGAGACAATCCAGCTTGCTAACCTGATAGGAACCAGCTCACCTTTTTTCATCAGTCTGCTCTTTGCCATTTTAGAAGGCTGAATTAGTTCATAAAAGGGTCGGGTACATCTCGGACAGCTGAAGGCAAGGGGTGTGGTTGTGGAACTGGGAATGGCAAAATGGGAGAAAGAGGAAAGACTGTTCTTTGGGGTGGCAGAGGTGGACAGTTCATCCCAGGTCACCTTACCACTTCTTGACTAAATAGGCTCAGGAAACACCATTGCAAAGGTGAGAAATAACTAAAGGACAATCCTGTGCTGCAGGAAGCCATGCTGGTGAATCAGCGGGGTGTTGCCCTGACTTGGAATCAGTGCCGATCCAGTGCTGGCATGACGAATTAGAGGATGCAGTTGCTGAAAAAGTAGTGATTCAAATGAGATATAAAATTAAGTTCTTGAAGGGTCGATTTTAAAAAAAGCACTAACAAGAAAGCCCACAGTTTTCAGGGGAAATTCAGTAGGGAATTAAGATAAAATACAAAAGTTAAAATGACCCACCCAACAAAAGTGAGGGAAAAATTGCCAGTGATTCCACTCGAGAATGTGTTGTGCTCAGGCAAGCAGCCTGTGTTACATCCAGGACTGAATGGCAGCCACTCTTCCCACTCAGACACGGACATCACCCAGCTGGGTATGACCTACTAGCATACTCCATGTAGCCTTCACGCTTGGACCAGAATCCAGAGTTATGCTAGGGACTCTGTGATCACAGGCACATGTTAGTGCTGTGCTTACGTCTCCCAAAGAGATCCTCTGGGCTTGCAGAACTGGTATGGGTCAGCACCCACTCTCCTACTTGTTGGATGTACAAACTAATAAATTATGGGGCTGACAGAGCTATAGCATTTTTGTGAAGGGGTTTTGCGGTTGTTTTTTTTATAAACCCATGTTCTTGGATTTATTTTCCAAGATGTAGACCCCAGAGACTCCAAGCAGATATCATAGATCATCAATTTGTATCTCTGCAGCAATATTCAAAGAACCGAGCATGCTTAGTATTTCACCAAAAGAGCTTATGAACTAGCAGCTGCTTTGCTGAAACTTATCTTTGTTTCTGTGATTTCCATGGACTGGGATGGGGATTTACCAGCCCTTTCCAAGCCATCAGCTCACAGCTCAGCTGCAGCCTTGGCTAGCACAATGATGGGAGGTTGGGTCCAATTGTTTAAAGCAAGAGAACGGAGAGCCTGGTCTGTGAGGTGCACAGCACTCTCAGCTCTCAGGAAGAAATAGAGTACTCAGATTCACTGGAGTGGAGGCATACAACATGTGAAATTCAGTACTTCAAAAAGTTCTGCAAAAATACTGAGCTATTTGCAGCCCATTCTCCTCAATAATGTGGAAATTCAAAACTTACCTATTTGAAGCAGTCTCTCTGACTGTTTTGTGTGTGCCTTGCTTGGTTTTAGTCCATTTCTGGCTATTTTCCCACTGATAATTTCTTTTCCCTTCAACCTAATTTTGTCTCTTCCCCCATCTTTCTATTTTTTTTCTCCATGTCAACAGCTGGAGATTGAGCTGTTGGGTGACAAGAGCTCATTGGGCAGTTTTACCCACTGAACCAGTGCCTGCTGTGACTTTGGCTAAGATAATACAATTCATTCAGTGCCATTCACAGCAGGAGCAGAGAAGAAATTGTTTCATTACAGGAGCCCAGAACAATGATGATACTACCAACTATATATAAACACAGAGCACTAGTTACCCACTAGCCAAAATTTAATGGAGATGGAAGGCTGGGTAAATTCCCTTGGCTACCGCCATCTGCCAAAATGCATTCTGAAAGAACAGATGCCCAGTGTTGTGCTTTGGAAGTTCCAAAACTTGTGATCCGACTGTTGAGTTCATATCCCCCAGACTGTAAATCACAGCTCTCCTAGCCTGCAAAATGATACCAGCTGACTGCATGCTCAGACTGAGCGAAAAGAGTTGCCTCAGACTCCAGAAACAGTGCGGTAGTTCATCTCTTTGATTTGACAAAATGTTTTAATAGGTACGAACACTGACTGAAAGAAAATGCTGGCATTCTGCCTTGTTTCGCTACCTCACACCCCTTTTCTTCCCCACAACCCCTTTTCCTCCTCACTACAAAAAGTAAGCATGTTAAAGGAAACAGATTTACCAAAATTACAATCCTGCATGTGAGCCAGCCAGTTTTCGCAGTATTGCAGTCAATAGCATGTGCTCTTGGAACACACTGCTTTGGATATCAAAGAGAGATTTGATCAGAAGGCTAATGGGTGTTCTAAGCAGCAACATTTGTCCCTTAGTTTGCTTTGAAAGCTCGTTTCCATGTACAATAAAAGTAGCCATACAATTTTGTGCAACTGCTACCCAATACCCACAATGACTGATTATAAGTGAAAGGAACTACTGATTCACTTAGTCATCTTCTGTTGCAGATGCCCAATGACCAAACACTAATCGATTCTTTGAAATCTTTTTCAAAGTAGATCTATGCAAAGGCGGGGGGGGGGGGCAATTACTCCAAATACTTGTGGTTTTGTCAGTAGCTGCTGTGACTACTGATCAGTCCTCTGCTGTTCTTTGGAGATCAGAAATGTGTTTTGAGATTCACAGTGGAAAGAGATGAATTGGCCTTGCAAACTTACCCCTAAATTAAGAAATCCGTATTGATACTGCAACTACCAATGAAAAACCACATCGTGGGGATTTTGTTCTCTGATGATCCTGTATATCGTGTAAATAAAGAACAGAGCAGATTAAGTCTCCTGCTAGGGTGACTCCTCCAACTTATGACTTTGAGACCAGAAAGTCTCAAATACGTTGCCATAGGTCCTAATATGCTTGAGCTGTAAATACCGAGGAATCCTCAGAGCAGCAACTGAGCTTGTTAAAGGAGGGACAGATTCATCCCCTTTTCCCCACAACTTCTAGAATAAGGTCAGCACTCTGCTACCTGTCCTTTCCTCTTGAGACTGTGAGATGAGGAAAATACCAATCTCTTATCCCAGCTTGGGAGAGAATGAGAAGAGCCCTGGCACTTGATCTTCTGTTGTTTTTAGATGACTGGTGGCTGATGGGTTGTGCATGCTATTCCCTCTGCCAGTTTGTGCTGCTGGTGAGAGCCCAGCAACTGCTTCCTCTGACCTCTGCATGGTTAGAGTGTCTTGTTTGTTGGCCCGCCCTGCCTTGCCCCCCTGGAGAGTACGAACCGTTCTCTCCTGCTGCGAGGACCAAGGGAGCCTGGGGCAGGGTGAGAAGGAGTACACACTTGCTTCACAGGTGCAGGTCACTAGCAGAGTTGGGCAGGGCCAGTATTGGGAGTATTGGTGATATTCCTGCATTGGGAAGAGTAAAGGAGTGGTGTGCTTGCTAGAGACCTGCAAGCTTGGTTGTTTGAATAGGTGAGACCCTTAACAATGTTATTTGGACTGCAGTACTTGGAGGCAACTAGCCAGGATTTAATCATGTGTCTTCTCCAGTGTGCTGCTGGTCATGTCCCTTTTTCTTTTTTTTCCCCTTCCTCTGGCCAACTGAAATTGGAAAGCTATAAAAAGAAGGATCTTTTTTACAAGGATCTAAAAATGCATGATTTTTCCTCTTATTGTAAGTTTTAATATTGCTGATATCCATCAAATTTACTTGTTGCTTGACATGTCAGTGTGAATATATACAACTCTCTTTCCTGAGGATAGCTGAAGTGACAGATGATTTCATTGTTGGGTATACAATAGGCATAAGTACAATGGAAAAGAAGGTCTGACATCTGCTATGGTGATATGTTTTTAAAAACATGTATTGTCATCTCTCTCTTTTGTGTGTTACACAATGATAATTAGGAGTGGCAAAGTGAGCATCAGTTTGACTGCTTTGCAGTGATTCAGAGTTTCTACTCAGCAATCTGTATGGGTGCCTTCCAGTGTCTAACAGTGCAGTAAGTATGTTCAGATACCACATCTTACTGTTTCTGAAGTAGTGTGCTAAAAGTGCAAAGACAGCAAAGGAACTGCTGTTTACGTGAACCAAAATCTAGCAGTACTTACTAGTCAGCTCCAGATGCCTCCATTCTGTCCATGAAATGTCCACAGCTTCATCCACCCTGGAAATATCTCAGGTTAATTTTCTGTGCCTGGTGTTTTCTCTCTCCTGTTTTTTTCTCTGCCTTGAGCATGAAGTTTCTGTGATGTTTCATGCCCACACCATACCATGACAGTGAAAACTATAATACTGTAATGACCATTCAATTACTAACCTGTAACTGAAAAATAATCTTTACATCTCTGCTGAATTTGACTCATATTCCCCATTTGAAAAACTGCTATAAGTCCAGATACAATTGATGGGTAATAAAGTAACACAGCCCATTTCAATTAGTAACCTGTATTCTCTGCTGATAGTGGTATTTCCAAGCAACTTAGGATCCCACCATGGGGGGCTCTACATTTTTAGTAACATGGTAGTTCTTGTCCTAAAGTCCACTTCTAATCTAAAAACAAGAGCAAGCAGGTAGAAGAGAAAAGCAGAGGAAGGTATAGAGGGGCTGTAATTGCAAATGCAGATTCAAAACCAATAGCTGCAGTCATAGCTGTCAGCACACTGCAGTGCTCAACGTGCAATACATAGAGCTGAGAGATGTTGAAGATGGTGCTTACAAGAGTTGATTCTTTGTGTAAAAGGTAGACTGGGAAGAAGGTGAAGCATTGGCAAGGGAAAAAGATGTTGGCAGAGCAAAGATGAGCGCTGATCTTTTAATGGGAGAAAGATCAAAACAGGACAGGTCAGCTGAGTCATGAAGAGCTTTCAGAGAAAAAACAGGGAAGAGGTTGCATTTCCTTTTCCCTTACTGAGCATTTCATTTTCTCCCCAAACACCCTGCATACCAGGTGACGATCTGAATATATTGTGCTCTCCAGTCTATCTCACCACCACCCCCCAACACCCTGTGTGCTAATGAAAAGTTGTGTTCCTTGTTTTACATGCAGTGACTTAATGATTTACTCATTCAACCTCTATATGTATAAAGCTATTTTCCCTACCTAGGGATGGCTGCAGTACCCATAGTATTTTTCACTACTGGTAACAGTTCTCCACATAGAAGTGACCCACCTCCTGCTGCTCTTGGGCCTGGGAGGTTTTTCCCTCCAAACACGTCTGAAGAGGCACATTGGGAGGGGATGAAACCTTGCTCCTGTTGCAGGTGCAGGCTGTTAAGCAGCAATGTGGAGTTGGCAGGGTCATAACAAGCCCCAGCTGTGCCAAAGCCAGGACCAGCAGCTGGGGCTAATGAGAGCTGTGGTGGCCATGACAGGCCCTGAGCAGGTTCTGTGATCAGGTCCTTGGCACAGGGAGAGGTTTGGTCTGAAGATGTGCTCTTGTCCCTGTCCCTGTCCTGAGGTGGGTTTACAGGACTGTCTGTGGAAGAAATACAGGTAGGGCAGCAAGTGGTGCAGTTGATCTTGGTGGTGGTGGTAGTGTCAGGGATGAGTTTAAGGTGGAGGGAAGTATCATTTGCACATGTGAATACTTCATGAAGAGGCTGGTAAAATTGGTCCTTTGTTGAGAAAGATGACTTAATTTTGGAACCTGCTAGGAGAATTCACTGTTCTTCTGTAAAAATTTTGATATGTGAGGTGTGTACTTCCTTGCTACTGCGTATGGTCTACATAAGCATTCAGGATTTCCAATGCTTTTCTAATATAATGAATATGAGGGTTCAGGGTTCTTTGTAACTGAACTATTTCTCGTAGTAGCAGATAGAAGTTTCAGCTGGGCTTCTGTTGTTAGATCTTATTCGAGTGCAAACTCCATGCTTGTTTCAAAAAAAAAAAAAAAGTATTTAGCAGTGATGACTAGAAAACTCAAGGTGCCTTGTGTTTTTTGAGCTCTGTGGTAGGATAAAATACCATAAAAATAAGGCATGTTACTTTGTTATGTTATGAAATGAATTCACTGATACATAATGAAAGAATCTTATATGATACTAAAAAAACCTAATGTGTGAAGGTTTTACTATGCTTAAGTATAAACTGGATATAGCCTTCAGTCTCTCATCTTAGTTGTAGAAGAAACTAGCCTCCCATTACACTTCACTACATGTTGATATGTAGGGTTATTTTTAACTATTATTTTCATCAGAAAAGTAAAATTAAGAGGCGCTAGGGAAGACAAAATTGTATCTCAGGATCTGGAGATTGCGGTAAAGTCTGAAGAGCTGTTCCTTGATCTGTGCTTCTGATTTGCTATGTGACTTGGGTAAATTCATATGCATGTTCTGGATCAGAGGCTGAGCCCTGTAGTCAGCCTGTTTTGTATTATTTTAGTAGTAAAAGGACAAAAGCTATGAGTTGGGATCCTCTGCCATTAGGATTAGCCTATTCTTTCTCACCATAGGAATGATGAGAGAGCAGAGGAAGGAACTGTAGGTGGAGTTTTGGTGTGCTTTACCGGTTCCACAGTGGCAGAGGGAGGCTGGTGAGGTTAGAAGCAGGGACAAGTGGGATGTGCAGGGCTGTGTTTCGTCTTAACTGTGTGCAAAAAGCACCTATTACTAAAACTTCTCTGTCTCTTTGAAGGGTTGAAATATAATTAATTTGTGAATGTTCAGGCTAGCTTCATTTGTGTTTGATTTATCCTTAGTTTAACTCAAACATTTCCCTTTTGTAAGAGAAGGTGAAATGTTTGATTGTGCCTGTGTGGCTATCCTTGCAGCAGGTGTAGCACCTGTGGTAGATCTGCCCTGAAGCACCTGGAGTGAAAAAAGACTAAATGACTAAAACTTGGGCTTGATGTTGATAAAGGAGAGCACTTGTGGTAAGGCACTAACTTAAATAATGGGGGCATCAGTCCTTGTCTAAAAGCCTCTGGAAAGGATAAGAAAATTAGTAGGATTGTCTATGATAGTTCTTGGGATGGGAAAGGCTGTGATTAAGATACATAAATGAAGTAGTTCTTATAATGAACCTGTCTTGGGTTTGTTGTCTGCCAGTGCAGTTGCTATTAACGTGGTGTGATGGACAGTGTCCTGAGCTGCTATCAGCTAGAGAATAGAAGAAAGCTAGTACATTGACTTCAGTCCACCCTCTTTGCTTGTATATTTTTTCTTTTTACTGCTTGCGTTTCTTCCAGAGGTGATTTCCCTGTATTGCCATTTGAAAAGATGTGAATGTCTCTGTGTAGGAAACCACATGTCATAGTGGCCCAGGGAACTTGTACTGTATTTTCTGTCACTGGGCAGTGACAGAAGGGCCATCTGAACTACTTTTAAACCAGGTTGCGGCCAGCCCTTCTGTTACAGTAAGAAGCTACGCAGGACAGTGGTGGGAGGACTTCTATAACTAGCATTGTTGGCTTATTCCAACTGCAAAAGTGTCTGTGAAATTAGAGCCTGTGAGAGAGGATTTACGCTCGCATGGCTTGATCTCAGAGAGCTTACAGGTGCAGGATCTTATAGACCAAATACTCCCTTACAGTTGCACCATCTGCTCCAAGTTTAAGTCCCTACAAAAATGCAAGAAATTGAGAGTAGAAAAGGCTAAAAGGCAAAGCAACTTAGATTTCTTTTTCTTGGTCTATGCCTATGTAAACATCCATTTTCTTACAATGCTTTATATGTCAATTCTCTATGTGTTTTCTTGTGCTCATGAACCAGAATCAACTTGAAGAAAGGAAGATGTAGCTGAGTAGCAGTGTTCACTAAATGTCAAGAAACATCTCTGCTGCATGTCTTTGCTATTGTGGCAAAGTCTTTGAGATTGAACTTGTTGAAGAATGATATAGTAACCTCTTACTCTTTGAAGGACTTTTTTTTTTTAAATCATTCCCTCAAACTCTTATATTAATAAAGATTTAAAACACTCCAGTTGCCTAAGGTAAGGCTTTTCAAATTTCTAGAGGGGAGAAAAATCTGCAGACAATCTTATTTCAAATGCAAACTAAATGCTAGACTACATTTTTAATATTGCCTGTATTTGCCCAACTTCATGGTTTTTGCTTGCATGAGTAAAAAAGCTTCTGAGCTGCCTTTTTCTTTTAGTTGTTTGGACAATCCACTGAAGTCTTTCAATCCATAGATTGAGAAATACCTCCTTGATTCATCTTTTGTTCAATCCTTTGCTTTCTATTCTGTCTCTTCCATTTTCTTTCTCCTTTAGGCAGCCTAGTTTGTCTCTTGCTTTTTTTCCCACTTCCCAAAAATCAAAAGTATAAAAACTAAGTTAAAACTGCAAACTGCTCTCTCAGTGATTCTTGCGCCTTTTTTTTTTTTTTTTTTTAAATCTTAGTTTCAAGTCACATGGTTGTATCTCTGTGACTAAGAGCAAGGGTGGTTTTGTTTTGTAGTGTGTGAAACAGTCCTAAAAACAATGAAGGTCATACTTAATGATTGGAGCTATAAGGAGAATGTTCTTTAATTACATATTTGAACCTTCGGTTTGTCACTTGCCATCTTCATTTTGGTACGTATGTGTGTTTCTGAACTGGGGCCTCTTCATCCCTCTCCCCACCTTTGTTGTTTGACTGATGGAAAAAATGTAATTGAGAGTTTAAGTGGAGAGCAAATTTGGAGGTAAAGAGTTCTTAATAATGTTTGTCTTTATTGCCCCTTTGGGTGGTTCTGCTACACAGGACTGGAGTGGCATCAGAGGGCATTGGGGTTTGGTGGGGCAGTGGTGCTCTGAGAGGTGGCAGAGAGGTTCTCTGTTCACTATTTTGGCCTGGTTTTGCCCCTTCTGTATGCGAAGCAAGAGGGCTCTTGATGTGTATAACTGACAGCTTAATAACCCGGATCTTGCCATCTACATCTCCTCTTCGTCTTCCTGTTTGGCTTTTAACAACACCATTTAGGGCTGGGTGGCAGCAAGATAGGCAGAGGGCAAGGTCCAAGCTGTGGGAGGAGACTGGGCATACCTTTCACAGAGATAGCTTGCTTATTCTCCCATTTACTTTCTATTCCCTTTTTACTGGTACAGAGTTGAGTTGTGCTGGTTGGACCAAACTATGAATACCCCCATGTTAAAGCTAAATCTTTTTGACAGGCTGTTTTTTAACCCGAGTCTGTTCTCACTTGGCTGAACTCACAACTGCATGGGCAAATGTACCAGCATAATGCGAATGAAAGCCACTGAGGAGCAAACGAAAAAGCATGAGGAAAAGGGACAAGGGGCTGCTGAAATTGGTATTGCTGCTGAGATGTACGTGTCAAATCACAACACAGGAATGTAATTACAGCAGCAGAGTAGTATGTGTTGTGCTAGAGATTTACCAAATGTGCCTCTTGAATCAGCTGGAGGGGCATCTGTCCTCCCTTGTTAAGGCTCACTAGCATGCATAGTTAGGAACCTAAGAGTTTGGTTATCTTCATCTGACTAGATGAAGGCAAAAGTGCTTTTTACAGTCACAAAATGTCATTGCCCTCTTAGAAATACAGCCCTACTGGGTAAGAGAGTGATTTCTTTTAATAACTACTCATTTTAGGACAAGTCAGGGTAAGAGGAAGACAAGGAAAATTAAAATTGTTCGTATGCTGTGTACTCAGTAACACTTGGATACCTTGCATTCTCTAAAGTCCACTTTCAGAAATTTTCATGTGCAATCCAAATACCTGTGCCGGGTATTTTGGTGGCCAAAACTGAGCACAGAGGGTGTTCAGCTCAGAATGGCCTAAACATCATCTCCTTAGAGAATCAGTTGTTAAGAAATGTTAAGTGCTGGGGTATATCTATAACCAATAACAAGGTATGGTCAACTAAAGCTAGAGCTGCGAAGAAATTTGGTCATCTGCTGGGGATCCATAAGAGATCCCTCTTTTATGATATGGCCTATGGTGGAAGAACAAGTGGAAATTATTCTGGCCCATTGTGCAGCAGTCTGGAGGTAGGAATGCTCTCAGATAAAGTGGTGAGAACCAGTTTCTTCACATCCCGATGTTGCAGGGGCTGAACGGGCATCTCCTGCCACTGAGGAGGAAGCCCTGGGTGTCTCCTGACAGGTGTTGCCCATTGAAATCCTGCCACTGCAGAGATAAGAGGGAACAGGACTCTAGTTAAATCACTTGAATGGGAAGCTGTAGGGTCCATCCCCTTACTCAGTGTCCCTGCATTTCTTTTGTTTGTTTGCATTAGTGTAGTGAGCAAGATGCAAAACCAGGACTCTTGCTCAAGTGCCCTAAACACTATATGACAGATCAGGCTGTATTTTGACCTGTGCATTCCTGACTGTATGATGCCACAATTTCTAAAGGAGGGATCAGCCCTGCAATTGTGCTCTCTTGGGAAGAAGTCTAACTGCTAGGCTGTTATACAGAAGCTGGACGGTGCTACTTAGCACCCTATCTTTCATCTCGAAGACCAAGCAGATACATTTTTATTTTACCCTGTTGATGTGTGTTAAGTGCATTCAGGACGTGCCTACCTGTTTGGACACAGGAGGCCCTAGCTATGACTTGCTGGTTTCTGGATTACACTGTGATTTCAGCTGGGGCTAGCCAGAATTAGGTCAGACTGGGCATCTGGGTGGATGCAAAGGCAGAACCAGGGAAGTTTGGGCCAGACAAGAAGATGCCCGACCTCTTCTGGCCTGAGGCTGCTGCAAAACAGTATCTCTTGGATGCTTAAGGAGGGGGTGGGTGTGAAACCTGCATTCTAAGTCTTCCTTTGTTTTTACACCTGATTATCACTAACAGACCCAGAACATCTGTTTCAGGTCAAATATACTTGACTTTTAAGGAACCACATTTATTTTCCTATGGAGCCCTGATTATCTCAGATGTGTTGCACAGGGAATGTGAACAATGCAGAACTTGGTCTGTACTTTGCTAAGCTTATAGCACATGTGAATGTGTTCCCCAAAATGAGGAAAGCCCTTTTCCTTTGATGGTAGAAATACAAATACCCTGTACTTGAGACATTCACAAGTGGGAAATAATTTGTCTTCTAATGACTGGTAGGTGCCCAGCTTCCACTGAAGCCAATTTGAAGTACCTCACAGAAATCAGTAGAACACAGTTTCTAGGAAATATTTGGAAAGAGACAGGATTTTTGACAAGAGGTCTGGGATCATAAGTATCATCTGAAGTAGTTCCCAGAACTTTTTAATGGGACTCGGTGTGCTGCAGGGACATTCATGTCCCTTACCAGGATTCCATCCAACCTCTTCATTGAGCAGTGTTGTGATTGCAATATGTAAAAAGATTGAATTAATTGCTTTTATAGCTAAAGAGTAGATCAAGCATTTAAGTGGGTCAGATGCACAGTGCTTACTCAAAGCTGTTCTTACTTACTGTTGACTCAGCAACATAAAGTTACGCAACATTACAAACTTGCAATTTTGTACAAATTATAAAAAAAAAAACCAACCCAAACCAGATCTCTTGTCAGTTGGGTGTGGATCTGTGTTGGTAAACGATGGAAAGTAAATAGCTAATCATATAATGTTGTGTTTGTAGTTTTGTCTCTGTTGGTCTCTGCAGCCAGCTACCTTTGAATCAGTATATAAGAATACATGTAGTTCATGGATGTTTACAGTAAATAATGTGACATTTTGGAATGTGATACTGCAGGCAGTGCATCATTTCAACATAATCTTCACCAGTATTTGCTCCAGAGTACATTTAGTGTGCGGTAGCTTGTTGGGCCTCAAGGAGGTAGAAGACATAGGTTCATATTTAAGTTCTAAATCACACAGAAGAGGAGGCATTAAACCCAAGTCCTCTGTATCCAAAGAGAATACTCCTTCAGCCCTGGTTAATTTGGAGTCTGAATGTCTCAGTTTTTCAAGGAAAGGCAATCTGTTTAGACATCTAGCTCCAAACAGGAGGGCTTGCAGGGAACTGGGCGCTGCTTTCTGGGATTATTTTTTTTTAAAAATTATTTATATGAGGAAGGGGGCATGCATCTAGGAGATGGCTCTTAGCTGCAGCTCTGGGCTGTGTGAAGGAATAATAGGCTAGGTGAGAATATCCAAATTCAGCCCTGCTTACAGCTGTAGTTTTAACTTTCCCCAGCCGTTTCAGAGTTGCCTGCATTACTGAGTGATGTTGCCTGTAGATGCTGGAGTCCTCTTAATTGTGGTGAGGATGGATAAGAGCAGCCTAACAGTGCAGAGCTTTGATTTCCCAGGCTTGATAAACTTTGTTTGAAAGAACTGTGGGTCCAAAAAGACTGTCTTTGTCCCTTACTATTTACCTCATGCAGTTATTTCCAGCTGGATTAATTGTTCAAAAGACTGTGCTGTTCCAGTCTGGTGAGTGCTGATTGCCTACCTTTACCCAAAATGAGAGGACAAGGGAAAAACAGATAGGCTCTTGTGCACTTCCACATTAAGGTTTCAAATCGGGAAAGAAGGCAAGCTGCTTACAGGTGAAAGAAGCAGAGTGTTCCCAGTAGTGAGATAGCTGATGTGAAACTGGTGCTCTCATTCTTGAGGCTTTTGGCACACAATAACATTCTTCTACCTGTCCCTCCCTCCCCACACCAAGTGGAGCACTGTGGGGCTGCCCTTGGCTGCCTGCCTTCCTCACCACCCCTGTCTGGCAAAAATTGCCATCCTGTTTCCCTCCCACCCCCACAAGAAAACCGCTTTTAAACCATACTGAACTGACCTTAAAGCTATCAACTTCAGTGGTCACTACAGAAACGTTAATAACACTTTAGCCAATGTTGGTGCTTCAGTCTTAGTTTTTCCTGAGTTATTACCAGCCCTTGGATAAGGATGCCCTCTTAGATCTTTAATTCCATTTGTGCTGTTTAAAAAATGTTTTTAGATGGAGGCTGGAAGAATGCATTAAGATAGTCTAATCTGACCCCTCTACAAAGAATGCGTGTGTGATCTTAACCAGAGAAATCTTGCCTGCAGGTAACCCAGTGACCTAGCGTGTGTATCAGAAATTTAGGCTCTTCCGCCTTGATCTGAAGGTTGTTACTGCTGGCCAGTTTGTTGCAGCCCTGGCTAATTTGAATTTCTAGTAGTTCTTTTCTCTTTGTTTAAGAGATGGAGCCCTCTAGATATAGATACTCTCTTTGTATAAGTACCTGTAGATTGTGATCAAGTTAACTTTTGACCTTCTCTTTGATAAATTAAATCCTCAAATCATCCTCACTGTGAAAGGCCTTGTGTCAATTTTGTACCATTCTTTTGGACAATTTTTTTTTTTTTTTTATGGTGAGGGGTGGGAATAGCAAAGGGTCAAATTCTTGGTAAAAGGAGCTCCCATGTACTAACTTGTATTTCTAAAATGGAAGTACCATGGCCTTTTCAATATTCATGTGTATATGTTGGTTTATTGAGGTAGTTAAACATTAATATTCCCATTTCACAAACTGACAAAATGGAGCTGAGCAGTCAAATAACTTATTCAGGGTCATGCTGTGATACAGTGATACCTGCTCCCATTCTGTCTGCTGGACATTCACTGCAGTGCTACTGCTCACATCTGAACCTGAATGCTCCCTCCATGATGACTTAGAGATGCTAGCTGTTACCATGATGTGTACACATGTGCATTCCATTGTTAACAAAAAAAGCATCAAAAATTTGTTAGAACATTGTTGAAGTTATGAAGTCTAACACTTCAAAGACAAAAATCACTATTGAGACTGTTAAAATTTATCACCTTTTTCATACATTATGGAAGTATCTCATTATGTCAGTGCATATGCTTTAATTTTATCTTTCTACAAATACTCCTTGCCTTGCTAAGTATACAGAACAGCAGCAAAGGTATAAGTAGCCAAAACCCAAGACATCATCAAAAACATTAAAGCAAATTCAGCTTGTAATTGTACGAAAGTTAACACTCATTTTTCATATTTATTCTGAGAAGTGCCTTTACTTTTGAAGTATTGTCTGTAATTGACATCTGGGTTGGACTTCTGTCATCAAACTGAGGAAAAACAGATGATCTGATATAAGCAAATATATGTTTTGTTTTCCTTTTAACAAACATATCTAAATAGCTCACATTAGTTACAGGTACTGTTTGTGCACCAGCACGTATATTATTGCGACACCAAAACTTGAAGCAGTGTGTAACTTAAAACAGGCTTTAGAGAAGCTTGCAAATCCAGTTGGCAGCATGTAGAAGGAATATGGATATTCTTACTAGGTTGTGACCTTGCAAATTCCTTTATAGGGCATGTTCTTTGTTAATATCTGTGAGGCTGAGACTGTTACATTTCAATGCATTTAAGTTCCTTTCCTTTGTTTGCCCCTGGAATGTGTGTTTTAGTCACCTAGCTATTGCAGGCTTGGATGCCTTTTTGTCTCTAACCTGTCCTAGAACATTACTGTCTCCATGGCAGAAGAGGATAGATATGACTGATAATAGTATCTATTTAACACTTTCCTCAAATAACGTCTCCTGAATAGGAGGAACAACAAGGCTAGAGTTTGCTCTCGGGTAGCTTTCTAAACTTCTGTGACAGTATTTCAGACCCTTGTTACAATCACTAAGGGGCAGGAGGGAAGACTAATATTTTCTTAGTTCAAAGGGCTCTAAAATGGATAACCCAGTTTATCAGAAATTCAGTTTATTCCCTGACCAAGCAGGTTGGTTTTTGGCAGAAGCAAACATAGTTTATAAATGCCAGCTTGTCTAATCAAGAAGCACGAGAATAGCCAGGACAGACTTTTAAAGGACCCAGTTTATCCAGCTAGTGGAAGTAAAATTACTTTTCTTTTTTTTTTTTTTTTTTTAGAAGTAGAGTTTTACTATTGATTTTAGAGGGAGGTAAACCAAAAGATAGCTGAGCATCCTACTTGGTATGTATTTACATCTTTTGGGTCCTAGAAAAAGATAATTCATAAATCTGTGCTGTAACATTTGCAATAAGTCTGTTAAATCAGATGTTTGATACAAGCGGGGGGGGGATGACCCCAAATGTGTCCTTTCCTTATTAACAGTTTACAAAGTGCAAGAAGGATAATCTCATCAAATCACAGTAAATAGTTCAATATGTTCTCATAGTTATCTCATATCTTGTCACTACTAGGACTAGAGTCACTAGGATTTGAGTAAAGTTGGGTTTATTATTAACCAAAGCTTATGTAAGATGTTATTGCATCTGATTCTATTTTTGCACTTACTTGGACTTTGTTGATCTTTCAGGCACAAAATGCTGCCTAAGAGTGGTCATATGAAACAATTGTAATTAGCACTGTCTGGGCAACAAATTGGGACTCACGAGGAGGGTGGTATGGCTGGCCTGTGCTTCCTGCACGCCAAATGCGATGCCTTTGCTTTTCTGAGAGGTTTCGAGGCAGGGCTGCAGGGGTCGGTTGAGGGGCAGGGGAGGATAATACCGCGTATGCTGTGCAGCAGACCTGAGCTGAAAGATGGTGTAAGCCCCGCCAGCAGGATGCAGCTGCCATGGCCGGGAGCGAGACCCTTCGAGGTGGGTGCCACCAAGTGCTGCAGCGCCTGAGCTCAGGAGAACCGGAGACTGTGCAGGATCCTCATCCCGTGCACGTAGTGTCCCAGGGCAGGGCTCCTCACGGACTAGCAGCAGAGTGCCCTGAAAAATTGCACGTGCAGAGGAATGCAGGCTTTCAAGGCAGCTTGCTGGCCTTTCATAGGGGGCTAGCTGCCTGGCAAAACAAGCACCTCCTGGTCAGGTTCCGGAGCTCTGAACCTTTCCAAGGGGTTATGGGAATTCTCCGAAACAGTACCAGCCTGCGGGAGCCCAGCGGTGCTGCCCTCCACTGCACACAGACCTACGCCCTTGTGCAATGTGTTGTTGGTGTGGGATCAATGAATTACTACTCTATGCAACAAGGTGTCAGTTTGGCCTTTTAGGTTTTCTCAGTACCACAGCTACTCTGCTGATCTTTTTTTTATTTTTTTTTCTCCTTTTTTTTTTTTTTTTTTTTTTCCTGGGAGGCATAAGTGGAAACAGGGGAGGACAGGCAGGACCGAGGGAGCCAAAAATCTCAGGATGGACATGAATGGTTTTTTTTCTCAGGAGCAGGCATAGCCCTACTGTGAATGGTGCAATGTGGCAAATAACTCCTGTTTTTTTTCCTTACCCACCCCCAAACTGCGTGATGGCACTGAACTCCACCTCCTCCAGGCAGGGACACAGCACCTCAGTCCTGTTCCCCTGCAGCCCCCGGCCTTCCCTGCCTCCCCAAATGTGACAGCGTGGCAGGCGGGGTGGTCAGTTCTGGCACATGAGGCTGAGGAGCTATGAAAAAAGCTGTGATATTGCTTTGCGAGTGGGGGGGGGGGCGCAGTACCCCCACACACATCCACCGCAGCAAGGGATCAGGATATGGAGATTTAAGAAAATAGCCAGTCTCCCAGCTGCTGTGAGTCAAGTACATGGCATATGTGCCGTGCTCATATGCAGCCTGTCAGAGGAGAGAAGACCTCTTTTAAAGTCTTTTGGGCTTGCCTGCATCATAAATATACATAAATAAATATGTGGGACTTCCTTAAACTTTTCAATCTCTGCTGCATTTTATCCCACATCAGGGGAGGGGGGGGGAACGAGAGAGGTACAAACTGGGACCTGTGGCTCCTGTATGGAAACGCACATCGGTTTATGGCAAGGGATCCCACTATCTCTGATCCACTTACCTGCAGGCAGCCAGCGTGCCTCACTGATGCCGACACCGCACGTATAGCCCTGGAGAGGCATCCTTCGCCATCAGGCAGCAGCTGGAGCTCCTCTCCTGTTGCCCGGAGGGTGGCTTGTGCTGCGTTTCTCCAGCTGTCCACATAAACCCACCCAGGGTGAGATCGTGCCCTTAGAAACCTGGATGTTTTGCTGACTTAGGGCCCAGTCTCAGTTTCAAATCTGCCTCATGCCCCTTCTCAGGGTTCAAAAACCTTCTGGAGCATGAGAGCACCCTGAAGTGTCTGCAGAGTCTGATGTATGTGTCGCTGTTTTTGAGAGGAAAATTGCCAGAGCATGTAACGATTGTCACTGGCATGAAACTGCAGCAAAAATGCAACTTTTCTGTGCCAGTGACACAAAAGTATGTGGTAGCTCCCCCAGGTTTTGTCTAAGCCACTTCTGGGTTTTTTTCTGTGGTTCCTTAGGAGTATGGGGTGTATCTCGGGGTGTGCTGGAGAGCCCCAGAGCTTGGAGCTGCCGCTGTGGGGCACCATTAGTTCTGCCTGACAACTACTGGATCAGGCTGTGAGGACCTCTGGAGAAAGGAGGGGAAAATGGAGCTGTTGCGTGAGAGTTGGTGTCTGACTTACCTGAGTCACAGGCATAAACAGCTGAAGGAAATAGGCTGGTTGATGTATGTGCTGTTGCTAAATAGTGTTTGAAATGTGAAATCTGTCTGCTTTTCCTAGGAAAGGGGAGGGGGGAAGGAATCTGTTTTTCATCTTTCTTCTCTATCCTGCCATAATTAAAAAAATAAACAACCAAAACCCAAAACAAACAAACAAAAACAAATTTAAAAAACTTCCAGGACCTTAATTATCTTTTAATACCCCTTTGCCAAGCTGGATAGAAATCAGTCAAGTCCAAAAGCTATTTGAGGTGGCGGGGTGGACTGACAATTCATGTTGGAAGGGGCTTTGCTGGATCAGCCACTCCAACCTGCTAATGGAAGCAGGGTCATCTATTTTAGCTTATGAAACTAGGCTATAAAAAAAGCCAAAGCAAAAAACCCTGCCGACTCCAAGTCCTGCAGTAATGACTGAAGACCAGAGTGTACCTAATGTATGTATGTGTGTTTTACACAAGCTGTGGTTTCCACAGAGCAACAGGCCTGTTTCTTGGGCTTTTGTTACCAGCTGTGGTCGTGCCTCCTCACCCCTGTCT
Organism: Aviceda cuculoides; assembly: GCA_035590195.1. Taxonomy (NCBI): domain Eukaryota; kingdom Metazoa; phylum Chordata; class Aves; order Accipitriformes; family Accipitridae; genus Aviceda; species Aviceda cuculoides. The sequence goes on along the minus strand of JAVJGG010000055.1, from coordinate 3,994,241 downwards.
TTGGGGCAGAGAGGAATGGGTTGGATCTGAAGAGGGACACAAATGGTCTCGAGGCCCTGGCCCAGCTCTCACTGTTAGCTAGCTGGTGAAGCCACGGTAGGATCATGTGGGCTGACATTTCCCTGAAATGCTGGTTGCAATGGGCAAAATCCTTGAAAGCCTCTCCTGGTAGAGCACCACCATCCATAGGGAAAGCAAGTTGCTGCAAAAAGCCAAGCCCTGGCCCTTTGGTGCTGCATCTGTAAAGATGAAAGGGATTTTCTGGAATAAATACAAAGAGGACAACAGAGAAAAATATTGAAAAATTAGATTTTTTTATTATTTTTTTTTCTTTTAAATGCACAGAAACCAGGGTGGCTTTCTATTAAAATCTGTCTTGCTTTTTCTTTAGAAGAGAGCAAGCCTTTTAACATTTTCCTATGGTGCAGTGAATCCAAACACAACAGCGACAAGCTGGTTCATGGGAACCGGAAACAGAGACAGGCCAGAAAACAACACCCTCGGGGGGGGGGGGTGGGTGGGGGTGGGTGGGAGAATGCTGCTTGCAGGGCTGTTTCTTTTTTATTTTTATTTTTATTGCTGTTGGAAACAAGTGACCTACTGCAGCCAAGTAGGCCTGGGGCTAAAATAAAAGGACCTTCAGAAGGCAACCAAAATACACAGACCAAATGATGTACTTAACATAAGTGTAATTGCTACTGTACAGTCCATTTTCCCTACCAATGTCTACCATCTTAATTTCTGAGGGAAAAACAAATGTAACTGAAAAGTTTCTGTGCCTCAGTTATTGCTCCCAAAGGAGAGAAAAATTGACCTAAAAGGGAAAATAGACAAGAACATGAATTTTGTGTGCAGATAAGGTGGGGACGGAGGAACTGGAGGAAGATTTAATGTAAAATGGTTCTCACCAACATGAATAGAAGGATATAATATGTAGAAAATGAATGTTACTATATTTGTGTATCTGTGTGCCATAAAGTTGACAGATGCCAAGCTTTAGACTAGACCACAATTAGGGTTTATTTATGCTGGCATAAGATGCAGGAAAGATTGCCAGTTTTCAGTAGGATATAGGTCTATGAATTGGAAAATACTTACTAGATCGCTGTAGTCTGTTGTTCCTGCCAACACGCGACTCCTTTGTGAGACACAATCCAGTAGTGTGCCTATGTATGCTAATGTAATTAAATACAAAACCAATTAAAAGTGGACATTTGCATTGGGCGGTATTACAGACATGGGGATAACGAAAAGTAGAATTACAGGCTCTCCCCTCCCCCACCTGCATTTGTCTGCTCTTCCCATGAAGCTAAAAAGCCTCAGATTCTGACAGTGCGATTGATATGCTCTGATGACAGCCGTAGTCCAATTACTTCTACATTCCTAAAACAGCCTGCATGAAATAAATTTGCAATTCAACTAATGCATGCAAAAGTTGATTTTCCTTTATCAGTCATAAACTTTTTTTTTTCCTATGAGAAAAAGCTTTCTGTATAAAATAGTAAGTCAAAATTTTAGTGAAGCATTTAGGTGTTTGAAATAATCGGAGTGTTGCTAATTCAAAAATTTAGGAAGGGAGATATTTTAGACTTTGAATTGGAAGAACACCAAGAAGTCTGCCTCCAGGCCCAAAGAATCTTATTTTCTGTTATCTCAGTTCGTTAAGTGAGCTACTTCTTGGGGCTCTGTGTATGATTCCAGTACTTAACCCCCCTCAAAATTGGTTGTTAGTACCTGCTGATCTGGATTGATATGCAAGCTGCTTTCCTCAGCTACTTATTTCACAGCAGAATCACTTTTCTATGGGGTATGCTTTTTCCTCCCAGCTTACTTCCTAGTGTCTAATTTTATCCCATGGGACTTACTTCCCTTGTATTTCTGTAAGTATCTTCAGGTTTTGGACTTTAGATGAAGACTCTCAAAAATTCCCAGGTCTGTGTCCTGCTGCTGCTGGAGACTGCTCAGCCAGACTAGATATGTTTAGCTCTTGTGAAGAAGCCTTACTCAGTTCCTCCAACCACATAATTGTTTTAAAAGCTTTTCTCCAAAATCCCTCACAGTTGTTTACATCTTTCTGAGGTTCATATGAATATCCTACTGGATTGTCACTAGCCTTGCAAAGAAATGCATTTTTTCCTTTCTGATTCAAGCCTTCTAAGACTAAACTTGTTGATTGCAGTGTTGGTCTCGCATTGTGTTGCCCACTCTCACTGCAAGGGCCAAATTGGTTCTTGCTGGAATTTAATTTAAATGATGCAGCTTTGCAGTGGGGATGAAACAGGCCTGGCTCTGAATTCTACACTTCTGTGCTACTGTGTTTTTACTAACATTTGTCAAATTATTTTCCTTACAAACCCTGTGTATAGCTGATTTTTTCCCAGGTTTTATTCCATTTAACTTTGTCCTTATTCCTAGCCCTTTTTTGGCTGTCTCCTGTTCATCATGTATTCTGTGGATGATGATTAAGATACCATTCAAGCCTGCTTTCAATATAATTTAAAAAATACTGAGGCACAGTTGGTCATCTTAACTTCATCCTTTTCTTGGAAGTGCATCATGATGTTGCCATTCATCTATCTCAAAGAGGGCATTCAACCAAAAAAATCAGGAAAGCTGAAGCAGACAGGGTCCTGAAGCAATACTTCTTGTTCATACACTCTATAGCTTAACTAAACACATTGGTTTAGTTAGACAGATCTTTAGACAGTATTGCTCAGCCTAAGTGTCCATTAAAGATCTCGATTTTCGTTGATTTACCCCGTCTTAAAGTTTGTAATGTCTGTACATATTTTTATAGGAGTCCTGTTATTTTGTTTCTTTCTTTGGCTCAAACCAAACTCCATGAAGTCTTATTGTTCCTGTTAAACTGGAATAATTATACAACTATCGACAACTGCTCTGTGATCTCCAATTTCAGCAATCTGTTTGAATACCTCCCTAATCTCAGGTATGTGATGCCAGTGTTTAAAGTGAAGTATGTGCGTTAAAGGGGGGTTAAAGGGAATTTAGCTGCTAAGTAGCATAGAGTAAATGGCTAAAAGTGAACTTTGTTTCAGTAAACTTTTACACTTGACTTGCTGTGATAGGGTACCTGAAGTTTTTCACCTACTCTGCTCTCAGTTCGCTCATTCAGCCACTTTTTTCTGTGTAGAAGCACATACAGATATTTGCTTTTTATGAGCATCTATTTTATTAAGAGAGTGTCCAAGGTGGAAAATGCTTTAGAACCAGGAGAAAATGCAGTGCAAAGCAAAGAAGACTGCCAGTGAACTTGCAGGTGATTGTGGAAGACACCATGTGCTGCATTACTGCTTGTCAGCTGGCGTAGTGCGCTGAGGTACCTGTAGCAGCAAGCTTTCTCAGGCCTTTTCCCAGTGTTAGAGGCAGCCCGTCTATACCAGCCATTAGCAGATGATTACACTAGGAAACTCCCAAAACTTTTATTGTGCTACATAAACATGCAGATTTCATGTGGTAAGATCACATTTTTTTTATCCTAGTTTGAATTTCAAAAGCTTATTGTCAACCTTCTATCTTTTCAGTCCCAGGGTTTATGTACAATAAAATACCTTTTCTATACCAGTATGTCTGATAGGATAGTGCTGTGCCTTTTGATATGGCTTGTTCTTTTGCACTGTTCCTGTAACTTAAGGTGTGCTCGAATAGATGTTGCATCTCTGGAGCTGCCTGGCAAGGCAAAGGGCATCTCTTGCTCCTCTGCCTCTTTTGGGAGAGGCACCAGGCAGAGCATGGAGCTGGTGGCCCCATTGCCAGCAATTCCAGATAACTGGTGGAAAAGCAGCTAGCTAGTATGGGACCAGCTTGTAGCTAATGTAAGGTAATTTAAATTGAGATCAGGGGTGGTATAGTGTTCCCTTCAGAGACAAGGGAATTCAACATGATGCCCATGGCTACTCCCATGCCCTAACACTGGTGGCATTGCTAGAGAGTCTTTGCAGTTTATTTCTCCAGCAGTATTATGAGCTAACCACACCCGCTGCTGGTTTCTACAGTACCAATTTGCAAGATTGGCTGGTTTGGATGAGGAAACCCACATTTCCTGAGGTATCCCAGGGAGCTCAAAAGCCAAGATCTTAAGAAAATTAACAGAAGTGGTGATTTTTTTTTTTTTTTTCAACATTATACTTTAGAGAAGGCTGTTTGTGTTTCTCCTCCTTTGGTGGAGGCAGCTGCAGATGTATACTTTCAAACATCAGGAACTCGTGGTATTGCTCTTGTCTCATAGCTGGAATCACTAGCCAGTTGCTTGGTTTTAGTCTTGATCCCAAATTTTCTGCCCTAGGAGTAATCAGGCTAGAGTCCTTGAGTGCCCTTACTCAGGTAGGCAAGAGGACAAGTGGAATAGGCAGATGTATCAGTTTTTCACCCCAAAGGGGGAAGAGGTCTGTCTTGCTCCTTTGCACCAGCTGCATGCTGCTTTGACTCTTTGAGGTGATTCAGTCTTAATATCAGCACAAAATTATGTACTACTTTTTTTTTTTTTTTTTCCTGGATTAGTTTCCTCCTGAGTTAGTGAGCTAAAGTGGCTGATAAGAATAGTCTAATGAGCATCAGGCCTGGCACAATGTAAAACAGGAATGGGTGTGGGAAGCCAGATGATGAACAGTTCACCTGAGATAAACAGTTAGATCAGCTTATTTGATCTCCCGGACCTGCAGTATTTTTCCCGCAGCAAGGCCTTAATGCTTCTCACAATTCTTCTAAGAGGGGTGAGAGACCAGGAGGAAGGGCTTCTGATCCACAACAGCTTGAGCCCCTCTGGGCCTCCAGTCACCTGCTGGAGCTTTCCTGTGCTGGCTGTGCAGCTCTCCTGAAGTGTTAAAAGGTGTTACAAAAACTCTTCTTGGGGAGATATAGGAGGGTGGAGGCTTTATTTTTTTAATGTTTTTTTAACTCAAAGTTCTTAGGCATTTAGTTTCTTTTTCCAAAATTACCAATAATGGTCCCAAGAGAATCAGTTTACCAGATCAGTTTTATAAAAGTGCATTTAAAAAAAAGAAGCAGCTTGTAAGGAATTGCTGGCATAATTCTAAAAATAATCATTAGCAATATTAGGGGTGTCGTGGTTTAACCCCAGCCAGCAACTAAGCACCACGCAGCC
>JAVJGG010000055.1:3958582-3982364 GCA_035590195.1 Aviceda cuculoides | reverse complement strand
CCCCCCCCCCCCCCCCCCATCCCGTGGAGCTGCCTGCGGGGTGCAGTGGGGCAGGATGAGGCCAGACTGGGATGTAGTGGGACCCAGGCGACGGGGATGATCCTGGGCCCCGAAGGGGATCGCTGGGCGGCGGGTGGGCGTCGATAACTTCTGTGGGATGAAGCCGGTCATCCCTCGGGGTTAGGTGGGACAACTCGGCGGCCACTTCCCCGTGCCTCAGTTTCCCTCAAACACCTTGGTGTGGGGAACAGCCGTACCCGCAGTTTGTGCCCCATCCCCGGCCTCGACGCATGTCCCCATCCTAACCCCAACCTTGACCCCCCCGTCCCCCTAACACTGACCCTAATTAACCCCAATTCTCCCCCCAGACCTCCCCAAACATCCTCATCCCTCCTACGCCGGCAGCTCCAGCAACCACGAGGTGGCAGGGCTCGGAGCAGCCGTGGCCTCATCCAGGCCAAGGCCTCATCCTGCAGCGGCACTGAGCACCCCACGGCCACCCGACCAGCTGCCGCCCCGGACCGGTGACGCTTTTTGCCGTGTGCCGGGACGGCGGTCGGGTCCTCGTCCTCGAGTTGGCGACGCTCCCGTAAACCTCGCCGCCCGCGGCACGAAGCCAGCGGGAGCGACGAAAACCCAGCGGGCGCGGGCGGCTGCTCCCCCCGACCAGCCCGCCAGTGCGGGTCCGCCGCTCTTGTGGGATGACTTTGAATGCACGTTGTGGCAAGGGCTTATTCGCTTAGTATCCATTAGCGCGTAGTTACTGAGAAGTTATTTTTCCGTTGAGGATGGGTGTTTTAAAGGTAGCACCCTTCGCAAAAAGGGTTTTACAATTAAAGCCCTGTGGATGTAACTGACAGGCTATGTAAACCCTTACGAATTGTATAAAACTAATAGGTTTCGACCCATCCCCGCTCCAGCCCAAGGAGCTGGCCGCGTTATGCGGGGAGTCGCATCTCGTGGGGTTGGCGAAGTTCCTCAGCGAGTTTCCCTCGAGGGCCGCGAGCTCAAGGAGCTCCTCGCTGGGCGCTGCTGTTTGCAGAGGACGTAAAGCCAGACGTTTCCATGTTGCCGTAACAAACCTTCCAAAGGGAATAAAAGTAACTTATTGGTTTGTTGTAGTTGCATCAGAGTGTATTTTCCTGTTGGTTCTTGAAGCTGAACATCAGAATAAAACAGTCCCTAACACAGAAGTTACAGGTGGAGATTAAGAGTCTAGCCGTGGCTGCAAGCCTATGAACAAATCCTGTGGATGAATGAGGGTGCTGACATGGTGAAGGCTAAGCAAGTGAATGAAGGTCCACGAAGTCTCATGACAGGGTATTTATTCAGTCTGTTTCGTACAGTAGGTAGTTACAAGGCTGAGTCTATTATTGGCTCAGGTTGCTGTTCTGACTATAGATTGTGTTCATAAACGATGTTACTTACAGACTAAGAATTTTATCTTGTTATTTGTCATGTGTACTTTCCAGTTGATGATGCACTAAACTTTAAACACTGGTTTTTGGTTTGTGTAATAGCACCTTTTTTATTGAGTCACCCTATGATGATGTAATAGGGGAAGTATTGTAGTAGTATAAACCATACATTTTCCATGTAACTAGCCTCAGTTTATCAAACACTAATATATTAAGGTTACACAATTGCCTCAAGTGTATTTTGTTCTAGGTATCAGTCTTCTGTGAAGGTTATAAAATATGGGTATGTTTTGTGTCAGCTTGTGTTGGACAAGAGAGTAAAAAATCATAGTGCAGTACAATGTAGTTATAAAAATGTGTTATAGCAGTTTATAGGAACGAGAAGAATGAAATAGTGTACGTATTGAAGATACACTGCTTTCATTGTATCATCTCTTTTTAATGAGGCACCCTTAATCTCTTCAGTTTTAACTTCTTATTTTCAAACACAATGAGGGATTGAGCACTGTCTAATCTTGCAGGACAGCACCCTGAAGCGCTTTGTGTAAATACTCTTCAGATACGTCCTGTGAAGTTTCTGTGTTGTAAGTTTGAATGCTAACCTCGACACTGTCACTAATTTTACATAAATCTAGTGATATTCCAGTGACAATTTTCTGTCTCTCAGAAGTAGGCTAATTGTTATCTTGTTCATGGGGTTGTTGTGTAAATTGACATTTGTGGAAGAACTGGGAAAATGTCAGATGAAGGATTTAAGATAGCTTGCTTGTGCCTCTGTGTTTGTGCATGTATGTACGTCCCTAAGCAAGACTTTTTTATAAAATTTTCCAGTACTGTTATAGAATAGATTTATTGCTTGGAGTTCAACAGTTGTATTATTTGGTCGATCTCTATCCAGACACGGAGCTAGGAACTCTAACCTGGCTTGCTAATAGCATTTATAAATCAGTTTCAGGGAGAAAAGGTGGTGGGGGTAATCTGGTTTACCAGATTTGCAGGCAGCTCTGGAACATAGTTTAGAGGAGCAGTTCTCTTACTGTTAAACAGATACTCTATGGAAGATAATCTTTGATTCTTTTAATGGTCCATTTAAGTCGAAGAGCGTCCTCAGGTTCTTGTTTGAAGCTGTGTCTGTCAACAGAAAAGTACAGTTGTTCCTTTGGAACACATGTTCTAATACTTTTAGTAGGCTGATCTCCCGCATTTAAAGTTAGTCCAAGATTCTGAGTTGAGAACTATATGATTATTATTTTAACATAATTTAAAAAAATATTATCTACATAGTCTTAAATATGAAGTCTGATGTTTCCTAGAATGCCAGTAATTAGAAACTGGGAAAAGGAGGAGTAAAACACATTTTAGCAAAATAATAAAAGCTAAGGAAAGAGCATCTGTGATCATTGTGCAGTATAATGACAATTAGTATATAGGTCCCAATTTAATCAGGGCAGTCTTGTAGAATATCTTGGTGTGTTTTTTAATTATTTACTCATTATGTGTTTTTTAATTATTTGAGGGACATAGTTATTTTATTAGGAATGGATGGTGTGTTAAATGGACTGTTCTGGATGGACAACGGCGTATGTTTGAGAAAAGTTTGAGACCAGGCTCAGGATAAATCAGGTACCACTGAATAAGATGTAAGATCATTTGGCTTCACCTTTTCAATTGTGTTTTTTGGGGATTTTTGTGTTTGTTTTCCATTTGTATGAAAAATAAGACAATTTTGCAGCTCAGGGAGATTCTGTAGTAGTGGTCCCTGTATAATTATACAGTACTGTTTTGTGACCCTAAAGATGTAATGTTATATAAATCTGTTTAATTTCTTCTGGTCCAGGTAGTAAACAAATGGGTTTCCTCCCAGTTATTGACTAGGTAACTGACTGCTTTCAATTACCCTTTCACTGTGGGCTTTATTAGATGTTGAGCCCCTCTAATGAGACACTTTATGCCTCAGTTTTCACTGACCTCTACTTCAGGAGCATGATTCTGCCAAGCTGAGGCCACTCTTGGCCGCTCCTCTTCAGGATGAGGAAACAGTCCTGATGGCACTGCTCTCCAGAGCTCAGGTAGTTGCTTGCTCTTAATGGATGTAATTTGGATGCTGGGAAATGTGAGCGTTTAGGTCTGCCAAGGTGTTAAACTGCAGATTTCAGGAAATGTACAGTCTCAGTTTTGTTCTACCCAGTTTGCTTTCTGTTTTAAGGTATGTCACTATTGTCAGGTACACTACCTTTTGCCTGTTATTCTGCGACGGTGATGAATTAGATGATCTTGTCCATCCACTTGCCAACGCAGGTTGTTTCTTACGTTCTTGTAAACCTCACTTTATGTACTTCAGCTGATATAGCTTTGAACACTTTCCTTTGCAGACTATTGCATAGATTACTTCATAAAAAAGTTGTTCAACTTTTGTTACTGCTCAACATCTCCCCCACGCATAGCCTGTGTATTTAATTTACTCCTGTTTGCTTCTACGTTAACATCAATTTTTCTTATTTGGGGTTATCAAAAGGAAATGTAATCTCCTGAATTCATGATGAATGATTTGTTGAAATTGGCTGTTTAGCACATGTTTATGGTACATTAACATTAAGCAGCTTGGACTTACATTTCAGCACCAAAAATGCTGGCACTTCATAGCTTGCAGGTCTTCTTGAATGACTCTGGCCACTTGTACTCATCGTACTTTGGTTTTGCCCCTTCTAGTTTCTGCATTCACTGCCCTTTCTGTATTTCTACAGGTGTGGAAAGGGCTTTTCTACCGGAGGGTGGCCCAAGGGCACATGAATGAGGAACGACAGGCTGCACGCTTGCCTCGATGTCTCCCTTTGCCTGCAATGGCAGGTTAGCAGAGGATGGGCTGAGCTCTGACTTGGTGTTCTGGCCTACTTGGGAATGCTTGACTTCTGCTCAACTGCTGTGGCTTCACCTCTCTACAGCCCAAGTGTTTGAGCTTAATGAGGGCTGAATGGCGTTTGCTGTGGGAGCGGTGTGCAGTGCAAGTGCTTCCTGGTGTGTACCGTCCTCCCGAAGTTACCTGGGCTTCCGAGGTTTTGTGCTTTGCAGGGGTGCTGCAAAGGCTGTCTCTGCTCGTGTTTAGCACTTAGCCCAAGAGCAAGTTAAAAATATAACACCCCTTAGTATACAGCACCTTTCTGTGTCATGTCCTTTTCACTTCACCTTCTGATGTAGGTCATCTTCTGTCATATTTGTCCTGTGTGGGTCATTGGGAACATCTTGCATATTGGAGGTACTCTGCTAATAGGACTTCTGGTATTATGCAGCTCATTTGGGAGACCCATCATGAGTATCAAAAATGGATCTCTCTGCCTTCTATAATGCTTTTTATTATGGTGGATTCATAAATGTTAAGTATTTTCGTTTTCAGGTTCCAAGTAGGAGCTGCTGTCAGGTGTGGTGAGGACAGAACTCTTCGAGTATTGAATGTTTTTGCTATTATTTTTCATAATGGATAACCTTTATAAAACTGAGAATTAGGATAAACATTAGCGTAAGGAAATGAGCAGTATGAAGGCAGGTTGTATTTAAAAATAATTTGGATGTATGGAATGGTTTTATTACTCTAAAGCTATTTGTGAAATGCTATTCTGTTAATTACTCCAATACTCATAGTGTCATGTATATCTTAGTGGTTATAAATACTTTTACACCTAGTAGCTGGTACAAGGTTGACAGAACCCTTCTCTTAAATTAAGTGAAAGTGCAAGTATGGTTATTATGCAGCTGGCAATTGTTTTTCTCATCATTCTTGTGCTTCATTTGCTTAAAACACAATATCATAGTTATCTGCTGAGGATAAACCCTTGGCTGCTTATATCAGAAAAAATAACTGCTTTCTTAAATTTATAAGGCTACTTTTTGTGGAGACTATTTCTGAAGTATGTAAAATGGGAAACTGTATTTTAGTCCGCATTTGGGAAGTAGATTAAGGAAGTGCAGTAGGCCAATTGGCTGATAAATAACTAATGTTCCAAAGTAACTCTCATTTAATTATGCTCTTTACTTCTTGATCTCAGATTGAATTATGATTTTGGTTCTTTTCTCTGTGACTTTATTTAGGTCTAGAAAATTTAGCTGAAACAAAATCTACCATAATAAATTCTGATTAAATGGGCATATTTGGGTCTTAAAACAGTTAGACTTGTAATTTAATTTACTTGACTATTATTTCAAAGAGTTTGAAGTTGGATAAGGTATCCATTATACATCTCTGTTCATTGCATTACGTGACACAGCAAATATTCAATATCCCATTCTATAGAAACTCATCAAGTGTTTTGCCAAGCAAGAAGCAAAGTTGCTTTAGTTGAATTTTTATGTCAAAGAGGTACCCTGGTCTTGACCCTTCCTCTGTGTGTGAATATGTGGAATCAGCAGTTTTCTTTGATTAGGGGAATGTTTAGGGTGTTGCCTACAAAGAGATTGTCTGAAAGATTCAGAAACTTTACAAATGCTTTATGTTAGCCTGTGTGTGTGCGATTAATACTGACTTGTTGAGTATTTGTAAAACCAAACTGACTGTTTTCCAAAAAGATCTCAACTTATTGGTGTTTTCAACAAGATACAGGATTCAACATTTTTCAAATCCAGATTCAACATTTCTACAAATGTGTCTTGCCTGTGCCTGGCTACCCCACCAGCCCCTACTTGTTGAGGCCTGTCCCTAAATCCCAGCTGTGACCTACATGAATGAAAACCCCAGGCCAGAATGCAGAGAGGCTGTACGGCAGGATTGTGATGGAGAGAACAACTGGGCTGTGGCCATTTACAGGATTGGGGTGGGATTTGTTTGGTTGGGTTTTTTTACTATATCATCAGTAAGCTTAAGAGTTATTGCCGTGCTGTGATCTTAAGATAACTCACAGCAACTAATATGTATCCTCAGCTATTTTTTCCCAACTAGGTGTAGTGGTGATTAGGTCACCATTTGCTCTATAAAGGCAGCGCTCATTTTACAGTGTACCAAGATTAAGGTGAGGTTAACAGAATGATGATTCCCCCATGAGTATCTGCTTCAGTCCTTCAGATCTGTAAAATGAAGGATGTATTTATGAAATAGGTGGTGGGCAGGTGATGCTATTTCTTCTTGATCTGGGCTGGTGTCAAACCTACCTTACGTTTCTTTGAATTAAAAAAAAAAAAAAGACTTCCTGCTGGGTGCTCTTATGCTGGCATGGCTGTTAGCTCTTTCTTGCTGTGGGGAGGGTTGCACTGGTGACCAACATATCCCCTGAGATGCCGTTTCTCACCTTGCGTGCTGCCATGTCCATGACCAGTTTAATGTCTTAGCTGTTTTGTTGCTTTTGGCATGGGGGCTGTCCCTGGAAGCCATAGCAGTGGGGGATGTGGGGTGATGGTGAGCACCTGTCCTTGGGTCCCATGCTCTAGTGGGTTGCCCTACTCTTTTTTTTTTTTCTACAGAAAAGCCATGAGTGCCGAGTCCTACAGTGCGCTGTCTTGTCTGCCTCAATTTTTTTTCCAAAAATCACTCATTCCCTGTTGCTTTCACTTCCATCTCTGCAGCCCCGGCAGAACAGAAAGCTGGAGCACTACAGCATCCCTTTATATTTAGATGTGAAATACTGCATATGTTCAACTACTTTTACAAATAACATTTTGAAGCTAGACAAGCGTGAGCAGTCTGACCCTTTCTTTTTGTTTCAGGAAATTGTGTTATCTAACGAGAGGCTAAAATTAGAAGGGAAATAGGGAGGGTTGTGTGTTTTGTTTTGTTTTTTAAACTGAGCAACTCTCTTAATGGATGAATCATGTGGGTGTAACTTGTGGCACTTGATAGCAAGCAGTCTGTCTGAAGGTGCATGTGTAATAAGATTACCAGGATCGTTTTAGAAACTGTTTGGAACTACTGAAATGTGAACTTAATCTATTGGAAATATGTGTTACTCTATCTAATGTATCAAAATACATCTGGTTAGAGTTAGGCAAACGAAAGTAAGATATAAGGTGCAAGTTTTGAACAATGGGTTACTGAGCATTGGAAGAGCTGCAGATGCAGTTGGTGGAGTGAATATTTTCTGTAAAAATAAATATTTTCTTGGAAAATAATTTTCCAGAGTACAAGGGAAACAAGAGCTAGCGTTAGACTAAGGTGAAGGGATGGGATTGCGAAATTGTCAAAACATTTGGACACTGAAATGTTTTAGATTTGGCTTCATTTTAATAAACTTTCTGAATTCCTGTGTTGTGCAACATTATTAATTTAAAACGGGATGTTTTAAATTTAATTTGAATGAGACTTAAGTAATCTTTAGCCTCTTTTTAATGTGAAGATTTTTTTTCCCTTTCTTTTCTGGTGTTTCACTCAATTGTTGTTTTTGGGGTTTTTTTTTTGTTGTTTTGTTTTGGTTTGTTGTTTTTTGTTTTTTTTTTTTCCCCAGATCTTCTTTGTTTTACTGAAAGCCACAAGACACATACATGAACCTGGTTTGGTGGCTTGACCTCAGTCAAGTTCCTGTCTTCCCTTCAGGAAGACTCTTTAAGTTTATCTGCTAAACCAAAATATTAAGTATTCCTTTTACACTACTCGTGAAGCCCTCATTGCTTGAGGCCTTGAAATCAAACCAGTCCCAGTCTTTCAAAAATTGCAATTGCTTAAACAAGTTATGAGATCTGATGAAAATATTTAGTTGTCTTTGGATTGGGTTAGGCAGGAAGCGTGACTCGGCGATGACAAAGCTGTTCTCTGGCTTTGGTTATGTGAACAGCTTTTTAAAGACAGTAGTGTAACTGAAGACATAGCAATAAAGGCCCTCCTTACCCCCTGGCCCACTGGCTCCTGATATGGCAAACAAGAAAGTCAAAACATGGAAGAGATGAGAACAGCATGTTGCAGAATTTCTAACTTGGTTGTTCTCAAAGGACTGATAATTTCAGAGTCACGTTCTTGAAAACCTGCCTGTGTATGGCGAGAGATAGAAATGTTTGCCTTTCCAGGAAAGCTGTTGCTTTAAGGAATAGATATAATAATATCTTGAAATATAGTGATGACAGGTGATACCCACCTTTGGCCTAGTACATAAGTTTTTTTTAATGTAGTCAGCTTCTGAGCCCCTTAATATATATTATTTAATACACAGATGGTGATTTGCTGAATGGCTTCGGTTTAAGGAGCTGATACAGTGGCCTGAATAAGTTGCATGAAATCTAAAAAATGTGCCCTATTGCTCTTCTTTTCTTAAAAGGGAAAGCTGTTGCTAATTTATAGTGTCAGAGGCCTTATGAACTTTTTAAAACCTTAGAATAGGAAAAGTCCATTAAGAGCTGAAAATTTTGGTGCAAGTCATCTAACAGTGGTTGAAAGTTACTGTAGAGGATTTTTCCTTTAAGATACATTCATGTGCTTGTAAGATAAATATTTGCTTGGGTAATAACCTGAAGGAAGTATGAAGTGGGATGGTTATTAGGCAGTTTTTATAAAGGTAGTGGAAGTGCTTTAAAGAACATTCCTTGTATTTTGTTTCAGTCATTAGCATATCTAAGGTCTTTACTACCATAAAAAGGTACTTAAACTCTTAGTATCACAGTTGTCATTTGCACTTGCATTTGTATGATAAACTACAAAGCAACCCTATTCAGTCATTGTGTTTGGGACATTCTCGTGGCTGGTGTTGGTCTTGGAGCCCTGTCCATTCATTCACAATTGTATCACCCTCTCTGCCAGTAAATTCTTGGTGTTATTTGGTACTTGTCACAGTACTTCAAAGATCTTTGTGACATTAACAAACACACACACTCACCCCACCCCTCTCTGTAAATGGGGAATGTTGCTAGGAATGTGCCAAACTTTTAGCCATCATGCAATTTGTATCCAAAACTTGTTGCAAATACCGGAATATCTTCTGAGATTGTATGCATTGTTGTGCCCCTTTAGATTTTTATATGCTGTAATTATGAAATATCATACTCATCAGCTGATGGCAACAACAGTATCTTCAGACTCTTAGGTAATTATGGAGAGTATTGACTTAAAACTGATATGAAGCTTGCCTAAAACAGAAATGTTTTTTGAATGATCTATGGAATGGCAGCATCATACATAGATGTGTGAGAAGAAATTCAACATTAAGTGGCTTTACCATGCCATGACTCCTTAGGCAGTATTTCTCTGGAATACAAACCCAGTGACCAATTATAGCTATACTCCACTCCAGGATTTTTTGTAAGGATTCGCTTGCCTCCAGTGTGTTTCATAACCTGTGAGAGAAGATTGGAAATTGGTGGAAAAGCTTCTGGTATGTTTCCTGTATAAGTTTTGCCAGGTGATTCTTCTGGAAAGGTTGCATTCGCCCAGTTCTCTGAAGGGAAGAGCCTTTGGGAATGGCCTCTGCATGTTGGCCTCACCAGGAGGGAAAGAGCTGTATTTGGTGGAGCAGCAGGGCTTTGCTTACCGCTGGCTCTAGCTGTCCCTGGGTTTTCTCATCCCTCCTTAAGGGGAACCTCACAAAGGAAGTTGATGACGAATGTAGCTCTTGGTTTACTTTTTCCAGTGTATCCCAATATTGACCCAGGTGACCCGTTTCCCATCGTCCTTTAAGCAGACTCTCGTACATCTGGGAATGCAGAGTTGGAATTTGCCAACTTTTGCACATGAGATGGGTGACCTTCACTTGCAGAGGAGGAAACCAATACCCTTCTAGCCAAGTTCATGATGCCTGGTCTTAACAAAATAGCATTACTTACATTTTTAAGAAAAGGTAGACATTTGGGGGGAGTGACCCCCTTTATTGCTTAATGCAGCGCTTTTACATGTGTGATTTGGAGGAAGATTTCTTGTTTGATGGAATGTATCTTGGTTCAGCTGCAGGTATGCTGTTCATGTGCTGCAGCTCTAAGATTATCAGTTACTGTTAATAATTCCCGTTCTTGGTTTTCCCTCTGGAAATGATTTTGAAGGATGTGTTTATTGCCATTACTGATCAGGAGGATGTTTTTATAGGAACATCCTTTCTGTGCTCAAGTTGTCTTAATGCTGCTGCTGGCATACATAACAGCAAATTTACATTTTTGTTTTTATGTTCCCAATGATTCATAAAAGGGGACTATCCCATTTGCTTAGGCATGTGCTAGCTTGAAAATGAAATAGAAGCAAGTGCAGATATCTTGAGGGAAACTTAATGCTGGTGTTTCAAAACACCCATTATTTCCCATTTAAGAAAAATTAACCCCCCAACACTACTTTTGTTTGTTAACCATGTGCCTGGCCCGAACAAGGCCTCTTTGGCGTGGGGATCTGGGCCAAAGTGCAGCTAAGCTGAATAAACTCATGTTTTGGATTCTGTCTCTTGAGCTTGTTCGCCGCTCTCAGTGGAGCTGGCTGTGAAAGCTGCGTCTGGTTGCTGACCTGGCTGCTAAACAGCAGCTTCAGCAAGTGGTTCTGTCCTCTGCAGCTGCTTCTTCTGTCACCTTTCCCCTCTGCACCCTTTCTGAAAGCACTTCTTGCTCGGCCCCAGCTCTTTGTCCTGCTGGGGAGTGGGGGCGTTGGGTTGGTGATGTAGCCTGGATGGGGTAGCTCTGTCATTGTCCTCGCTCCCCGGTCTGGAAAACTGGGATGGTAGTATATCCTTCCTTCCACCCTTTGTGTGTCTTATTTATTTAGACTGTAAACTTTTAAAAGTATGGACTTTCTATGCTTAACACAATGCTGTAGTGATGTTGGTAAGAAGCTTGTGATAAACCAAACGTGAAAATGCTTAAGCAGGGGGCTGTCAAATGGAAGGAGTTTGGTTATCTCTTGCTCTTCTTGCATCGCCTGGTTAATTGCTTTCTTTACTGCACTACTCCATGTTATCCCTCAATATGTAGGTTACACCCACGTGCTGCCAGGTGACTTACACCTTCATTTGCTTCACCTTTGAATTTGGCCCTTGTATTGTATAAGACCCGTGTGCGATTTAGAGGCCCCAGGCAATTGAGGAGATGGGGTGGTGGTGGCAGGGGATTGCAACACACTGAAAGTGTCTGGGAGATCATAAAACCCCTTATTCTTTCAGATTTCATCATGAAGCAGGCAAGTGAGCAACCCGTGGGTCAAGAATAACAAAGGAGGGTTTGACCATCACGCTAAATCTGGTCTTTTCTGTAGATGGGGAATTCAGTAGGGTTTCAACCAGCAATCATTTTCTCTGTTTCTTTGAACTGAGAGCTGTTAAGGAAGGAAAGCAGTGCTCAATTGCAGGGTTCATCTGCCATGGGTTTAGAGGTTAGCATAAGACCGCACAGACTGAAGCCTATGGATCTTCATTCATGTTAAGGCTTCTCCTGTGTGTGGGTGGCAGGGCAGGCCTGAAGAGGGAGCAGGCACGTTCTGCCATGTAAAGAAAAGACATTGAGAAAGCTTAACATTTTAGACAGGCTTTTAGTGGCAGCTTTGCATACTGTATAAGCAGGCCCTGAAGAAGATAATGTAAGAAACCATGTTACCTGTATAGCACTGCTCCTTTCCCTTTGCCTGCCAAATCTTAGGACAACACCCCCCCATCCCCCAAACCTAAACACCACCATAAACATGGCGTAACTAAATTCCAGCTTCTCTAAAGGCAACCATGAAGCAATGAACCACAGTGACTAGCGCTATTGTTTTCTGACTTTTTTAATGAATTTATTTCAAAGGAAGCAGATGACAGCAAATGGTGCATATTCAAAAAGTAGTGAATTTTCAGTGGTCTTCCAAGCTGGGGAATAAAATGAGCAGGAAGCAAAGTCTGCATTGCAGTTCACAGTAAGGATTTCAGGTGCAGTGATGGCTAATGTGGAGCAGAGGTCCACCTAAAGACAGAGTTGGAAGAGGAAGGGTGTCTGCAGCCTGACCTATTAAAACCTTTTAAGAAGAAATCATGCCAACATGAGGTGACTATAGAGCATTCCTTCAGAGAGAGTTGATGTGATGAGTACAGTGCAAGCATAAAATGATTTCCTGTTTTATTGCATTTTGAGTAGGTTACAGTCATGGAATGCGCCTACCGAGCCATTTGTAGATTGAGCTGTGTGCTCCTGTTGGTTGGGTTTCTTAGTTTCCATTTGTACCTTAATTAACAGATTGAGTGCTCTGGCTTTTGTACCAAAATAACTCCAGCTCCAAAATCTTTGAAGTCTGATAATATGTCTAGAAGTTCTATCAAAATGGGGTTCAGTTCCTGCCTGAGACCTCTGGGTACTGCTTTGCGAAAATACCTTTGAGGAAAATATGATATAAACTGTGTGTAGTGTGAACCTTTACCCCTCTTAAAAAGGAATTTCATGATCATTCCACTTGGGTTCTACTTCTGTTAGCTGGTGGATTAAGCGAACGAGATGGTCAAACAGTAAGGTATGAGGAAAGCAGAGCAGAGTAACAGTTCTTATACTGTTACTTGTGTAGCAAGTCAATTCTGATTTACAAAGCTGTAAGAAGGAAATACTTGATGAGCAAATCTATTTCAGTACACTGTTTTGAAAGTACTTAGTTTGCTCACATACCAGGAGTTGTTGTAGGACATATGGTGAAGCTGTTGAATATGAAATTACTGTACTGAAGGAAAATAAAGAGAAGGCCTCAAGCTAGAGAGAAACTAGCTATTGAGAGTCGAAACATCTTCCCCTCCACCCTGGAGAAAGTAAATGCTTTATTGCTTGTGGTGGTAGGTATATTCTATTTTATAGTAGCTGCATATAAATTGCATATGGGAAGTTTGGAGAAGGATTTTGGCAGGATAAGCTACTGGGAAATGCAGTCATCAAAAGAAACTTTAATAGAAGATTTACTTTTTAATAGGAGATGAGACAGTGATGAGAACAACTATCCTCTTCTAGCTTGTTTTCTTAAAGAATCAAGGCTTATAGTGGTACAGTGTGTCTCTGTCTCCATTCCTGACAGAGCTGTAAAGATCTAAAGGATATTGAATTCCTGGGAATGGGTGCTTAGAAACAGTGTTGTAACCGCTTCAGGGAAAGGCTGCAGCACAAGCGTGTTCCCCTGTAGAGACCAGAGACTTCTAACGGCTGAAGAAGTCACAGGTGTCCCCACAGGGGCAGTAACTCCAGCCAGTTCCATGCTTGCAGCTCGCTGTGCCACAGGTACCAGCGTCCAACAGGAGTCTGCAGAGCCTGGAGAAACATGGGTTTGCTAGTGGCCTTGTTCACACAACAGCTTGTTGCTTTCGTAGCACGGTTTGCTAGTTAACCCTTGTGGTGTTTTAAAAACTCACTGTGAGATATTTGCCTTGCTATTTGGTAGAAATAGATAAAGATAAAATGTTTTTCCTTACTCTGGGCATTTTCGAGTGTTTCAGTGTTCTTAGACCTTACTGGTTTTGGATGAAGAGACTGCCACACAACTATGATTAATACTAACACTTGATACTGTGAGGTGTTTTAGACTGACCACATTAAAACCACCAGTGTACGCTTGACTCGGGCCCCAAGATGTGCAGCTGGACTTCTTTCTGCTGGACAGGATTCGCTGTCTTCAGCTGGAGAAACAACTGCACGTATGAACAGCTATAACTCTGGATCCAGCTGTAGAGAGGTCTATTTTGGTTGGAGAAGTCCAACTGTGTGTCTGTTTGGTGTTGGTTGTCAGGTTCATGACTA
This sequence comes from Aviceda cuculoides, assembly GCA_035590195.1. Taxonomy (NCBI): domain Eukaryota; kingdom Metazoa; phylum Chordata; class Aves; order Accipitriformes; family Accipitridae; genus Aviceda; species Aviceda cuculoides. The sequence continues at coordinate 3,968,334 of JAVJGG010000055.1, read as the reverse complement.
ATTTTGGGCATTGTTATACCAGCGGTAACAATGAAGGCATTGTCACCGCTAGCATTTTCACTTTCCTGTGCTGCTGTGGTGCTTGTTTAATTATTTTTGCAAAAGTGGTAGATTATGGGAACCTTTTCGTGTGCAAACTGTGGGGAACACAGGAATCTCTTGTTAAGAGTTGTGTATGTTTGTCGTTCCCATAAGCGATGGTAACGATAAGAACTTTTAAAATTGGTTCATTGGTGTTGGTAATTGGTATCAACTGGAGATCTATTATACTTCTCAGAATCACTTCCCCCAGTCAAGGCAGTACTACTGTTTGGGTTTTGTTTGTATTATGTATTTGCTGGAAGGAGAGCGCTATTGTGTGCTTTTTGAGGGCAATTACAAACATAAAATAGATTCTCTTGAGAATGCTTTGTCTACACTCATCACAATTGGTAATTGTTTTGTGTTGTGTAAGAGTTTGCATGCTGTGCTGCTTATTTGTCAGTGTGTGTGTGTGAACCTCAAAATGGATTCCCACCTCCAACCTTTTATCATTGATGTTTTAAAGGTGAATCCTAGAACAAGGCGTAAAACTTCTCTGAACTCATGTATTGCTAGATGATGAATGTTTGCCAGATTAAGACCAATTTCTTCAGCCATTTTAGAAACGAAGTTTGCTGTGTTTTAATGGATGCCTTTTCCAAGTAGGACCTGGATGAGGTAGTTCTCAAAAATGCAAAAAATCCCAATTACTTTCTGCATGGAAGCAGATTAAAATAGTATAGTTGTGTACGAGGTGGGTGTCATCTTTTTGTGCCAAGTCCGTTTGCAGTGGTCATTCCAAAATGCCAAGGGAAAAGGAATCCATAGCCCTCACATATCCTATTAGCACAGTTCCTTGAGGTAGAGATGGGCAAGATGTGTGGAAAAAATGAGGCTTCTGCCAAAGGCTTTCTTTGTAGGTCACTTATTGTAGTTGAAATTATAGGGAGCGTAAGAACAAGCGGTCTATTTGCAAAGCCATGAAAACAAACCGTTTGCCACTTCTAACAAATGTTGGACAAAAATATGGTCCAAATTTTAAAAATAAGTGAAGACTTGGCAAAACATAAGACCCGGGTTTATCTGCATTTCATCAGGTACATGGCGTCCTGGAATGTGGCCCACTGGCAAAAACATGGGGAGTGTTATCCTTTGCAGCACTGGGAATGTTCTCTGCTGAATTTGGCGCCAATGACCGAGCTTTGCTTGTTAGCTGAAGTTCACACAGACTCCTCGCCAGGCCTGCCCAGAATGCTGTCTCCTCTGACTTCCTGTGGTCTTGCATAATATTTCCTTGCTTCTTGTATAACTGCGGCTTGATCTGGTCACTGCCCAGTTTATATGGTTGACTTTTTAAAAGGCCAGTCCTGCAAACGTGCAGCTGAGCCATGTCAGTGGCAGGAGGCATCCCGGTGGTGACGCCAATGGAAGCACCCTTCAACAGGGAAACTGCCAGCACCGGCAACGGGGGCGTATGGCAATGCTCAAATGTCTGAAGGCAATAAAGTTGACTGTCACAACCTCATGACGAGATAAGTGGGAGGCACGGCTTTGGATTGACTGTGCCTTTGAAATATGCGCTGCTGCTGCACTGATTTCTGTAACAAATATAAACGTTAATTAAGGGGGGGCGGGAGGCAGCAGCGCAGACAGTGTTTCAATGAATGAGCACATTTTCAGGGCTGTGAAATTCTCATTATTGTTAGTAGTCACTCAGTTAAAAGTCCTTATGCTTGCCTTCAAATTGTGCTCCAGGTATCCCAAGTATTAATTTTAAGACAAGGATAGCAAGTCAGGGTATTTAAGACAATAAATAGTCTTTTCATTCTGCTGATTTTTTTTTTTTTTTTAATGCTTCCACACAAGTTGTTCCTGCAATTGTCTGCTGTTAAAATATGCATTAATTCTGCTTTACTGTTGAAGCAAGTGTATTTATTAATGTTTAGCATTTATTAGCCTGGATTATTTGTATGTATGTTTTGGAAGTGAATTTCGTAGCAGTTTGTGCCATGTAGCTCTGCATTTATACTGATTATTTTTTAAATACTTGTGTTTATGCATGTATGTATACATATAACACTGCACGTAATTACAGAGCTTTGTCATTTTCAGAAAGGTAGTTGTCTAACATGGCACTTTCTAGGACCCCCTTTTAAATGCAGCTTTCAAACTGTTACTCATGTTCTTTGGCAACCCCATTCCTGGCATGATTTTGAAAAGTTGAAGAGCAAAGATTACAAAATAGTCACTGCAGTGTGTTTGTAAACTTACTCAATAGACTTTACTGATATGTGTGTTATAGTTCTCAGATTTGGTATGATCTTCTGGTTAAATGCTATCTGCTGTGAAGAAACAGAAAATTGTTTTAAGGGAAAATATTAGAATTTACTTAGTCACCACAGTTGTGTGAGGTTTTGTTTAAATAGTCGTGTTCCATCATCTCCTTCGTGAATACAGGTTATCCAGTTGTCATAGTAACTTTGACATCAAAAAGTTCATGCTGCCTACACGTGACTTCTTGCAACACTGTCTATTAATCTGATTAATTTAATGGACAATACACTTTTACTGGTTAATTTGTGTTATGAGGCAGCCTTTCTGGCCATTTAAAAGTGGTTTATTGTGTTGTATTCTTAGGATTAACATTTTAATGACTACAGTCTAGCTAATATAATGCTTGGAGAATTGTCAAAGTAATATAGTGGCGATACTACTGACATCTAGCAGACCATTTTGTAGTATTTTGGATACCAACATTTCTGGGGTGTGTGTATTAAATATACTGCATTTTTGGCAGATGGGTACAAAGCCAGAGTGCCTAGTATGGCTTGACCATACAGCTCTAGCAGCATGGATGCCACATATACCAGGTTCACCTCAACATGTTTTTGCCGGTGATGGAGAAAGCCACTTTATGTGCCAGTACCAAGCTTGCTTCTCACTGATGGGTTTGGAGTCCTGGATAAGCCAGGAATATATGAATTGCATGGTAGAAGTAGACTGATGCTGGATTGGCCCTAAGATTAAGGAAGAAGCATAAGAATTACAAAAGGTGTTGTGCTGAGCATCACTTAGCCAGCCCAGCTAGAGAACACAGTTCATGGTCAGTAGAGAAGGATTTCCCCTCTAAATGGAAGCAGTTAGAAATTTTAGGGCCCAACAATCTCTTTCTTTTAAGAAGTATTTGTCCCTCCTGTGTAAACCATCTGAGCAGTTTTAAAAGATTTCTGAAAAAATGTTTTGGCTTACAAAGTCACAGAGCTGGAGATTTGCTCAGTGTATAGAATAATGAGGTTTAGAAGCTCTTGTTCAACATAGATGGGCTGAGCCTTAAGATGTGTATCAACGATGTTAGAGGGGCATACGTGCTGTCTGAATCCAAATGCAGCCAAGTGTTGGAGTGGTCCACAGTCACGTGGGCACGTTCTTCCTGCTTTTCTTTTTTCCTTTTCTTTTTTTCTTTGACTATTTAGAAATGCGCAAATGGGTGCTGTGGAAGATTTAAGTGTTTAATCCTCAGCTGCACAGGCAGACATATATTCACTGCCTTCAGTGGGAGTTTTGTCTGAATAAACAGCTCGGGATTGTGCACTCGTATACATGTCTAAATATGGATCTCGGTCAAGTAAACAAGCGTGTAGCTGTATGCAGTAATCTGTTTGTGAAGCTGGGGAACACCCTGCATCGCTTGTGTGGCTGAGTACACGGCCACGTCTCAAGCTTCATGCAAGCTCGTGTTAAGGACGCTGATCACCAATCCACATATGTCTCGCCACAGGAGGGGAGCGATAGATATCTCTGAGGGGTATAGCAGTCTCCGTCACTTGGCTTTTGGTGTGGTGAGATACCGCTTTCCTTTGAAGGATGTGTTAGGGCAGATACACACTTTCAAAATGCCTGTGCTCACAGATAAAGGCAGAAACGAGCAGCTTGCCTAACTGGGTGTTTTCAGCCTTATGTGCCTGCCCCTTCCTGAAGCTGAAGGTCTTGCTCAGTGTTTCTCAGGCTGAACTTTTACAGGAGCAAGAATAAACTTCTTATCTGAGGAAAAGACTGTGTAAAGACTAACGGGAAGTGCCAGAAACAGGATTATGCTTGTGGTGCTAAAGAGCATTAGAGCATTTTTCATGAACTGTGTTCTGCAGCTGGCAAAGTGGGCAACATCTGTACCCTCTTCACAAGTGTTATGCAGAGGGGAATGGGACATACTCCTGACTTTGTTTAGATACTCCTCATATGGGTATTGCAGTTGAGAAGGAGTTGCTGATATTTATTTTATTTTCTTCCTATCATTTCAATTTTTTTAATGAAACTTGCCCAGAGGCTGTAGCCTGTCAGCAGGGAAAGCCAAACTTGTGACGTCACCGCAAAATGTGCCACGGCTCGTGCAATATTGTGACTTGTATGCTGTAATTAGGGAGCTGTGCTGGGAATGAGGGAATGCTGTAGGTGTATAACTACAATTTTATCGTATACTATAAAATCTGGTCTCACTAAGTACTGAGGACCTCAGGATTTTTGGAACAGCTTCTCCTACTGTCTGAAGTAGTAATTCAGTACACTTAGCCTCTTAGAGGATAGGTCTAATAACAATTAGTACATTTATATGTTTAACTATGCTTAAAAAGCTTAAATGGATGCAGTTTGAAAAAGTGAAATGAAAGAACTGTAAAATTAACATTAAAAACCCAGCATATGCTACGGTGATGAAGTATAGTCTTAGCCATAATACAAAACATAGAGATCTGAAAAGCTTTCTGGTTGTCAGATCTGCCAGATCAAGCAGAAGTGGATAGTAAATGTTACCATCACTTATGGTGCATTGGTTTTTGTTTGCGTTTTTCAAAGCATTTAGGGAATGATGCGAGGGGGTGGGTGGAATAAAAATTGGGAAAATACACCTTTCTGAAATGTCAGCATGGAAGTCCCAGAAAAAATGATGACATCTTGCACAGTTTTCACACTTGCATTTCTCTAAACAGCAAACACAATGAATTTCTGTTTGCTTTAATAAGTAAGGATGGGAACATTTTTGAAACAAAGGCAAAGAAAAGCTTAATGAAATGGGAGCTTTAACAGAGGACAAGAGGTACACTTTTCTTTTGCTGGTGCTAGTGCTCCTGCAGGCTTGGTGAGGTTGTCTTTCGGGTGGAGGTGGCCTATGCAGCACCAATGCTGCCTGGGGGCAGGGAAGGGACAAGGGGGCTCTGCCCTTTCTGTGCAACCCTGTTCACTAGCATGAATTTCTCCTGAGGAGACTGCTGTAGGTTTCCTGCTACATGGGAGGGCTGGCAGGACAGGACCATGAACTGTGAAGAAAGCTGATGAGCAGTTTTAGCTCTGAGTGTCATGCTGGCCTACCACAGCATGTAGTTTCAAAGAGTTTTGCTGAGGCTTGGGTATATGCAAGACTTCGGTCATCAAAAGCATCTGTAGCCACTAGAGTTTTGACTGAACCAACTTTCTTGGGGATGGTGCTCAGGTGAAGGTCTATGGACAAACGTATGGAGGCTGGGAGAACATTTTGGGGAAGCATCGCTCTACTTTCTGTGTCCTTCTCTAGGTGTCTGCTGATTTAAATGGGCTGATGGGAAGGTGCTGGGCTACGCTAACCTCTTACCTGGCCCACCAGGGCTATTGCTGTGTATTCCCCTGTAGACAAGGATACCCCAAGAGGGTAGAAAGGGTTGAAGAAGGGGCAAACCAGCTTTACTTCCACTCTTTCCAAATTGTCAGCAAAACCCCTTCCTGCTGATTTCAGTGGGAGAACATGCTTTTTGAGCAGACATCCTCATTGTTGTATATGTATCATTAATATGTGTATGAATCAACTTTTAGTCTTATGGCTAATAAGGGCTCTTATGAAATAAGTGGTTTTGTTGCTTCTGCTTTGTTTGTTTTGCAGAAAAACAAACATTTGCTACAAGCAACCGTAATTATTCCATACCAGTTATTCTGCCTTTTCTCCAAATGACATGTGTTTTTTTTTTTTCCACAGCAAAGCAAATTTTACATACCCATAGCACAACTCTAGCCTTGGCCTAACACTGGGGGATTAGATAGATAAGATACTAGCCATGGCTAGCATCATCTCCTGATAAACTGGAGCATCAGTAGGGTGCAGAGTTATAGCCTTGGAAGGCAGAGAAAACAGCATTTAGGGCTCTTTGAAAGTCTTGTTTTAGGGAGCGAATAGGAGTCATGAAAAAACAGATTTTTGCAAGGATTATGGGGACCCTGTTGTTAACTTTTGCAGTAATTATTGAACTGCTTTCTTGTTGCTTAAAAACTGGTGCTCTCATTTGTTTGTCACTGCTCTATCAATGGAGTGAAGTACTTGCTAACAAATTGCAGCATGGCGAAATAGTAACATAGTCTATTTCAGGCAACATCTGAATACTGGAAACATTGGTAAAATGAAAGGTGAAGCTTAATGATTTAATAGGACTGTGCCTTATGTATGGAAAGCAGTAATTTGCATTTGCTTCCTGTAGGGTGACTTTACTGAGGAACTGAGGACATTTAGCATATGCTGATGCTGAGACTCTTCTATACATCTGTTGTTACTTGGAAAGTTATAAGTTTGCGGTGGAGACTTGTAAGATGTTGCAGGAGAAGGAGTGAGGCACTGACGGACAGGAGAGCACTGGTGTAGGCAGGGAGTGATGAGGAGAGGAAATGGTGATGTGTGCTCCAAAAAGCTGGTGGGGCACCAGAGTAGCTAATGTGATGAAATAGGCTCTGTTTAGGAGAGGGATGTTTATGTGCAAGATAGAATTGCATATACAGCAAATAGCCTTAAATATATTTTGTGGTTACTACTACTTATATACAAAGCAAAACCATAATTACAATGCTGTTCTTGTTTTTGAAACATCACTGTGTGCCAAACAAGTTGTGGATATTTGTAGGGCACAGTAATGTTAAAGATAGCCTGAGTGTGAAAAGGATAGGTTTATGGCTGCCAACTATATTCACAAAACCATCTGAAGCTAAATTCTCATTCGCATTGTGTTGTGAAGACTTTAACCTTCCAGTGTTTGACAATGGCTTCTGCAGTACCTGTGTGCCCACAGCAAATGTCGCGGACGGTGGGTGACTGGAGATGGGGCAGCTGGTGGAGCAAGAGACTCGTGTCCTCGACTCTTCCCTGATCCTGGTTGGGCTGTGCAGTATGTGCAATGGCACCATTAATGTCCCTTTGTTCTTCCCCAATGCTGCATAAACAGCTTGGGGCAGAAAAATCTCCTTAAATTGAGTTCGATGATGAGGACAGTGTCTCATGAAACTCAGTAGTTTCTCTTTGTTCCAGAAGGAGCTACCAGCACAACCAAAAAGGCAGTTTCCAGTATATTGGTTCTTTTTTGTTTGGTTGGTTGGTTTTTTTTGTTTTGGTTGGTGTGGTTTGGGGTTTTGGGGGGTTTGGTTTTTTTTTTTAACTGTTTAAAAAAGTTCAAGTAAAAGTGTTTGGATTTTTTTTTTAATTATTATTTTATTGGTTGATCAGAGACAATTTTAGAAGAATGAGTTCTAACTGCAGTTGGAATGACAATTTCCTAGACAGTTCAGCACACTCATTCAACAGCCCTCCCTCTCCTACCAATGTTCCTGCTGTTGTTTTAAGATAAATTATAGACATGGAATAGTATACAGGTCAGATGCCTGGAGTAAGAGCCAAAGGCTTCAGCTTTGGCAGAGTGGCCAAGCTCCCACTGACTGTACATCCCCAGAATTCCCCCAGGAATTCCCCAGGTTAACCATAGGGTATTGAACTTGCTCCTCCAGTCCAGCTTGCAAAGCTCATGATCTCAGATTACTCAAATTATTCATCGGACCTCTGCTCAAAACAAAAAAAGAATGTGAGCACCCCCAAGTCCCTTTGTAACACTTAATAATAATCTTAATACATTAGAAACATGTAGAAAATCAGAAAAATCAATACATTGAAAAAAAATACACTATGACAAAATGTTTCTAGGTTTGCAGTAAAGTATTTGTTTTGTCATCCTTTCACAGCACATCTTAAAGAGTGTAAGAAACACTAACTTTTGCAGGCACAAGTAAAGAAACTAACTGAAAATGTGGAGATTTCATGGTTTTGCCTGCCCTGCTTATGCCCTGTTCAATACTAATGGGACTGTATGGGATGTAAATGGCCACAGCACTTTTGCTGTTACATATAAACTAAATTTGGAGAACTTTTAGTGTTTTTTATGCACAGTGAACCTCTGGGAAAGCTTCAGCCTTTGACCTCTGTAGTGGGTTATGACAGGGAAGAATCCTAAGAGCTTGATTTAGACTTATCTGTGGAAAGCTGGTTAAAAATATTCAACTACCATGTTCTTCCTCCTCCCCCATCTCAGTAAATGTCCTCTTAAAATACATTCTGTGTGACTTCATATTTATCATTACTTTGGGAGCCCTGTAGCCAAGCCTACTTGTAAGGAAATGATTAAATTATATTCATGTTTGTGCTTTGAAATTGCCTTGGTGGTAGTCCAAGAAGTATTTTCTTGCTGGTCGAAATTTCCATGTGCTTTAATATTAATCTATTTTCATCAATGTGACCTGCCCCAGCAGTAAAATTTGTTTGTAATTGGTCATGTAATGATTGCTGAAGGGACATAAAAACTAAACTAAATTTATCTCAGTCTTTTAAAAAATGTATTCTAAGAAAAATGAAGTTTTTAGTAGAAAATGCAGTGGCATTTGACAGTATCAGTGGATAATTTGTCACAAAACTGAATAGTTGTTAAAGAAATTATGGTAGCAGAGGTCTTTAATTTTGTTTTTACAAAGTAGAATATTCTTTCTTTGAAACGCCTTGTCACTAGCTATTAATTTTGCATTATATGTTAATAAATGTTTATGCTTGGGTTGTAGTGGCAATTTCAGACTGAACAACCAGTAATGACATTATTTATTGCCTTTGAGAAAGACCACTTTTATGTGGTCTGTATATCACAAACTAGAACTATCCCAAATATCTAGAATTAAAGATTTTTAAAAATGTTTTTTTAAGGCTAGCACTGGTGGTCTTTGAAGCAAGCCAGAACATTTGACTGTCAGTTCAGACTTTGAAATTCTGGTTTGCTAACATGTTTTTTTTTTGTTAAGTAAAGGTGAAAGTATATTTCATACAAGAACAGAAGTGACTTTATTACTTAGGAAAATGGCTGTTACTAATGACTATTAGTTGCATCTTTAGAGCAGTTGATAATATTTTGTTGTTTTTCTTGCAAAATTGTTTGCGATTGAAGTCATTATACTATCACTGAAATGGAAAGGCCACTGTTTGCCCAGAACAGCTGTGTAGTTACATTAGCTTCTATAAATAAGTTTATTATTTTAGATGAAAGTTATAAAGCAATCTGTTTACCTCTACTGAAGTAAATAGAATAGCTGAAAACACACCTAAAAAAAGGATGAAGAGGAGCATTGGAACAACATAACATCCTCCAAGGGTTCTTTATGCATATTTAATATTTTAATCAAACACAACTTCTCTGTGGTTTTGTGGTCTTAAGAAAAGTGGAAGGACGGAAAGTGCTATTTCACTCTTCAGCTGACTGAAATGTAGTAGTTTCCTTGTTTAAAATATTGATTCTCCCCAATTGCCCTGAGATGTTTTTAGAGGCAGTTAGAACTGAATGGGGAAAAAATATGAAGTATGAAAATATGAAAACTTCCATTAACTGTGTAGACAGAATAAAAGCATCAGCGTGCACTCT